>CM021103.1:54690331-54995310 GCA_007115665.2 Sequoiadendron giganteum
GAGTAGAGATAGATATATAGAGATAAAAGGAGAGGGATGAGAGATAGAAAAATGTAGAGAGGGAAGGAGAGAGAGATGGACATGTAGAGACATAGTTCTTGAGCTCAAGGAAGATATTGTTAGATAAAGGAATGGAGATAGTGAGAGAGAGAGAGGTCTAGAGAATAAGAGATGAAAATGAGTGATATAGAGAGAGAAAGATGAAATTTGACCTCCTGAGTACTAAAATTTGATCTCCTGATTACTGAAATTTGACATGCTGATTACTGAAATTTGACTAAGTCTGAAATTTTTAAGATCTTCCAAAAACTAGAATTTGCATTATAACTCTTGGAGATCTGAAACCACTCTCAAACATCCTGCCTATATATACATGAAATATAACTTAAAGTATAAGAAATTAAATGTCCATATGTAAATGTCAACTTATACTTAAATTTTTATTTCATGTATATAGTTTCCCTGATAGAGAAAGCGAAAATGTAGTTCTGTGCAAAGCAGGCCATTTGGTGCTCGCCAAAAGGCCTGCTTTAGACGTGTTAATTAACATGATTTGCTAAATTTTCTCATATTTTCGTCCGTGCTCCTTGTCTCATTTGCACGTCTTTCAATGCAAGTATAAAAAAATCATGATAGCATTAACCTTTGTATCAACTATCTAAATATATAATTCTTTTTTCATTTTGATTTATTTAAGGTTTTGATCCATGGCTTCTATTGTAAATGCCTTCGTTTTTGGTAAAAAACCAACATGTGCTAGGTTTAGGATAGATTTTTACACATTCATCGGAACGTGAAAAAAATTACGTTTTTTGAAACTAGACTCCATTCTACACATGATTAAAAAAAATAAAATCAATTTTCGATTAGTTTACAAAAAAATTGGGGGGGAGCACGCTCAAATTTCAGCTTTTCAGAATGTGTCCACTTTGAAAATTCATAAAATATTATATATTCATTAAAAAAATTATCCAAAAGAAGGAGGATAAACTACATGGTGTTAGCTAATTTCTCACCATTGGGATTTTTGAAATTCTAAAAAAAAGTTAACCAAAAAGGGGGGAGCCCTCAGGCGCAATGCTATTTTTTTTGATAAAAACATGACTTGTTCTCCCCCCTCCCCTCCCCCCCCTTTTGAGACCCTTAATCTTCATTAATTTCAAAAAACAATAGTAGCTTATAAACTAGACTTAGAGCACTTAAATTTTTTTCTTGCAGCATCTTGAAATTTTGAGCGTAACTATCTTCATTTTCTCGTGCAAATCAGATTTTCCTGATTTCAAAAAAAAAGTGGCATCTTAAGAGTCAACATTGTGTCACAGATTGGTGCACTTACCCATCTAACCATATGACATCATAAAAAATAGCCTATACATCATAACTATAGCACTTTAGAAGATGATGACTAGGTTTTATTAGACTTTACACCTTGTGGTGTTGGAAAATATTGTGTTGATCCTAAAGATTATGTTATCCCTATCTCTACATGGGTCCAACATTTTATGGAAAAATATTTTAGGAATATAATCATGCAAAAAGGGGAATGCATGTGTGAAAATAACCTTGAGATTGATACGTCTACAAACAAGTCACCACCTCATCCTAAACCATCATTCAAAGAAATCTATGGTCCTTGATACAAATTCATGTCAAAACCAGGGTATAAAGCTACATAAATAGGAAATAATAAACAATGAAAATGTAGAATCTAGAAGACACCATGGGGCAAGTTATCAACTTGAATAAATGAACCAATGGTAAGAGCAATGAAAATTGAAGGAAAGAACCTCAAGTTAGCATGGACTTAATCCTAATGAGGCTTCTTGTTTATTCATTACATGTGGTCTTGACCATGGGAGTTTATTTTGGGATTTAATTAACTTATCTTTATAAGATTCCATTAAATTATATTATTATGGTTCATTGTTTATCATAGATAATATGTGTGTTTTATTATTTGTGTTACATTTTACATCAACACATGCATACACAATATGAACCCTAAGCACATAAAAGGTTAAAAAATGCATATACAAAATCTAAACCATCACAAATCATATGAAACATTCAATATAACTATATAGTCTAATATAAGTTATGACATAAATATCTCATTCAATGTAAATGATACAGTTCAATAAATAAAATATTTGAGTAAATATAATTTAAACCCAAATTATAAAGACATATATACATTAGGGGGATTAGATGACCCCTCCCCCACCTCAATCCCATGCTTATCATGAGTTAAAATCCTTGATCACGATCTCAATCAAGATTAGTCCTATAACATAGAAATAACCCCATGAAGCTAGCCAACCTCCTCATGTAATCCACCTATCTCAACCTTCTACTCATGAAGATTCATAAATTTAGTATCTATCTTCCATGTCAAATATGTACCTAATGAATCACTAGGTTGTGTAAGTGTGGATCATTGGGCCTCTCACTAATAAATCTCTCACTCAAGTAGGTTATTCTATACATGAATGGAATCTTAATCTAGGTGTATTTTTCTATACTCAAGAACCATTTGTTCTTGATCGCGACAAGAAACATCCTTGTTAGTGTCTATAGTGGCCTTATACTTAAAAATTTAAGCACACTCAATCAATGTGACTTTATAATCTATGATTTCCTAACTCACATGATAAAAAATAGAGTGACCCATCCAACATGTACATGATCTCAAACTATATGATCAACTTACATGACCAAGTACCCTATCTGAGATGCTTTATAGTAGATATATTAAGGATGGCCTAATCTATAACAGTCCTTGCAAAATCACAACCTTAATAAATCATACATTGAATAACCATAATAAGAAAATAAAAACCAAAATTGACATAATCATCGCATAGTACCTAGGTCTTTGACCTATGAATTGGAATTTGTTGAGACTTACTAAAAAGAAAAAATATCAAGGAAAGGAAAGGAAAGGAAAGGTCCTTTTATAGTCCACGATACCAGACGGTCTATTTTTGGGTCTACAGATGGCTTATAGTATATGGGACTCCTCGTACTCCCAATATGAGGGAGGCACCTAACTCGTGCTCCACAATACAAGGTGTACATACCTTACCCCCTGCAGGATTTGAACTTGCGACCTCTTTTTCAAGAGTACAAGTTCTCCACCATTAGGCCAACTCAGGTGAACCTTATGGATAGGCTTCTACTATAGTGAGTTCTCCCTTTGGAGAATCAATATGATAAAATAATGGAGGATCATCTCTTACCTACCATGGAGAAAATTTAGGAGAGACCCCTTCATCATTATCAACTACCAACTATACCAGGGGGTACACTTCATCATCAATCCCAAAAAACTATGGGAAAAATTCTATTTATCTCTCTATCTCTCTCTCCTTTTGAATGGGGATTGTGATCAATGAAAAATTATCAAGTAAATAAATATCAAAATGCAATGAAAAGACACCTTGATCTTTAAAGAGCCTAGGATTGAGACACAAGAGGAACACACCCAAGTTTTGAGAATTGGCTCTCTCAACCCTCTTGATGTTACCTAGATGAAGTTGATGAAGGATAAAATAATATAAATTACTTGGAGAACTAGTAGCATGAATTTAGGATGGGTTAATGATGAAATGAGAGGTTAAATCCTCTCTTAAATATATTTATTATAGGGAGGATGGATATATGAGATTATATTTTAAGATCATTGGTGGAGGATTCATGAGATAATTGAAGCAAGGAGAGGATGACAATATCATAATTAGATTGATGCAATTAGGAGAGGGAATGATTGATGATAAATAAATGAATTTTATTTATTTGATTGAATCCAAAGTTTGAGCATGAGTCCTCTCACATGTGTGAGAGGGTGCATGGGAAACAGGACCAAGGAAAAGTGTCATCTCATACATGTATGAGGATACATTGGGAAGATGATTTTTTTTGCATTTGTCTCTTCTCACATGTGTGAGATCATGTGGGGAAGGGAGATAGAGACATGTGACTTCTCACACATAGTATAAATTGAGGGTGGATATTTTCTTGATCAAATCGATGGTCAATATTTCAATGTAGCTTTTTAGGATAATTAGGATTAGAGGACATGATTGATTGGTGCTCATGTCAAGTTCAAGCCTCCATGAGGTAATTTTGGTTTTTGGTTTAATTTAAATATTTTTTGTCATGTAATAAGGTCCATTGTGACCATTCATAATGTTTTTGAGGTCATTTGGGTTCATGGTGCAAATATTGCAAATTTGTAAAAAGTTGTCAAGTTGAAAGTTGCAAAAATGCAAGAATGGGAATATGAAGAGTCAAGATCATGTAGAAGTTGATTAGTTAGTTGGGAAGTTAGAAATATTTTTTTATGATAAATAGGTAATTAAAACTCGAATTTGGGGGTTGGAGATGGTTGGAAATTATGAAGAAGAAGAAACCCTTATTTTTGTGCATTTTTTTCTGAATTTTTTTCATGTTGCAGAATGTTCTCTTGGTTTGTATGGTTTGTATCTTTCATAAAATGATTTGAAACTAGTTGGAGAATTTATTGATGATAATATAATTTCATTTTCAATTTGTATCATCAATTTTTATTGAGATTTGTAAGAGTTATGGCATTTTTGGTACAGGCTGTCCTGAATGATTGATTTTTCCTGTAACAGTCCGAAAGAAACACATGGTACGGATTGGTACAGTAAAATAATGGTCTAAAACAAATGGGAAATGATGTATAAATAATTCTATTTTAATTTAATTTTTGTTTGATCTAATTTCATTAAGTATTGAAAGAGTTATGACGTTTTTGGTGAGATCAAGTCTGTGATAAAACTAGGGTTTCCAACAAGCATTAAGAAAACTATATCTTTGTATTGCACCATCCAAAAAGGCTCAAACTTGGCGAGAGTATTCTTTACATTTCTTCACAAGGTTCCTAAAAATGTATTTGAATTATTTGATCATTTGGGAAAGATATGGAGGTTTTTGTGTGTCTTTTCATAGTAAATATTGTTATAACCCTTCGTGAAATGAGGGTTTAACAAAATAATGCATTGTTGAGTTGTGTGAAACTGATCTATTTGTGATGGTTGAAGGTTTTGAACCCTTGCTCTGTGTCAATTGGTATCAGAGCTCAGAATTTTTGGGCAAGAGAGAGTTTGGTGTTTGTGTTTGTGTGTGTAGGTTGAAGAGAGAACTTGGATGCCAAGAGACTAGGTAGAGGAGAAGTGAAGAAACCTAGATGAGGTGTCACAAAGACAAAGATAATCAAGGTGAAAGAAAATTGCTTGAGGAAAGATGGATTTTTTAAGGAGATATTTGCAGGTTGAGGGTTCACAAAAGAGGAAACAAAAGGAGAGATGAAACAAAAGGAAAGGCAAATGGAAATTGACCAAGAGATCAAGGAGTTGAAGCAAGCCATGGAACACACGAGAAAAGATATGGAGGAAATGTAAAGAAGAATAGACCTTGAGATGCAAAGGTGGAATTTACCAATCAAAAAGAGGGTATCATGGCCTATTAAGAAGATAGTTCAAAGTAGAAGGCAAGAGAAGATAATAAAATCTTTGTTGGTAAAGGAAGATGATGAACAAAACAAGCAAGCTGAGGTTGCAGCCACTTCAAGACATGAAGATTCCATGATAGCAGACATGAAGAGCAATCAAATTTTAGAGGGAAATGATGATAAAGAGAAGGTCAAGGATGAATTGATCCTTGAGACTCAAGACTGGTTTAAAAGGTATGTTGGTATAGTGCTTGATTTATTATTTTCAAAAGGAGATGTTGATCAATTTTCTATGTCAAAAATTAGTTTGCATGATGAGGCAGCAGGTATAGGGGCAAAATATCAGGTGGGAGAAGAGGAAAACAAATGTGCAAAGAACATAGTTACATTGCAAAGGCAAAAGAATAAGGAAGACATCTATCATTTTTTTGTTGTGATGGAAATTTTGAGGGACAAACCAAAGTTTAAGATGAAGAAGATTATTGCAGGTTCTCATGTATTTGCAGGTCTTCACTCAAGGGACTTGAGTTTCTTTTTGGTCGGGAGTGTGGTGCAAGAGCACCATGTCAAGTTCAAGCCTCCATGAGACAATTTTGGTTTTTGGTTTAAGTTTAATATTTTTTGTCATGTAATAAGGTCCATTGTGACCATTCATAATGTTTTTGAGGTCATTTGGGTTCATGGTGCAAATATTACAAATTTTGTAAAAAGTTGTCAAGTTGAAAGTTGTAAAAATGCAAGAATGGGAATACGAAGAGTCAAGATCATGTAAAAGTTGATTAGTTATTTGGGAATTTAGAAATGGTTTTAATATGATAAATAGGTAATTCCAACTCGAATTTGGGGGTTGGAGATGGTTGGAAATTATGAAGAAGAAGAAACCCTTGTTTTTGTGCATTTTTTTTGATTTTTTCTCATGTTGTAGAATGCTATCTTCATTTGTACAAATTGTATATTTCATTTAATTATCTGAAACTGGTTGGAGAAGTTAGTGTTGAGAATCTACTTTCATTTTCAATTGATCTCATCAAATTTTATTGAGATTTGTAAAAGTTATGGCATTTTTGGTACAAAGTGTCCTGAATGACTGATTTTTCCTATAACAGTCTGAAAGAAACACATGGTACAAATTGGTATGATACAACAATGGTCTGAAACCAATGGAAAATTATAGATAAATGAGTCTAGTTTCATTTAATTTTTTTTGGATCTAATTTCATTAAGTTTTGAAAGAGTTATGATGTTTTTGGCGAGATTAGGTCTGTGATAAAACTAGGGTTTCCAACAAGCATTAAGAAAACTATATCTTTGTATTGCCCTATCCAAAAAGGCTCAAACTTGGTGAGAGTCTTCTTTACATTTCTGCACAAGGTTCCTACAAAGGTATTTGAATTATTTGATCATTTGGGAAAGATATGGAGGTTTTTGTGTGTTTTTTCATAGTAAATATTGTTATAACCCTTGGTGAAATGAGGGTTTAACAAAATAATGCATTGTTGAGTTGTGTGAAACTGATCTATTTGTGATGGTTGAAGATTTTGAACCTTTCTCTGCATCATTGATTAATTTAACCAAGTTTAGGCATGGGAAAGGGATAACTGGTTAATTAATTTGATTTAACTAACTAATTGGATTTGAGGTGGAATAAGCGAATTGAGTAAATGATTGATTATTTATCTAATTCTTTTGGGATAGGAATACAAAGATTGGACTTATTTAAATAAATATTTATTTATTTAATTAATGAGGAGGAATAGATGTAATGAATGAATTAAATAAATAAAATTAATTTAATTAGTGATTGGGAATAGGGTAAGGTCTAGTGTGGATAAATTTAGGTGTCTATATTTTGCCTCTCTTTAAGATGATGTTACGATTATGCAAAAGTAATATCGTTTCAATGAAAATAAAATGTGACTTAGAAAGGGATGAGACTAGTGTCATGATGCTCTAGTCATTGAAAGGATAGGAGAATAGGTAGGTATTCCTCCTCAAGAGGACAAGGGAGTTAAAAGAACACAAGTGTTCTCTCAAAATGGATGGAATGATTATAGGATAAATGATAAGGGAAAGTTTGGATAGATTGGGAGAAGAAGAATGGAAGGATGGGGTCATACTGCAATTGTGTGAGAAACCTTGATTTGATATTGTACTTGAAATTATACACCAGTGTATAAGGAACGAGGGTGATGTTGTGCCAAGTGTGTAAGGATTAACCCAAATTAAAATATCATATGCAATCATATGACTTAAATGACACCATGATATGCAAGACCATGATGCCTCTATTTTTTATTTTTTTTTAGAATTCTTAAGAAATAAATGTGATTCAAAATGCAATTTTCAGATTGTAAAGCACATAAATTGAATGATCCTAACTTGACAAATCTGGAAATTAAAAAATTTCAATATTTTTGTAACAACAAAAATGCACTTTTTTTCACTTTTTCACTATATGCATAAGCTTAAATGATCACTTTGAACACTTTCATATTTGTTTTCAGATTTTATATGACCTAATGCAGATTTATCAATGAAAGTATGAACTAGACCCACTTGTAATGACTAAAATTAACCCTAGTTATCTTATGAATGCAAAATGCAATGTAGATTTTCACTTTTTCAATGCTTTTTATGATGAATATGCATACATGAATGATAAATAAATAAAAACATAAGAGCACACTTAGATTTTAAAATGATATGTTTCATATTTTAGAAGATCTAAAGTGTAAGAAAAAATCAATTTCATCAAAATGTTTGATTGGTAAAAGGGATGTAGGTCTTAAATCACACTTCTCCCAAATTTGGTGGTTGGTGGATTAAAGATGATCTCAAAACCCACTTTACTACAAACCTCAATGGAAGATTTAGAATGGTGGATCAAGGTTTAAATCCACTAGTGTTTTTGTGTGTGGATTGATGATGATTGATTGTAAATTAACTAAATTTTAAGATGCAATGATGTTCCTAGGTAAAGTATGAAAATGCAACAAACTATTATGATTTCCAAGAAATTAAATGCACAAAGATAGAAACAAAATCTAAAAAGACAAAGAGAAAACATAGAGGAGCTCGGTGTGTGAATTTGGTGATAAATTAGCTGGTCTAGGGTGTGGTGTGCCCTATACTATCCTTATTCTTTTTAAGATCTAAAAACATAGGCTTGAAGTCTTTGGTCTATAGCTCTTGTTCTCTCGGAGTCACTGCAACAACACTTCAACTATCACTGATAAAATTTGTATTTTGTGGCTTGACAACTTGTAGGACTTGAAAGCATGAATGATAAATTGGTCTTTATCTTCCTCTAATTAGCTTCAGATCTGAAAAACCTACACATATGAAAGAGGGGAGAGGGTTGTGCCATATAGGGGCTTTCCTTTAAATCAAACCCCATTTTGGTATTTCTACCTCCACAATGGCTATGATGATGTAAAAAGAGAGCTTACCCTCTATTGGGCAGACACTAAATCATAAACAAGTAATGAATTGACTAATGTTGCAACTGACAACTCAAATATGTATTCCTTGATGGATTGAAATCATGTACTCATCAACTTCAAGGATAATTTGATAGCTTGATTGAAGTCATGTAAGTGTTAGTACTCACAAAAGAAATAATCATAAAACATGAACAAACTTACATAAAAACATGATGAATGATTGACATGATGCTTGACATGGATGGATGCTACAATAATGTTGATAATGTTTCTCTTGACTACTTTATAATAATCTCAATTGCCTTTTCAAAACATCCTAGCATTCAAAATGATAAAATGACTAGTATTTATATGTGATTCTTCTAATTTCCCAAAAATCAAATATCAATAGCTGACAAATGACTTTAGAAATTCAAATAATAAAATACTAACACCGACATATCCAAAAAGGAGCCAAAAAAGGGTGGTCTAGGGTGTGGGGCACCCTAGACCAAACCCATCCTTTTTGGGGCCTAAAGTGTTGAGGGTAAAAATTAAATGCTTATTTTTATTTCCCATTTTTTAATTTTCTGAAGATGTTTATAAAATGGGTAATTAAATACATAATTAGGTCAAAGCACATAGGGGGGAGCTAAACCTAGTGTGGAATTGTCAAGGGTGACAATTTTTGACGCTACACATGCATAGATGGATTTTTTTGAGGTTGTGTCCTTGAAAAATATCATCAAAAATTATTTCATAAGGGTGAGGACCATCGTGCTACTACCTTACTTGAGTTGCTTCATAGTGGCTGCATGCAATTTCCAACTCCTTTATTTTTAGAAGCCAATTATGTGTTCAAATTCATTGATGATTAATCTTCTCACACACATGTGCACTTTATTAAGTACAAGAGTGATGTCTTCAACACTTTAGAAATTCAAGGTGTTCATGGAGAATTAATCAAGCTCTTTTATTCAATGGACACACAAAGATAATGGGGGAATATGTGAACCAAATCTTTCAAGATTATTGTGTTGAGTATGGTATTCCTTATCAATATTCAATTCCCTACACTCCTTAGTGGAATGGTGTTCCTAAAATAACTAATAGATCAGTAAGGGAGATGAAAAATTATTTATTTCAATCTCAATATATGGCCCCATCCTTTTGGGTTGAAGCAATCAATTGTGCCAACTATATTTAGATTGCACTACCCACAAGATAGTTCAAAATATCACTCCAAATGAGGCATGGTTTGATATCAAGGCTAATGTTTCCTTCTTCAAGGTATTTTGTAGTGAGGCTTGGGCATTCATACTAGGTGGTCAACCTAAGGCAATGGAGAAGAGTCAACCATACATATTTTTTAGCTATTGTGAGGATGTGAAAGATTATCAATTATTTGATAGAACCACTATATATGTCTACTTTTGTATAGATGTTTATTCTTATGAGTCTTCCACATAGATGGATCCTTTATTCACTTCTTTTTTCTCGCTACCTACTTCACCTTATTCATCTCATGATGATACCTTTACATGTGAGGATACTTTAGATGGTGGTTTTTTTCCATCGTCTCCACCTTCTACTACTTGTGTTTTTCCTAGAGGATCATGTAATATTGTTCAAGAGGAGGATCTTTAGTTGGTGATCCTATGAGTTCTTGTCACGGTCACTCATAGATTTCTAGCACTTGTATTTTGATTCATACTATATCTATTGATCCATAGAGTTTTTTAGAGGCTTCTAGTATTCCAAAGAAGGATAGTGCTATGATAGATGAGTATTCTTCCTTGATGAAGAATAATACATGGGATATGGTTTCTCTTCCTAAGGGAAGAAAGATGGTTTGCTGCAAGTGGGTATACTGCACCAAGTATGCAACTAATATTTCTATTAAAAGGTATAAGGCATGTCTTGTAACTAAGGTGTTTTTATAGGTTGAGATTAGTGATTACTCTAAGACATTTACCCTTATAGCCAAGATGAATTCTATTTTCCTTGTACTTTCTCTTACTACATCTCAAAGATGGCCAATTTTACATATGGATGGGAGAGTGTTTTCTTTCATGGTGATCTTCATGAGGAGACCTATATGGATCAACATCTAGTATTTTTACAAAAATAATTGCTTGTTTGCAAGATCTAGATTTCATAGTATGGTTTCAAACAAGCCCCTCCATCTTGGTATGATAAGATTGATAGTTTCTTTCTTGTATTTAGTTTCACTCGCTACCACTTAGATCACACAATGTACATTCAAAGACATGGAGATTAACTTTTGATACTAGTCTTGTATGTATACAATTTCAATCTCATCAATAGCTCTTCATCCATGCTTAAGGATATTCAACACACTTTGATGGAGCACTTTAACATGACCAACATTGGAATTTTGCAACACTTTCTTGGTCTTGAGGTTCTACTATCTATTGAGGGGATATCCATATACTAGAAAAATTATGCCATTGAATCGCTTCATTAGTTAGCATGGCTAATTGTAAGTATGCTCCTACACAATTTATCTAGTGTCACTATGATTGTCACTTGCACAACACTTAGTGTTGATGCAACTTTGTATAAATAGTTATTTGGTAATTTTTTGTATTTGGCATACACTCATCTTAATATAAAATTTATTGTTGGGCTTGTATCTTGTTTTTCACATGATCTCCATGAGATTCATTGCAAGGAATCTATACGTATTTTGAGATATATTCAGGACACAACACATTTTGGAATTTAGTATAAAAAAAGAGCTATATAGATAGTGGGCTTCACCAACTTAGATTGGGTAGGTGATGTTGACTCATGGAAGTGGACACTTTTGGGTTTTTTTTTTCAGGTTCTAGTCTAGTCATATGGTCTTGCAAGAAGGAATTTTATATATTACATTATCATCCACTAAGTCTAAGTATCAAGGTACAATTATTTCCATCCAAGAGGTGCTATGGATTTGACAACTTATGGCAAAGTTTGGTCTACCAACTAATCACCCTATTATTATTTCGTGTGATAACCGAAGTGCCATTCAAATTTCACACAACCTCGTAGAGCATCAAAGGAGGAAGCACATCAAGATATACATGCATTTCATTTCATGACTTATCCGAGAGGTGGGATCTTTAGTTAGCGATCCTATGATTTATTGTTGCACTCACTCATAGACGTCTAACATTAGTTTTTTGAGTCATTCTATATATATTGATCCATTGTTTTTTTAGAGGCTTCTAGTATTTTAGAGTAGGATAGTGTTATGATACACGAGTATTCTTCCTTGATGAAAAGTAATACATAGGATTTGGTTTCTCTTCCTAAGGGAAGAAAGACGGTTCAATGCAAGTGGGCGTACTGCACCAAGTATGTAGCTAATATTTCTATTAAAATGTATAAGGCATGTCTTGTAGCTAAGGGATTTTTATATGTTGAAGTTAATTACTACTTTGAGACATTTATCCCTATAGCAAAGATGAATTATGTTTCTTTATAATTTGTAGTGATACATCTCAAAGATGTTCAATTTTCTAGATAGGTGTGAGGAGTGTTTTCTTACATAGTGGATCTTCATGAGGATATCTATATGGAGTAGCCACTAGGATTTATGTAGGAATTTTTTACTTTTTTGCAAGCTTTGATGTTCATTGTATGATTTCAAACAAGCCCCTTTGGATTGGTATGGGAATATTGATGGTTTTTTTCTTACATTTGATTTCACTCATTGCCACTTAGATCACACAATGTACATTCAAAGAAATGGAGATGAAATTTTGATATGTCTTATATGTAGATGATTTGATTCTCACTAGTAGCTATTCATCCATGCTTCAATATATTCAACAAATTGTGATGGAGCACTTTGAAATGACCAATGTTGGGCTCCTACATTACTTTTTTGGTTTTTAGGTTCTATATTCTATTGAGGGGATCTCCATGTACTAATTTTTTTTATACCATTGACTTGCTTCATCAATCTAGCATGGCTAATTGTGAGGATGGTCCTACACCATTTTAGTCTAATGCCGCTATGATTTCCACTTGCACAACACCTAGTGTTGATGCAAATTTTTATAATAGCTAGTTGGTAGTCTTTTGTATTTGACATAGACTACTTGTCCTGATATCACCTTCGTTGTTGGGCTTGTCTCTTTATTTTTTACATGAACTCAATGCTCGATTAATTGGAAAGAAAACAAATAAATTTCAAGCTATATTTAGGGCACCACACATTTTGACATTTAGTACACACCAAGAGCTTCACAATTAGTAGGCTTCACGAACATCAACAACTAGGGGAAACATAAATAAAGACTTCGGACATGGGAAGGGGTCAATAAACAAGGCTTAAGACAAAATGGGAAAGAGGAACAACATAGTTAGGAGGTAACAAAGGCTAGGGGGAAAGGATGAAATCATGATGCAAACGTACACATGGTGAAAGGGCTAAAATAGACACAAAAACTGTGATAAGAGCATGCAAATTCTATTATCACAAAAAGGGTCAAAAGATGTAGAAGAAGAATGAGAATATGGACCATATTTAAGCACATTAGAGGTTAAATTCTTCAATCTAACATTTCTCACAAGAGCACACAAATCCATAAAAGAACCAAAATTAATAGATAATTGATGACAATTATAGATTTGCTTCAACTTCATGTGATCATGTTTGAAGTGGGTTGGTGTTGAGATACCCTATTCGGGAACTTGATAGGCATGGATTTGTCTTCTTTGATCAAGCCCTTAGACAAGCCAATTTGATGACAATAAACAAATATCAAAGACAACTAGGAAGCATGCAATATGCCTAGCATGGTGTAAGCAAATGATATAATGTTGATATTATAATTGTGCTCTCTATAGATGTATCATAAATGTTCTTGAATCTAGGTCTACTTGCATTATTTAAAACAAATAAAAAATGACCTTGAATACAACATAGCACACAAATATGCTCTAAGTTAGCTCACAACAACTAATAGATTCAATTTGAAATTCGAGTTTTAAACATTTGAAATTCATTTCTCGAAAATAACAAATCAATTCCACGCCCACCATTCCAAACCTGAATAACAAATTAAAATTCCAAGGATCAAAACGAGTTCATATAAATAAGTAATTACGCCAAAGGCATTCCCTCAATGATGCTTGCCAATTCATTTTTTACTATCGACTGTGTAAAACAGAATGCAAGACCATCTAGAATAGATCTGCACCGTTTATTGATTATGCTTGTTTTTACGCCTGTCTTATTCTCGCATTTACTGTGCTTGGGAGTTGGTTAGAAATATCCGGCTTCTGCCTTCTTAGATGCGATGGGAGTCGGTCAGAAATATCCGAGTGTTTAGACCGGTACAAATTTGAAGCAGCCTCGTTTATTGTTAATAGTTTGAAGCAGCAGCTCTAGGGCATCGTTGATAGCAGGACACAACTTCTGCAGATTCTTGCGGTTACAGTGCTATTGCTGGAACCAGAGTTTAGGTGGTGATCATAATATTGTGAAGATCCCTGTGGACGACGAGCAAATAAAGAGCAAAGTATGATAGAGGTAGGAGGATATCGTTGCTCACCACATTGACGAGAAATGACAGAATCAACCCATGGGTATTTCACCTTTCTTGCTTCTTTCTGGCTTTCCATGGATTTTTCTGGTAATAGTTTAGGTTTTCTTTACTCCCATTAAAATCATGGGTTTATGCTTTAATTAGGCTAGTGGTCCAATTACAGTGGGTAGGGGGAGATAAACATCTAATCTTATATTCATCCACAAAAGTTTAATGTATTGTTGGATATTTTTCCTTCCATTAAACTGACAGGCTTATGCCTTAAGTTTCATCAAGGTTCGGGTTAATAGTATTGGTGTGAGGGTTCTTTGATCTTTCTTAGGAAGATTTACTGACAGGATTTAAGAGGAAAGTGGCGAATCATTTGGGTTTTCCCAACTTTAACTGTTCTATAATACCTATACAAACCTTAGAATGACCATCAATTTCTTAAGGGCATTGGGCATTGAACAGTGGGTTTATGATTTCTATCCTTCAAAGTAAAGGGAGTTGAGGAACAATTTTTTTCTTATATTTCCCTGTATTAAATTCACTGCTGAGTGCTTATGCATTGAATTTATCTTTTATTTTACTATTTATTGGTTTATTTTTCTTTTGTAGAAAAATGCACAGGGAATAAAATATTGTTTGCATAACAATACAGGATCCTCATTTGTTTGATTTACAGATCTGAAAAGTTACAGACCTGTATATATTTTTATTTTATCACTATGCTTATAGGTATTTTATTCCTTTCTTTGATTTGCTTCACTTTCCTTTGAAAGATCTAGTATCTATTCTTTTTATTTAATTCCTCAATCTATACTATGTATTTGTATGTGAGTGTATTTTTTTTTTTATTTACAATTTTTTGCTGCAGTAACATTTTACTTCTTGTTGTTTTATATACAGCCAGTTTTGCTACAGTTAACATTTTACTTGCTATTGTTTTATATACAACCAAATATCCACCCAATTCTTATATATGTAACATTTTACTTGCTATTGTTTTATATACAACCAAATATCCTCCCAATTCTTATATATGTTGTTCATATTTTTATTTATTCTTACGCATTTTATGCTGGTATTTAAATATGGGAATGGGCATTTCTTGAATGGTATGTTTGAAGTAGCAAACTATCCATTTATAGGGAATTATTTAACAAATATGGCAATGAACATTCTTGTATGGTATATTTAATTCAGTTACCATTTACAAAGGTTTCATTCAAGAAACAAATAAGCCATCAATGATTTGGTCACCAGGCCTCTTGCTTCATTAGGCTACCAATGGGAGGAACCTATGTGGTGATGAGTATCTGCATCCATTCCCATGGAATTTACTATGTGGCATTGGGGTTAACAAGCCTTGCAAAGGGTGATCTTAAGATTCTTGTTTGATAAATGTTCAATATTTATGTATCTTAACAACAAGTAATCTAAAGAGATCAAATCATAATATGAACAGGCCTTGTTATTTGGCTGATGGTGCAAATCCAATGGTTACCAGAGCTACTTTCACGATGCATACAGTACAGATAAAATTATCTTCATATGTTCAAATTTTTCTGGTAATAGTTTAGCTTTTCTTTACTCCCATTAAAATCATGGGTTTATGCTTTAATTAGGGTAGCAAAAATATCTATTATACTGGTTCTTGTACTCTAAAGACAAAATGTCAAAAGCAAAGGAATTGGTGTGAAACAAACCAAATATTATTTATTCTTCAATGTATAGCAGATGCTGGTACGACAGAAGCAGAAATGAAACATAGAGCTTAATTCATCTTCCTATCTTTACCTCAATACATTGTTCTTTACAGAGCTTATGAATTATATAGTGATTTTTTCCTCAAATAAATCTGCCATTATACTACTTACTGTGTTTTGAAAAAATACCCTGTGCTACTTTTAGATAACACTTGTAGTTCACAATCATGTTTTGTTAATTAAAATGAACACTTCACATTTTATGATTTCTATCTTTCAAATAGAATACCATAAATTAATATATTACTCTCCATATATCTTTGGTGTACCCATTGCACACGAAGGTGCGATTACTAGTGATTGAACCATGGTGAAGTAGAATGATGGAGCAGGGTGAGGTTCAATGCAAGAAAATGGAAAGACAATCTAGTGGAAGTGGGCCCAATCCATATTCATCGTTACAATCAGATGCTCTTCCTCCATTACCACTGTCGCTACTCACACGTAGGAAGCGCGAAAAAAAACAAAAACTACCTAAAAAAATTGATGGCCAAAGGTGCCCATCAAATTTAATGACGGCGACGATGACATTTCAGTTCCACAAGCGGTTACGGCCATGACCGGAATTATAGCGGTCAATTGCTCACACTGCCAATCAAGTAATCACAATAGTTTTCACCGGTAAGTAAGTGCCTAGCAAGCCACGTGGCACCGCAGAACTCAGTAGATCTGACAGACAGTACGCGCCGACTTCAGTGATAGCTGGACTTTACCTCAACATTTGGCGGGAAGGGGAAGCAGTGGGACTCACTTCTCTTCTCACCCACTTGTGTATATTGTCGTGCCTTGTTTTGGCGCGAATTAATGTGATTGGTCCCATCTTGCTTGCCGCCCACGCCATCGCTCTGAGTGCCGATGCCCATCCCATGCCCATCCCATGGATAACATGAGGGATGGAATGGAGGTTAATTATGTGTATCAAAGTTGTGTGACACGTGGAAGACTCTTTGTATGGGTGGCGGTAGACAACCCTGGTCGGCGTGTCATGGCATTCGAAAACGGTCCAACGTTAAATATTTATTATTTTTGGTTTGTGTAAAAGGGCACGTAATTGCTCTTTTATTTGTCAGCCTTATATTTTATTTTATGTCTCTATATGTGAAGTTCCACTTTTTGTTAAATTTTGTGGAAAAAGTTGGTGGGTTTGGTGAGTGATTTAAGGAGAAAATGGAGGAGGCCAAATTTATGTTGTTTTCCACAATGTTAGGGTTTGGATTTGTTCGCAAGGGGGAGTGCAAGAGGAAATTTTGGGTTAGTGTTTGTACTGTATTTTGGTGAAGAAAGAAGTGTTGCAGAGGAATCTTCGTCCCTTCCAACTTGTTGATTTGATTTTCTCAGCGTGTAAGATACTCATCAACTTTTGGAACTCTATTCTTCGTGGACCCAAAGGCCTTCAATTTCTCTTTGAGAGAAGACAAGAGATTGAACTTTGGGTAAGTTCTATGATTTGGAGAGAAATTGGATTAAGAGGGAGGTTTTGGTTTTCAATATTTCGAGGAATCATAATTAGTTTTTTTTTTTGTTTGGAGAGGATACATTGTCTCTTATGGTCAATATGATAGAGAAAAGATAATCACCATTATTGAGGTGTTGGCTCTCTTCAAAGGGTTTGAAAGAATCCCAATTTAATGGGTTAAAAGTCTTGTAAAGGGACAAGTTTTTTATAATGAGAAGGAAGAAAGTCTTTACTTGAGGTTGGGGAGGAGGAAGACAAATTGTAGTTGATGAGATAGGAAATGGTGATTGTTGATGCAAAATCTATATGCATGAGAAGCATGCCATAAAATTCTAATACATATACTAAAATCCATAAAATTCTAATACACACATAAAATAGTATGTGTATTAAAATTCTAAATATACTATCCATATCTTAATACATATTCTAATACATAAACCTATCCTCTTCTAATGAGAATGATCAATGATAATTTTATGTGTGTATTAAAATGGTATTAAACCTATCTCCTTCTTAGGCACTATCCCTAACTAGATGATGACACACATAAAATTCTGTATAGGAGAAAATTTGCATCCCTTACGCAAATTCCCCTTTCACACATCCTCACCTTAGAAAATCAAATCCGAAGGCAAAATTCCACATCACCCAACTACCTTCCTTCCACTTGGCATTTGTCTGTTGTGTCGATAAGAGAATATTTATCGGGGATGCACACATGACGCGTAAACGTCTACGCGACACACTACTATCCCTAACGAATTCGTGTGTCTGAAGTTGGCAAAGGTGTTACAATCATGATTGGAGATGAATTGTAACATCCCTCTTCAACCAACCAACTCGAAAATGCCTTATTCTTCCTCATTCTTCCTTCAAATTGATCCATTCTCACTCCAATTCATCCTCTTGGCATCTCATTCACTTTCAAGCAACATTTTCAACACTCCATTACAACAACACTCCATCAAATCCACATAGCAAGTGTGAAACAAGCTACAATAGCGTGGGCTTGGAGTCTTGCAATACCTCCTTTCATCACAATTGAGGTTGTGGTGACCTTGCCAAGTCCGCATTCTCCTCCATTGGCTAGTGAGCTTTTGGGTGGAGGTGGCAACGTTTCACTCCTCTCCTTTGTGATTTGGTTGAGTAGCACCTTACTGTTTTGTAGTGTTTATTGCAAATTCTAGTTTCTTTACTTCTTTATCGCATATTTCTATCTTGTTGCTTTTTGGCTATCCATGGAGGTGGAAACACCAAAACATGGGTCTGACTGAGGCATGCCCCTATACAGCCCCAACATTTTCCCCTCTTTCTTGTGTGTAGGTGAATGTGCATTTGGAGATAGCTAGCGAACTAGCGCATTGGTGAGATCATCTTCATCACTCTAGCCTTTATCTATATACTTTATCATCTTCATTTATACTTTTTGTACTTTATTGTTCTATTTTGTTCATTTAAGAATAACTAGCTAGGCTATTAATTTTTTTTGGTAGTCTATATTGTACTTTCTATTTTCTGGCCGTACGAACGCCAGCGCACCCAAGAGATGCCAATGCACCCAAGAGATGCCATCACGCCACATTGTCATCCCAAAACTACGCTGCCGTCCTTGGACAAAAAGATGATTGAGGTGCAATATCGACTCCAAAAACTAGCTCACCTAGCCTAAACTTGGATCTCGGGTTTGAAGGGTGATAGAAGTACCTTATAGTCCTCATCATTCTCGACCTCTATCCAAAAAACCCCTTTAGAGTGAGGTAAGTTAGGGCAACCCTCCACTCTCGACCCTCTATGACTTAGAGCCTTGATGTGGTTGGTCCCCCTCTCTGACAAATTATAATACACATACTATCCAATTGTAGGTTGGATAGTGCCTAAGAATGTATACACATTTCCACAATACATTCCCATTGCAAAACCAACCACCAACTAGTTGTAAGACTAGCTTCCAATAACCTTGAAATCAAATAGTTGAATAGGATACTCCTTTTGCACCTTTCAATTATGCACTATTTCATTCATTAGACACCAAATTTGACAATACTCACTCTACGTAAGATGGAATAAGATATGATAGCTTCAATGGGTGACACACAAAAACCATGACATCCATGAAATTATATGCAAGAAAATTTGAGTATTCCCTAAGTGCATCCTTATAGAAGGCTAGCCTTTGTATCTATGCATTAAAAACATGAAACATCTATGCACACATTAAAAGAACTCAACTTGCCTCAAGATAAGAAGCTCATGAATCTGTCACAAATTCACTTTGATAGTTGAGCTCTGAATTTAGCTACACCATACACATTGTACCAAACAAAAACTACATTAAAGCACTTCTTAGCAATACTCAACATAATCCTACACAACTTCAAATTATGCGCCAATAAGCTACTTCTTTAACTAGCAATGTTAATTTGATCATTGGATTTTAGCCCTATGTACTACCCTATATTCCACCTTTTTTGTATAGTGATTAGCTTCTCTTGAAAAGGATGCATGAGTTCAATAAAACCCTCTTCTTTCAATGCACTTCAAACATTCATTTATTCCTAGGTAGAAGTATGAAAACTTTAGATCTACATTGATTCTTGATATTTATAAAAATCTTTCTAACTTCACATCTATAAGTCATCAATAAGTACATGCATTGAACCGAGTTTCTCTATAAGAAAGGGACTGACTAGTCTCACTTTTTGTGCTAGCACCCCTAGGTCATATCCAAATAAGGACATTGCTCTCCATGAAATAGTGAAGTGATCTAGACACAACCACACAATGGTTCAACATGTAAAAAGTGGTTTTTTAGATTAAATATAGCTCTTCATTTGCACACTAGATGTAATGCAAGTCATTTCTCTATAAGAAAGGGAAAATGAGTCATGCATAGTTCCACACAACCCATGCTCACACACATAAAACCAATATAAATTCATATCATGTCATAATATTCCCTTGCATGCATATCTTAGTGTCAAGGTTCCTTGTGCACGAATAAAACTAGCAAAATAGCTTTCATACATCTGTGTAAGCACCATTTTAATAGATCTATACAAATCGATGCTAAATAGCCATGCACACACTCTTTAGTCATGATACACGACTTTAGGAATATGTGTTTTATACTAAAAAATTGTAAACTCTTATAACCTATATATGTTATGCACAACCTACACATGGGAAACACATGTGCTTGTGCAAATTATGCTCACATTGGCTCCATATTCTAACAATTGGATAAATCTATTCCACATGTTTGTATCAAATAAATGGAACCATATGGACCCAACACTTGGCACAAGTTTAGCCACATAAAAGGCACACAATATGTTCAAGCCACTTTTCAACACACTATACAAGCTTAGCTAATAGCCTATTAAATAAATACACATAATTGTTCGTTATATAAACTAGTATATTGACTAGTGAGCCTTTACCACGTCTTTGAGCCTAGTCTAGTTGTACCTTAGGGTGCTTTGGGAAATATAATAAACACTTCTTCCTACCTAATCATGAGAAAATGTATTAGTGCCAACACTCTTATAGCATGTATATTCACACAATACCAATGAAGGATACTATATTCCTCACACTAGTTACATGCTTTATCTTCTCATGGCCTACTTATCCTATACAAATTCCACATCCAAGCTCCAAATGGATACAAACCTATCTCCACTTGTGTTGTTTCATAACATTGTTGCTACTTCTACAAGGTTTTCATTTGATATTAGATAGAAATCAAATCAATTGACATCTAAAACACATATTATGCATAGTATACATAACTTTTTTATGAAAAGAGCATTACCCATCCAATTATTGATAGCATCTTTTAAATCCTTAGAGAGTTCTTTCTATGGGAACCCTTTTATGTCCATGAAGAAAAAAATCAATCTTGATTTTCATAAACTTCATGACTACGAGGTTTGACAAATAGTCAAGAAGATACCATGATAGAATTAAATAGTCAAGACATCAAACCCAAACAAACACTTTAAATGATATTGTAGACATCGAAATTTGACCACTTCTACATGGTCAAAATCGTCTACTCTATTCATCTATTTCATTAATAGTGATTAAATAATTTATTTAATCATTATTTCATTTTCTGCCTAAGGTTCCTAAATTATGGAATTAAATAAATTAAATACTTTACCTTATCCCTTTTTCTTCTCTAAATTAAATAAATATGACAAATTATTTAATTTAGTCTTTTAACCCATTTGGATTAAAACCAATTTTTAATTCCCCTTTTTCTCTCTCCTTGTCTCATTCTCCATAACCCCCTTTTAATCCAGATTAAATTAATTAATCTGTGATTAGGATGTGCACCACTTAATCTTAATTAAGTATCACATCCTCCATAATCTCCCACTTGCCTCTAATCTCTCATTAATTATCCCAATCCTGTGTTTGCACAACCTTAATCAAAGTCATTAACCATATTTTGCTTACCTTTTCTGGTCAACCTTTCCACTTACCATTTTTAGCCTGGACTCTCTTTCCCATGTGAATTTTTAATTCACATTTATTTGCCCAAGGCTCTTCTCTTCCCCATGTGAATTTTTAATCCACTTTTGTCTTTCCAAGGTCTTCCCCATCCCCATGCAAGATTCTAGAAGGCTTGACTTGTCACTTTACATGTGCCAAGGACTTCTAGAACCTTGGACTTGTCACATCACCCACATGTGACAAATCTCCAACTTTTTGGAGACCCTCTTTTATCCACTAGATTCTTCCAATCATTGTGAATTTTTAATTCACTTTTATTCCTCCAAGGAATCTTCTCATCCCCCAAGGTACCTCAAAGGTACTTGTCCTTCATCCACCTCAAGTACTTCTCTTCCACCTCACTTCCACATCATTCCACCCTAAGACATCTCACATTCCACATGTCAAGATGTGAGGGCTTGTGAGTCCTCAACTCACCATAGCCCTTCATCTTGATCTTGTTGGATTAATCTCAACTGTTGAATTCTCTAGAGAACTCCAATTATCCTATAAATACCCCCTCATTTCTCCCATTTTGAACATGAAGTCTTTTGCTACCAAACTCTTGTCAATTTTCCATTTGAGCTCTCATCTCATAATCATCATACCCTCATCCATCTTGCATATCATTTT
This sequence comes from Sequoiadendron giganteum, assembly GCA_007115665.2. NCBI lineage: Eukaryota > Viridiplantae > Streptophyta > Pinopsida > Cupressales > Cupressaceae > Sequoiadendron > Sequoiadendron giganteum. The sequence continues at coordinate 54,713,137 of CM021103.1, forward strand.
GCACATTCAACATAGCTTGTCATCCAAGGAGCACACAACTCTTCAAGAATCAAAGGGCCAACCAAGGAAGGAGCAACATAAAGGTATAACCAATTTCAATTAATTGTCATCTTGTTTTTATGCTTATCTTGCCTTAGGCTAATCATTGAGGTGCCCTTTTATTATGTTATCTCCTCTTATTGCATCATTTTAGCATCTCACACTAGGACTTTACATTTTAATAGGATCACAAATATATTGATAAAGACAACACAATATTATTTTTCTATCATTCCAAAATAAGTAACAAATCCTTAAAAATCATGGACTATGACTAAACACATCATTGCAAACACTAAGGGTTTTGAAAAATGACAAAATCATCCTAACTAGAATAATACTATAACTCTTAAAATTATATTGAATTCATGGTTTAAATGGTTTGTAAAGGAATTCAATTGATGAAATAACCTAATAAATAATATTTCTCACACCATAAAAAATCAAATATTACACTAAAAGCATTCCCTATATAAGAGGAGTGACTTGACTTTCATATCTATGATTGATATAATAGTGAAAATACAAGATGATTGAAATAATATTGTTCATTATGTGTTTAGTGAAGGAATTAATTGTCAAGCATGTTGGAATGGATCTACAATGGATAGGGTCAAAGTTGTGGATCATAGGGAAAATACACACAAATGCTAATGACTTCTAAATAGGTTCTATTGTCTTTTGTAACCCCCAATGGTGATGTTCCATTGGTTCGAGCAACATGTCTACAAGGGACGTTTAATGGGAGGATTTCATACGTTTTATATTTTCTCATAATATTATTGACTTCCAATATTTTGCATTATGCATTTTGTGTTTACCCCATACCATACAATAATCAACATAAATAATTTACAAAACATAAAAGCAATTGTAAAAAGTATCTGAAACTATTTTTTTATTTTGTTGAAATGAACCTTTTTAACTTTAGTATTGACTATTTTTGTTGGTTTAAAATTCTTTCCTTTCATTTCTTTAATTTTCTAAATGATATTTTGTTAAGTTTTATGTATGCTTAATCTTAATTTTAAAAGTAAAAAATGACAAAACAAAATATAGTTAAGTAATTTTAAATTTTATAAATTTTAAAATAAAGTTAAGATATATAATTATTTTAATTTTTTAAAAATAGATTTTAGAAATTTGATTTTAAATTATTTTTTCTTTTATATACTTTATATATTTTTATATATAATTTTTATAAGATAAATTTTATTAAAAGAAATTGGTAAAAAGATTTAGAGGAAGATTAGAATTTGTAAGATATATTTTGTAAGGAGAAGTTGATCAAAGAATAATAGGAAGATCATAATTAAAAATTCCAGTATAAAGTGAATCTTGAACAAATCAAAGTTTTTGAAAGGTCTGTGTATACAAGATCCAATTCTTATACACTACCTATGAATACCATGTTTCTTGTCACATTGTGATTGGTGTTGCAGTTTTTATTCCTCATTTTTGATTACATAGGTCATTATCAATATTTTCCTAAGGAATTATTTTGGTGGAGGGGAATGAACGGAAACAAAGATGGGAGGTAACATGGAATATTTCTCATATTTATTTTAGCATGGCTCAAGGGATAGGAAGTAGAAGACACTACAAGTAATCTATTCATTCTCTATATATACATATTTTTGTTTACTAAATATGGTTGCAAGTATACTTGTTCAAATATAAATGAAGAGAAAAATATGTATGTATATTCTCTCATAAGTACATTTACCTTAGCTAAATTTAGATGAGGCCAAGAGTGTAATTGTTTAAATAGAAAAGAAGGGTTGATACTATGTAGTAATTATTATAGATACTGTTGAATGGAATATTGAAATTATGTTGAAGATCTAGTTGAATTGTGATGGGTGTGAGCTCAAAGTGAATAATTCCCTCAAACATATGTTTGGTAACCACACACATACTTATTACTTTGGTACAAAATCTCTTCATAGACACTAAAATTGTAGGATCTACAATCAAAAAATATTTACATAGTTTTCACTTTTTACTCACCAAAAAAATTAACTACATACAGTTTCATTTGTTTATGATATGTATGATTTTTATTTTTTAAGGAATTCCCCTCTATGGGAGGGAGAAACCTAACTTTCAAGATCAATTATTGAGACTACTTGATGAGGATGTAAGATGATGGAATTAATCCTAGCTAAACATGAGGGTTTCAATTTGACTTTTATTTCTTTTCACCCTACATAAACTCCTCTAAGACAAGCAACACTCCATAGACCATTTTTCATAATGTTTCCAATAATAGTAACACATTTATTCTATACATGATGGTGGATGTGAGGATGGTGGAAAAGAGGTATATTGTATTCACATAATATGTTTTGTAGGTTATAATATATTTATATTTTTTAATGGGTTGCAATGTCTGTAATGTGTCACAAGCAACTTAATTAAAATCATTTCCCCTTTACAAGTATGTTGGACCCTCCCTACTTTCATTTGAAGCATAGATGGCATTTTTCTAGATATTTGAGGAAGATCAAGGGTTTACTATTTGAATGAGCCAAAAGTGAGAAGCTCGTTGTTTAGGTAAGGTTCCATAACCCACTTTTTTTATTTTATAAAATGAGCTAGATTAGAAATTTTCATTATTGTTAGGGTTTCTTGACACTTTATGCAATCATTACAATCATTACATTCCATATGATGGCATCTCTTTGAGGCATTAATCCAAATAGTTAAAGTGCTATATCTATGATTCCACATTTTGCACGCATTTCTACTAGGGTAGTTTCATCTATAATGTCTAACAAAAATCCCTCTTCCATTTCTTCCATTATGCTTTGATAGATGTTCATACCTTGTTCTAAAGTTCCTATTTTGGCACAAGCAAGGAGAAAAGCAAGCAAAGGTTGTTGAGTTTGGCTTTATACTTGCCAATTGTATTTTCTTGAAATTTTGTAAAGAATTTTAAATAAATTCATTTTGTGCATATTTTTACAATCATTGTAGGCCATAAGGCCACATGTGTTTGAGGATTTTTTTCAAACAAGTCACGTACCTTGTCTATACGTCCACTTTTTGCTTACATGTCTACAAGTGCAATTTTAACAACATTTAGAAAAATTTATTCATCCTTTATGTTTTGATGGATGCCCATACCCTTTTTCAAAGCTCCCAATTTGGAATAGGAAGAGAGGATTCTAGTAAAGGTTGTGGAATTTAGCTTAATTCCTATCAATTTTATGTATGCTTGAAACAATATTAAGGCATTTTATAGTCACTATGCACTTAATATTTGGACATTGAATTATTTTAATTTCATTCTATAAGTTGAGACAGTGGATTCCTTTGCTTAATGTACTACATGGAGGAATGGTATTGTAAGGGGTGTTTCTAGAATTTTATTTGATGCTTAAATTAATGATGCATATCCTTGCTCTATATTCTTATCAACTTTTTCCTAATGTGAAATGTATTGTATTAAAATAGTACACAAATTGGTAAAATTATTGTATGGGACTATTCTACCTTTCTATAATGCAAGAAAAAATAGAGAAAAAATAAACATATGGGCTTTAGAAGGATTGGAAGTTGTGTGTGTAGTGTAATTTATCTTTTATGGTGTTTGAATTGAATTTCCATGATTTATTGAACTCACAAGAAGGGACGTTGTTCCTAAGGAAAATTCATTACACACGTGCAATAGGAATGAGAAATATAAAACTACAATCTATTATATTTAAATTATATATATTAAGTCAATATTTACCAAGATGACTTGGAGGAAAGAGGGTTTCCAAAGAGGTCTTGTGATCTTTGACTTCCTAACCAATGCCCACATACTAAACCACATATCCTAAATGTTGCTAATGTCAACGGTTTTTAGCCTAAAACAATAAAAATTGTAATACACTCAAAGATAATTTGATTATGAGAAATAGATAGAATGATCTATATATTTTTTGTTTCAATTTATCTTTGATTTAACTTGTTAGTCATTATAAGAAATCAATGGTGATTGTGTTTATGTACATCAGTATTATCCATTTATTTTTACATATATATATATTTTACTTTCAAGAAAATATGATGGGTGGGTGTGATACCATACCTCACAATATTTTCCAACATCCAACATTCTTCCAAACTACGTAAAAAAGGGAGCAACATGTAGCTTAACACTAAAAATGCTTTAGGAACTCAAATCTCTCCAATGCCTTGTAATGTTTTGTGAAGATTGGCACATATATATCCCTCTCTCTCCTTATTGAATCTATTCCATCAACCAATGCCTACTTCATTTCTTACTAACTAGATGTATTTTATCATTTATAGAATAACATGAGCCAGTATTTTTTGTAGAAATATTTTTGCTACAAGATAAAAATTACTTAGAGGCCATTGAATTAATTTTAAGAATCTTAAAATAGTGGAAGCAACTAAATAAATACACTAGAAATCAAGAATGACCAACCTTAGAGTGACATATGGTCTCCACCTTCCCACCACTATTCAAAATGACACTATTCACACAAGACTAATAGTTCCACTATTCAATTAAGGTTTCCACTATGATTTCACTCTTTAACAAACATAGCTAATAATCTACTCCAAAACATATGAATCAAAGGCAATGCACAAAACTTATAAGCTCAATGAGAATGAAAAATGACTACAAGTAAACATAAGGTTGGGTGTAGTAGAATCATAGTAACAAATTTATGAACAAAATAAACGTAAAAGTACTAAAAAATCACAATGAGAAAACAACAGTTAATTAATGTCTTCTAACAAATAAGAGAGCTTAACTTATTGATTGTATAGTTTGTGGTAAAGAAAACAAATAAGAGAGCCTTCCATTGCTTAAGATTCCAAAGGTACATTCCCTTCTCTTTATAAAATATTTCACCTCTTTAATGTAAATGAATGACTGTCATTGTGTTGTAATTGGTAATACTAATCTATATAAAGAATTGAGGAACGTGAGATTGTCCATAATGAACTACATTGAACACAATATACTATTTAATTAATAACTTGAAAATTGACTTTTAAAACTTCTTTAATGTACCCATTGCACATCAAAATGCAATAATTAATAATATCAAATAAAAAAACATACTAACCTTATAATACACTTTTAAAATATTTAATGTCACTTCCTAAAAACCAATGACAACAATAGAATATTCATTATATAAAATTATCAATCTACTCAAAATGTAGTTGATTAGGACATTAAAATAAATGCAAAGAGTAATATTAAAAGATTCATTAGAACTCAAAACTCTCATTAGAGACAATAAAAAGATAAACTATTCTCAACTACAAACCTAGCCAAACTTTGGACCTCTAATTCATTATGTTTTTTAATATTTAAAAACAAAAATGTAACTAGTATCTTGATTGTACAAAAAATGAGGTATGAGGTGAGCATCGTATTGAATGGGATGAGGAGGAATAATGGAATCTCACTCACCTTATCTTTAATATGTTCAAAAAACACAAACACGACATCTTGATAAGACAAACATTTTCCTCCATCTTACGTTTGCCAAAAATCATTGAATGAAGTATGAGGAATGGGTTATATTGCATCTAGGTCTAGACAAATGATAAGAGTATTTATAATGTTGTGGATTTTTTAATGTTTTTAATGATAATGTGTATTAAGGCATGGTTTTGTAGTTATGTATTTTTACCTCATGTAAATACAATAAAAAATAGACAGTGTGATGTGGATGGCCATGTCATCATAGACATAAATGCAATGTAGTTATCTAAGAGTTTGGAGAAGCACAAACACATTTCATTGGTGGTAAATGAATGACAAGTTTAAGGCCACACCCACAAGAAAACAAATGGTGGATTGTACTCTATTTTGAACTATCAACATGCAATTGCTTATTTAATTTAAATTATATGAGAGATTGTGGAAAGAATTTTCTTTCTAATCAAAATTATTTGACTTACAAGGCCTTTCATACAATACAAGGGATGAGGTTTAATTTTACTTATAGGCTGAAAACAAATTTAACATTACTCTTCAAATTTATTCTTGTAACTATTTTGTTTTTGAAAAAGTAAGCAGTATTTATAGGGTGTTGTACCCTACACAACGAGCCTCAAGGGACAAAAAAGATCAAGTCCATAAAACTAATTGAAAGTCAAAAAAAGAACAAAAATAACACAATAACAACACAATGACCACAAACAGGCAGCAAAGACACAAACCACAAGCCCAAGCAACAACTAACTGGCATTGTCCCAGTTTTTGAACAGGATGTCCACAACATCGTCCCTGACCCAATCTTGATTCTCTTAGGCATTATTGCCCTCCAGCTCCTCTTTGATCACCGTGGAAAGGGTGCTAGTCACGAAATGACCCATCTTCATCGTGAAGCGGGTTAGGCCTCTGAATCTTTTATCAAGTGTGTCCATCTTCTTTTTCAACGCACATAGCTCCTCACCATCATCCATGGTCCTCAGGACGTCACCATGCTCAACAACTAGAGGGTGTGAAGACTGAGAGGTCAAGGTCTCTTTCGAGATTTTGTTGTTGTTTGGGGTAGAATGGGGCCCTTCCAAATTTTCTTCCTCTTCCTCCTTGGTCTCCTCTTCCTTATAATCCTTGCTGTCCATCTTCTCCTCCTCCGAGTCCTCAATAATCTGCCTTTTTTTGTTGTTTTTCGCCAATCTCCCAGACCTTCGGATGGTAGTCTCCCCTCCAGTCATGACCGTGGTCCCCAAGATCGTGTCACCTTTAGAATATTTCCCCACAATATTCTTTCCTTTGCCCTCTTTCACCATCAGCTCTGACACACCTTTTTTATCATCTTTGCCTTTTTTCATTGTGGTGGCTCTGTAAGCAGACTTGGCTGAGGTGGCCTTAAGTTCACATAGGCTAGCCGGGACACTTGTATGCACATTACCCGTACTGCCCTTAAGTTTTTTAGCAGCCTGTTTGGGTTTGGGGTTATCAACAGTACCCAGGTGGGGTTTTCTAGAAGGGCTTTTAGATTCACTAGGGGAGATATTTGCGATAGCTAGGGGTTCAATCTCTTCAATACGAAAAGCAGAAATGGCTCTGTTAGCTCTCAAAAATGCAAGTTTGAACCATGAAAGGTTGCCAAGCTTCATCAAAGTACATTTTTCGCACACCATTGTGGTTCTGTGCAGCATGCTTCTCAATAGGATCACTATTAGTCAATTCTGGTTGTGTTGGCTCTATACTGAAACTCCCAAAATCAACATCACAAAAACAATTAATTTGGTCTTGTGGCACATAATCAATAAGCTGATTCAACCTCGGTTCCCTGTACAACTTCACTTCTTGGCCATTTACCGGAATTGTTGCATAAGATAGATCGAACTGGACATTTCCACCAATAGTTGCTGTCCACTGTCTTGATAAAAGCATACCAAATTGAGGAGGGGTGTCAATCACTGTTATATCAATATTGTAAGCTACTTGAGGATAAGCAGCTAGCTTGACTTCTACATCTTTCATTATACCCACCACAGGAACAGGTCGGTTATCCATCGCATAACATTTCCCTTCATATGTATCCACCCACATGCCTAGCTATTTCATCACTCCTACTGGCATAATATTCATGGCAGCACCAGAATCTATCATGCAATTCCTCACTAATTTGTTATTTATGAGTAATGTAGTAAAGAAAGGATCAACTTGTGGTGGACTTGTCAACACATTACTCAAACAAATTTTTGGAATGTTCACTTTATCCTGCTTATTTTTAGCAGTCACTTTATTTTCAGAAGCTACATGTTTTTCACTTTCATTTGTTATCAATTGTACTGCACTGTCCCTGTATTCTTTAATTTTCATCATTTCAAGAAGCGGGACAGACATCTTTACCTAAGATAAAGCTTGAGTGAAATCAAAAGAAGGACCTTCTGCTTTAATCACTTTCTTTTGTTCTGCTGTTTCTCCTTTGTTCTCTTCCTTTTACCTCCTACCTGACAGATCTGTCTTTTGAATTTCTTTGTGTAATTCTTTTACTGCCTCCTTTTGGATAGGATTTTGTTTGCTTTCTTCATGTTGTTTGTTTTCAGTCTTTTTTGACACTCCTTGTACAACTTTCTGATCTTTCATAAAGATACCCCTAGGGACACCTTCCTTCTCATTTATTGTCCTATTTCTCAACCAGTATTTACTCTTTGCTTCCTCAATTGCAGCAACAGTTAATCTCTCTATTTCCTCATTAGTAAGTCTCCTCACACTACTGTGAGAGGGAACCTCAACGGGTGGTGGTTCTACATAATCATCCTCAGAATCAGAAAAGACCTGCTGCTCAGCCATATGGATTTTGTACCTTTGCTCTACAACATCATATTCATAACCTTCTTCCTCCGAGGATGAATATCTCTCCTCAATATGGTGAAGAGCATTTGAAGTTAAGTAGACCTTGTGATTTTCTCCGCCATCTCCCATCAACACTCCCTCCTCTTGCATCTTCTGGGCTACAACACAATATTCAGGGGAATGTGGCTTATCACAAACTTCACAAAAATAATTATTATTCACCATATACGTTCCTTTTTTTCTCAATGGATCAGAAGTATCCTTGTCTCTAGGCCTGTCTGTCATATGTTTTCCATCTTTCCAATTTGTATTATAAGGCATATCATGCAACCTAGGCCTATCCTTCCTATATGTGTTCTCCTACTTATATTGATAATTATTGTTCTGTTGAATAGCCCTAGGGTTGTCTCTCTTATTCATTATCCCAACAACCTTTCTATTGTTCTCAATTGTTAATGCTATCTTTTGTGCTCCAGCTAAGTCCCTTGGGAACCTATTTCTCAACTCATACCCTGTCTTAGGGTCAAATGCATTTAGGTAAACACTTAATGCTATGGAATCCGGTAACTTTGATCCAGGGGGTATTCTATTCTGCAGTTTATTGAATCTTCTATTAAAATCAAAGATTGAATCATTCTAACCCTTCTAAATTTGCATTAGTTCATGGAGAGCAGCGTCTGGTGCACTCAGATTCCCAAATTGTTCAAGAAACTGATATTGAAATATTTGGATAGAATATATAGAAGCTGTTGCCAGACTATTGAACCAATCCCTAGCTTCCTCAATAAGGGACATCATGAATAACCTCATATGCAAATCTTCATAAGGTACATCCAAATCCTGAATAAAAGCATTGAAACTCCTCAAATGATCTTCGATAGTGATTGCATTACTCCCTGTGAATTTAGGCACCAAACTTCTCCAAGAAGCATCCATAGGATAAGGGCACAACTGAAAACCTGCCAAATCAAATTGTCTGATCATAGTAGTATATTGATACTGGTACATAGGGTTATTATATTATAAATTTTGTTGTGGCACATGATGCTGACTAGGGGGTGGATAATTATTTATATGTTGTGTGGGAATATGCGGTGGACGATTTGGCTGTCTATGTTGATTCCCAATTTGATGGTGAGGGATCTTTGGTGGTTGAAAATGCCCAGCACCATGATTATTATGTTTATGGGGTGGTATATACTTTGGGGGAGAGCCAGATCCCTGAGGAATATTATGAGCTTTCTGCAACTTGAACTCTTTTATTGCTTGAATCATTTGGGCCTTTTCTTGCTCTTCCCTCTCCCTTTTTTGAGACTCAAACTGTGCTTTAATTTCATCATAAGTTAAAGATTCATAATCTTCTTGATGAACTTCCTGATTAGTAAGTTCATTCTTATTACCCTATATCTTTTGGTCATATTCATATTGAACTTTGAGTCGTTCAGCTTTGAGTCCAGCTTCAAATTTGGCTTGTTTCTGAGTGTTGTAAAAAGGATTCCTCAGATCCTCCGGGGTACAAGGCTCTTCAGTTGAACTATCTTTCCATTTGTCAAAACAATTCTCACCAAAAGGTATTGATGATTTGTCTTTATTTGTCAAGAACATGTCCTCACTTTTCCCTTTACCCTTTTCAACCTTATTATCTTTATGCATCCACCTATTATCGCTAGAAGGAGCTCGAGAATGACCCCCCCTAAATTGAGATCTTCTTCCATTCATATTGCAATGTTCAAATCAGAGTCGCCACCCACTTTTGAAAGTGAGAAAAAGATTGTTACTTATTGTTCCCAGCGGAGTCTATATATAGGAATTTTGACTCTATGATTAAGGCGTAGATTCTTTGTTGTTCCCCAGTAGAGTCGCCAATTTGTTAGCTCTCAAAAACGCAGGTTTGAACCATGAAAGGTTGCCAAGCTTCCACGACGTTTTAGGGTAACAGAACAAGGTTTTGGAATAATTAAACCTTCTACTCTTTAGATGTTGTTAGACCTAGGCGGGTATACCTATTTGAATTAAGCAGATTTGACTTTTGAACTTCTCTTATTGCCCTAATTTATCCAAGATGGCAATTTGAAATGGATAAAATAAAACAATTTTGGTACAACTAGCATAATAATATTTAAAACTAAAACCTAAAATGCTCAAAAATGACATATAAAAGATTGTGAGTGAAACTAAAGGATGAAAACGAAAAGACCAGTGCCTTATAGGTTTTATGGAGTTAAGAAAATCTAAAACAAGTTTACTTGTTTTGGAAAACATTCAAGTTGTTTAGCATTTTATTTGGTTTATAACTTGTATAAACATGCAATATTGTGATTACTGAGTTCTTCTTAATAATCCAATTGATATTCCCTAATTACTATGATCAATTCAGAGAATTTAATCTTTACTAGAAAGAGACAATTAATTGATCATACAAGTACAACAAATGTGCATCGATGAACTATGTAAAAAATTGTTTACACTAATTCAAATAACCAGGAAACACCATTACGGAGACAACTTCAATAATACCCTTCAACAAATATCATAAACAACTAATACCAGAAACATCACACCATCATATTAAATTTTCATTGATATCTCCATGATTTACATATGCTACCAGTCTCATCCTTTTTCAAAATTGTATTCTGCTGTGTCTTCTCTATTCTCTATCTAATTCTACTTCGCTCTTTTTTATTGTTTTCAAAAAATGATCATTTATACATTTAGAAGATGAAAGGATGCGTCCTTTCAGAAATAAGCATAACCAAATATAAAACAAAAAGGCAGAGAATAATTAGGCTCTAGTTAGCCACAAATGAGTATTAGCAAGATGGTCCAAATAGTCTTGGTGCTTGTACGTGTCCGCATCTTCAACAACATTCTGGATCGTGATTTCCATCTTGACCATTTCCTCTTTTTTCTCGCTCACTTCCTCTAGTGCTGTACCCTCTGCAGAAGATGTCTTCATGATTCCATTCAGTATTGTGTCACATTCATTCTTCCATCGGGCGGCATCTTTCAACTCCCCTCTATTATCAGAAAATGTGACCACTGTTTTCTTGGCAGCTTCAATTAATCCTTACTTATCTCCCTATAATTCCTCACAGAATTTTTGATGACGACTGATAATATGATTTGTAGCTTTAAGTACAATACTGTTAGCCTCCTCATTCTTGGCTAATTCATGAAACCTCTCCATAACTCGTCCATCCATCCTATCATGCTCCTTCAATGCATCCATAGTAGTAGAATACTTTCCCCATAATTGATTTAACCAAGATGTCAAATTGTTCTGCTTCTTCTTAACAATTGCAACAATTGCATCATATTTTCCTTGATTATAGGCACTTGATCCTACCCAATGATCCTTTGCTTGAGAGCTTTCTCCTTAAGTGAGCATTTTGGTTGGACCTATCGAAACACCAACCAAGTCTTTCAATCTATCATTTTATCTTAACATTCTCTCATTACTTGCCTTGTAAATTTCTCTTTCTCTTATCAATGCCTGGATCTGTGCTTTATTCAATTTTGCAATATCAATCCCAATCTCTGCAGTAACCACAGGATCAGCCTCTCCAACCTTTAGGGTCATTACATGGCCAAATGCCTTTTCTGTATCAATCACCACTGATTTCCTGTGAGGGGGATACAAAGCCCATATCATCAATGATCCCTCATTAGTATTATATTTAGAACTTGCATACACTTCTGTCACCTTTTCCTTATCAAGTTTGTGTGTATTGTTACTATCTCTTAAGAAGCTGTCAAACACCAATGCAAAATTCAAATCAAGTCCAGGAAAGATCATGACACCAGCATCCTCCAACATTTTCCTCCCCTTTTTAGGAGTCATATTTGTCATCTCATCATCCACACACTTTCTCAATTGATCCAACAATTGCTCTTCATTCCTAGAGGTGACAACACCCACACCTTCTCTTATTTCTTTCCCCTTCAATTTGTACAAAATTGCTTTAAACTCTGGAGAAGTTATAAACTCATCATCTGAAACAAATGATCTGTATTCCATATGTCATGCATCAACATCACCGCTTCCAATACTCTGTTCTCTAATTGGGAAAACATATTGTTGAGTTCTTAACCTAGATGCTTTCTCCGTTATGCTCTGTGGCGTTTCATCCATTAGGGTTTCCTCATCTCCAGAAGGAAATGTTCCCATATCCTGTAGCCCTTGGTTATAACTTTCAACCACCGCCTCTGCTTCCTCTTCATCCAGATTTTTGATCATATCATCAAAAGGATAAGGTACATGCTGATACCTTCCAAAGTTAATCTTTTCTTTGGCTGAATTGATATATCCTTTAGGGTCAATGTTTTTTCTGGGTGGTCCACTTTTCATATTATAATGCAATAACTTATCATGAATTAAATTATATCCCTCCTTGGCCAATACAGTGAAATCACCGAAGCATAATGTACTAGGCATAAATGCCTGCTTCCCATAAGAACTGAAAATCATCACACTGTTGTAATCCATCTGTCTAACAATTTCCAAATATGCAATCCTGTTTGGAACTGTCTTTGGTAGAATAAAAGGGGTACCTTCAAACCCATACACCCTGATCATTGTGGCTCCTTCCAAACAATACCAGTCACCCCAATTATGATCAATTGGCCCATTGAAATCTTTGGGACAAAGAAATCTTTTAATCTCGTTAGTTAATGAATAATTACAAGGGTACCTATACAACCTATACAAAGTTTTCACAAAGTACTCCTCAAAGTGGATGAAACTAGCATTGGAAAACCTGCTATCCTAAATAGCAGTCCATAGCTGAACAGGTAATGCCTCACCTTCCTTACCAATCTGCAAAATTCTCATTTCTGGAGGCCATACTCCCCATTCCTGACCAAAATACAGCACCGAATGCATCAATAACGAATAATTCCTGAGATGGACAATAGAAGCTCCACTCTTTATAGCCATCAATCCTGAATCAAGCTCCTTAGCAATATATGAAGCATAATCAAATGGCCTGGAGTTATGATACTGAATATCTACTGTGATAATCATTGGCACAATTGACATGAGTTCCGGAGCATCCATCCCCAACACTTGACACACTGAAAAATATGTGTATTTCATGTAAGGTTCAAACAAATCTACATGATAAGGAGGCCCCTCACTATCTTGCAAAGGTTTTGATTTGCTACTCTGTTTAACTCTGTGAATAGGCAACCTCCAACCCTTATAGATTATATCCATTCTTGAAAACTCCTTTTCCAACTCTTCGCAATTGATCTCCTCATTGCATAACCCTTCCAATTTGAAAACCTCACCCACTGCTTCTTTGGATACATATATCTGTGGTTTTCCAGATGGGTCACATATAGCTTTATGTTTCGGATCATAATTGTCTGCAAGCACTTTTACTAACTCTGCATTTACAAAAACATTAGGGCACACTAGTTTCCCTACATTCAATTTCCATGGGTTGCAGACTGGTTCAAAATGGTTTCTTCTGTGATAATGGAAATTGAAAAGCTCATAACCTCTTATGGCAATCCAAACATCACCTATGAACTTGCACTTGTCATCTAGTTTATCAACTTCTGCCCTAAGTTGTGCAGACCTTCTAGCTTTAGGACCCGAGCTAGGTAATTGATCAATAAGGTCCCGATTTAACCTCCTTATAATGCCCTCTTGCTCTGTATCAACCTTTTGTTTCTTTCCCTTTGACAGATTACTCACAACAAGCTTTCTACCCTTACCCTTTCCAGAACCAGAGGACTCCATTCTCAAGCTTATAGAATCAAAATGCAAAAGCCAAGGAATAGTCACTTACAGTATTCTGCTCGAGCTCTTCAGATTGAAAATCATCCTGGTTCTCTGTTCAGCACGCCAATTCACCTGCAATCAATTTCGGAACTGAAGAATTGATTCAATCTTTACTGTGATATCCCATCGTGCCATTAATGAAGCACGAATGAATACCCATTTGAAACTGGCACTGTCGCATCAAATGTCCTTTTGATGAGAGATTTTCAAATCTGAGGCGAAATCCCTTTTCAACGTCTATTACACCTTTCGCCAAGACAAAATGCAGTCTTATTGACACCTGGACTCCAAAAATTGATGACTGTTGCTCTTATTTTTTATATTGCTATAACACTTCTGAGTTAGGGAGATGTCACATAGACTTCAGTGTCTCATATCGATATGTATTTCTTCAAGTCATAGTCATTGAGAGAAAATCACCCTTTCACTGATGAATTCTCCCTTCGGCATATCCACCAAGTTCTCTCACCGAAGAAATAAACCACACCAATGAAATAATACCTTTAGCAAGACATAATATCTTTGGGAAGATCTATATCGATGCCAAATGTTTTACCAATATCACTCTTATTCGGTGAAACTCACCCCTAGCCGCCTGTCGGTATAACCTCCAAACTTCGGTGAAACCTTATGCCGAAAGATTCTTCTCCTGGCGATACATACCTCTGTCGGCATATCTTCTGAATCGGCAAGACCCCAACACTTTCTCCAATAATTTTTTGGATTCCCCCGTATTAAGTTCGGTAAGACAACAATCATCTCGCCGAGACCTTCACCGAAGCAATAAGTCTTACCAAAACATTTGTTTACAAGCCAATCGGCCAGACACAATGATGTCGCTATGACTTCACGCAAATACCCACTAGTTTGGCTGAAATGACCCCTCCACATGCTAGTCGGCAAGATCAATTGAATTCACCGTGACCTTATAATGACGCCCCAACACATGCCAATATGGATCTTTGCAGTCGCTGAAATAAGAGAAAAGTCCTGCCGATTATCTGCACAAACATATGTTAGTGAAAAATACATCTCGGGGAGACTTTCACTATGTCTTGCCGATATGGGTCTTTTAATGAAATCATGAGAGGTAGACGAATTTAAATGGATCTCATGAGAAAAATAAGCAAAGCAAATGGAAAGAGGGGACTTTATACACATGATAAGGACTCAATGTTGGAAACCCTTGAATGCAAATAGACTGTAAAAATTTCAAAATTTTACAGTTCTAACAGGCTCTAGGAGGACATAAGGCCAAATGAAAATGGTAGAGTCTCAAGATAAGCCCCTGATGGAGGGGAAAAGGAAGAGTGTCATTCGGGTCAAGACTGGCTATTTCTTTGTATTTTTCAATTGAATTCTCTAGGTCCATGAGCAAAAAGAAAGGAAAACTAAGCAGGATTTTATGTCTTAAATGATTCAGTATGGGAAAATGATAGAAAAATTAGGTTTTAAACCTACATTCAAGCATGACATACTTCATAAGGGCTAAACACACCTGGTCCTAGGGCTACGAAAGGGCTTCACCTTCAAAGCCCGACTGGTTGCAGACCAACTCCTAGTTCCCCATGAAAAAATATTTCAAAATGTCATTGTCCGGAGTCTGAGTATGCTTAGGATATTTCTTCCCAGTTCACTGCATTCCGATAGCTTGCACTATCACCTCTTTGCCTACTTCAAAATAAATTCCACCCAACGTAACCCTTCGGTCCTTCTAGGAATTAGCGAATTGGCCAAACAGGTTAGGGTCGTGGCCCACCAAAATCTCCATGAGAGGAGCAAGGGAGCAAGGCCACCCTCAATGCAGATATGCCAGACCAAAGGATTCTTATGAAACTCTCTGAAATTATCAGGCTCAGTCCGAACGCGGTCACCACCCATGATGTTTACCTACATAGGAAACCAAAGAACTTGCAATAATAAAAGGTTAGAAACATTGGCAGAGCAATAGGCTTTCTTCGCATTATGGATTTTAAGGAAAAGATTGCATCGTTGGATAATCACGCTAGTGTGTAGATCACAATGGTGTCATTAATGTGAATCTTAAGGTGATTACGACAAGCTAAGTGAGAATTGGTGGGCGAGCAGGGTTTCTTGGCGATAATTCAATTGCACAAAAAACTAGGCAGGGTGGCCGCTTGGCCAAATTTAGAAATGTCAATGTAAGCATATTTAGAAGCCAACGCTAAACTAGCAGGATCAAAGGCACTAGAAGGGAGCTTTCCCTCATTATGAAACATCATATCAAAATTCATAACCATAGTCTTATGGAGGGCATGATGAATTCAAACAATCCCAAAGAGAAGATATCACACAATATGACCTCTCAAAAGCATAATTGTCGCATACTTTTCTAATCCCTTCGTAGATCCGCCTTCACTAACCACATGACTAACCTTTAATTTTGAATTCCACCCCTTGTAGGCCACCTCAACATTAGAACTCGTCCACAAGGCCCAAAGAACAACCAAGTGGACCCCCCAAACAACACCCATCAATCGAAGATTTGAAATCATCATAATAAATGGGTGTTTTGTTCTTTCAAGATGAGATCTTGAATCCTTGGCAGTAAATTCCTCATATTCCTCCAAAATTTAGGGTAACCCCAATAGGTACCACAATTAGCCAAAGAATCCACCACTTGGTTACCCTCCCTAAAAATGTGTCACTTTTTTTGCTCTTAGCTTGGATAAAAGGAACTTGGTATCCAATAGAATATCCTTCGTACTCCACCCAATCAACTTGCCTAGATTCACAACATCAGTGATGAACTTAGAGTCCCCTTCAATGTGGAGGTTCACAATCCTTAGAGAGACAAAAATTTGAAGGCCCTTGAGTAGCGCACGAGCCTCCACCACTATAGAAGATTGGAAACCAATACCACTTGCAAACCCAGCAACCAGAACCCCCCCAAGGCCTCTAATCACTCCTCCAATACTAGCCTTGCCTGGGTTTCCCTTAGAAGCCCCATCAAAATTGAGTTTGAACCAACCTCTGTCCGGAGACTCCCATTTGGTATTTTCCCTGGCCAGGGATTTAGAATTGTCAAACGAGCTAGCATCTAAATTTTGGTGCCAAGCCTTGGCCATTCTTATTTCATAATCAAAAGGTCCCATCTCCGGGGGCTTCCCATTGAAGAGAGAAATGTTTTCCTCAATAAGCCAAACATCGATACCAAAAAATTCCTTAAGATTCCTCTCAATATTTTTGAAGACCCTGTTATTTCTTTCCTTCCACATACACCAACCAATAGTAGGAGGGACTTGGTTCCAAATTTCTGCAGGAAAGGGTTGGATATAGGGACCACGCTAGCCCAAGATGAAGGATATGATATCCTTACACATGGCCCAAGAAACACCTAGTCTTTCAAAAGCTAACCCCCAGACTTCAACAACAAACAAACAGTGTACTAGTAAATGATTAACAATTTCCTCACTACATTTACATAATAAGCATCTGTTGGGGATATAAAATCCTCGTTTCCTCAAATTGTCCTGAGTAAGAATCCTATTATGACAAACAGTCCACCAGAAGAAATTAATTTTAGGGATCATATGGCGGTTCCACATCTTCTTCTAAGGGTCCACCGCAGTACCCTGGTTTGTTTGATATAAAAAGAATTTAAATATTATTTTTTACATTTATGTAGATTAGTTGATTAATTTTGATAATTTATCTAGTAATTGATTTGGATAAAAAGGTTAGTAGGTTTAAAAATAATATTTAAATATTTAATAAATATGATAAAAGTAATTAGAGTATCATTTTTAGATGTGATAAATGGATGATTTGTTGTAATATGTATTTGCGATTTAATTTTAATTTCTATTATGAAGCTTTGATGAACTAGAAGATTATCTTCACTTTATTTTGGTTGAGTATTACACTTGCAATTTTGATATCCATATTTGCAACGTTGATCTTTACACATTGGGTCATAAAAATCCTATTTATCTTTGATATTTGAAAGGAGTGGTATTAGAAGTACTATTGAAACTTATTGTGTTAGGAAAGGGAAGTTGATTAGCTTCCCAACTTATGGCTTGGTTAAGCCCCTTGATCAATTCAATGATTTGGAACAAGTTGGAAGACACGTCAAATATAAATTCAAATGCTTGTTTATGTCATTATTTTAGGTGCTAATACAAAGTTTCTCCAAGGCATAAATGTGATGATTGGATAAAAGATAACACATGTTTAAAATTAACTAGGCCTTTGTCCTTTTAAAAAATACCTTAGCATGCATTTTTTTGAATTGAATATAGTTTACTATTAATTTAACATTTAAAATCACATCATAATTTTTAGTTCATACCAACCATCTATATAACAAAGTATAGAATGGGTATACTATAATGTTTTACATATTCTCAAAGCACTTATATTTTAGAATATACAATTGCATATTATGTTTTACAACATTTTACAAAATTGCTCTTCATTTTTTATCTTCTAGAAGTTCATGCTTTCACCGCCTTCATCCATATTGATCCATCCATAGCCATGTTTTATCTTGTACATATCTTCATTGGATATCACCACTTCCACTATAAGGTCTTCTCCTTAGTTCACATAGAATCTTGGCCCTCTATTAAATACCAAATCTTTCTTCAATGTTCTTTGTACTTCTTATTATGCTTCTTTTGAAATTCCAAACAACTTCTCAAGAACAAAATATTGTCCTCCTTGTTGAAAGGCTAGTTCCTTGCATATTTAATGTCTTTTTTATTAACTTTTGCTTTCCCAATTTTCAGTAATTTAATGGATATGTCTTTGGAGATTTCCATTGTTATTGTGGCCTGTATTGAAATATTAAAGTGTATGAGTCTTCTATTAGACTCAATAAGTGTCCTCTATTTATCTTGGTATCATTCTTCATTTTTTACTTTCCATAAAAACCATAGAATTTCAGTAGATAACACCAACCAGAAATAATTTAATGTTTTATCTAGTCCTTCTATAAAAGCAAAAAGTATTTCCTTCCATGTATTCTTACCTTGAATTCCCCACCCTTTTGGATCAACACAAAAAAAGTTCCATATTTCTTTAGCAAATATACATTCATATAAAATATGTTACACAATTTCATGTTTCCTATATATTTTGCAAATTATCATGTTATTGGAAGAGGCAGTACATGGGAGTTTATTCAATATGAGTAGCTATTTTAGACAAGATGTTTTTGGTTCCAAAACTCTATTCCACAACTAATTAAATAACTTGAGCTAGTTTTTATCAATTATTTCAATATTCTAGCTTCTATTTAAATGATCATGAGTTTCTTGTGTATTTACTAATGACTTATATATAGTCTTGGGTTTTATTTTGTCCAAGTTAGAACCATCTATTCGTATAAATCAATTTAATATATCACTGTTAGTTTTGAACTCAAAAGGAAAATGAAACTTTTTACATGTGCTTCTTTGAGAACATAGTATGTTATCCAATGAGAAGGGGGTAAGTTAAATTCTTCACTAAGGGAGGCCCAAGATTTTAGATTGTGTTTTCTTAATACATCTTTGAAGCATTTGACACCTTTCAACCACCATGTTTTAGCTGAGAACCCTTGTATAGAGCTAAAGGTTTCTCTTTATGGTATAGACTCCACCAGATTGAACTGGTTGGACAATTTTTTTCTTGCTACTTTCAAATTTCCAATTATCTCTAATTAAGTGCCTAGTTTGTTCCCAAGCCTTCCATAGTATTTTGAAGACATTAGATCCCACACCTGGGTAATAGGGAAGATTCCAAATAGTAAGTCACTAAAAAGGCTCGATGCTTCCATGATTTTTCTTTTGGGGATGCCAGTTGAATATTATTCCTTATTAGAATCTTCCAAGCCTCAAATGTTACCTGTTAGTGCTTTGACGATCCATTTAATATAAAGGGAGATGCCTTTTTTTATATCTCCGAGTCCTAATCCTCCTACATTTTTTTATCAATACAACACTTGTCCCATTTTACAAAATTATTTCTCTTTTTCCTTTTCCATTAGACCATAAGAATTGTCTAATTCTTTTTTGGATTTCATCAATTTGGTAGCTACTAAATATCCATACAAAATAATAGTATAGATTATAAGAGGAGAATTTTTTTTGGCACACCTGTATCCTCCTAGCTAAGGATAGGTAATGTTTTTTCCATTTATCAAATTTCTTATTGATTTTATCTTTTACCTAGTCAATATTTCTTGTAAGAAAGGGTTAACAACAAAGGGAATACCCAGGTATCTAACCTTTTTACTTGGTCCTCCCCATTGGACTCCATAGTTGGTGAACCAATCAAGGGATTGTTTATCCAACTTGGCATAATAAATTTTTTTGTGGATATTTTTCCCTAGATGTTGTACAAAATATATTCAATTTATACATTAAGTTCTTAAAGTTCTCTTTGTCAAGTTGGATAAAAAGAGCAGTGTCATTTACAAATTGTATGTTTAATAAATCTCCTTCATTAGGTAGGGTCAGTCCTCTAAACTTTGGCCTTTCAATTGAATATCTTAATAAATAATAGATAGTTTTTGAAGCAATAAAAAATAATGTTGGAGCAAGAGGCCACCCTTTCCTAATTGATCTCTATAAGAAAAATTGGTTTGATAGTGACCCGTTTAACAACATCTTGCATTAAGGTTTTAAACATCTAGCATAACTCTTTTGGGAATCTAAAGGCATCCAAAGCTATCATTAAGAAAGGGCACTCAACCCTATCATAAGCCCTCTCAAAGTATAGAAGGGGCATGCCTATACTCTGGTTGGAGTTCCTTGCCCATTCCATGGCCTCCTAGCTTGTTATCAGATTTTGTAGAATGTATCTACCTTTAATAAAACTCGTTTGAGTGTTGTTGATAATGTTGGGAAGGATATCACCCAATCTCAAAGCTAGAGCTTTTGTAAGTACCTTGTATGAAACATTAAGTAGAGTGATAGGTCTCCAATTTTTAAATAGAGATCTATACCCCTCTTTTGGAAGTAGTTTGATTATGCCTTTGTTTATATCTTCTCCTAGATATCATTTTTTGATGGCTTCAGTGTACACTTGTGCTAGGTCTTCTCTAACTCACTTGATATTATTTTGTAGAAAGTTCTACAGGTAGGCAATCTTCCCTCAAGGATTTGTCATTACTGGGAATTTGTATGGCATTTACAATTTCATCCTTAGCTATTTCTTTCCTTAATAGTTTTGCATTCTCTTTAATATTTTTTCTGGGGATTACTAACTTGTAGTGATTTCTAGCATTGAATTTCTACATATTGTCCCCTTCTAAGGTGAAAAGGTTTTTGTACAATAAATAGAATTGGTTTTTTACTTCTTTTGGATCATCTACCAAATTATTGTCTATCGAAATTGATCCAAATTTTTCAACAACATTCCTTCTTTAATCCATCTAAAGAAGAACTTAGAACCTTTGTCTCCACTTTTTAACTAATTCTTTTTGCCCTAATTTTTTGTTTGAATCTTATTGGTTTGCAACTTCCTCAAATTATTTTTGTTAAATATCAAATTTTCATTTCGATCTTTATTTGTTGGGTCACTTTGTAGCTTAATTAGATTCCAACTCAGAGAGGTTTTCTTAGAGGGAATTCTCATACTTTCTATTGCACATAGCTCTTCTCTTTCCTATAGTATTGAATATGGTTTTCCAACCTTTTACATTTTTGTTCCATCTCTCTATTGCTATATTATCTTTTAGAATCCATTTATTTATCTCTAAAGGTAAACATTGCCTCATTACAATCTTCATCCTTTAGTAGATCTTTGTTTAAGATGATTTTTTAAATATTTTCTACCTTCATTAGGTCTTTTTTTTGCAAATACTATCTTCACATTGATCGGATGACGATTTGATAGAGCACAAGGGTATACCCTTACTCTATCTCCCCCTTATGTTATGTCAAAGTTGAATAATTATTTGTTTGTATAAAATATATCAAGCCTAGAATAGATCCTTTTATTACTGTCGTAAGGGAAATATGAGTGATCAAATGAAAGCATAATTGAAGCAATTATATTTTGAAAACACTAAGAACTTATAAGATTAGGATCATACAAACCCATACTAAATGAAATTAGTTTGCCAAAGCATCAAAGATTTAATCTAAAGAAATGAAATGCAAATTCAAAGCAATTAAACCAAATAGAAAATGCAAACCTTCAATACCATTATGGCTTGGTGCAAATTTGTGATGTGGATTGCTCAAATTGTGGATAATCCATGATTGCAAAAGCTTGATGGAGGTGATTCACAAAATAGGTGTTCTCAAATGCTCAAGATTATCTCAAGAATTCAAGAGAGTGCCTATGATTATGAGGATTGTGAATGAATTTCATGTTTGAAAGGCTTGTTTTATAGATTTTAGGAATTCTAATCAACAACCAATATTGAAAATGAAGATCAATGGATGCGAGGAAATCAAGGAGATGAGGAAAGATCAAGGGATGAGAATTCATGAGAGCCCAAAATATCCCTATTTTCATGGAAAATTGGTTGAAGATATTTTGAATTGGAGGGAAGAAGATATTTGAATTCGAATTGGGAATATTCTCTTTTTGAAAAGGAATATTCCTTGTGCAAGTTGGAGGATTGGAGGAAAATTAGGGAATTAAATATTTATGAAAACTATTCAATTATGAGGATGAGAGGTATTAGGATTTTTAATTAAATAATTGAGAATTGTTTAATCATGCAGGATATCTAAGGAAGATTTTATCAAATAATTGGAATTATTTAATTAAATAGGGGAATTAGTGAGAAAATGATGACTTAATCAAATAACCTTAATTATTCAATTAATAGAGAATAAAGTGAATTTAATCAGATAATTGGAAATTATTTAATTAAATGGAGGAATTAGGTAATAATGATGAGAATGATGTTAGTAAGTAAAATCAAGATGTGTGATACATTCAAGATAATTTTAGGTTTCTATAATTACCTTTCAGAAAGTTACACCACATGTGAACCATATATTTTTTCTTTCCTTTCTCATTCCTTCCATAGGGTCAAAAAGCTTAAGTTTACTTTTCATTCTACACCAAAAGTGTCTTTCATCCCCTTTCCATCCCATCTCTATACCCCCAAACTTGTCTTCACTATTTTCAATCATATTAAAGTCTCCCCTACAACCATGGGATGTCTTGTAAATTTTACATCCATTTTCATAATTTGATCCTCTCCCTATATTCATTTAGAGAATACACTGAGTGGATACCAAATTTCTTGTTTCCTTTTACAATTTAATTATCTAGACTATCCTATTGCATGGGGAAGCACCAAATTCAATTACAAATTACATTTTTAGATTTAAGGTTACATTTCAAATAGGCTTGTTAAAACACATATCAAATTTATCATCTCCACAACACAACAAAGGACACAAACTATTGGAGGGCATGCGATTGATGACATCACAATGTTCATTTGGAGTTTGTGGTTATAAGTTGAGGCTTGGGAGGATGACATCGTACATCTTACATATCTTTTGGTAGATTAGGTGGCTAATAGGCCATACCCAACATATCCTGGAGATGTACCTCCTTGACAAGATCATGAGGTAGTTCGAGGAGCAGCAAAATGCTCCTATAGATGACTATCACACAATATTTTCTAGAACAATTAGAGAGATTGTAGATTGGGGGTCAATGCCCTCACTACATACAACATTAACAACTATTGATCAATTAGCCCATGTGTCATGGGTATGGGTAGATGGTGTAGCAGACGCCAATACCACCCCAAACTATGATGCATGGTTTTCCACTCATAGACCATTGAGATTTATAGATCCTGATGGGAGTATCGTCAAAGGTCGATGATGAAGAGAGGGTGAGACAGGAAGGCAACACTAACAATGGTAATGTGTAGAGGCCGAGGTTCTTGTTGTGGAGGATAGAGGACATGTACCTACACAGTGTCCATAAGGACCACTACTAGCATAGGTTGCAACCATTTAAGTTTTGGTTAAATCAAGTTTATGATAAACATGTCATTTATACATTAATCATTGTATTAGGAAAACCCCAATCAAAGAGAGTTCAAAATTAATGGAAAAATGTGAGTTATGTACTTATTGTCTTTACGATTTTATTTTTTCCTATGACAGGAACTTAAAATTCTTATTAATAGGTGTAGAGGAAAAGTTAACTCTACATTAAACTTATTTAAGCTAAGTAAATAAGTAACACTTAATTAGCAAACAATTAACCTACATAGAATTAGTTGAGATTGATAATTGAAATTACATAAATTAAACGCGGATTTAAAATAAACTAAATGTGATACTTAGCTCAAAAATTGATGATGAAGGTATCACAAATGTTACAAGTTGATTCATCAATAATTTAGAATTTTAATGGACTTAGACAAATATCTCAAATTTTACAAATTGGTTTATTTTCAACCTAGATTGCCTACAAAGGTGTAAAATCGATTTCCATGTGTAAGGATATGAAGTTGCACATGGTCACAGTTTGAACTGTAGATTTGATATAGCAAAAGTTAAGTTGTTTAGATTCATGTGCCTTGATTTATGTTGTCTAAATGTATGAGAGGAAAGATAATGTCTAAGAACATATTGATGAATCTACTAGATTATGAGGGTCAAACT
The DNA here is from genome assembly GCA_007115665.2 of Sequoiadendron giganteum. Taxonomy (NCBI): domain Eukaryota; kingdom Viridiplantae; phylum Streptophyta; class Pinopsida; order Cupressales; family Cupressaceae; genus Sequoiadendron; species Sequoiadendron giganteum. The sequence goes on from CM021103.1 coordinate 54,737,870, forward strand.
CTTCTCAATTAGATCTCTAAAGGACTAACTTTATAATTCTAAGTGAAAGATGAAAAACAAGTGATGTGTTGATTTAATTATTTGATAATGTTCTAGATTCTTTTGATTCTACTTATAAATATAAATGTCTCTATGCTCAATAAGAATGCCCATAATTTATTTCAAACTAAATGAATGAATGCCATTAAATACAAAACCAAGTTCACAATCAATAAAATATATGTTAAATTCATTGACAATTGATTATTAAAGTGGTTAGTAATAAAAGAATAAATTTTTGAATTTTAAAAAATCAAAGATCAAATCTTTGACTCCAAAGTAATTTGGATCAAATCTACCCCACATATATAATGCAAGATGATAACTAAATCTTAAAAAATACTAATATATTTAAAAATCAAGAATAAATCCATAAAAATCATGAACTCGCAAGATAAAGGAAAAAATAATGAATAAACAATTTTCACAACAAGACAACTTAATTATTTATCTATTCTTTAGAGCTTGTCTTGAAAAGGTGTCCAATGGGCAACTTTTGGTATCCAAGGCGAGAATCTTTCGCTTAGGCTTTACATTATCCCACATGGGGATAATCAATATAATTTGTCCAAATGGAAATAAATCATATAATGCTCTATGACAAGGATGGCAAAAAAAAAACCTAATATTTGCCCCCACTAAGCAGCACCATTGATGTTTTCCCCAACTTCACTCCACATACACCCCACCTGCAAAACAAGTCAATATTTGCAACATTCCCAATCTCCACTCATTTGCAGCACTAAATCAGAAAAAGCCAACAACAATAAAAACCCAACATTGTTAATTAATAACTATTATCCCTCAAGTGGCCGGCGCGGACCCCCGGGAGGAGCAATGAGAGCGCTCGCGTGGTGTCAACTTTGGAAGGGGCCTTAGTGTTTCTCCTGTCGGTGGCAACTAAGTTAATTTATGTGATAATGGAAATAAATTATTGCGGCTGAGATGGACGTATTCTTGCATGGGGGAGCAAGTATGGGGCGTGACAATGTGACGTGGAGATGGTCCACGTTGCGTGTGGGATTAGACAAACATGCAAACTCGGGGTTGCATGAACCGGGCTCGACGCGCGCCGGCCGCAGCCGCCTATCACATCCAGCAGTTGGGCCATCCGCCATGACATGCGACATGGCCGATTCATATTCATCCCTACGCCCTATTTGCTTGGAACCTTGCTTACATCGCCTCCCAATATTTGTATTTATATAATCATTTCGTCTGATTAATTTAATTTGGTCTAAGATTCTTTGTTGGACGCCGCCCCCTTCCCCACAAGAAAATTAAGTGAAATTGAATAGGGATGAGGAAAATTATTCAAAAGAATGGGAAGTCTTTTTTTTGTATTGTAAATATGCGAATTAAAAAGAGTTTGCAGTAAAAAAAATTATAGAAATATCGGGAAACAAACAACAACAACAAAAACAGTTACAGAAGACTTACCGCTGAAAACAACAGTTAAAACCAGACAAACTACAACAAGAATGATAGCTACAGCAGGACAAAAACATAACAAAAGCAGCCAATGGCAACCGATAAGACCAAACACGAACATGAATCGATCCTGAAAGTAAGACTTTAACCCTTGCGCTGCAATGACCTTTCTTTCGTTGAGTAGTTGATTAACTTGGAGTTTGATCTGCTGGATTTGAACATCAATCGTTAAGTTCTTCTCAGCCTCAACCTGTAGATGAGAAAAAAGAGTGATCAGACAATAAAAAATGTCCGAGTAAAGCCCTAAATACAACTCCCTGGTGATCCTTGCGGTTATCAAAGACAACGTTGCACCTGCTCTTCCATAAACAAGATAACATGACATGCCTGACTCCATCAGCAATAACATTATGATGTAACCCAACCCCAAGAAGAGCCTCTTTCCAATTCAACTTATGCCCAAAGATAGCTGGTAGATCTTGGAAAACCATATTCCATTGCCTTCGAATGAATTGGCATGCCCAAAAGATATGCCTTAAATTTTCTTTCTTTTGACAAAAAGGGCAATTAACTGGTTGGATCATCATACATTTCAACCTGTCATCAATAGGCAGTTTGCAATGTAGAACCTTCCAAACAATTAATTGAGAATCAATATTAGCCTTTGATTTCCAAATTTGGGCAGATAATTTACCCCAAAAATTTTCATTGAACCTGCAATTCCACTTGGAGTTCAATCTAGAACTTAAGAGCAAATTTGGAAGCAACTGAAGGTACACCTTTTTTAAAGGAAAGAAAAGAAAAGGATAAGATGACAACCATAACCAATCTTTATAAAAGTTACAATGGATAGGAGTGCATATCTTCATAGTTAGATCAATCGAAACCAAAGATAAAAAACACTTTGTATTGATTGCTAAGGTTAAATCGGGCTTTGATAGAGTGCCATGATAACCAACTCATAGTATGAAAGTCCCAAAGATCACCAACATTGCAGATGCCTTTTTTAAATAATGAATAGGAATGTTTCAGAAAGCTCAAAGCAAGAGGTTGATCTTGATAAAGAACATGCTTATTCCACCAAATAGAAGAAGTGGAAAAACTAAACCCATGTTGAAGAGAATTACCTCTCCAATTTAAAAGATGGGAAGTGTGTTGCCAAGCTTTCCAAATAGACTGGAGAGGAAAAGAAGACTTAACAGAAAAAAAGGGGCATGAAATTTTTTGTCTAGCCAACCAACATGCTGCCATTTGCCCTTAATAGATGCAAGTTTAATACGATTCCGTATAAGGATCTTCCATAGTTTGTTCCCTTGGACAACTTGAATAATCCATTTAGTAGCCAAGCAAAAACCTTGAATTCTTGGATCTAACAACCCCAATCCCCCTTTGCACTTAGGTTGAATACAATGGGCCCATGAAGTGGAGATAAACCCTCTATTACCATCCCAATTAGACCATAAAAAATGACGGATGAGTTTGATTATCTCGTCATACCCCCTTTTTGAAGGCATCTAACATGAAGAATAATAAACATGCTTAGCAAGAAATTTTTTATTGACAACTTGTATTTTTCCAGCCAAAGAGAGAAACTTATTTCCCCACATGAACAATTTATTCTTGAGTTTATTAAGATACCAAGTCCATATAGCTGAAAGAGAAACCCCAATGCCAAATGGTATACCAAGGTACCTCATAATTTCTCCATGCTTTATTCATTTCCACTCATGAGGAATCCAATAGGGAGTAGGACCAATTTGGATCATTATAAATTCTGTTTTATTATGAGCAAGTTTAGAACCTGAAACTTCACAGGTAAAGATCAAGTATTTCCAAAGTGTTGGAAATATTATTTGCAGAATTTTGCAAAAATAACAAGCTGTCATCAACATAATGAGAATTAATAACAATAGTGCTATCAGAAATATGGATGCCTGTAATCAACTTCTTATCATGAGCACTTTGAAGTAAATAGCCCAAAGCATCAGCCATAAGAACATAAAGATAAGGGGCTAAGGGACAACCTTGCCAAATAGATCGTTGCAAAGAAAATGGATCATTCATCAAGTTATTGATAATAATCTGAGCATTAGCATCCTGAAACAACATTTCAACATGAGCTCGAAATTTGGGACCAAAACCCAACCATTCAAGCATTTTAAGAATGAAACTCCAACGAAGTCGGTCATAAGCTTTATCAAAATCAAGCTTAATCAAAATAACATTTTGACCAAATTGTTGAGCCCATTCACAAGTCTCCCATGCTAACATCAGATTATCAAGAATGTATCTGCCAGCAATAAAACCTGTTTGTTTAGCTCAGACAATTCTTTGCACCACCGGTTTGATCCTAATGGCCAAGGCTTTTGTTATAATTTTATATGAAGTATTAAGAAGGGTGATAGGACGCCGACCAGAAATGGAGTATGTATTATTCCCTTTAGGAATAAGTTTGATTATGCCACCATTAATAATAGGGCCCAAAGAACCATTTTTGAAAGCCTCCAAGTATAAACAATAAAAATCATCCTTAATGTTCTGCCACATAGTTTGGTAGAATTCCATAGGAAGACCATCGCTGCTAGGGATTTTGTAAGAGGCCATAGAAAAGAGAGCCTTTTCCAGCTCTTCCAATGACAAAATTCTATCCAAGTAGTGACTATAATCAAAAGCTATTTTGAGAGGGATATAAGGTTTAACCATATCCTCAAGAACTTGTTGGATATCCTGCTATTGATCATCTTTGAAAAGATTTTCATAAAATCATTTAATTTTTTTGCATATATCAGAAGGGTTGGATTGAAGAACATTAGATTCATCCTTTATCATGCCAATTCTTTTCTTTTTATGTTTGTAGTTGAGGTAATTGAAAAAGTATTTGGTGCCTTTGTTTCTGTGTTTTATCCAGTGAAGTCATACGACGCTCAGATTATACATATAAATGTTGCAATGTTCAGTATTCAATATAACAGAAGGTATACTCTTCTTTGTTGTAAAGGATTAATTTATGTTATTTAAATATAATTAGAGGTGTAAGGTTATAAACATTATTTTGGTTGGATTTGTATTTTATTTACAGTTTTTAATTTAGAAATATTTGAATAGTATTGGTGATTTGTTTTTTAATTATTTAAATGATGATTGTATTGAAGAGAATATTTTATATATGAATAGTTATAAGCATATTTGAGATAGGACAAGAGTGAGAGTAAGAGCTAAATTATAAATAGAATATAACATCTATGATGGTCGTTGTCATGGTTCATTTGATTCAATTGTCAAACAATTAATAGTAGTTTTATTCCTCATTCATATAAAAAAGTGGTAAATATTTATCCTATTTTTGTTGGTCAAAATTAACATTTGACTATTGAACTGAATTGTGTTTAAAAATAGCCTTACCAAATTGTGTGGAATATCTTTTTGTAATACTATATACTCACTAAGTATACAACACAATATACACAAAGTCTCTATTGTAGTAAATTGCATGGACACAATAATGTCAAACTTTAAACATATAAGATTTGTAATATATACATGAATGAATGAATAAATTTTAACATTTAGAGACTAAAAATAATGTAACATAAGAAACTAAGACCAAAATTTCTACCTTATGAGTATTTAATACTTGAGAAAATACTTTTTGATTATGTTTTACAAGTCCTTAAGCAAAGATTAATCATGAAATTGGCATACAATTCTATTGTGATAGTAGAAACATGAAAGGTGGTAATTGGGGGGAATGAAAGGACAACTCGAGGCATGCAAAGTAAATAAAATAATGAAACGGGTGGACCCATTTTCAACCTAGCCAATGTTGTGACCGTTAAAACAACATTTACAATTTGGAGGAAACATCCAATGGCTAATGGTCCAGAGAGAATCTCCAATCTCTCGACCTCCAAGTAGTTTTTTTAAGTAAATATAACGTGTGATGATTTTTGAGGGAGAGTCTCAAAATAGACTTATTAAGTAATAGTTTTTAAATATTTTTTAATTAGGTTGCAATAACTATTGACTTAGTTGAGATATTAACAAAGAATTGTGTTCCATTTAATTTTATTAAAAATTTAATTGTTAGCACGAAGATTAAATTTTGAAGTAGTTAAATTCAAAAAATAACATATTCAATCAAACCAATCTCATTGAAGATGTGAAGTGATCTATCATAGAGAAATATGAGAGGCATCAAAACTTCATATGAACATATGTAGCTCCTTCACATTGTGGTTGCCCTTCACATTGCGGTTGCCTTATTGTGCCAAGAGACCCCACTTTATTGTAACAATAGAGTTGCCTTTACTAGACATTATTAGGATAATATAGATGGCAACATTGTTGGAGGCAACAAAGACATTAGTGCTTTCATGCAAGGACAAGCGACTATACAAGTACAATGGTAGTAGTGTCATTACAATCATAAATGTATTCTTTTTTAAGTAAATAATCTAGATAAATTAAAGAAATATAGTAGATATAAAATTGTTTAAAGTAGATGGTAAAATTTATGAGTAATTTTTTGATAGATTTTTAAAATTTATTTTGATTGTATTGAATGAATGTGTTTGATTCACGGTGTTTTTTTGGCTTGGTTAGTTTTAATTGGTTTAGTTAAATTAAGAAACACACTTGGAGAAAAAAAGAAGAGATTAGTTATATTTAGTTGGATTTTATTCAATGTATATGTTTCATAGTGTCATTAGTTTTTTCAAGTTGGTCATGTTAGAACTTGGGTGTTAGGAGGATTTTTTTATAGAGTACATTGTGGTAAGTTGAAATGAGTTTTAGGTTTTGTGGTACAAAATGTATGCTGAATTACATGTGGTGACATTATGGCATTAAGTTGTGATGCAACAATTACATGTGGTGATATTATGGCATTGAGTTGTGGTGCAACATACATGGTTTGATTACATATGGTGGTGGTGTGACAACTTCAAGTCATTTGAAAGAACTCACAATTGCATATGGAAACAATGTTTGTTGGAGGCATGAAAAGTGATGCGAGAGCACTTGTAACAAAAATAGAGTTCATGTGGCATAATTTGAGAGTGGGATCATGTTTTGGAAGATAAAAATAAATACCACAAGAAATCAAAATTAATTTTATATTTATGTAGGCTACCACAAACAAGGAGTTGGTAGTGGTGGCTATACTAGAAACATGTATGTATATCAACAATGTTAATGATATAAGTATTGATTCATAGTATATGATAGCAACTGCATATGTGAGATGATTATGGTTAAAAAATGTGTATCAACTTTGCTCTTAATTTTAAGATTGCAAACAATATGATTTTCAAGTTGTAGAATAGAAATTCTTAATTTATGAGCTAAAGAGAAATATATTAGGTTGTTCAAAATCACTTCAAAGGATGCATGGTGTGTATATATATCTTTACACTCTATATTTTTTTTTCTAAATGGTCCCTAACGCCTTTTAGGTAAAAAGTTATAGTCTCTAAAAGTTGGGCCTCTCGCATTGGAAATGAAAAAATATCTAAGACACAAAAAAGTCGTAAGAGGGAGTTACAATTGTTGACTAACTTATGAGATATGTTATGAAATGTCATAAGGCATATTTGGATGGATATAATATATCCAAAATGAAACATTCCTATTGGTGAGTGGATTATGACAAGCTTATGGTAGGTGAAAGGAATGTGTTATTTTTAGTCTATAAACTCATCTTGGAATTTGTGTGTTGTTTTACTCACTAGTGATTTGGGCACCATATTTTAGGGTGGTTTTAACTCATGATTTTGTTATTACTATATGATGGTTTCATGTATTACTTCTCCTATTTATTAGTGTTGTGATTGTCCTTCACTTCTGGCGACCTTATATGCCATGAGGTCCTACTTTATTGCCAACAATAGAGTTGCTTCTACCAAACATTATTATGGAAATATAGATGACAACATTGTTGGTCGAGGAAGAAAAGGTATTAGTGCTTTCATGTAAGGACATGCAACTATCTAAGTACAATGCCAATGGTGCTTATATAATGATAAAGGTATTCCATTTTTAGGTAAATAATCTAGATAAATTAAAAGAATACAACATAAAAATATTTAAAGTAAACGACAAGATTTAATAGTAATTTTTTAAAGGGGATTGTTAAATTTATCTTTATTGTATTAAATGAATATGTTTAATACACTTTGTATTTATTTTTGGCTTGGTTAATTTTTCGTGGTTTAATTAAATTTATAAATACAATTGGAGAAAATAGTAAGAGTTTAGTTAAATTTAGCTAGATTTTATTTAGTGCCCATGTTTGGTAAACTAAATTAGATTTTTTTGGGTTGCTCATGTTGGGACTTGGGTGATATTCCCCTATAAAGAGTCCTTGTAGAAATTTTTTTTTGCATAGTACATTGTAGTGAGTTTTTAGGCTTTGCATTACAACATACATGTTGAATTACATGTGATGATATTATGGTAGTAAGTTATGGTGGAATATACATGGTTTGTTTACATGTGATGGTGTTATGAGAACAAGTGAGACTCCTTTGAAAGAACTCACAATTGCATATGGAAATGGTGTTTATCAGAAGCATGAGCAATGATTTAAGAGCACTTATAGTAGAGTCAGAGTTCATGTGGAATAATCTAAGAGTGGTATGATGCTCTAGAAGATGAAACTAGATACTAAAAGTAGTCAAAAATAGTATTATGTTAGTGTGAGCTATCACAGGCAAGGATATAGTAGTTAAGGCTATATTGGGAACACATATGTATATTGATAGTGTTAAGAATATAATTATTCATTCATAGTGTGAGGTAGTGACTGCATTTGTGAGGTGAGTATATTTAGAAAAGGTGTCTCAAACTTTCTCTTAGTTTTAAGATTATAATTTATAATATGATTTTCAAGTGATTCTAATATAAAAAAATTATGGACCGTAGTGTTCATTTTCGGCCAAAATAAAAAAATTGGGTTGTTTGACATCACTTCCAAGGATTCCTAGTGTATAGATCTATTCAATCTCTATACATTTTTTAAAAAATGGGCCTTAATGGCCTCTTGGATCAAAAGTTATGGACTCTAAAAGTTGGGTCTCCTACATTGAAAATAAAAAATATCTAGGAAACAAAAAAGCGTTGTAAGAGGGATTTAAATTTGTTGAACAAGTTATGACGTGCCATAAAGCATCTTTGGATGGAGATAATGACACAAAAATAGAATGCATAAATTGGTGAGAGTGGATTACAACACACTTATGGTAGGTGAAATGAATATGCTATTTTTAGTTTTTGGACCCATCCTGGGTTTGAGGTGTTGGTTTTCTAACTAGGGATTTGCACACTACATGTTAGAACTTAGGATGGTTTTATCTCATGGTTTTATAATTACCATTTGATGGTGGGTGATCCCACAATACTAGTTTACAATTTTTGACCAAAATGGATATTGAACTAATTTTTTCTAACTAAATCTTCACTTTTGGGCACCTATAGCAGCTAAACTGTGGGTAATTTGAAGATGATGCACACTATTGATTTGTGAATTTTTTTTTGTAGATTCTAAATATATTTTTTCAAAATTTTTGAAATCGAATTGCACTTGTTTTTCCATCTCCATCAAAAACTAGTTTTTTTTTAGTAAATACCATTTTTAAGGAGTGATGCTCACCGTATACAACATAACTTTTTTTCCATGAAGGATAAAATTCTAATTTTTTCAAATTTAGATTTGTAACTACGATATCTAGCACTTTCATTTGGTTTCATAATGTTTTATTGAATATTTTTTCCTTAATCAAGTTTTGAAGTCAAAACAATTACAATTCAGACATAGGCAGACTATATACAACATAATTTTTTTTTTATGTATCGAAATTCTTTTTTTTTTTATTGGATCAAGGATTTCAATATCTAATGCACTGATATTTTTTAAAATTTGTTTTTGATAATCTACTATTTTTCACATGTGCAGAACAAAGAGCTTGATTTTCGATGAAAAACTTACATTCAGAAGAAATGAAAAATTAAATTAAATTGATTTAAAATTATACTTTTTGGGAAGCTTATAATAAGGACTATATACTTACAAAAAATAAAGTTTAAATGAATTCATTTGATCCCCCATAAGGTAAATCAAAAGTGATTTTTTATCACCATTTTGATAGGTGTAAAGGAGACTCCATTATAGGTATGGTTTAATAGTAGCGGGGTTCTATCCAAGGGGGTTTGATCTAAGGTGGTTTGATCAAACCCTCTTCAATTGGAATCCTTAAAATGGAACTTTTAAAGGCTTAAATCATTATATTTTTTAAAATTATGTGATTTCAACAAAAATCAAAATCTCCCAAAAATTGTAAACTAGCATTGTGGGATCACCCTAGTTCATGCATTAATTATATTATTTATTGGGCCCTTAAGATGGAGATTTTGATAGTGAGTCTCGTAGGTATTGTTATGTTGTTAGAATTAATCTAAATCTCTAGTTGGTGATACTCTTGTAAATATTTGGACTTTGCATGTGTATTATAGCCTTCAATTACTAAATAATACATTGAGTTACTTTGGAATGATATTTTTCTCTCAAAAGGGTTTTCCCCATGTAATTGATTGTGCTAAGATATATTTCTTTTATGCTTATTTATATGTAATTATGTGATTAGTTTAATTTTTGCACATATCTCCTCTCATAGATCAATGTATGAAACATATTTTATAACTCTAATTCCTTTCAATTATCCATGTTCAAACTTCATACTTGGTGATATGTGTGGCATGCTAACATCATATCATGTTCAAATTAAATATTAATATGTCTCTTAGTATTCCACATGTCGGTTGGACAAATAGATGATTGATATTTCAACGTGAATGCATGTGTGTACTACTTTGTATGAGTAAACCAAGGTTAGAAGACTAGATAGTATACATGATAGTCTGAACATTTTTGGGGTGTAATTACATGACATATTGAATCTTTCTTGATTCTAAATAATATAATTATGAATGTATTTTGGTGTTGGGTTTTCTCTTGAAATGATTTCCAACATAAATCTTTGTGTCTTTTATAATCTTGTGAATGCATACTATTCCATTTAATTGTATACAAGTTAAATAGATTTTATAAATGTTGTTGATTGTTGTCTAAATACATAACTTTTAAGTTTTAATTTATTGATCTGTCAAGCTTTTTAATAGGATAAAAATCCCCATTTGGTTTTAGAGTGAGGTTGTTGTTTGGACGGTGTCTACTTTGTTGGGATTCCAAACCCTAGTGTATATTGTGATAAACCCTACAACAATTGGTTTGTATTCTTGTGTATCGCTAGATTAAAAATAAGACTTTAAAAGGATTTGTAAGAAAGCATATCAGTATTAAATTTATGGATAGCATGTCGAAGTATGAAATTGAGAGATTCAACGAGAAAAAAATCAAACTATGGAAGTTTTAGATGGAGTATCTTCTAATGGAAAGATATTCATGGATTGTGGTATCTTTTGTAACCAAACCCTCAGGTATATTTAGTTAAGATTGGGTAAAATTAGATAAGAGAGAAAGAAGTACTTTGCAGTTATGTCTATTAGATTCTATGTTAGTGAATGTGTCAGGGAATTATATTTATATTATTATGATAAAAGCTAAGTGTGTTTTTGATAAGATAAGCAAAATTTATAGGGTGTTGTACCCTTCACAAGTAGCCCAAAGGGCCAAAATAAGCTAGTTCAAAACATAACGTGAACTAGGATAAAAAACCAACAAAAATAATTGTTTGACAACTTGTAACAACAAACAAGGATTAAACAACCTTAGAACTAGAGGGGACTAATCTGACTCCCTGAACTCGAGGTCGCAAAGAAGCAATGGATTTGGGGAGTCCCTTCTTCTTCCTTAGCACAACCGACTAGGAAGAATCCGAATCAAAATCCACTGAGTGGGCAAGGGGAGCAGATCCACAATAACCACCTCAAGCGAGGAGCCAACACACAATGAGGGAGCTAACAACTAAGAAGAAGAGACAACAACGATCAAAGGACCAATAGAGTCTTTTAACGAGGACGAGCAAGAATTGACATAACATTGACAAAAGATTGAGGCAACAAAGGTTCCACGGAAGGAATAGTTGAAAGGGGAGCCTGGAAGGGCTCAGAAACTAGAGGAGGAACAAGAGGGTCGCCCTCCTCAGAGGAATCATTCGAAGAGGGAGAACCGACCGTGAGGTGGTCTGAGAGATCATTCTTCCACCAAGTAGCAACACCCTTACAACGAGCAAGAGGCAACCAAAGGCCAAATGACCAATGGAAAAACACCTCCTGCACCGAAAGGGGAGGCCCTCATAGTCCAATAGTTGTGACCAAGGTCTTTCCACCACCATTAAAACCACATCACCATGAAGAGGTTTGGAGATGTCCAAATCAACTAAAATACGAGCCACCGTAGTATGCCCTAGATCTCGAGACGTAGAGTCCACCTTCAGAAAGCATCCAATGGAGTTTCCAATAGATTCAAAACACGAATGCTCCCAAAACTAGAGAGGGAGATTTGGTAGATGAACCCAAACTGGTTTGATATTCAATGACTCAATTAGAGTATTGAAAGAGCGAGACCAAGGCCTAGTGGAAAACAAATGGATACCCCACATCCACCCCCTATCCAACACACAATCCCTCTCTGTAGGGGAGGCAAAGGTAGAAAAGAAAACCCCCTAGCATTGGGATAAAGCTCAATCTTCCCAGAGACAACATGCTTCTAAGAGGCAGAAACCCACTCATGGAGATCAGGAAGGGAGGGCCACAAGCCATTAAACTTGCAAACCACACCCTGCCTCAAATAGAAATCCTCATTTTCAACTACTTCAAGACCACAAACAACCACTGAGGAAGCAAGGGCACAGGGTAGAGGTCAAACCCTAGCTGGATCAAGCATAAAACAAGCACCTTCCTTAGACATTGCCTCAGAGAAGGACTTTTGGTGACCCCTTAAAGTAGCCCTAAAGCCAAGGACTCCAACAAGAACACCGAAAGAAAGAGTAGTTGACACATCAGGGAGAACATATGGGAAAACTACACCCACACCAGGTAGCGCAACATCTACAACAACACCAATCTCTGGAAAGGAAGAAATACTGATAGGAGGAGTCCCAACAATGCAACCTCCCCACCAGACACAACAGACAATGGCCCCAGAGCAGTCGCGCCCAAGCTCTGCAACCCGACGCCATCCAAAACCTCTACCTGTAGATCTTCATCTAAACACCCACCCAATGTCACCAGTGAAGCAGAGGGACCAAGCACCGCACCTACAGAGTGCAGAAAACTCGTTGCAACCATAGGAGCATCGACCAACCCGTCCACATACCCAGAGCACTTCTCCCGCTCATAGTGCTATTTCAATCTAAGAGTCTAGTTAACAAACTTGTTTTGAAAAATAAATTATATTCAATAAATATAAGGGGTGATTACTCAATTGTTGATCACTTGAATATCTATAATATGATTTTAATTCAACTTGCATCAATAGGAAATATGGACAAAAAGGTCAAGAGCATTGTGTTACTTTGGTCTTTACTAGATCCATGGGAAAGCCTAATTATGTATATTATTGTTAATGTTTTATAACTAAATCTAGAAAATGTCATCAAAATTTTATTAAATGAGGAAATTAGGAGAAATTCCATGGATGGTAATTCTTCTAATGCCCTAGTTGTTAGAGGTGAATGAGAAGAAAGGTGAGAAGAAGGATGAAAGAGATCTAAAAGTAAGGATAATTCTAAATCTCTAGCTAAGTCTAAAATAAAATTTTGGAATTATGGCAAGAAAGGTCACATAAAGAAGGATTACAAGTCAAAGAAGAAGGATGATTCTTTTGATAGGCTCTTTAAAAATGATGAATTTAGTAGTGATGCGAAAGTTCTTGCAAGGACCATCACCCTTGCCCTTTTATGGAGATTTCAATGCACTAATTGTACTATGAAGATCAACTACTAAATCAATGTCTTCTACCATCTTGAAATCCTATTCATTGCAAATGCTCATGACTTATTCATAGTCTACTCTATGATGCTTTGTTCATAACTTGAGATTGTGCCTCTAGAATGTATTAGAGCATGATAACTGTACTCATGAAATTCATGATCTACCATTTTACTATTCATGCATTCAATAGCCTCTAAGGTTTAGAATCTCATCATTTCATAACATGACAATCTCCTACTTCACATAGTTACATACTATTCACATGTGACATTGTCCTCATGAAAATAAATTAATAACTTATGTCCTTGACTGCTCCATCTTTCTTGGACATGATTTAAGATAGTTTCATAAGGGTTTGCTCATTTCTTGTTAAATATGTCATCTCCCTCTAAACTCCACTATGAAACAATGATAGCATAAATTCATTCACACCTCAAAAAGTTTCATGTGAGCCTAAAAGGCTCCATACTTGATATTTGACATTAAGGATCAACATGTAGAAAAGGAAAAAATACATCTCATTGGGCTACCCAAAATTGTGAAGAAACTCCATGGTGACTATCACAAGAACCTTAAATGCTTGTCTCTTTCTCTTTTCTCCACTTGCATGCTTTTGCGTAGGTTGGAAACCATGGCCTTCAAGATTCCAATGATTTCCACGGTTGCGGAGCCCTCCGTGATGCTCATTAACTTGTATCATGGACGTCATAGTAGCCTACAAAAACTATGAAGGAAAACTGACTGTTGAAAAAGAGCCCCTAAATATGAAACCCTAATAGATCAACCTAGTCTTACCATGACTCAAACTCCTTTCAAAACACAATTCCCTTTAAACTAAATGAACGTGGAATCGACAAATTCAAGACATCTTAAAATGTTAGCAAGCTAAGACTCTTTTAAACAAAAGACACCTTATTTAACCTTTTTCCCCTTTGAAAATATTTGAACTCTTTTAAGTCCTAATAAGCTATCTAGTGTAACTATTTAGACCACATGACAAAAATAGATTAAGAGTTTCACATTAATATATATTTTAGAATTTTGACCTCTCTATATTTAAAAAATAAATATACTTTAGTTCATTTTTTAATATATATCATTATATTTTAATTTTTATATATGTACCCAATCACAATATGAAACTCGTTACAACCTATATGAAATGCCTCTAGACATTTCTAATCCACTAAAAAATACTCATTCTATTTGATTAAAAAATATAAAATCATTTTCAAAATGCTCAACTAAAATTCAAAATAACATAAATTTTTTGAATGAGAAAGACTTGTTCCATCCATCTAATTCTTTTGCAGGTCAAATCAACGTTACAAACTGAATCTTGTCCACACAAGCTTTGCCAATCTCTATTGGCCAAATTCTATTAATTTCAGACAATCCCTTAAAAATCCTTTCATCAAATTAATGACGTGTCAAACAACCCGCATCATCTGGCCATTGAATCCCTGAAGCGTTGGCAAGGCACCACATGGCAATCTGTGGCGACGATGTTGGAAGTTTGAACTCAACGGTTAGAATGTAAGACAACATATTGACTTAATCGACAGATTCAACGATTGTTGCGGGTTGTCTTCAACGCAAAAACATTAATAAACTAATTTAATGGTTCGGTATATAATTAATGTGTGGTGTCCTTTGGCTCTTCTCTTTATTCTTTCAGTGGCTATTGGAGATTCTGAAGAGCTAAAAGCAAATTTATTAGTTGTCAGCCCAAAGCAGCTAGTGGCTTTATAACCAACCAAAACTAAATAATAAATACTTAAAAATATTCAAAATCTAAAATCTATTTTAAAGTGATTTTAGTTTCCCAAAAGATGACGATCTTCCTCAAAAGTACCTATCTCCATTGGAGAGTGAGAAGTGAGGAGTGAAGAAGAATGCTCATAATCTCTCACATGCCAAGGCAAATTAGATTTGTGAAGATGGCCATGACCTACTAATGTTCAATTTCTCTAATCATTCTTTAGTTTGGTCATAATTATTTGTTAGATTTTTCCATCACACTAAAAGCACGTATTGGTGGTGGAGAGGGATCTCATCGTGGATATAGTTGCTACGTCAACATTGCCTCACATGATAGAGTTGGATACAACCACGTATCATGTGGGATTCGTACCCACTACGCACCACGTCGATAAGCTGAGCTTACACGAACGAAGGGTTGAGGGCTCGAGGGACTCAAATCAATGACTTGCGCTCTGATACCATGTTAGATTTTTCCATCACACCAAAAGCACGTACTGGTGGTGGAAAGGGATCTCATCGTGGATATAGTCGCTACACCAACATTATCATGGTTTTACATTGTATATGGTGTCTAACTAAAAATTATATTATTTTATTTATAAAAGTTAATTATGGCCAGTTTGCATTTTCATCCTTTTGGTACAGCGTTTTGAGGATTTGAGTGGGTCATCCCCTTTCCTATTTGCTAAGCAAAAACATGTTTGTCTGTCTTTTTCTAGGGGATTAGTGCATCATTTTGCATTTCCCACCAAATAAGTATTAGTGTGTAATGGTCCAAGAAGACAAATCAAAACATGACAAAACAACCCAAAGGTTTGCATACCAAATTGTGGGCTAAAAACAAACCATAAACTACAAAATAAGATGCAAGTTATATAATCCCACAACGCCAAAGAGACAAAACTAGCAACAAGGAATCAAAATGGAGTATAAGGGAGCTCCATCACTTAGCTAGAACATGAATTTAAAGTTTGAATTAGATGATTTGGTCTCAATGCGATCATTGTTGGTAATGTGGTTGACCTTGGTTTAAATGTTGTGTATGTAGTAATTTTTTTTAAATTTAGATTCGTGGAGGGGGAGAATGTTTTAGGTGGGGGTTTAGATGTGTTAGTATGTATATGTTACATATATTATCATATTTTTATATAGATTCGTGGTTGTATATTTATAATATTTAGTTACTAAATTTATATTTCTAGATATTATGTTATAAATGTACATTTTTAATTTAAATTATCATGAAGATGAAGGTCATTATAAAGTTGAATCAATTGATCTTCCAAGGATGATACTTCACATCTAAATGTTTAGAATTCTAGATGCATATTACAATAACAAGTGGTATGTCATGAAACAACTCCAAAATATTTATCTAGGACTATTGTGAAATGCTCTATGATGTACAATGTTCTATATTGAGCTTTGTAGCATGTATCATGCATGTTTGAGGGAATACAAGTGTGGTGTTAAGTGAAAAAATAGTTGTCAACAATATTGTGTGGCATGATCATGATATGTGGATGGTACATGATGCAAAGGATTGCACATGTGCTAGATGATGTCTACTAAGTTGTGGGACATGGTTCCAAGAACTGCATAAGTGATAGATGGAGGGAGCTACATATGAGATTATGCTATATGCAACTAAGGTCTAGTGCACATGTTTACATGGGAGCACATAGATCATTCACCCCTTCTTCAAAGACAATCATCCCAATAGTGTTGAAGGAAACTTGTGAAATTTGGTGTAAAGACCACATGGCATGTTTGACTTGTCAAATCACTTCTAGAATCTTATATCTCTTATTGCTCACTAAGATGGTGATACTCTAAGGATTAATTGAGTAAACACCTTAGCAATGATGCAAATTATGGGCGCCTAAGGATTATGTCATTAAAATCAATTTGTGTCAATCACATACTATCTCCTCACAAAAATAATGAATAAGATATATGAAAAATAGCATTGATGCATGACAATATACCTTAAGTGTTGTAGGAACTAATCGATCTCAAAATATTAGACCTTGCAGATGGGGCATGGTTTGCAAATTTAGGTGTATGCCAATAGCATTAGAAACAAGGTTCTTCATGCTATTGCCATCAATAAAAAAACCAAAGGTTGTCCTTGCATCCATATCTACAATTGGAATCTAGATGCTCTTTTAGAATGAATGTTGTGATTATCATATGAAGACATGTAGCTTTAGGATCTATGTTCTCCACCTTTAGATAGTAGGAGCCCTTTGTTTTTGCATGCATGTAAAAAAACATTATTTGCATGACACTCTATGTTGGAGTGGCTATTGAATTTATGCTTATCACACCATTTACTTGTCTTGGATGATTTCTTCTTATTCAAGGAAGAAATTTTCTTTGGTGCAAGGGATTTTCCTTGTTTTCCCTTTAGTCTCAACTCCTCCCGAATGAAAGTCACATAGTGATAGGTTTCTCCTACCATATTGACCTTGGTCAACTTTAGTTTGGACTAAATGAATAGGCACAAGTCATTGTAGAACTCTAAGTTGATTTGATGTGAATGTCCCCAAATTTTCATACAATTTGTGGAAGATAATAATGTAGGTGTTGACTAATTAGTCATGTCCTTGGCACAATTTTTCTACCAAATATATAAATCATCATAAACATCTTTAGGATAGTATTCATCCTTGAAGGATTCTAATTTTTTTCTTGAGTAGGCTTATATTTTCCTCCTATTTGGTCTTCCCACAAAGTGTATGGGCTTGCCAACATTTCTTGAGATTTTTAGAAGAATAATATTGATCTTTTCTTCATTAGAAAAGTCATTTATAAAGAATATGATTTAATCCAATCTAACCAGATGTCTACAAAATATACATCTATTTCACCCTAAAACATAAGAATATCTAAATTCAATTGAAATCTAGGAAGACTCAACCAACAAAATCCTTACATGAAAATTATGCCAAGGGAAGTACTTGTTTGAGGAATTCAACAAATTCTATAGACATAAAGGCTTGTTGTTCTCAAAGAAAATTTGTGATTTAATCTTTGATCATTGCATGGTTTGTATTATACTCCTTTGCTAGTTGAATGCATTTGAAATAAATTGGAAGGTAATGCAATGGATCTACTGGTTTGATGTTAAAGGTCAAATACTCCAATCTCATTGGTAGGACATGTTAGAGAGCTACTTTGATACCAAAAACCCAAATCTCATGTGGTTTAAAGGATATCACTCTAGGGAAGGGCCTATATATATTGTAAGTGTACAAAAGTAGTATAGAGATCTAAAACATTATATGAATAAGAATATTATATCTAAAACAAATTGTATTATTAATATATGTATTTTGTACATGAAATACTCTTGTGGAGATGCATGGTTGTGTACTTACAATTTTTGGATACTAAATCTATTTCCCTAGATCTATTATGTTACATATATACATTTATAATTTACATGATCCTAAATATGAAGGCCATTGATGAAGTTGAATTGATTCATCTTCCATACACTTAAGGTTATTTTTAGGCATTGTGTTGATAAGTGTTGCGCTCATCGAATGGATTTAAAAGATGTACAATATTATTGCACGATGATCTATGATCTTGCACAATGTTATATGCCAAGTTATATATGTTGTGTGTTGTAAGTGTATGTTTGAATGCAAGTGTGGCATGGAAAACATACATAGTTGTTAGAAACATTGTGTAGAACAGTCCTTCATGTTGCATAGATTGTGCATGATATAAATGGATGCAAAAAAAATCATATAAAATTCCACATGAACTTGATGACAAGTTTTAGTTTTCACATTATTATACATATAATAATAAGCAAGATAATTTTCCAAGACCATTGATGGGAAAATATAACAAAGATGATGGCGAAGACAAAGTTTTAGATATCGTGAGCAATAAAGTAGTAGAAAAATTAAGGTTTTCAAGATGTAATCTTACTTGATATAAGGAAAAAAGGGGCAGTCTATAGTAAGTGATCAACTACCAATAGATAGATTAGAGTCGAAGAGATTCCATGCTCGGTAGATTATGATTGAGCATTGGCTTTGGATTTCCATAAGTTTAAGCTCAACATTCTCCATCTCAAGTATGACATAAAGAAAAACCACTTAACATTAATTCAAGGGGAAAGAGAAATATGGGGAAAGATAGAGGTTATATGGTTTTGAGTGGGAAGAAAGGAAGGTAGAAACTAGAGGGCCAACACTAATATTTTAGAAAGTTGATTGGAGAGAGTTAGACATATTGATTAGGAGTTTTGGGGACAAGATTTAAATTTCCAAAATTACTTGCTAATAAAATCGATTCAAAGGAAAATCTCACTTACGCTATGTCCAAGACATCCACATGATTTTAGGAGTGTCCAATACGTCATTAAACAATCACATCTCTTTTGAATGTTTGTTTCCTTTAAGGTGGGGTTACAAAGCTAGAATATGTTCTTCCTATTGGATGAATCTATTCCACCATATAGAGGAGGAAGGGAAGTTGAGACTATGTTTGAGAAGTGTTCGTACTTGGTTAGGTGTTGAGAAACTACTTGTCAAGATTTCTAGATGCTATTGAAAGGGGTAGATACAAGAGTCTTAAAAATGGTACTATCAAAACTATGTCCTTGTTGAATATAGGGTGGAAAAAAAAATAGGAGTATTAATAATTAAGCGTTTCAATACAATTAAGCATGTGATAAACCATACAATATTATATAATAATGGAAAAATAAATATAAATACGTAAACTATATGAATACTAGATATTTATGGAGAAAACCTTGTTAAAAAATATACCACTAAAGAGACCCAAGCTTGTATTAATCACAATAAAAGTACAAAAATACAATTCATTTATCCGTCTAACCAATAGTAATTTGGTAGCATTAAATTACCTACTAAAAAATATTAAAACCTCTATCTCATGCCTCTAGTATCTAGGAATATTAGAAATAGGAAACCATTAAAAGTGGTATATCAAAGCTATGATTCAAAACTATGAGTCATTGTAGCACCCTTCCGATTTGCTCATATGTTTAGACAGTGTTTTATTCTGATTTGCTAATGTTTAAGACAATACTTTTACTTTGAAAGACCATGCTACTATGTTGTTATTTTATTGCTGACATTGGAGCGATGATGGTTTTTATATTTAGATGTGATGGGACACTATATGGATGATTATTGTTTATGACATGCTTTCTGGTTAGCATAGTTGATTATTTGAGTTGATATTGATATATTCTCATCTGTAGTTAATTGATGTTTTAGTTTCGTCAGTTTTGATGTGACACTGTATTGGTGAAGGGAACAAGATTGCATCACTCGCTTGTGAACGCCTTGCGATTCCATGATTTTCTCTTCACGGTGTGATTGTTCATGATATATATACATGTACGACATATGTTTTGATTGCAAGATTGTAGGTACAAGACATCGACTCCACTTGGATTCACAAGTTTGAGCGTGTCCATTGCCCAAAAAATTAGTTGATTGGGAGATAATAATAGGTTTTCCTTGTCAAACCACAACCCTAGTCACAGTGTGTCGTCAGTCTTTGTTGGTCATGCTTTGATGTCATGTTGTCCCTTTTTGCCTTGTTGATTATTTATGTTGCAAGGTATGTTTTATGGGAAATTAATGCTTAAAATGTTTTTAAGTGATTATTTAATTAATCTTGTTTTTTGTGATAGAAGCTTTGTATTTAATTTAATTATTTAAATTTATTTTATTTTGTAAAGTGATTTAATCTTTGAGATTAAATTTATTTTATAAAGTGATTAAATTAATTAGATTAAATTTATATTAGAAATTACTATGTGATTTTAAATATTAAATGCACAAATATGTTAGAAAATATCTTAGAGGAATTATCTGTGAATTGGTTGGGAAGATATTTTATTTGTGACATGTGTTAGAAAATTAAACACTGTTGTTGGGAAATTAATCCTCAGAGAGAATATTTGCATTAACTGAAAGAGGAAAGAGGCTACTTCACGGCAAGGAGGAAATATATTTTGGGGAGGTTGTTGAAAAATTGGGGAAGAGGTTCTCGAGAAATTTTGGCTCTGGTTTTGTTTTCATCCTTATGGAAAAGTGAATAATTTGGAAGAAGTTTTGATTTTGTTGGTAGAAGCTCTAGTAAATCAAAATATGAAGGTGAAGCTCTAGTCCAAACATCATTTCCTCAAGCATCCGGAAACAGATTCTTTAATTGTTTTTATTTATATGCAAATTGGCAAGATTGCCTGTACAAGAAGAATATTTTATTTGTTTAGAAGCTTTAATTTATTTGGAAAATTTGAAAGATTGCCGTGTTTGGAAAATTACTGTAAAAGCTTAAGAGCTTCTGTAAAAAATGATTTTTTTAAAAATTAGTATTCCCAAAAATATTTTATAGAGAAGATTTGGAAAACCTCTATTGAAATGGACTTAAATCTTCATGTGAAATTTGTAGAAAACCTCTGGAAGATTTTGTAAATATTTCGTATAGAAGATTATTTCTCTTCTTCCTATTAGATTTTTTATCTTGGGGAAATTGAAAACCTATGGTAAAAATTTGAGAACATCCTTCTGTAGATTTTTTTTGTAAAAATTGACATTTCTGGAAAATTTCGGAGATATTTCCTATAGAAAATTTTGTTTAAATTTCTCAATTTGAGCAATCATTTTGGATATATATACACACACACACACACACACACACACACACACACACACACACACACACACACACACACACACACACACACACACACACACACACACACACACACACACACACACACACACACACACACACACACACATATATATATATACACACACACATATATAAATACATATATGCATTGTTTATTTAAAATTTCCTATCAAAATTGATATTTAATAAAAAAATCAGACAAATTTTTCGTTTGCGATTTTTATTTAATCACAGGGTTTTTAATTTTTTTATAAATTTATATGAAAAAAAGTATAGTTTGGGGGCAAGCCTGGGGTTTCCCCCACAACCGCCCCCATTGGAGGAGCCGACGTTGTGGAGGCAGTGCCAACACTACCCCCATAGAGGTTGCGCCCGCACTTTGGGGTTCAGTTGTGTAATGCAATCGTCGACGTAGCCAATGGTATTGGTAATTGAAATTTTCATCCGCTTTTTTCTATGAATTTGACATGTTTATTAGTTCCTGTCAAGGAAACTATAGGCACCACCTGTGCTTTAACTACTGATTAATAACTTTGATTTTAACAAATGAGAATGCAATTTGTTTTATTATTTGACAAAAAAATGTATATTATTAAAGTAAACTTGCAAAATATATAACAAATGTTTTATCCAAAATTAATTTTCTGCAATATAATTGGTAGAAAAGTTTTGAGAGATAAGGGCAATTTTTGTGGGAGCATAAACTTTTTATCGCAACTTTATATGGTTTTTCTGCCACAAAGGCTATAATCAAAACTACAATAAAAGAAATATTTAACTCTAATCAAAATTATTATTGTTATATTTTCCATTCTATTCATTTATTTACCTGTCATATCTTAAATAAAATATAATTCAAATAATAAATTCAAATATATAAAATAATCTAGTAACAAATTCAAATAAATAATGTATTTTTAATATATTTTATTATTAATTTAACAAAATATTATAATATTTTAATATATCTACTATATGTAACATATACAATCCTGAGCCTGATATTCTTATCATCCAAGAAACCAAAATGCCTAAGGAAAGGGTGGAGAAAATGAAAATATTTAAGAATAATGGTGTTCAGGGTAGGAGCTCGGAGGGGGCCTTTGGAGGGCTTGTGACATTTTGGAACCAAGATCATATTCAAGGTACCCTGATTTAGGATGATGCCAACCATGTGGCGACCAGATTCAGGCACATTAGGGATGGTTTTAGCTGGATTTTATCTAATATATATGCTCCCAATAATAGGATTGCGAGAAGGATTTTTTGGAAAAGACTGGAAGCTTTTAGACTTAGCTTCCCTGATGAGAATTAGATTATAATT
Source organism: Sequoiadendron giganteum (assembly GCA_007115665.2). Classification (NCBI taxonomy): domain Eukaryota; kingdom Viridiplantae; phylum Streptophyta; class Pinopsida; order Cupressales; family Cupressaceae; genus Sequoiadendron; species Sequoiadendron giganteum. The sequence continues at coordinate 54,761,079 of CM021103.1, forward strand.
GGAGACTTCAATAATCCTTTGCTTGAGTCGGAAAAAATTGGAGGGTCCTAGATTCAGATGGACAACAAATTGGATTTGATGGATTTTATTAATTCTCGATATTTACTTGATGTGGATCTTAAGGGTGCTTTATTCACTTGGACCAATAGGAGGGCGAGGTCCGATCTCATCCAAGTTCGTCTTGACAGGGCTCTAATTTCGGATAACTGGTTGAAGGCTTATTATTGCTCTCTAACTTCTCTCTCAAGGATTAGTTCAGATCATTACCCTACTAGTTTTGTGGCTGATTCTGTCTCTGGTAAGAGAAAATTTCCCTTTAGATTTGAAAAATGTGGTTGTCTCACCCTTAGCTTTCAAGATGCATCTCTGATTGGTGGAACATAAAGGTTGATGGTACTGCTATGTTTCGTGTGGCTAAGAATTTGCGTGAAGTCAAAATGAATGTTAGGCGTTGGAATAAAGAAGTTTTTGGAGACATATTTGTTGCTACATCTACTATCCAAATGGAGCTCAAGGATATCAAGGGCAAGATTCAGAAAGATGGTTATGAGGGAGATCTTCTTCCCAAAGAGAATGAAATCCTTACCAAGTATTATGATATTATCTCCAAGGAAGAAGAATTCTGGAAACAAAGATCTAGGCCAGTTTGGTTGTCATCTGGAGATAAAAATACCAGATTTTCCCACATGACTACTATGAAGCATAGGGCGACCAATCATATAAATCACATAATGAAGAATGGCATAAGAATTGAGAAGGAGGAAGAGATAAGGAGTGAAGCAATTCAATTTTTTGAGAATTTGTTATCTAATGATGGAAGGTTGGATGCGAATGCTCAACATAATCTCATTGAAGTAATTCCTAATATTTTGAATGAGGATCATAATAAAGCTTTGACTGCCATCCCTTTAATGGATGAAGTAAGAAAGGTTGTGTTCTCATTTGAGGGTAATAAATCCCCTATGCCTGATGGCTTCCCCATGTTCTTTTTCCAAGTTTTCTGGGAGATTGTGGCTAAGGATGTTACGAATGTTGTTAAATAATTCTTTGGGTCTAGAAGATTGTTAAAGGAGCTTAATGCTACCTTTATTGTTCTAATTCCTAAGCTCCCAGGTGCAGACACTTTTGAGTTTTTCTGTCCTATTAGCCTGCACAATTCCTTGTACAAAATTATTTGTAAAGTTGTGACATCTAGGCTACTGGGTGTTCTCCCACTACTCATTTCCCCTCAACAGAATGGGTTCATCCCTGGAAGATAGATTTTGGACTCCATCATCACTGTCCATGAAAATATCCATTCTCTTGAGGTGTCCAAGAGTCAAGGTTTCCTTCTCAAGTTGGATATGTCAAAGGCCTATGATAGAGTGGACTGGGATCTCTTGCTAAAAATTTTAAGAGCTTTTGGGTTTTTTGAGAGATTTGTGCAATTGATAAAGGAAATGATTTCTACCACTAGCACTGCTGTTATTGTTAATGGATCTCCTTCCTATTTTTTTGAAGTTACCAAAGGAGTGAGACAGGGAGATCCTGTGTCGCCTATTCTCTTTACCATTTTGGTAGAAATTTTTGTAGGTTTCTGCTTAGAAAGGTGGATGAAGGTAGCCTGAAAGGGTTAAGACCTTCTTCAACTCACATAGTGTGTTCTCATCAACACTTTGTTGATGACACTATTCTCATGGGGAGTGCCACTGTTGGAGAAGCCAGAGTTTTAAATAATTCCCTTTTGATGTATGAAGTTGCCTCTTGCCAGAAAATTAATAGGGGAAAAGCTCCATCTTTTTCTTTAATACCCCTGAACGTAGGCAAAGGAAGATTGCTGAAATCCTCGACTATGCTATCAAATCTCTTCTCTCCATTTATGTGGGTCTTTCGTTGGGGTTTAAACCTCCCGATTCTTTTTGGAATTCTCTTGTGGATCAGTTCAACCACAAGTTGGCTGGATGGAAAGGGGCCCTCCTTAGTCAAGCTGGAAAAGTGTTGTTGCTTAAATCCTCTCTGTAGAATTTGCTAGTTTATGCCTTAAGTCTGTTCAAGATTCCCTCAAAATATGCTGAAATCATTGAAAGATGCAAAAACACTTTCTTTGGTCGGGTGTTGAGGAAAAGAAGTGTGTTCCTTTGGTTGCTTGGGAGAGTGTGTGTAAACCCAAGAAGTATGGGGGTCTGGGTCTACGAAGTTTGAGAGTGTTTAACAAAGCCCTATTGGCTAAGCAGGTTTGGCGGACTTTCTCTAATCTTCAGGAATGGAATTCCATATGGCATAGAAAATACTTACTTTGTGTTGCTTCTTTTAAATAATTCCTTATTTCTTTGTCCATCCCTCTCGTCTCTTCTTTGTGGAATAATGTTATTAAGGCCAAGGACCTTGCGGGGAAAGGTGCGATGTGGAAGCTTGGAGATGGTAAAAAAAAAATTGTTTTGGGAAGGCAATTGGGTTGGGAATGAACCCTTTTGTAATATACCAGCCTTCAGGAACCACATGGAGGAGTGTAAAGCCATATTTGGTATTTTTGTTGGGGACTATTGGAGGTTGGACCAGTGGGTTTATTTTTCTTTAATCAACCCGAACCTTTCACCCATGTAGACTATCCTTAATTCTGTTGTGTTGAATCTAAGGGGCAAGGGGGATCTTTTGATTTAGAAATTTTCTCCCTCTGGGATTTTTTCTGTTTCCTTAGCCTTTGCATCTTGCTACTTTATTTCCTCTCCTCCTGTTTGGGTGAAGGCCTAGGTGCATAACCTTACCCCCAAAATTAACATTTTTCTGTGGATCCTTCTCCAAAATAAAATCTCGACTAATAATAATCTTTGTAAGCGTGGTTTTTATTTTCCTAACAAATGTTATCTTTGTTGTGCGGATGATGAAAGTGCTTCACATCTGTTTCTTCATTGTCCCTTTTTTTATAACATTTGGTGTAGGATATTGTAGATGTGTAATCTTCATTGGGTTTTTCTTGGATCTATTAGGTATTTCTATTGTCAGTGGAAGGTGCCTTAAAAAAATCAAGTGTTGGAATTGCTCTAGAAATATATCTTTCCACACCGCGTGGGGAATCTAGAAGGAGCACAATAACATAATTTTTAGGGACTCAACCCTCTTGGAGGAGGTGGTCTTTGAGAAAATTATCAGAGCATTGAGAGAGAATTTCAACTTGTTAAATTGCAAAGTGAAGGTTAAAGGAAAGAACAAATATTAAGACTACGACTTCAGAGTCGCTGAGGCATGGATGATTAAGGCTTATGTGTCTCATGTTCTCAACCCTATCAAGGGGCATAGGGAAGGAATCTATTGGAGACCCCCTCCCCCTGGATGGGTAAAAATCAACTTTGATGGGGCGACCAAGGGTAATCCTGGGCCAGCTGAGTGTGAGGGAGTGATTAGGGATGATAATGGCATCCTCATTTCAGTAGTGGCGCTCCCCTTGGGCACCCAGACCAACCACCTTGCTGAATCCATAGGGGCTTACCAAGTCCTTAACCTTGCTAGGTGGTTGAATTTAAAGAACGTGTGGATTGAAGGGGATTCTAATAATATTATCCAATGTATAAAGGTGTCTCAAAAACCATCCTGGACTATAGAGAATTGGATAAATTTATCCAAGGAAATCATTAATTCCTTTGAGAACCACTCTATCACCCATGTCTATGGGGAGATTAATACGGTGGCTGATTACTTTGCAAATATGGGGGTTAAGGCTAATAATAAAGTTATATGGCATAGGAGTGATGTCTTAGAGGCTGACATCACGACCTTAATTAAGTATGATCAAATCCATGGGAAGGTTCAATTTCCCTCTCTGAATGATGAAAGGTGAAGGTGTGTTTTTCTAAGCAGTCTTGGAACTGTTGTTCATCATTTTTCATCAAGGGATGGATTACTGCAAGATTAATAGCCTAATTAAACTTTGGTACTTCACATGCTTTTTAGGCATTTTTGCGCTTAGTTGTAGAGGAATTCTGGAGTCTTCGAAGAAAGGTTGCATTAAATACAAAATGGGTGGCGACCGCTATAGATTGGAATCGACGGAATGCAAAGAGATGAAGACCAATGAAAAATTGTGGAGGGTGTTGGGGAAGGGTGGCATTATGGGCTATATGGAGAAGCTTCATGGTAGGAATCAGGAGGTCACTAGGGATTTTGCAAAGGATTGAATCAAACTCTTCGAGAGGAAAGTGATGATCAAAGAACAACTGATTTTAGATGTTATTGGGATGCCTATGGAGGGTCTCAAGTTCTATAGAGATAGGAAGCTCTCCGACCAGGCGATTAAGACTTTCCCTCGAACTAACAAGGAAAGGGAGGATTTGCTGAGAGCTACCAAGAGCAACTATGATGCCACTAAACTTAAGTTGTTGTGGAGGGAGGTTTTGAGGGTGATAATGGAATATGTCATTTTGGATAGGAGATACACCAGAGTTTTTGGGTATCACTTTGTGCTCCTAAACCATTTCAGGCACCAAGTCAAGGTTTCCCTTCCTTATTATCTCTCAACTTCTTTAAATTTGAATCTATAGGACCATGTGTCTAATTCGGTGAGATATCCCATTATCCATGAGGGTTTACTCATTCTCATCTATGAACACTTCAAAGCAATGCCGACCATCTCCCATCAAACCCCTTCTCCACACTCTGTTTTTGATAAGGAGGAGTTGGGTGATAGTTACACTGATAAGGATGAGTGGGATATCAAAATGGAGGGGGAGGAAGAGTGCCCTGTGAGAGCTAAGAAGAAGGGAAAATCCAAAAGCAATCCTAAAGCCCTTTCCCTCCCTAAACCTAGTGTGATGACCTCAACTGGTAGGGGAAAAATTATCTATTCGGGGTCTGATGTAACAAAATTGAAACCAAAAGGGACACCCAACGTTTCTCCTAAGGGGAAGGGTAAAAGAAAAATTGAGGAGGACCTCTCCTATCACACTAACCAAGACGATTCCCAACATACCAATTCGTCTGAGAATTCCAGCTACCCAGCCACGGATAGGGAGGACAAGCCTCAGTTCACTGATGACCTAAAGGAAGATGATCACTATTTCAAAGTTGAGCGTGAGTACCCTTCTGATATCCTTGCAATTTCCCGCAATGGTTTTGTTGATATTTTCTGTCTGTTTAGGTGGGCCTTCTTTGAGATAAAGGAGATTAAGCTTAATCAAAGGGCTGGAAAAGGTGGAGGTGGTTGATAACATAAGAAAGGATAAATATAGAGCTAAGGACCTATGGACAAAAGATGAAAAGAGGTACAAGGTTGAATGCCTGAAGAAAATTGTGGAGGACTTGGAGCTTTTCAAGAATAACCATGATGGAAAGCTTTCTGATATGGAGGGGAGGCTAAAGAATGCTAGAGATTCTATTCAGAAAGTTCTGGAAATGAGCCACAAAATCCTCAAATCCACTACCAGTACCATGAATATGATGGTCGAGAGTCTGAAAGGGCTCATCAAGTAAAAGTTGTGGTGGAAGTGGAGAAAGATAAAGAACAAAGCCAGGCTGAAGGGGTTGGGCCAACCAAAAGTACCAGAGCAAACCTAAAAAGGAAGTTGGACAAGACTCCTGCGAACATTTAGGAGATGAAGAAATCAGCTATTAACATGGACAATTTGGAAAATGAAGTTGCTGATATTCTGAGAAATCTGGTTTAGTGGTTGCTTTCCTGTTGGTATTTAGCTAGTTTTTTGGTTGTGTTGTCTCTGCACTAGTCTTTGGTTTTTCTTTGTTGGCAACTTTTCATCTTTTGTTGAACTCTTAATGCTTTATCTTATCTTTATCTACTGTTAAAGGGTTTCAGGGTCCCTTCAATACCTGTTTTTACCTTAATCAAAAACATTGTATTATAATATTATAATATATATACAATATAATATGTAACATATATAACATCTAATATATAATATAATATATTAAATAATAATATTATAATATTATATTTTAATTTTAAATTATGTAATATATTATCTTTAAAATAATTTAATATATTTTTAATATATTATATTATTAAATATTTTTATAATATATTATATTAAATTAACATCTAATATATTAAATTAATCTTGTTATATAGTGATTTATTTTTTCATTGCTATTTATTTAAAATTTCTCTTTTTACCTAAAGATAAAGATATTAAAACAAGTAATTTTAGTCCTAACAAATAATTTTAGTTCTAATTGCTCTACTCAATTACTATATAATTTCTTAAGAAACAAATGTATTAAAAATGTAGAATGTTTTAGTCGTATTTACAATAACTATCGTTTTCTTTATAGACCCTTGGGGAATATTTTAAATTTAAATATTATCTAAAAAATATTTCATAATATCAAGAAATTTTTAACCATCTCTAAATGCCTATTTACTATTTTTTTTGTAAGGGGTAAAATAGGAGTATCCAACGTTATTATTCACACTACAATCACACAAATATTTTGGTAAAACTACATTCACACTACAATCAATTATGAACTAAGTTGTTTTCTTTGATGTTTTAATGTAAAACATAAACAAATATTTTTTATTTTAATCATACAAATATTGAAGTGCAAAAATACATAATTTATTAAATGTTTTACAAATTATTATTTTATAGCTACAAACATACATAATTTATTTTTCATAAATAAAATGCTAAATGTATTTTATATATCCTCTCTTTTGTTATTTATTGTTATGTTTTACTTTCTAAAAAAATCAAAATGATTTTTCTTATTCATAAACATATACAAGTAAATTATGTAAATTATTTTTCTTATTCAACAACTTTCCTTACAATCTCTATTGTCTAACTTACATTGTAATGACAAGTTAATATACCAGAAACATATATATAGCAATGGAATATATTTTATAGTGTGTTTAAGTCAATTAATATCCTCAACTATCACAATTAAAACTTACTAATCAATGTTATATTTATATTTAAATGACTTATCGTAACCCTATTCCTCACGATAACCCTACTCTTAACCCTTTTCCTATCTTTAACCATAACCCTATCCCAACTCTTTCTAACCCTAACCCTAACCATAATCCTAACCATAAACCTAATCCTAACTCTTTCTAATCCTAACCCTAACCCTAATCCTAGACCTAACAATAACCATAACCCTAATAATATAATTCAATGATATTATATTATGATTTACAAATGCACTTTTGCTAAAACATAATAGACACAACAAATAAAAACAAGACTATTCTTGCACTTTTTGACAGGAACTTCATTACTTTGCATCTCTTGTTTTATATGGTTTTCAAATATATGAAATATAATATATACATAATATATGCATAATATATGTATATATATAAATATATATTTAAGTGTATATATATATATGTATGTATATATGTCTATATATTTAATTATATATATATATATATATGATATTTATATTTGGAAATTGTAATTAATTTTAATATTTAATTAATATGAATATATATATTGGTATATATAATTATGTATATATTCTTATATATATATACTTAAATGAGTTTTATAATAGGTGCATGCAAATGCATGATTTAGATGATTTTAAATGTAATGATTTAAAAGAGGAAATTGATATTTATTTATTGTGATTGGAAAATTGAAATAAATAATTTGATTTAATTTCTATATTGGCTGTAAACAGAATGGTATTAAATTAGATTATTGTGAACAATGAATTATTGTTTTTTATTGAAATGCAAATTGGATTTAGGAAATCCTAATGGTAGCTTTATTTCCTGCCTGAATTGCTAATTAAATTGTGATTTCTTTTGTTCACATTGTTTGGGGAAATCTGTTAGTAGTGTATGCAATTCTTCCAAATGATGTTATTTTATGAGGGGTTTGTTGTGATTTATGGTTCAACCTTTTATTTCCCTTGGGTAGTGCACTTGGTTGCATTCAGTTAAACACTTGGTTACTACGAATGGGGATGTGTTGCTTCTTATATTTTGGATTGGGATTTATTATCTGATTTTTGGCACTGTGTTTACCCTTGGGTTATGGATTAGATCCATGTGTTGTCTATAGGGGAGTGGCTCTCAATGGGGGTTGACGCACAAAGTGGTGCCAAGGTAGCTCGTGAGAGTTAGTTAACTCAGTGGAAATTAAATAAATGTAATAGGGGAAAGGGTAGCTTAAAACATATAACTTGATTAATTGTGCCTCGCTTATGGGCTCAAGGGCTTGTTTATACTTGGGATGAGACGGGAAGGCCTGGAATGGAAAGATCATTATCTTGTCCCTTTGAAAGATAATTGATTCCGCATTGGTTTGCATGTGGGGTCGGGGGTCGTGAGAGGCTACCAAGGTAACCCAAGATGAGGGTCGAGGCCTAGGAAGATCTGCCAGGGTAACCCATGCAGCTTTGTGATGACACTCCTCCTATGACAATTATGTATATTATTCAGTAGATATACTTGATTATTTTACTCTGGAAGCAATGCAACCTTAATGTTAAGTAATGCACATGTATGGTTTTATCTTGTGATTTTCCTGTGTCTAGAGGTTGTTGGTTTTGCCTAGGAAGTCCTTTTACTATCTCCTAGCATGGGGTGGTGGGCCTTTGGGTACCACTTGGTTGGGTGGAACGTGCACCTTACACCGTTGTGTTTCCACTTCATGTTCATGATGGCGGGATCTTCCAGATTGGAGAGCTCGCATGTTCCAATTACTTTGTACCTTATCTCTTTTTTACTGTTGGATCAGTTGGATACTTATATATTGTACTACTCCTCATTTGTATTCGAGGAGGATTCTTGTATCATTGTAATTGTAACATTATTGCTTGATCTACCTCATTTTGGAAATGAGTCTTGTAACTATTATTTGGAATGAATGTAATCTATGAATGGTTCTTTAATGTACTTTGTATCTTATGGAATGTGTTTAATGCTTATGGATGTATGATCTTTATTTTATGAGTATATTTATTTATGCTGTGGATGAATTTACTTTTGTAATTTATGGGATTCAGATGTAAGCGTTGTCACGTACCTTAAAGGATGCATGTGTTAAGTGTAGTGCACTTTACTTATTATTAATTACACTTAAAAAAAAATTTGTTACACTTCCGTTGTAGTTGCATCTTCCTCTAGGGTTACATGGCGGGGTGTTACAATCATCACAAAAAATTCCAATGCCCCATAGTTATGGTTAAGTAACCTGGAAAATAAATGAAATCCTCTTATATCTCTTACACATATTAAACCTTTGTTGTATGAGATTCCATCATAACCATCATATTGGATAATTCCCAAATCTAGGCACTCCATGAGGGTACTCAATGTCTTATATAACATGCAAATTAGGACTTGATTCTCCACAACTCCCAATTTTTAAATTTTCAATGTAAGGTCCCTATTCAATGCCTTCTTACATACTATTCCAAGTATCACAAATAACAATAAAAATAAACAAAATTCTCACCCTCACATGGGTATCTCATTTTGTCCACTCCATAATGTTTGTAGATCATACATTTTTTTATCATGCTACTAGTTTAAATACAATTAATAAGACTTACAATTTAAAACGTGAATGAAACATCTAACCTTAACACTGTCTCATCGGAGATTATATTACAAAGACATAATAGAAAAATAAAATGAATGAATTAGATGCTAGAAGAGGTAAGGACCATGGCCTCTATACACCAATAAAACTTATCCATGCTTGTTGTCTTAGTGAGGGAATCTACAATATTATCAAAAGTGTCATCCTTCTATATCATGAAATTTACACCCTCAACCATCTTGTGGATAAAGTGATACACAATACCAATATTCTTTGTGTGAGCATGATAACATGATTTTTCACTAAATAGATGGCACTTTGATTGTCCTATTTGATCATAACCTATTTACACTTAAAGCTAATATTTGAATGCAACTTTTGTAACCACACTACCTCCTTAGAAGCATGTATCACAATCGTGTACTTTTATTTATTAAACAACATAGCCATGGGTTATTGCTTACTAAGCTAGTTGATGGATCCTTCAAATAGAATGAACATATAACCACTTAGGGACCTCCTGCTATCTATATCACCAACCAAATTTGAATCAACGAAGGTGTGTTTATCAAGAAACTCAGTCACATCATTAGTCCCATAATAGAAAACACAATAATTAAAATTATCTCACAAATATCTAAAAATTATTTTTATATAATTTTAATACTCACAACTACTTGGTTAGACATTAACATATCAATAATTCTCACTACTTAGAAAATATTTGTTCTTATAGAAACCATAACATACATTAGACTACCTAAAACACTAACACAATGAATATTATATATAAATTAAAGATGTTAGATTTTAATAGTCCATACTATTATTCAAATATGCTTCTAGATTCAACTATGTTAAAAAAAATTGGTATCAATATTTTAGATCACACTTTGTGATCCATCATCGTAAAGTAGAGAGAACGGGGAGAAACAATTCTAAACATGTTTAATCTAAAAAAAATATTGCATAATTAATCATATCCTCAAAATCATCATCTAACTTAAGACACTAATCCAAAGATAACTTTGTACCAATAGGTAAAGAAGTATTCATTAGCTTATAGTCATGCATAAAAATGATTGCAAGTAGTTTGAACATAATTACTCTAACTTACAACATCTCTCATTCTTGACCCTTTTGAATAGAAATATTTCAATAAGTATAGATAAATATTTATTAGAATGCTAGCAGATGGATTGTGTGATATACAAATTTGTATAATGTTTACTTCCTTGTGTGCTTGTTTATTGAACAAGTTAATTGCTTTGACATGGAAAATTATTTAAATGTAAATAATGAATTTACCATGATTATGTAACAATGCTACTAAGGTATTTTGTGGCAAGATGTGGTGTGCAATAAGAACAAGTATTGGGGAAGATAGACTAGGTCTTGGTGGTGAAAAGTTCCAAACTATGATCCAATTGTATGAAAAAATAATTACTTAATTTTATTTCATAATTTGTTTACTTAAAAAAAGATATAAATGAATAATGTTGATTAATTTATGAGTGCATAGAATTACTTTGTTTTATTTACTTATCTTGCTATTTAATTTTTATTACTTCACAAAAGGAAAATAGATAAGATAAACCTTATTTATTTTAATTTAAATATTGAATGTCCAAAATTTTCATTATAGGAGTTAGAAAAATAAAATATTTAAATAGATTTATATTCTATTGATTAATTTATGGGTACATAAAATTAATTTACTTTATTTACTTATTTTTCTATTTAATTTTTATTAGTTCAAAAAAATAGATAAGATAAAACTTATTTATGTTAATTTAAATATTGAATGTCCAAGTTTCATATAGGAAGTTAGGAAAATAAAATATTTAATTAATTTTATCTTATATTTAAGATTGTAGATAAAAATTTCATAAAATTAGTTAGTGGATAAATTTTATAATTAAATAATTTGAAGAGATAATATTTATTAGTAAATGCATATCTATGAAGATGTGCATTAAGAGAAGAAATAATATCTTATTATATGTTTTCATTTGATAAAGCATAAAAAACAATTAGGGGAGAGGACCCAATAATTGTGCACCATAACTTCGTGCTTCTAATTATCCTACATGGAGATTTCAAATCACTCTCATTTTTTTCAGCAACTTACTTGGTAAGTCCCCTACTTATAACTAAGTTTTTAGGGCCACATCATCAAATATGATGCCACATCAACATGCTTTTTGTCAAGGTGTCCAAAAAAGTCCAAAAAAAGAGTGAGACCAATACTTGTGCATTCACAACATGTTTTATTGAGCGTTGATGTGGAATCACATGATTGGTTGCTTTTTAGATCAAAGGAATACATTTTGTTTAATTATGGGTAGTCATCATCAAAACTAACAACTTTAAAGTCACAACTATTGGTCCAATATTGATAAAATTATAGGACATTATATAAACAACTACTATCACAACTATTGAAACATGCTCAGGTACTAGGTACTGGGTCCTCTCCCCTATCATGTTTTTCAAATTAAGATTTTGCAATAGGAAAAAATATTTTTACTTATAAATTAAAATGATAAGTTAATTCTAATAATTAACTTTGCAAGTTGTCAATCTTTAATTTTACATTGTGCAAGTTTCTAAATTTATATTTTTGAATTAAATAAATTGATATAAGCTCATGAATTAGAATACAATTATTTTTATATTTAGATTTAAGAAAGTTAATGATTGATTTTGGAATTAAATACAAAATTAGAATTTTAATTACTTTTTATTGAAGCAATGAATTAGAATAATAATATTTAAATTAAAATTCCTTAGCAGAGGGAATTGCTTAATATTTTATTTTAATTTTTTATAATCATGGACTAACACCTAACAAAGGATAAAAATATATTATAGAGCTGGAACTAGACTCTAAGCTCATCGTGATTATTCTTTACAACCACCCGAGAATATACAAGGTAAAGATATAAAAGTTCACAAAAGAGCTCTTGAATATGGGTTACATTAGGCCTAGTTCTAGCCTATTTTCTTAATCCATGAATTTAGTGAAGAAAAAATATGGCACCATGTAGATGTGTATTGGCTACAGATTCTTGAATAAGAAGTTCATAAAGAATACACACCCTAGTCTTAGGATTGATGAGTTGCATGGAGGTGTATTTTTTGAAGACTCGTTTTAGATTGGGTTACCATAAAATTTAGATGAGGGTTGAGGATGTGCACAAAATATCCTTTATGTGTCATTTTGGGAACTTTGAATTCTTGTTCATGTCTTTTAATTTGATAAATGCTTCAACTACTTTCTAGTTGTGCATGAATCAAGTATTTCGTAATCAATTAAGAAATTTTATTATATTTCTTTCATGAAATTTTATTTACAACAAGACTTGGGAATACAATTTAAAGCATTGAGTAATGAGATATCTTTATAAAAAAAAAAAAAAAGTGAGTTTGGGGTGACAAAGATTTATACTTGGGTCATGTCATTAGTACTTAAGGTGTCTATAAATAAAAAAAAGATCCTAAGCCATCTTGGATTGGCCTCCTCCTACCATATTAACACAATTGAGAGGATTTTCTAGCTTTTATAACTATTATAGGAGATTTTTAAAATATTTTTAATATTTATTAGCACCCTTAATTGATATAATAAAGAAAGGATATTTTGCATGGACAAATACACCACAAGAGGAATTTGATAATCTAATGGAGGCAATGAGTTCACACCCTATTAGATTGCTATATATTGGTAAGTCAAGAATGAGAAATTAAATTAATTAACATTCATCAAAAGGCCATTTTGATAGAAACCAACTTTATGCAATATAATTTGGATGATGAGAGGAATTAAAGACATATAGAAGGAAACACTCCCACACTAATAAAAGGTCATATATGCATCTAACCTCATCACAAGAAAGAGCGGGGGAAATGTGAAGAATATGAGATATAAATGTAATGATAGAGAAATAACCCAAGTATATTTGATGTGTATGCCTATTCTTGTAATAAAGAATATATACTATATAGGGGATACATGATATGTATATATGATCATACCAATCTTATGGTGTCTATGAACGTGTAATGTTACTTTAATTTTGTTAGGAAAAAGGGTGTTGTACACCTTGCACGATAAATAAATATTTTAATTATATAAAATACATATTTATTTGTGGTACATTGTTGGAGATGAGTTTAGCCACATTTAAAATTTATTTGGGTCCACTTGTAAATTTGTATTGTAATATTGGTTAGATATTTTATGTGTGAGCTGTACAATGGAAAAATATTAAATATTGGAAAAGCTTAGTATCAAAAAGTAAATGTTGGGGTCATTGGTGTTGTGCTCTCATGAATTTGAGACACATGGTTTAGCTAATACCACTTAGCAGTTTTATGTTAGGTTTATTTTATAAAATAAAGCACATCTTTAGTGGGTGGGTTATCTATCATTTATACCGAGTTCTCTTGTAGAGTGCATATGTTACACCCCAATTGTGTATTTACTATTACAATGTAGGGTAAATGTGAATGTAATTTGAATTCTGAAGGTGAATAAATTATGCTTGCAATTTGTTATCAATTAATTATGAATGAATGTTATTTCATTTAATGATATGTGAAGAAATACATATATGTGAAATGGATGGTTATTGAATTGATTTTCTAACTATGGAGATGTATTATGTGTAATGAATATTTTGTTGAAAAATTGACTACTATGGAAATATGTTAGTTGGATGTAGGTATATGTTCAATCCTCTAGGTGGAGGGGAAGTATCACTCAAGAGAAGATCATGGTCGGGTAACTAGTAACATAACCTAATTAAGCTTATACACACTCATAGTAGAATGGTTGAGTCAAGTTATTATGTTGGGGAATTGGTAGGTCATCCTTAGTTTGATGTGTCTGCATCAGTAAGGATCTTGATAACCATTGAGTGCATTATTGGATGATGTCTATATGTTTGGAGTTTATAAGTTCTTCCCTATATTACTATACTTGTATAGATGAGGTGAATACACATGGAATGTATGTATATGTATACATATACATGTCAACGATGGACTATACACATGAAAGAACACATACATGAGAGCACATAGGTAGACGCACGGGTAAGTGCACCAATCTGTGACACAATTTTGGCTCTTAAGATGCCACTTTTTTTTTCTTCTGAAATCAACAAAATCTGATTTGCACGAGAAAATGAAGATAGTTATGCTCAAAATTTCAAGATGCAGCAAGAACAAAAGTTGAAGTGCTCCAAGTCTAGTTTCTAAGCTACTATTTTTTTTTCAAATTAATGAAGATTAAGGGTCTCAAAAAAGGGGGGGCCCAAAATATGTCCTGTTTTAAAAAAAAAATAGAATAGCGCCTGAGGGCTCCCCCCTTTTTGATTGAATTTTTTTTAGAATTTCAAAAATCCCAATGGTGAGAAATTAGCTAACACCATTTAGTTTATTATCATTCTTTCGGATAATTTTTTTAATGAATATATAATATTTTATGAATTTTCAGAGTGGACACATCCTAAAAAGCTGAAATTTGAGTGTGCTCCCCCCTAATTTTTTTGCAAACTAATCAAAAATTGATTCTTTTTTTTTCATCATGTGTAGAATGGAGTCTAGTTTCAAAAAATGTAATTTGTTTCATGTTTCGATGAACGGGTAAAAATCTATCCTAAAACTAGCACATGTTGGGTTTTGACCAAAAACGAAGGCATTTACAATAGAAGCCATGGATCAAAACCTTAACTAAATCAAAATGAAAAAAGAATTATATATTTAGATAGCTAAGAGAGAGGTTAACACTATCACAATTTTTTTATATACTTGCATTGAAAGACGTGCAAATGAGATGGGGAGCACAGACGAAAATATGAGAAAATTTGGCAAATCCAGTCAATTAACACGTCCAAAGTAGGCCATTTGGCCTACTTTGCATAGAACCAAAATTTCCCCTCTTTTGTCAACAAATTTGATAATGCTTAGAGTGCACAGTTTATGATCGTAGATGGATAGTCAAGGTTTTACCTTTCATACCTTCTCTAACTCATTATCGTAATTGGATAACTCTTTATCCCTCTGAAGTCTCTATCTCCTAGGTCTCACTCCCTCCCACATGATCTAGACTACTCTCTCAGTCTAATACCCTCTCTTAGGTCTCTTTCCCTCCCACATAGGTACCTAAATAAATCTATCTCACTCCAACCCCCTTTCTCACTCTCCCTCTTTGGTCTTTTTGTCTCTCTCACTCCATCTCCCTCTCTTAGGTTATCTTTCTCTCTTTGTCTCTCTCTCTCTCTCTCTCTCTCTCTCTCTCTCACACACACACACACACACACACCCTCTCTCTCCCACTCCCTCTCTCACTCTCTCCCACTCTGTCTCTCTCCCTCTCTCTTAGGTCTCTCCTTCCCATCCCCTCTCCCTCTCCCTCCCCCTCTCCCTCTCTCTCTCTCTCAAGTATCTCTGTCCTACCCCCTCTCCCTCTCTCTCTTTGTCAAGTCTCCCCATCCTACCCCATCTATCTCTCACAGTCACTCCCTCTATCTCTCTTCCACTCCCTCCCTATCTCACTCCCTCTATCTCTCTCCCTCTACCTCTCCATATCTCTCAAGTATCTCCCTCACACCACCTCTCCCTCTCTCTCTCAAGTCCCTCTCTCTCTCATTCCCTCTATCTATCTCCCACTCTATCTCCCTGTCCTTCTCTCTCAAGTCTCTCCCTCCTACCCCCTCTCCCTCTCTCTTTGTCTCTCAAGTATCTCCCTTCTACCCCCTCTCCCTATTTCAGGCCTCTCTTTGTCTCTCTCACTCACTCCCTCTATCTCTCTCCCACATCCCCTCTCTCTCTCACTCCCTCTATCTCTCTCCCTCTCCCTCTCCCTCTCTCTCAAATATCTCCCTCCCACTCCTTCCCACTCTCTCTCTCTCCCTATATCTCAGGTATCTCCCCCCCACCCCCCCTCTCTCTATCTCTCTCTCACTCCCTCCATCTCTCTCAAATCCCTCTATCCCGAGTACTCCCTCTCCCCCAAGTACTCCCTCTCCCTCCCACCCCCTCTCCATCTCTCAAGTCTCTCTCTCTCACTCCTTGTATCTCTCCCATACCTCTATCTCCCACTCCCTCTCTCTCCTACTCTCTTAGTTCTTTCCTTCCCAACCTCTCTCTCCCACTTTGTCTCCCTCTCCTCTCTTGGGTGTCTCCCTCCCATCCTCTCTCCCTCTTCGTCTCTCTTAGGTTTCTCCCTCCCACCCTCTCTCCCTCTCCCTCTCTCTCTCTCTCCCACTCCCTCTCTCTCTCACTCCCTATATGTCTCTCCCATTTTTTCTCTCTCCCTCTCTCTCTCTCACTCCCTATATCTCTCTCCCACTTTGTCTCTCTACCTCTCTCTCTCACTCCCTCTATCTCTCTCCCACTTTGTCTCTCTCCCTCTCTCTCAGGTCTCTCCCTCCTCTCTCTCAAGTATCTCCGTCCTACCCCATCTTACTCTCTCTCTTTGTCAAGTCTCCCCCTCCTACCCCCTCTATCTCTCTTCCAATCCCTCCCTCTCTCCCTCTCCCTCTCCCTCTCCCTCTCTCTCAAGTATGTCCCTCCCACCACCTCTCCCTCTCTCTCTCTCTCAAGTAGAGGGTTTAGGGATTAAGGGTTAAGGTTTAAGGGTTGAGGGATTAAGAGGGTATGGGCGTTGAGGGATTAGGGTATAAGGGTTAAGGGTTGAGGGTTGAGGGATTAGAGTTTAAGGGTTGAGGGTTAAGGGTTGAGAGATTAAGATTATAGAGGGGTTGAGGGATTAGGGTTTAATGGTTGAGGGTTGAGGGTTGAGGAGTTGAGGGATTAAGAGGGTATAGGGGTTGAGGGATTAGGGTTTAAGGGTTGAGGGTTGAGGGGTTGATGGATTAAGAGGGTATAAAGGTTGAGGGATTAGGGTTTAAGGGTTGAGAGTGTAGGGTTGAGGGATTAAGAGGGTATAGGTGTTGAGGGTTGATGGATTAAGAGGGTATGGGGGTTAAGGGATTAGGGTTCAAGGGTTTAAGGGTTAAGGGTTGAGGGTTGAGGGATTATGAGGGTATGGGGGTTGAGGGATTAAGATTGTATGGGGGTTGAGGGATTAGGGTTAAGGGTTGAGCGTTGAGGGATTAAGAGGGTATAGGGGTTGAGGGATTGGGGTTTAAGGTTAGGGAGTAGAGGGGTTGAGTGATTAAGAGGGTATAGGGGTTGAGGGATTAGGGTTTAAAGGTAGAGGGTAGAGGGTAGAGGGGTTGAGGCATTAAGAGGGTATAGGGGTTGAGGGATTAGGGTTGAGGGATTAAGATTGTAGAGGGGTTGAGGGATTAGGGTTTAAGGGTTGAGGGTTGAGGGATTAAGAGGGTGTGGGGGTTGAGGGTTCAGGGTTTAAGGGTTAAGGGTTAATGGTATAGGGTTTACGATTTAAGGGTCCCAATCCATCCCTCTCCCACTCCCTCTCTTAGGTCTTCCCCCCCACCATAACTGAATAAATTCTTTCCCTCTCAAGTCTCTCTCTCTCGGGTCTCACTCCCTCCCATGCTACCTAGAATAATCTATCACTCCAATGCCCTCTCTCAAAATCCCTCTCTATCAAGCCTCACTTACCTCCCACCCTAATCTCTTAGGTCTCTCCTTCCTACCCCTCTCTCCCACTTTGACTCCCTCTCCTTCTCTCTCTCAGGTGTCTCCCTCTCACCCTCTCTCCCCCTCTCTCCCTTAGGTTTCTCGCTCCCACCCCCTCTCCCTCTCTCTCTCCTCTCTCTCTCTCTCTCTCTCTCTCTCTCTCTCTCTCTCTCTCTCTCTCTCTCTCTCTCTCTCTCCCCCTCTCTCTCAGGTCTCTCCATATTTGGCGAGCGCCAAATGTGTTTTACCTTGAAATGGTAAAATAGGGGTTGACCCCGTGATTCGGGCCCACATTCTCCTATATTTGTTTGGTTCAGTGCCTTATCTGAGTCAGAAACACCTTTTTTTATGCAGTTAACTTCATATTGTACCAATCTAAGCTTGATCCATCACCTTTTTACCACCAATCTGCATGGTAGACAACGTAGAAGAAGACATTTTGAAATTTCTACATCATTTTACATTATTTGAGGTAATATATTCATTTTGGTAATATTGAAATGTTTATATTTAGTATATTTGTTGGTTTTTTACAATATAAACTAAATTTATTTAATGATTTTATTAATCATAACAATTGGACATAGAATTCAACATTGAATTAGATGGGATTTGCATAAAAAAATTTAATTTTAATGAGTTTGAAGAACAAAAAAATGAAAAAAATGACATTTACTTAACACAAATTTACTAATGAATTCTATTTGCATTTCTTATAGCAGTCCATTTCCAGCATGGCTAGTGGAATTCAGTCTATTTCATTTTATTTTCAACTAATTTGGAAAACCTAATAGCTTTCATCAATGTTAATGCAAGTGTCCATTAATTCAAGTAAGGCTTTGAGGAAATAACAGTGCTAAAGGTTGGGAGTAAGTTTTTAGAGCATGTGCAAGCTATTTTTAAAGTGTTCCAAGTATTGGTTGGGTGTGGTGTGTTGAGGATGTTCGGGTTTCAATAAACCCCTAGGGGAAACCTAGTTTGAAATAGCTTGGAGTGAGGGTTTGAATGTTGGTACCCTATTGAACGTTCTAGTCCCTAAAATAGGTGGAATATGAGGTTTGAAAACCTAAAAAAATACTCTCAATGGAGATCAAGAGCTTTGAAGGTGTTTAAAGGAGTGTCTCTTTGTAAGAGTGGCCTTATTGGCCTAGTTGCTTGAGTGGAACAAGGCTAGTTTGAGGTATTTTATCCAAAAGAGTTTATAGTAGTTTTGAGATATGTTTTAGGCCATAGAAGGTCTAATATACTAGGTTGAAGTTTCTTGATTAGGTTTAGTTTTAAGTCTTGTTGGTCAAACGTGCAAAAAAATGCATGCTTGCTACAAAATTGTCAATATTTGAATTTGTAGCCTTTTGAAGGAAAATCCTTCAATTTGGATGTAAATGTGCAAGAATGAGGTCTAAAAGGTTGTAATAGGGTGAACTAAATGTGTTTGAATGATTTAGGAGTCCTTAGGTGCCAAACTTAAAAAGTTGCAAAATTCATGTAATGTTGTCATGTGTAAAAGGTCTAAAATGCAACTTAATGAAGATTAGAAGGTCTTAATGATTAAAAATCATTTATGGGCATTGGAGGGAGTTGGAATAAAATAAAAATATGTATAATAACCTTCAATTCCTTGAAGGAGAGGTTGTTGGTTAATTTGTACCCCATTTTTTTAATCAAGAAGAACGTTATTTTCTAGAAGTTTACTGGTTTCTCTCACTTTTCTTGTTGTTGTATGGCCTGTGTGGACTCTAAGATGATATGAAACCAGTTGGATGTTGTAGATTATTGAATTATCTTTCATTTTCACCTATTTATAGGTTCTAACTCTTTGTATAGCGAAAGTTATATTGTTTTTACTGCTGCTACCTACTTTCACAATGTTCTTGGATTGAAGGGTTTCATGATGTAATTCGACCCATTACACTTTTTATGCCTATTGTAACTTGTGGAATGGGTCCTCTAACTTTTAAAATAAATTCCTAACCTATTTATAATGTTGTGGGGTCAAGGTTGGGTATTTGGGATGATGTTCTAGGACTGTAGCAGGGTCTTTTCATGGTGAAAATGAAGGCTTCAAGTGGTGTTTTGAAAAAATGTGGTAAGGAATGTCCATGTAATGTATTATTCACCATGTGTAGGGTCTGGTAAGTGTGTTTGGTGATTTTTATGGGTCTGGCAAGTCTGGGAGATAGGAGTTTCATTAAAACCCCAAGGATTTTGCTTGAAATTGAGGGTTTGGTGTATTAAGGGTCTAGAGGTCTTGGACCTAGAAAAAAATCAGGAAATTGGAGGTTTTGATGGATAAAATATTTTTTTTTGAGGAGTTTGAGTGAAGATGTAGTGTTTAAAAGGTACTCTCTTTGTAAATTAGGCCAATTGAATAACCTTTTCCAAGGTGGGTCTATTGGAAGTCAATGTTGGTCCAAAGGAGTTGATGCTGGGATTTACCTATGTTTTATAACTTGCAAATGGGTATCTTAATCATCCATAAGTTTGTCAAGTGTTTTGGAAAATATTGGTGAAAAGGCCCTTGAATCGGGTTAGCTATGCTACAAGGGAAAGCTTGGTAGAAGTTGGGATTTTCCGTTGAACATCTTATTTTGCTTTGGAATATGATTTATTCTCATTGATTTGGTGTATTGAATGGTTTCCACCCCTCTTTGCATCAAAAATGGTGTTTCTTGGTAAGTTAAGTGATCAAGTTGTGTGTAAGTCTATTAAGAGCCTCTAAATCTTTGAACAAGTTCATTGCGGATCCCTACATGTACTGCATCAGCCTCTAGCTACTTTACCAACTCTTCAAACAAACTCAAAATACCTACTCTAATATCTAACCCTACAGAAATCTAAATCCATCATGTATGAAAAATATTGTCTAGCATAGACATGTTTGATAATTCCAAACAACTCGCTACCTTCTTTCATAAAATGCTTTGGTGTGTTTCATATTTAATGCAATGTAAACAACAATATCAATATTTTTTGTAAAATGCATTACTTACTTTTGTTCTATGTGTGTTTGTGAACATGTAGCATTCAAGGTCATGCCGAGGAAATGACCGAAGCCTCTACCACCAGAAGAACATGCAGTTAAAAATGTAAGGAGAAGAGAATCAAAAAATGTAGCTCGTGAAGCAAAGGAATTGCAGCCCATTCAACCAAAAATTCCCATGCAATCTAAGAGAGATGTCAAATTGGAAAAACAAAGGGTACGAATGAGGAAATTTCATGGAAGGACAAGAATGGATATCGAAGTTGGGGGCACATCATCAACCATAGGTGAAGCTCAATGCACATCTCCAGTTGAAGACACATCGACAACAACATGTGATTTTCCAGGTACATCAAAAATCACATCTCCAATTGAAGACACGCCATCAAAAAAATTGCATTTTGAAAGTACATCAACAAACACATCTCTATTTGAAGGCACTCCACAAATGACATCTCAAGTTGGAGGTACAACATCGTTTACATTTCAATCTCAAGGTATGTCATCAATTGCACCTCCAATTGAAGGTACACGATCTATCCCCGATGTTGTTGACCTTCCCAATGTTGACACAAATTTACATTTGAGAAATCCTCCTAGATTTTTGCATAGAAAACCTAGATTTTTTATTGATATTGATTCCAATGTTTTGAAATGGATGCCTAATAAGATTCCAAAACATACATGTCAAAGATATGCACAAAGGATATGGAGTTTGTTTTTTGTGAAGCTAAGTGAGGGTGGAAGATGCCAACTATTTGTTGATATGATGAGGCAACTCAAATTTAGGTCCACCATGAAGGCTCTTGGGCTAAGAGTTTCGAATGACTCAAGTGAAAATCCCATTGTAAAGAATTTGATGAGTGCATACAAGAGCATGGGTTCCACCTCACGCACAAAGGATAGTTGTGCCACACGACGTGTGATGACAAAAACACTGTTAAGTAGTCAAACAAGGAACAAGGTGAACCTTACAAAGGCAAGTAAGTCTTTGAAAATAAGTAGATCATCTCTAATGAGAGCCAAAGGAAGGTGTGAAAGAGTGGAGGATCCAAATAGCAATGAGTTATGGACATTCTTGGGTAGAGTGCCACAGAAAGACACAAGAATTGCTCAAGGCTTGAGATCTTTAATTGTGAATTATTGGAAGGATAACACAAGAACCTCTCCTAATCAAAGAGATGTTGTAAGAAGGAGAATTGGTAGTAAAAACCATGAGCCACATCCAATGCATTATTTGGATACCACTCAAACCCAATTTTTTGTTGATTTTGTATAGAAGTTTCCTGGAATTGAAATATGTCAAAGGTATTTTGAAACGCTAAAGCCTTTTTATGTCAAAATAAATCACACACACACTACTTGTTGTTGTATGGTTCATATTGATTTTTCTAACCATTATGATGTTTATTGACGTATATGTGTAGATATACATACTGACAATATTTTGCAGGAATGTAACATAATGCCTCCACCTAAATTGTCAAGGAAATTTTTGTCTTCCATTTATGTGAAAGAGAGGATGGTCAATTTTTTTACAAAAAATCATGTTTGGATGGCACATGTGATCATTGTGGTGGCATGCAACATTTTCCAATTTTCCAACACATGGCTAGTACACACACAATTGGAGACAAAATTGTGAAATTTGGCAAATATAAGACAGTGGCATACAATCTAAAAGATGGGAAAGAAGCAAAGTGTGAATTGGTCAGTGATAAGATTCTAGTGTATCAATTTATGGGAATTTTCCGTGATCAGGTGGTCTATGAGTATGCAAGGCATACACACATAGCACAATGGTTGGACTCATAGTTCAAGTTATGCAATGACACATTTCCACTTCGTCATATCGTTTAAGTTGTCGACTTCAATGAGAACTACACACTACATCTACAAAATGAGGTGCAATTAGAGTACTACAACTCCACGTAGGTTGCTATATTTGTGCATATAGCATTCATTCATGTAAATGATAGTACAAAGGAAAATAGGAAAGTATTGAGGGAGTATCACTTTTACATCAGTGATGATCACACACATTCTACAAAGTTTGTTCAAGGTTGCTTTCATATGTTCTATGTTGATCTGGCTAACAGGGGCATATCATTTAGTCAGCATATCATATGGTCAGATAATTGTACATCGCGATTCAAGAACACTAGAATGTTTTACTGGTTGAGTAGGATGCATAGGATCAGTGGTGTTCAACATATGTGGAACTTCTCAGAGGTCAGGCATGGAAAGGGGGAGCATGATGGAGTAGGTGCATGTATCAAAAGAGCCCTAGCATGAGAAGAGTTAAAGTACACAAAAAGTCTAAAGTTGACAGATGCAAGATCAATTGTCCAGTGGTGCAATGGGGCAATGGGTCCAGGTAGTGAAGGTAATTCTTTAGTTCATTGATTTTTTCATTTAGTAGATCATACTAACATTGCAAAATATGAGGATTGTTGTACACTAACAGGATCGAGCGAGCTACACTCTTTTAGAAGCTCCAATGCAGGTACATGGACTATCCATACAAGCAAGATGGCATGCTTTTGTTATGCATGTACACTTAAAGCATGGAATGATTGTGAGTCAACAGAGTGGGTTGAGGAATGGTATGTAAGAATTCTAACCCCACTTGACACTTATCAACTCCCGACGGCTCTACAAATCACGAAGATGCAATCATCCACTGAATTTGATCATGTATCGGACCTACTAGAACCAGGTAATATATCTTACTTACAAGTTTTATTATGTTGCTCAGTAAATACATCTAACAAGATGAACATATCAATGTAGGGCACTTTTATGTGGTGATTACAGATGAAGACAATGAAGAGGGTACAAATTATTACTCATGTCATTGTATCGAGGCCAAAAAGAAATTGGAGGCCCCAGTTATAGACAAAGAAAAGATAGAATATCTTATAGGTTTGGTCGTTGTTACTGGAACATGGCTTCAAAGGTATCTAGTTAAGAATGTTGCAGTTTGGTTGTTTGAGGACTTCGACACGCATTGAAAAATTCTTCACTACTCGAACCTTTTCGTCGCCACCAATGTTCATTTGGTCAAATATAAGGGCAGACTTGCAAACAAGAACTTGTGGAAAGTGAGTGAGTTTGACCATGAGGCAATACTTGACACAATAAAGAGTAGAGAAGACTCATATGGTTCCCTGGATTGATTTGTAAGTATGCACATTGAATTTCTAAAGTCATGTTATTGATCACTCTTTTGGACCAACACCTTGCAATTTGGATTTTTCACCATTAGTGTTTGATGTCATATGCATTTATGACTGTCATTGATCCTTTTTTGATTGTGACTATAGGTAATACTGAAGTTTGTCAAAGTATATAAGAAAATAACATCGGTTGGTGGTGCAAGTGTTCAGTGGTACGAGAAACATCAATTGCTGGTGCATTTTCTGGTTGTCAATCTTCTCTTTCTTTTCCATCTCGTATATTTATCATATTCTTATATGCTACATGTTTTATGTTAATCCTCTCAGTGATATATTTGAAATTTATACGTAGGATCATCGAGAGATGATAAAGTAGCGAAGGGGTTCATCACCATTGTAGGACCTTCAATCGAACTCCTTATCTAGCATGCATGAAGGTGATAGTAGGTCTCATCAGCTGTATGACTGACATTATTTAGTTATTTCTATTTTAATGATTTTTATGTGAGTCCATGTCTAAGATTGATAGGCTTTTGCAGGTTTTTTGTGGACCAAATTCCTATGATACTACACAACCACATAGAGGCTACTACCCATGTGTTTCGTAGGGAGCAGGGGATGTACATGTTTTGAACCATTTTGGAATGCAAATAACTGGGCCAAGTGAGGTGGAATGGAGAAACGAAAATGGGCAACAACTCCTTTTGTTTCTTCTCAAGTACAATATATTTCATGATCCGTGCTGCAAATGGGAGGATTATTTATCTGCATGTATTGCTACAAGTATTGAAAAATGGGAAGATTTTCAAGATGTTCTTCCATCACTATTGTAATATTTCTTATTGACTTAGTGTATTTTTTGATATACAAAAATTATGAGAAATTAATACATGCAAATGTGTATAATCCTCAATATATGCCTCAATTAAATGTGTATATTATATTTAAAATTAGTTGTAATGCTTCATGGTTTACATTTAAAGTTGTTTTCAAGGAAAAACATGTGGATTTATGAGTAAGAATGAAATAATATCTAATATAATTGTAGAAAGGCATATTTTATTGCCCCTATTGATGCAAAGGTGGTGGTAACCCAAGACACAAATTGACACAACTTCTCTCAAATATGCCAAGCAAGACATCAACTTTCAATTAACTCAACCTTGTAAAATAAAATCAAACTCAACAAGGACCCTATAGATGTTGTCAACATCCAAGCAATGATAATTAAATCAAATTTTCACAATCCTCAAGGCAGATTCATTGAATTCCTCAAAACTCACCTTTTGTCAATCCTACCGAATTGGCAAGCTAGTGAGCTCATTGGCTTGCCAAATCTGTAGGGTTGACAAGGTAGGGGTAGTGTATGCCTCATAGAAATCGATGCAACCTAGGTCATCTCTAACATACCTCAATTCCACCTAAGAATCCTTTGGAGCAACTTGCTAAAAACTTGAAAACAATGCTGTCCAACCTCACTTTTTCATGTAAAAACACCCCAAATGCCACCTAGGGCATCACCAAAAATCGGTATGTGCACCTCCTGATGTAGAGTGGATCAACGAAGATGTGATTTGACACAAATTCTCTCAAATATTCCCACTAAGACATCAACATTCACTTGACTCAATAGGGTACCTCAACTTCCCAACCATGGACTCTTCAAAACAACATTAGGCCTTAACTTCCTTGTAGCACTGTCAACTAGGACAATCAACAATAAAAATGGTTGGAGGTAAGAACCAGATAATTGTCACAAGTTTCAGATCCCTTATGCAAGCCTCTTTAAACCCCCAAGACCTCAGGGTATGACATTCAACAAAACAACTACTATGGACCAATCTACAACGCCACAAGGGGACCTAATGAGGCTGTTCCAAACAAGAACCAAGGTAT
This sequence comes from Sequoiadendron giganteum, assembly GCA_007115665.2. Classification (NCBI taxonomy): domain Eukaryota; kingdom Viridiplantae; phylum Streptophyta; class Pinopsida; order Cupressales; family Cupressaceae; genus Sequoiadendron; species Sequoiadendron giganteum. The sequence continues at coordinate 54,787,247 of CM021103.1, forward strand.
CTAGGAACTCCCCATGATGCAGAGTGGATCAAACAAATAGGAGAGATGACACAACTTCTCTCAAATATGCCCACTTGGACATCAATTCACCAGACTCACAACAGGGTAACCTTGCCACTTGACATGGGATTTTGGCCAATCAGACTGAGACCGAGGTTTAGACCAGATTTGTTACCCCAAAACATGTTTCTCCTAACCACTCTAGGACATAACACCATAAATTGCACCTAAGGAATTCCATTTTCTCATCGCTCTAGCCTTTAGGCCTCTTTTACCCTTAACCCTTGTAGCACTGCCTAGTAGGACAGTCAAGACAAAAACCACATACAAGCTTGTACCAGGCCCAAACCACTGAATTTGGACAAAAAATGGATGCCCTTACAAAGTCTCAAAGCATCCCTTCTTGACGACCAAAGGTAAAGTCACAACAAGCCAAAAGGTAACGCTACAAGGTAGGCCTAATAGGCTGCTCAACTAACTAAATACCAACTTTTAAAACAAGTAACCATTGCATTTCAAATTTGTTGCTTTAAGCAACTTACAAATTGGCAACTTTAGACTCCTCCAACCTAATGAATACAACTAATGACCTCTAAACCCACAAAAATGGCTTGGAAATATCCTTATTACAACAACAAAACTCCATTCTTGCACACTCATATATAAATACACAAATTTTCCTTCAAAGGCTACAAAGACAACTTCTAGTACAAGATTGAAATTTTCACATTTTTTATCAGTAGACCCAAAACTCATCATAAAACATACCTAATGGTCTTAATTGACCTTATTCAAAGCAAAGAATGCTCAAAATACCCACAACAACCTATTGACCAACCTATTCACCATCAGATAATCAAATATTGAGGGCTTGGTGTAGGCAAGGGTTTATTGAAAAACCATACTCCAAACCTTCCCACAACCAACCAAAGCCAAAAACACCTTCAAAAAGGTCTGCACAAGCTTAAAAGTTCAAGAGATATTGCTGCCCCCAAATATTTCTTCAAACCCTAGCACTAAACCACCATTTTCCACTAAAAAATGCACCATTTGACATCTACGACATCACCTAAAAAACCTCTATTCGCCTCCCTTGCACACAAACTTTGCACACATGTTTTATAACCCTAACTAAGCCTTTCCATCGAGTTACAAAAGAATACAGTGAGTGGAAGGCTTAATATGACATTTTAATGCACTCAAAACCCTTAAAACATGGTATACAGACCGACCCTCAGTAATTGGCTTCTAAAATGCACAAAATCACTTGAAATCCAACCAAACCAAAATTAAAATAGATTTAAGTCTTCTTCCCACCTAATTCCATTGAAAAGAGATCACAATCACTTTGAGATATGTTCAACCGACTCGATCCCTTAAGGGTCCAAAGTGCAAAAGGGAAGCAATCTTTGACATGGTATTACTCATAAACCGTGGTGATTACAGAATCTCTGTCTAAACCTACAAGATCAAGTTGGGCCCCTCTACAATAACCTCTCTCATTTTTTTCTATCTTGGAGGCATTTTCCTGTGGTGACGAATTTTCATTTGGAGAAAAAATTGTCAAATACAAGTAGTTGAAAGTTGCAAAGTGGTGCAACTTTCGTTTTGCAGCTCATGTGACCAAAAAAATTGTTCCAATGTGTCCAAGTGGGTACGTTTACGCTAGAAATGGTCCTCTTTCGCACCCAAACACGTGAAATCGCTGCGAGCTACGTTCAACTGGATCGATCCCTTAAGGGTCCAAAGTGCAAAATGGCTGCAAACTTCAACATGCTAGTATTCAGGCACTGTGACGCTTAGAAACTTCTCGTCTAAGCCTATGGGATCAAATTGGTCCCCTCTACAATAACCTCTCTTAATTTTTTCTATCTTGGAGGCATTCTCCTATGGTGGTGAATTTTCATTTGGGGAAAAAGTTGTCAAATGCAAGTAGTTGAAAGTTACAAAGTGGTGCAACTTTTGTTCTGCAGCTCATGTGACCAAATGAATTGTTCCAATGCGTCCGAATAGGTATGTTTATGCTAGGAATGTTCCTCTTTCACACCCAAACATGCGGAATCGCTCTGAGCTACGTTCAACCGGATCAATCCCTTAAGGGTCCAAAGTGCAAAATGGCTGCGAACTTCAACATGCTATTACTCGGACACCGTGATGCTTAAAAAATTCTCGTCTGATTCTACAAGATCAAGTTGGTCCCCTCTACAATAACCTCTCTCATTTTTTGCTATTTCAGAGGCATTTTCCTGTGGTGGTGAATTTTCACTTGGGGAAATAGTTGTCAAATGCAAGTAGTTGAAAGTTGCAAAGTGGTGCAACTTTCGTTCTGCAGCTCGTGTGACCAAACGAATTGTTCCAAAATGTCCAAATATGTATGTTTATGTTAGACATGGTCCTCTTTTGCACCCAAACACGCGGAATCGCTCCGAGCTACGTTCAATCGGATTGATCCCTTAAGGGTCCAAATTGCAAAATGGCTGCAAACTTCAAAATTCTATTAATCGGATACTGTGATGCTTAGAAAATTCTCATCTAATTCTAATAGATCGTGTTGGGACCCTATACAATAAAATCTCTCGGTTTTTTCTATCTCGGAGGTATTTCCCTGTGGTGGCAAATTTTCACTTGGGGAAAAAGTTGTCAAATGCAAGTAGTTGAAAGTTGCAAAGTGGTGCAATTTTCGTTGTGCAGTTCATGTGACCAAACGAACTATTCCAATGCATATGAATAGGTATGTTTACGCTAGGCATGGTCCTCTTTTGCACCCAAACACGCGGAATCACTTCGAGCTACGTTCAACCGAATCGATCCCTTAAGGGTCCAAAGTGCAAAATGGCTATGGAATTCAGCATGCTATTAATCAGACACCGTGATGCTTAGAAAATTTTTGTCTGATCCTACAAGATCATTTTGGGCCCCTCTACAATAAAATCTCTTGATTTTTTCTATCTCGAAGGCATTTTCCTGTGGTGACAAATATTCACTTGGGGAAAAAGTTGTCAAATGCAAGTAGTTGAAAGTTGCAAAGTGGTGCAACTTTCGTTCTGCAACTCGTGTGACCAAACGGATTGTTCCAACACATCTAGGTGGGTAAGTTTATGCTAGGCATGGTCCTCTTTCACACCCAAACATGCAAAATTTTTCTGAGCTACGTTCAACCAAATCGATCCCTTAAGGGTCCAAAGTGCAAAATGGCTACGAACTTTAACATCCTCATATTCAGACACCACAACACTTAGAAAATTATCGTCTGATCCTATGGGATCATGTTGGGCCGCTCTACAATAACCTCTCTCGGTTTTTTCTATCTCAAAGGCCTTTTCCCATGGTGGCGATTTCTCGCTTGGAGAAAAAGTTGTCAAATGTAAGTAATTGAGTGTGTAAAAATGACTTTATAACCATTCCACCCATTGTATCCTACTATAACTTAGTGGAATGGCATAATTAGGGGTAGGGAACATATGTGCATGGTTTCTAGAGTAAGGGAGGTGAGTTGAGTGGTTTGGTGTGATGCCCTAGTTTGCAATTTGATGAGTTTTGGTAAAATTCAGTGGTTTAAGAGTGGAAATGGTTGAAATCCTTTGGGGCAGCAGTTTGTGAGGGAATTTTAAGCATGCACAGGTTCTTTTAAGTATGTTTGATGCATTGTAAAGGTGTTATGAGTTTTGGGAATAGGATTTTCAATAAACCCACCCATTTTAGGCTTTTAGCCATAGCAGCAGGGTGCTGCCACAATAATGGTTTACAATTTCTACGAGGAACTGATTTTTGCTGAAATCACATATTTTTAGAAAATATAATGATTTAAGCCTTAAAATTTTCCATTTTAAGGATTCCAATTGAAGAGGGTTTGATCAAACCACCTTAGATCAAACCCTCTTGGATAGAACCTTGCTAGTTTTAAACCATACCTATAAATGAGTCTCCTTTACACCCATCAAAATACTGATAAAAATTACCTTTGATTTACCTTTTGAGGGATCAAATTAATTAATTTAAAATTTATTTGAAATGATTATGGTAATCCTCAGAACGAGCTATCCAACGAATATAATTTTAATGTGTTTTGGTTTTATTATGTATTTGTTTTTTTAGTTTTATTAAACATAGGTTTTTCATCGAAAATGAAGGTCTATGTTTTGCACATGTGGAAAAATAGCAGATTATAAAAAAAAAAATTGAAAAATATGAGTGCACCAGATATTGAAGTCCTTGATCCAACAAAAAAAATAAAATTTTTTGATATATACAAAAAAATTTACGCGTTATACAATCACGCTATGTCTAAATTGTAATTGGTTTGACTTCGAAACTTGATTAAAGAAAAAATATTCAATAAAAATCTATCTAACCAAGTGGAAGCACTAGATATCAGAGTTACAAATCTAAATTCAAAAGAATTAGAATTTTATCCTTTATGGAAAAAAGGTTATGCATTATACGGTGTGTGTCACTTTTTAAAAATGTTGTTTTATGAAAAAAACCATTTTTCGTGGGAGATGGAAAAAGAAGTGCAATATGATTCCAAAAATTTTGAAAAAATATTTTTAGAATCTACAGACAAAATGTGATGAGACTCTAGTTTGCATCATCTTCAAATTCCTCACGGTTGAGCCGCTATAGGTGCCCGAATGTGAAGATTTAGTTAAAAATAATAATTTCAGTGTCCAGTTTGGCCAAAAATTGTAAACCACTATTGTGGGATTACCCAACAAGGCAGTGAACTATTTGATAAAATGCTTTGGTAAACATGTACACAAAATGTGGTAGCATAGACAAGGTAGTGAATTGTTTGAAAAAATGCCTCAAAGAAACATGGTCTCATGGTGATGGAATGTCATGACAATCCATAGTTGTGAGGATTTGTGACTTGAGGATTGTGATTAATGATTGAAATTGTGTTTAGTGACATTGCATGACCTCCCCTACTGCATCAATGTTTTAGGGTTTTATCCATAGCAACAAGGCAATTAACTATTTGATATAATGCTTTGATAGACATGTATGAAAAATATGGTAGCATGGAAAAGGCAGTGAACTCTTTGAAAAAATGCCTCAAAAGAATGAGGTCTCATGGTGATGGAATGCTATGCCAATCAAAAGAAATTTGATTGTCATGGCATTCTGTCACCATGAGACCACATTTATTTGAGGCATCTTTTGAACTAGTTCACTGCATTGTCTATGGCTTGTCGTGGAATTCCATCACCACATTTATTTGATGCATTTTTTCAAACAGTTCACTACCTTGTCTATGCTATTGCTTTCTATTATGATTTTGATATATTTTTTTGAAGCATCCAAAGTTTGTTCGAAATCACTTGTTTTAGGCTTTTAGCCATAGCAACAAGGTAGTGAACTGTTTGACAAGATGCTTTGGTAGACATGTATGAAAAATGTGGTAACATAGACAAGGCAAGGAACTATTTGAAAAAATACCTCAAAGAAATTTGGTCTCATAGAATGCCACGATAAGAAAATGCAATTGGTAGCTGCTCCTAGTTATTAGTTATGCAATGTGAAGAAATTGCATAATTGCTTAGGTTGACTTTGTACAAACTATACTATAATTGAAATTTTGTCATTTATCAACATCTACTTATTAGTAATGCAAAGTGAAGTAATGCTTTCACTTTGAAAGATGTGCAATGCAATGCAATCAACATATGAATATAAACTATAAAAATCCATTTTTTACAATTCATTAGTTAAAATATTTATTATATTTGCTCTCTATATCTCTATATGCTATGGAAATACCTTTCAATTCAAAAAAAAAATGTTTTTATCTCTTGTTCTACAATTTTTCTCAGTTTTTTCACAAACTATTATACTTTTGGTTTGTCAAAATTTTCCCCAAAAGATTTTTTCTGCTATGCATTGGAAGCATGAAGCATACGCATGAATACACACAATATAGGTGAAGTATACATGTGAATAAGTGAAGCATACATGTGAATAAGTGAGACACAAGTAATTGAAGCATTCCAAAGGATACAAATGACCACGAATGGAGCTTATTTACACAATATGCTTTAGATGGGGCTTATTGAGCATTCAACATTAATTAATTAAGCATTAGATATAAACAAAATCCATGCCTACAACATTCAAGCATACAACTTACACGATACACATGATAACATCATTCAAGAATGACAATAGCAAAATAAGAGTTTCTTTAATAAAAATCTGAAAGGCTATACAATGATATATATTGATAAAAGTATATACAATATATCCAAAAAAACCCACAGACTTTGTACAAAGGAGCCATATGGACATAAAATTTCACGTATATATCGATAGTACAAAACATATGTTCCAAAATGCCACATAGGCATACAACAAACAACACTAATACATAGTCATTTCCCTCTAGAGGAAGGAAATAGATCTTGTGCTGCCTTCGAAATTCGGTTGGATGGAGTGATTGTTGTTTCTCTTGTCTTTCGAACATGCTCGCTAGTCCTCCTCTCTTCACTCTGGACCTTCAACTGATACAATAAAAAGTAAAGATGTTAAAACATAGAAATTGAATTGTGGAATGACATAACAAAATATATAATCACTTACCTCATACATATAGTCATCATGCACATTTACAGCATCACCACGTCTACAACTGGAGTGACAACCACCTGTAGCAACCATGAAGATAGAAATTAAACTACATAAAAGTATCATGAAAATTTTCTATAATAGACCATAAAAGAGCAAATATAATGTCAAATCGACTAATCTATTCCATACCTCTATCAATGGATTAGAACTAGCTATTACTGCAGCAACTCCATGGTCCATCGTGCCACCAACATCACCAGGGCTGTCTCTTGTCAACAACTACAAATGAAACAATATCTCAGGTATCATGTTGATATAAAGACCAAGAGGGGATAATGGAACATAAGGTGAAATAAGAGAGGGTAATAGGATGGGAATAGAAGGGTGATGTAGAGAGGGGGCTCAAACTCATTCAAAGTGACAACTTTCATTCAAGAGGCATCTAACAAGATTAAAATGGCCTATTAGAGTTATCCAAACAATCCTCAAAGCTTGACAAAAATCGGGAGTCTAACTTCTCACTTTCACCCATGGAACCTAACAGTAGTGCAAACTCAATTTTTGGCCTTTAACTCCCATGCTTTCCAAAACACTTGACAATCAGAAGGTTGATTTAGATACCCCTTTTAGAGTTATACAACATATCTCTTAACCATATACAAGTCTTTTGGACCAATCCCTTGAAATTAGACCCTCAACATTGTCCTAGGCCATGAATTAGGAAAGATTTACAAAGCATCATACCTTTAAACTTAACACAGACCCTTGAAACCTTGGGGCAGAATTTCCTATGCCCTCAAACCTCTAAAACCACAATCAACACCCAGGGTTGACACCTCCAACATAGCAAACTCCAAAACCCTCAATTTCATGCCAAGTCAAGAGGGTTTATTCAAAGTCCCACTTGCACAATGTCCCAGACCATCCCACCAACTTAGACATGTATATTATGACCCCAATATGCTCAAAATTTGGAAAAAACTCCACACTCTCATTGATTTCCACAAACCTTAGACCCTTCACAAAACTCATCAAGATAGCAGGTTTATCTCCTTAATTCCTTCCCCACAAATCTAATCATGCAACCTACAACCTACTCAGACTCCCTAGGGCCCATTACACTAGTTACAGTAGGTATAGTTGGTTTAAGGGACCTTAAATCATGATTTTGGTTACAAAACCCTCAAACAGTGTGTCCTCGGCCTGTCACAGGAAAACAAGGTATTTACCACAAATCATAATGGATATCCCTCAAACTTGTTCCAAAAGATTTTTAACACTTTCCACCACAAAGTAAAATGATTTACATGGAACAATCAATTTGTACAGGCTCGTACAGGCCTACAAATGACAAGAAAACTTAGACATTTGATGAAAAATAGAGATATTCTTATTGCCAATCCTTCAAACTTCAAGCCAACATTACAAAATGAGTTTTCATGCCTTTTTAAAGGCTTCTCCTCATCAAAAAAATGCCCAACTTCCTTAAAAATAATTTTAAAACCTCTCATGACTGTTGCATTATAAATTTGTTGCATTTATGCAACTCACAAATTTGGCACTTTCAAGTTTTGACTCTTTATATTTTTCTAGACCCTCTTAAACACCTAAACTATTACAAATAGTCTAATGAGACCTTATTCAGCTAAGAAATCATGACTTACTCAAGAAAACATCATCCTATCTACCTTGACACCCCTTGTCAACTTTGACAATTACTTCCACATGATTTGCAAACCTTACAAGATGAATACAAGAGCCCCTCAAAGTTGATCAATTACAATAGAATGGTCACATTGGAACTTATTAAGACTCAAGGAATCAACTCAAACATCCTAACACACCTTTCCTATCAGACACTTAATGAAGAAACATAGAAAAGAGTGGTGCCCTTGCACCAAAGGGATTAATGAAACATAGGATGGACTAGTATAGATTGATGGGATGGGCTAGAATGGGATAAAAAATATAGGGTGGAAAATTTGAGGTTAATGGGATGTGATTATTAGGGAATAATGAAACATAGGGTGAATTAGGAGGTTTCTAGGGTTTGACTATAGTACATGAAGTGTGAACTTGACCTGTGTGTAGCAATAATAGAGAAGAGTTATCTAGGATGAAACGTGGATAAATATGGTATAACATAGGATGATATAAAGGAACATAGGGTGGAACATAGGGGATCATGGAACATCTAGGGTGATATAATAATGGGTACAATAAGATGGGAGTAGAAGGACATAATGACATATAGCATGGACTAGAAGATATTAGTGGGATGGGCTAGGAGGGGATCATGGAAAATAGGGTGAACTATTAAATGTTAATGGTAAGGGATTAGGAAGGAATAAAGGAACAAAAAGAGAATTAGGAGAACATAATGTGACACGATCAAGGAATACTTGAATGCAATGTTTGTGTTTCTCATCAATTTTTTAGATTTGTATGTACGCAAAATTACGAAAAATAGCTAACATATATTTACAACACCATTAATGAATAAAGGCTACTTGAGTGTACGTTGTTTGAGGATATGAATCATGAGGTGTGGAGGAAGAAGGTGCACCAGGAAATTGTTTGAAATCTGAAGCATGTTATGAGACAAACATTCAAATATAACATTCAATTTTTCAAATGCAATAATAATATCTTTAATACTAGTTGCATACCTGTGGACTCATCATCGAGAATGTATAAGGGTCTATAGGAATAGAGAATGCCTCATGAACAATGCGACCCTGAAATTTCATCATATCAATATTCTACTAATTTAGTTATTCTTAAATTTCAAAATATAATTTAATAAACAACATTAAAATAACTTGCTAAATTTTACCTGAGTGTCAATGTCGAATGTATCATTCAGAATATCATCTTTGAAAGCCATCGCCTCTGCAACTAATGTAGGTTGTGTAGCTGCATCACGAGCACCCTGATAATCATATGTGCAAACAACACCACAAGCACCACAATGGTGGGGTGGAGCTTGGGGCCTACACATCTCCTCCACACTTGGCTCTACTAGAGGACTCACACACTGTAAAATGGTCTGGGTGAGTGAGCCAATCGACTTCATTGTGTCCACCTCTACACTGTGCTTAACAATGGAAGGAACAACAACATGCTCCACCATGGGTCTGCCCAAGGCTCTCAATGCCAACTGTGGATTACGTCATGCAATAGTTCTGTCGTGTGTGGAGCCCCCACCTCTATCCTAAAAGTCTAAGATGTCAAAATAGTTTGGCATTTTATTGAGGAAAAACTCGCAATAGAGTTTCCTCAAAAAGCATTGTGGCACCTCATGCTTACTACATGCAAGTTGGTCAAATACCATCCACCACCGCTCCCAAAATTTGTTTTTAATTAACTCATGGTGGCACCAATGGATGGGGAACCTCCTACATGCATGAGACAAAGATTCATTGGTTTTCGGGTCTATAAATAGGGCACACAAGTCGGCTTTGCTAATTTTTAGTTTTTTGACATTTGCATATGACAAACCACTAGCATAAAATTGTCTCATCTCATGCCTCTTATTTGACCAAAAATCCATTTGCTCGCTCATTTATCCTACATGAGTTACAATTGACTTCAATGATTCAACAATCCCTCTCCTATAAGGGTGGGTTTCAACATGCTCAATTAATCTTGAAATTAATTGTTGAATGTCTCTTTTATTGTTTTCAATTTGATTTTGAATATTTTCTTGTGTTCCTTGAGGATGCCTATGAATTGATGGAGGGGTTTTGGGTTGTTCTTGTATAGGAGGTTCTTCGTGACGGGGTGATTGTGAATTCTCAATGTTTTGAGGTGGAGATTCATTCCTTGAGAATTAGAACAAATTTTTATTATAAAAACCTATTTAAATTTGGATTCTAAATCAAATTCGAAATAAATAGAATAAAAATACATACCTCTTTGCAATCTTCGACCTCTTCGACGTGTTGGCGACATCCTCGTGGAAAATGGCAAGCTAAGGATGCAAACAATGGAAGAGATTTAGCGAGCACGAGTTGCAGACCTCAAATCCTCTTCCTCAAGTCGTGGGTTGAAGACAAAATGAGGGTTTGAAACTCGATTTTTGGCTTTTATGTCTATTGAGCCATTTACACACATACATCCAAAATAAAAGTAAATTACACATAGCAAAGTGGTTGGGGCATAAAGTGGGACATCCAATTTCTCAAGGAAACATAAAATAGTAAATGGTTAAATAATTTGAACATTAGGAATTGTAACCTATGTATCATACAAGTGAATCAAGGTTCTTTTTCCAAGTTAAGAGGTAAAGGGACCTTGTTTTCTCAACAAGTACTATGGAGAGTAAAATATTTTTCAACACAATATACCTACTTGTTAAGGTATGCACCATCAAATTTTGGGAATAAAGTATTGGACCTTGAGGCTTTCTATAGGTGTGAAAACTATAGGCAATATTATTAGAGTATTCATGGAATGAGTCATGATTAGTTAGATAACTTCAATAGATTCTAGTACTTGATCTTATCCATCACTAAGGGATGATATCCATTTTAGTAGTTATTGGAGCATCTATTTCCTTACAGTAGTTTTTCACCATTAGGAGGGGTCCCAATGTGGCTAAAAAACCAGGCTAGATTTATATACCAAAATTGTTATCTTGAAGAGAGGATTGTAACGAGATAATTAGCTATATGAAAAAGTTGAAAATTAATAACCTTTTCATATATATATTTTAAATTAGACCCATGTGGATTAGAAATGTAGTTGATTTCTATAATTTGTAGCTTGGTAGAGAGTTATATGTTATAAACCATAATTTCAAGTAGAATATACTGATGTAGATCTAATGTAGAGAAATAAACCCTATTCATCACCATATTTTTGAAAACTATAACAAATTCCACTAAACATAATACAACTAGAAATTATATCTATCAAAGTTGGGCACAATAGTCACTAGTGGTGGTGTTCTCCAACTCTAAATATACTAAGGTGGGAAAACAAAAAAATAAACAGGTGTCTAAAGGGAGTGTTTGTTCTATGAGCCCACAAGTATATGAATCCAAATGAATTAGTATATTGTGGGTAAATTTTTAGGGATAACCACTTACTAATGCATCATAAGTTACAGATGATCAATGGATTCCTAGGGATGGGTTTCAAAGAACACCCATGGGTTGTTTTGATATACCTAAGGGTATACATGGAAGAACAATACTATATACATAGGATTTCTAATGATGTGGTTTTGGAGGGTAACCCTCTACCCTTGATTAGATAGTATATGAGTAATCCAACTTATAGCTAGAATGATAGCTCTTCTATGATTTTGGAAAACCCTTGATACAAGGTTACCAAGTCCTCAAAATGATGAAAAAGTTGAGCAAGAACATTTTTGGGTCAAAAGCCAAAAGCCACTACTTTTGTAGCCGCTTTTTAATCACCAAGATCTAAAGAGAGTAAGGTGAGAGGATATGTAGGACAATCATATAAGGCCCTAAGTAAAATATACAACACAAAATATAACCTAGAAAAGATATTTTATGCCATATGATATTTTTCTTGTTGTAAGAGATTAGCCAGAAAAAATATAAAAGAAAACTACAAATGGAAACATAAGAATACTATTGCATTGAAATGATAGATTTACATTATAATATATATCATTGGAATCTTCAAGGGGGTAGCATCCAAGAAAAATTCTCAATACAATACAATTCATGAACGATTCATTCCTCTCAAGCCCTTTAATTATACTAATTCTATCCAAATGAATTAAAATTTTCCAAACATGTAGGATGACCAAATTTAGCAAAAGGGATGACTTACAAAGCATATGCATTTGATACTTTTTAATTAAGATTAATACAAAACTAATTAATTAGGAAGAATAGTCAAGACTATGAGTCCTAACAACTAGCTATCTTGTTACCTTTTTTTTATTAACCCAAACCTTTTCTTTTCTCTTAATGTCTACTTGAATTTTTTTTTCCTCCCCTCATAGTCTTAATTATTGGTGCACAAATTTCACTAAAATTTCTAATGAAATTCTTCTAGAAACTAGTTAACCCAAAAATAGATCTTATCTCTCCAACATTTACCAGTATATTCCACTCCATGCCTACTCTTACCCTTTCTCGATTCATCTTCAAACCTTTTTCCAAAATTATAAATTACAATATACCAACTCTAATTTCATGAGATTACATTTATTCACATAATTCATCATCAAAACTTATTCTCTCATTCTTTGGAATACTATGAAGACATGCTTTAGGTAATTCTCTTTAGTCTTACTAAAAATTAAAATACCATCCAAGTGAAAAATCATAAATTTATCCAAATATTGCTTCAATACTTCATTTATTAGTCTCATAAATGTATTAGGTGTGTTATCAATCTAAAGATCATAACTAACCACTCATATTGTCATTTATTTATCATAAATGCAATTTAATCTTCTTCTCTTATTATGATTTGGTGATAACCACTCTTCAAATTAATCTTAGTGAAATAATTTGCACCCCTCAAGTAATTCATTATGCTATCCATCCTTGCAATGGAAACCTATATTTGATTATGGTCTTATTTATGCCTAGAGTCTACACACATTCTTTGCTCACCTAATTTATTTTATGCTAGTATTGTACATACTACGCATGGGATTAGAGTTTCTCTTATCAAACTATATTCTTTACTAACTCTTGCACTTGTTTGCATAGCCATTTAGTTTTTGTTGGTGTCATTCTATGCACTTTCTTATTTGGTAAAATTGTTCATAGAAATAATTCTATTGATGATTAATACTTCTTACACATGGTAATGTACCTAGCATATTATTTGACATGATGTCCTTGTGTTCTATCAACAACTAATTTTTATTATTATTATGGGAATTCTGCTCCACTTGTAGTCTCACATATTCTAGGACTCAATTAAAAACACATATTCTAAGAATTGATGTGAAATATATATTATCATTTCTCAAAACATCTAAGAAATTTCTTCCATCCACCAAAATAGTTCTAGTGCTACAACAATATTTCCTTTCTCTCTCCTTCAATGGTACTAATGTATGTTTCTATCCATCCTTCATTATAGTGTAAGTATTTTCTCTCTCATCATGTACAACTTTTCTATCGTACTACCATCGTCTGCCCAATAATAAATGGCATACATCTATTGGCATAATAGATCATCAAAAAATTCATCTTGATATGTCCCTATCTTAAATTTCACCAAACATTGTTCACTTAGTAGGATCTTATGTTTCTCCTTCAACCATGAGATTCTATAAATACTAGGGTCTTCTAATGTCTTCAAATTCAACTTGTCAATTATTTCCTCAAAAACTATATTGTGAATGGTTGCACTATGTATTATAAACTTGCAACAACTACCTTTAGTAAATTACTTATTATCCTAAACAAATTATTCTAATGCATTGGTTCATCTTTCTCCACACCATCTAGTTTGATTATTATGAATAGCAAATCACCTCTCTCTAGTTCATCTATCAAAATTTTCAATTCATTAAATTCTTCATAAGAATCTATAATCATTCTATTGACACTTCCTTGACTTTGATAACAATAAAATGATTCATGAACTTCTACTCCACATCTGAAATAAGTACCTCTAAAAGACCTTTCATTGCCAAGCTACCGTATCTTCCTCTACCTCTTTAATAACCATTTTTTGTGCCATTGCAATATGAACTACTAGAGTATTTCTCATTATAATATGAATTACTACCTTATATTTTTTTTAAGATGTACTACTACTTCCTCTTGCTTTAGCATCTTCTATATATGCTCTTTTTTCAATATGCCAGTATCTTCCTCTTGAAAATCCTCATTTTCCTCTCTATCATTTTTTTCTAATCTCAAATATTTTATTTACCTTCTTTTTCATCTTCAATGCAATTTGTTAATATTCAAGTGCATTATCTGCAATTTCACCACATGATTAACTCTTTTTGGATGGTCCCTCTCAATCTATTGATGTCTTTGGCAACCTTTTCCTTGCTTACTTTACTATGTCTATATTAATTTTGTAATGATCTCTTCAAAAATTCTAACTTATAATCAATAGGTATAAATTGATTCTTTAGTTTTATCACCATCCTATCCTATTTTTCTTTCCCTCTTCTATTTATTTCCACTTTTACTTCTTTCCACCAAATAGTAGCATGTCCTATCAATTTTATCTTAGAAAATCTAACCCTTTCTTCATCTACAATTTATTCATACTCAAAATATGATTTTGGTTCATTTATATAATCAATTAGTTCCCTAGGATTTAAATCGCTAGGATAGATGGAAATATCAACTTTAAGTCTCTTACCAATTTTAGAGATAGTATTAACATTTTTACTTGACATGTTTCTTCTTCCTCTTGATCTTCAATATCTTGTTTGGCACTTGGTGCATTTTCTCTTCTTCCAGTTTCTTCATCATGTCTAGGTTCATGACCTCTTTTCCTATTTTCTTCTACAACATCCAACTAGATCTTCATTCCTCTAATCATTTAAAACATTTCTAAGTACTATTTTTCTAAAAATAATAGAAATACCTTGTCCTCTTTGTAGAGGCATCTTATCCTTGGATTTTGATGCAAACTACCTTAAGGTTAGTGATTTATCTACAATCACTATTCTAAACCTCCTCATTGCTGGTGGTTTTTCCATAATCACTCTTGCAAATTACCTCAAAATTAGTGATTTATATATAAGCCTCTTCTATATTTTATCAAATTTTCTGATCTATTTACAAGAAGAAACTTTTTATCTTCACAAGATTCAAATTTTTCTCAGATACCATTTGGTATGTCATGGATCCAATTAAGGATTACTCAACCATACCCTCAAGTACACAAACATACATACAACAAAATAAAATCTTGATAACAATAAATAGAATTATATTTCATTGGCATAGTCATGAAATGCCTTAGAATTCATCACAAAGGCTTACAAATTAAGGCTTCAACCTTCAAGGATACATGGGCACAACCATGTGCAAATTGAAAATTTCTCCTAGGATAATACAATAAAATAATTTGTTTTTCCATTGAACGTTCCAAGGTCACCATATAATTCCTCAATTCTAATATTGTTACTACCCTTTAAATGACCATAAGTGTTGTTTATATAGTGAGTTGTAGTTGTTGGGATGATTTATGTTGGTTGCAAGGTGGTGTGAGTCTTAATGCTAGATAAAGATGCATTTTAATAGGGTGTGGCTAGGAACCTTCTAAAATGAATGTGGTAAATAACATGCATTTTATCATGATGTGGCTATAAACCACAAGTCTCCCTATAACCAATGAGATTGGAAATGTAACCAATTATTGCCACAAATCTTGGATGATTGCTTCAAATAGAAATAATAAAACTAGATTCACACTTTATCATAGGATGTTGAGTCTAGATTATGAATATGAAAATCACAAGTTGTAGTAATTTTTTATGGCTAGAACATTATTGTAAACCTAAAAAGAAATAAATAAATGTGAAATGAAATTATCTTGGTTGATGCAAGATTGTTCATATACCCTAGATGTTGCTACACCAATAACTAATATGAGGGGGCTCCATTAGTGGATTGTGAAAGAGTTCTTAGTGTATTATACAATAGTTATTTTGTGTGAAGAATTGTATTTAGATATTTCTAAATAATAACTTTTAAATTGAGGGATTAACTAACATTAAGATGTATTTATTCTCTATTCTTTAAGAGAAAGGTCAAAATTTGAGTATGTAGTGTAACAAACCCCTCGACTTAAAGGTAAGGGAAACATTTTCTACATTTTAAACATTTGTTTCATTTTTAAGAATAGTTATCTCTCCACTAACATAATTGTAGTCAACTTTTTTTTGATAATGTGATAGTTATGCATCTAATATTTTGTTTGAGGAACTCTAATAAGTGTTTATGCATAACATTAAGTTCAAGAACTTTACAACATTAGAACACATTAAGTTAATAGTGAAAAAACTTCTTGAACTAAAAGTAGACACAATAGTTTTTATTATATTAAGCATTTCTTTATGATACAAATATAATTATACCTCCACCAAAATCTTCACAATTAGTTTTTTTTATTATTATGATCTAATAAGATTTATTTAATTTCAATTTTGAAGAATCCTACAAAAGTATTGATGTAAAACAAACTTTGAAGATAAAGAACTCACCAAACATTATCTAAATTTCAGCTTAAACAACACATTCAAAGTTTTGACTTGCTTAGGTGGCTCATTTGAAATCAGACTAATAAATGGATCCTTATGAAATAAGTGTGATTTCAGATGAACCACCTAAACAAATCAAAACTTAAAATATATCAGAAAGTTAATGGGTAGAAGTCTTCTATTTTTTTCTTCAATACTCCTTTGGCCATCCAGAGGAGGATTGCTGCTATTTTGAGGTTTCAAATTGGATCTCTCCCCTTTGTCTATCTGGGGATCCCTCTTGTCGTTGGTCGTCAACCCATATCCTCTTGGCAGATGTTGCTTGATAAGTTGAGGAAGAAGGTAACTCATTGGACCCATCGATGGTTGTCTACTGCGGCTAGAGTTACCCTCCTTCAGTCTGTTATCCAGGCCCTTCCCATCTACAGATGTTTTGTTCAATCGGCCCCTATGTATTTTCTCCGAGAATTTGATGCTCTCTCTTGGCAGTTCCTTTGGAGTGGCAACTTGATGACTTCTAAGTGGAGCCTTGTTAAATGGGATTCTGTGTGTAGACCTAAGCAGGAGGGTGGTCTTGGATTACGCTCTTCCATTTTGAATGGGCAAGTTCTTGCGGCGAAGCTCTACTGGCACTGGTGTACTAATCAACACTAGTTGTGGGCCCGTGTTCTTAACTATAAGTATTTTCATGGGGTTGCTTCTCATGAGGTTCCTCACTATCCTCTGGAGGGAAGTGGTTCGATGATTTGGTCTACTTTGAAAGTGGGAGCTCAGTTGATTAAGCGGGCGCTTTTTTGGATCTGTCACTCGGGATCTCAGGCTCTTTTCTGGTGGGATTCTTGGGATGGTCACCCACCTATTCTTTCTGCTTTTCCTCATCTTCAACCCCTCTGTGATGTTTTTACTGCTGCTGATTGGGACACTGTTGAGCATTACAAGATTGCTGAGCATTGTGGCTCTGTTGTTTCTTTCCGCTGGAAGCACCTGTCTGAGTGGCCTCCTGGGGGCTTTGAGGAGGATAGGCGGGAGCTTGCTCATCTTTTGGCTTCCCGAACTTGTAATTCGTTGAGGGGACCTGATATTCTAGCTTGGGATGGCTTTGATATGTCTGGGAAGTACTCTGTGTCTACTGGCTATAAGCATTTGGGGCGACAGTTGTTTGGGGATATTCTGGTCCCTTGGTGGAAGTATGTTTGGCATAAGTTGTCTTGGCCCAAGTGCAATTTCTTCATGTGGTTGGTGGCTCATAACCGGTGTCTTACTTGGGATAATTTATGCAAGCGGGGTTTCCAGGGTCCCTCTTTTTGTGTGTTGTGTCGTGAGGCTGAGGAGTGTGGTTCTCATCTCTTCTTCCAATGTTCCTATGCTCGGGAGATTTGGCATTTTTGGTGGCGGGTGTGGAATATGCCCTGTCGGCATGTTTCTTCTTTGGCTGAGTTCGTGGATCAGGGGAGTAGGGCCCCTGTTTCTACTCCCTTTCTTCAAGCTGCTTGGGCGATTGGCCCTTCCTTCATCATTTGGAATCTTTGGTTGGAGAGGAATCGTCGGATTTTTCAGGATATGATGATGGGGGCCCCTCGCTTGTGGTGGAAAATTTTGCATTCTGTGGGAGAAACGATCGCGGCCAAGTGTGATCTGTCTGATCCGATTGCTCCTTCAGATGTTGGCTGTTTCAACCGCCTTCATTTGCCTCCTTCACATCAGCAGATTAAGCGCAACAGGTGTAGGCATCCTACTCCGAAGGTGAATAGGGAGGGAAGATGGTCTCCTCCTCCTCAAGGCATCCTTAAAATTAACACGGATGGCTCTTCTCGTGGAAACCCTGGTCATGCTGGAATTGGTGGTGTTGGTCGGGATAGTTCTGGGGATGTTCAATTTATTTTCTCTATTTATAAGGGTCTTCATACTAATAATCTTATGGAGGCTTAGGCAATTTTAATGGTTGTGGAGCATGGTAGTAAGTTGGGGTGGCGCAGGATTATATGTGAATCTGATTCCCAGGTTGTGGTGAACTTGTTGAACATGCGGAGGTTAGAGGATGTTAATTGGCACCTAGCTTTGATTATTGATCAAATTCTCAATCTTTGTGTTTCTCTTGAGTTTGTTACTTTCACTCATATTCCTAGGGAGTGGAATGGTGTTGCTGATTGTTTGGCCAAATGGGCTTCTGATCATATTCATGATTGGAATTTGGTTGATCGGGGTCAATTACCTCCTGATTTGTCTCAACAGTTGGACCATTTGGTGGAGCTTGATAAGGCTATGTAATGTTTTGGCTCTGTAATTTCCTCTTGTTTTAATAAAATTTTACCCCTCTTTTATGTTAAACTCAATTAAACAAATCAAAACTGAAAATATATTATTTAAACCCAATTATTATCTAATTTATGAGATATATTGAACTCCTATTTCAATCATTTTAAGCATCTCTTTCATGCTCAAATAGTAGTTAACCCCTCTCTATACCATCACAATCAGGATTGACATTTTCTTGTTTTCTCTGTGGAAACGTGTTTGAAGGGGAGAAAACAGGAAGTGTTAGCGTACAAGACACCCTTGATGTTGAAAATGTGAGGTCCAAGATGGATTTTACTTTTAAGTCTTACGTTGATGGATTCATCAACACCTTATTCTCTGAAATATGTTACTACCAATCCCTAACTTTAGTCTTTTGTCAATTTTTTTATAGCTATTTCATAAAAATCTTCATGTGACAAATACTGCAATAATTGTGAAGATGTTACCTAGATAAGATTCCCTAGGTTGCACTGTTGATCAGCTTAGATTTGGTATGGTAGGAGTTCACCAAGTTACCCATAAGTTGAGAGAGACAGATGGAATTTGTATCATGTGTCAATGGTTTTCTTTTTATATTCAACAGAATCTGCTCTTCTTCAAAAGAAAAGCATTCATTGATAAACATTTTCTATTCAAATTATCAATTGGAGTTCCCTTTTATATAAATGCATATGTGTAATTTGTCAATAGATTACATATTGGTAAAAGCAAAAGCAGAGGCATCTAGATTAAGCCACTTTATGATATGAATAATTAGATCCCATACCACTTAGATATGAATATATTCCATCCTCACCTTCAAGGCCTTTCCAACCATAAACTACTGTGGATGACGTGGAATATACAGGGATGATTCTTCTTCAGCTTCACTACTTGAAATTCATATCATTCACTCCTTTATTTGGGCTACAATGATTTCTTCAATTCAGATTTCTTTCCAAATGAGGGTCTGATAAAACATGAATTTTCTTGTAGTTTCTTATATTGGATAAGGTTTATCAACCTTTAAATGCCTGCAATTCAATCTAAATCAAGGAAATAAAGAATAAGGGGCATCATCTCAATCTCCAACTAGAAGCATAAGCACACTTAAGAGATAACAGAGAGAATGAGGATGCAGAAGTTTCAGATCTTATAAATGTATTATCTCTATATTGGAAATACACTCTTTTCATTGCCCCCCACAAAAATTTCTTTGACTTCATTCATGGACACAGAGAATAAAGTATTATCAGAATGAGGAGCTCATGTCTGATAATAATAGCTGAGAGGGGCATGCGAAAATCACATAGAGCTTTAGTTGATGTAGGTACAGTCTGGTTGCATAGTAGATAGAATGTCATGGTGGACAATGATTTATGTGCTTTTCCTGTACATGGCATCTTATAGGTTAGGAGGAACAAATCCTGATGTCAATATCTTAAAAAGTATTGACCAAAATATCAAAGAAATTAGCTATTAAACTCATCATAAGACTCAAAAGAAGAATCAATGTTGGCGTCACATTGCATTGCAAATGGCTTTATCTAGAGTTTGTTCATTCTTGACACCCATGATGGATTAATAGACCAACATGTTTTGGATGCATTTTTTTAAAATAATATTTATTTAAAATTGAAAAATAGTCAAATGATAGTGATATTAAAGCATAATATTTATTAGAGTTTTAGGAGGATTACATTTCGGTTTCAATAATAGAAGTCTTATATCTATATTAATGACAGATGATCTTTAAGGTTGTTTATTTAATTAATATTTTAATATAGTATTATTTTATTAATTGAAAAGGCATTTACTTTTATGATATAGATATAGTCAGTTGGGTTGATTATTAATTAATTGATTAATATACTATTATTTTATTAATTACAATGACATCCGTTCCTTTCTAGTACTTTTATGTATGAGTTAGCTTAGAATTTGCATCTACGTTGTGATGTCTAGGTGGAGTAAAAGGTAGAAGATTCAGCATGTTTTGGGTGAGACATACGAATATGTCAATACATTCATAGTCTAAGTGCTTAGTCATAGGTCTATTGTATGCAGATAAATTATGGCTAACAATGATTATAAAGAAAAACCCAAAAATATTATAAATTTATTTGTTTTATAAAAGTTTAAGTCATCATCAAAAACTCAAAAGATTCAATATCATCTCTAACAATGAAAACAAGCAAACAAATTAATATAAAGAATTGTAGAACAATAAAAAAAATCACTCTCTTGTCACTAACTTATTAATGTGAGTATCCATAAACAATAGACTTGTTGTATGTGTTAGATTATGAAAATTTAAAATAATTTTAAACTCAAACCTACATTAATAAACATCAAAAACAAAAAATCTAATATAAATCATTATAATGATCAAGATAATAACTACAATCTAGATTCTAAAATAGAAAACTAAAATTAAATTCTTAAAAACAATAAATAACTTTTTAAAAACATTAAAAAGAATTGAAAGCTAAATTAAATGTGTAAAAGAATCATTTAAAAGCTTATACTGATATAAGTTTAAATTTTCTACAATTGCCAATGCTGTCGCTATGATGAAATGAGTTTATTATTAAGGCTATTCCTATTTGGATTTGTCTCATGTAAATTAGTGGAAAAAGACATACATTTGTCTTTTTAAATCTATTTTGACAGGGGACATTCTCCGGATTTTACTCAAACTGGTGCTTCCAATGAAGACAATAAACAAAAAAAGAAATATCTCTCACCTCAATCTCTCAGAATTATCTACTTATTTTTCTCTTTGACAGACTTTATTAATATTAAGATATTTATGTAAAATTATTTTTCACTTGAGAAATTCAAATAATATCAATGAAAGGTTAAAAACTTTAATAAATAATGAATGAACATATTTATTATTTATAAAATAAAAATTATTAAAAAATCAAGATTTTGATTTTTAGACTGTAGAAATCGGACACGTTCTATGTTTTTGAAAAGATAAGCAGCATTTACAGGGAGTTGTACCCTTACACAAAAAATCCAAAGGGCCAAAGGAAAGCATAGTTCAAACATAACCTGAACTAGAAAAACCAGCAGAAACAGTTGACAACAGCTGTAGGACAACCTAAAAAGTTAAACAACCCCCGAAACAGGAGGGTCAAAACCTACTCCACGAACCTGGGGCCGTAAAGAGGCAATGGATTTGGGGAGTCCTTTCTTCTTCTGCAGCACAACAGACCAAGAAGGCTCGGAGTGGGAAACCAACGAGAGAGGCAAGGGGAACGGGTCCCCACCACCCACCATAGGAGAACACAGTGGACAATGGACCAGCAAAGCAACAGAGATTGGAGCAAACAATGGACCAGCAAAATCGTTCAACGAAGGACGGGCAGGATCAGGCAGGACAACAACAGCAGAAGGTTCTGATGGAACAGAGATAGCAGATTGGGGCAGAGGTTCCACCGTAAGGATATCCGGTAGAGTTGGCTCAGAAGGGACTCCCACCTCCGAGGAATTATCCGAAGGGGGAGAACCCACAGTGAGATGGTCCGTAAGAGCATCCTTCTAGACACGTCCTCTGTTATCATAGAGACAAAAGGGAGATTAATCTCATGACCTCTTGCCTATAACAGAATGTTTAAATCAATTGAACTAGACCCCCCACCTTTAAAAAACCAAGATTTAATTATGTAATTTTAAGATAATTTTAGTTCCATCATATTCATAAAATGTTTATTCACATACACTTATCTTATATAAACATTGTTTATAAAATATAAATTAGTATTACAATTATCTTTCAACAACACCAATCATTTAAACTTGCAAAAATAGTTATCCATCACAGTCAGAAATGATAATGTGATCGTATCTCCATCAGTCAACTTTGACAAACGACCACTCTTCTCTTATCTGCACTCAATTTTTTTTACTTACAAACAGTTTGATGTTTGAAAGCAGCAGGTGGGAACCACAGTTGAGAAAGAATACAAGGTGTGGGTAGGTTGAAAAAGATAATGGAGTTTGAAAGAGTTTAAATAACTGATGATGCAGCTGTATAATATTTCATCTCTATCAATAGAATAGAGCAAAAGCAGAGGCATCTAGATGTGGTCACTTTCTGATAAAGTGTTTGTACTATTTAGGGGAGGGACAATAGGATCCTATACCACTTATATATTCCATCCTCAGCTTTGGAGGCCAAGCAAAGCTCAATTGTCTGGTGATTGTGTGAGTGGTGCATGAATGAGAATGAAACCATGTCTAATTCCTGGGATTGAGTACTTGAAATTCCTTTGAGAATATGTACTATCATTGAGTACTCCATTAATGGATGATTCACAAACGCTCCTCCACTTTGCTTTTGAAATAGAATGATTCCTTTGCAGTTGAAGGTCTAGAAAAACATGACTTTTCCTGTAACTTTTGCTATGGCTAATTGAAATTTTTCTTTTTGTTAAGGTTTATCAACTTTAAATTGGCTTTATGAACCATTTGGGAGCTTTCCAGTTGTTGGGATGGAACTTGTACTTTTCAACAGCCAAATGTTCCTTGGTCATCAGTGCTTGGTGATGAGAATCTCAGGGAAACATTGGCAGAACATAAGTGGGAGGTGGAAACCATGTCAGCATTCATCATTGTCCATAGAGTTAAAGGTCCTTTGAAAGTTTGTATTTCAGATGGGAATTCATAATAAGGAAGATGTCAAATCTAAATTTGGAGTGAACAGGTAAGGCATCTGTGAGAAAATCTGGAATGATTAAATCATGAAATTCAATCAGTTTTAAATAATACTAAAACTTCATTAATGTTAGTAGTTTATTAAAGATGATCTTATCAAAATGGTTTGTGCTTTATGCAATATTTTATTTATTTTTTCTTTAATTCCTAATTCTATATAATGTCTTAACATTTAATACAGGTTGCAGCAAATTTTTTCAAATACTATCAATATATCACAACCAGTTTGCCTTGACATAGTCTCAACCTATTTCCTTCTCTAATATAAAGTATTTACTACAGTTCTATCATGATTATGTTGAGAAGATAAAATGTAATAATTTTATATGTAGGAAAGCTGTTACATTGTCTATTTAATTTTTAAAATAGATATTATATATATTTATTTGTACAGTCATGTAATTTTTAATTAGATATAATTATTCAAAAAATGTAACATTAAATGTAAGAAATTATAGTTGATAGAAAAGGTATTTTAATTGTCATTACTATAAATGATCATAAAATGACTAATGTAGTCTTTTTATGGGTTCTAGGAAATTCATCACTGGCAATTCATCCAAGGAAAATTCACAAATTAACCACATTAATATTTTTTAATATATATGTCAAAAACTTTGATTTTATTAAAAATATTAATGCAGTTATTTTCACCATGGTGAATTGGTGGCGGTGAATTTTACTTGGTGGTGAATTTTCCATAGCAGTGAATTTTCCATAACAGTGAATTTTCCTTTAATGAATTGCTTGCAATGAATTTGTTGGATGCCCTTTTTATGGTGCTACAATAATTGAAGCATTGTTTGCTACATCTATTACAGTAGTTATAAATGAGAGAGAAGTGTCGACAGCAAATGATGTTTTTACTAGTACGTAAAATAATGAAATGATGCATTTTACTCAACTCAAAAGCATCTAGATGAAGTCATTTTTTGATAGTCTCTTAGGTGATGGACAGTAGGATCCTCCTAAGCCATTAAGATATCAATGTATTTCATTTTTTTAGCTTGTGGGACTTTGTGACAGTTGCATGAATGAAACCAGATTGAGTACTTGAAATCCTTTTATAAATTTGTCCTCTCATTTGACTCCTTTACTTGCTCCATTAATCATTCACAGACAAATACGGACTTTCCTCCACCAAGCTTTTGAAACAGAATGATTCCATCAACTGAGATTTCTTTCCATTTGAGGGTCTAGGAAAACATCACTTTTTTTTGCAGTTTATGTTAAAGGTACTGATATGTTCATGATTGAAATCTCTTTGGGTAAGGCTTCTCAACTTTAAACTGCCTTTATGGACCATTTGTGGGATTTCGAGCTGTTGAGGATGGACCTATATCTAAAACCCTACATTCCTATCCCAATAATTCAGAGGGCCATTAATGCTCTTAATAGAAGCATTTTAGTGCCTACTGGTGAGAACCCAGGGAGATTTTGGTAGACCATGCTTTAAATCTTGTCAACTTTCACCATTGTCCATCACAGTAAAGTTGCTCTGAAAGTTTGATTTTCAGTATATTGTACTGTGCAAAGCATTGACAAACAAAATACCAATTCTAATTTGGACTGATATGAATAGTACATGTTTGCTACAGGCAATGGATCTAAGAATGTTCCAAGTTTGTTTGGTACTTTGATAAAAACTATAGATGAAAACATTTGAAATAAGTGATCTTTTTAATGTTGTAATGGTGCAAACTGCATACTGAGTGTTTTTACTTTTTATTTTGGATTCATTTAGATTAGATTGTTTTTTATGTGACAATTGGTATTTAAGTGGTTTGTTTTGTATAACAGTTGTTAAGTCACTTCACTTAATTTTATCTACTCACATTTTGAAAGAATAATCTTATATCTAATTTCATCTATTTACCTACTCAAATCAAATCTGTGCATATGAAAATGAATTTCTATGATGAAGAAATGATTTTATAAATTTTTAAATTTTAATTTTAATTTGCGTCCAAGTCAATTATTTCTTAATTAATTATTGTCTATTAATTTTAACGTAAAAAAATTCAAATTACATGCAAGGATCTTTTATAAAAGGAAAAAATTATAATTATGTTCTAGACAATAAAGAACATCCATCTAAGCATCATATAGCATTATCATTCAAGCATAGAGCATTCATTGCATCATCAACCTTACATCAACCTTACATCAACACTTATACTTAACAAAAGATTAAGCATTCTTTAATGGTTATTTGTCTTTTATCTTTGTTCCAAAAGTGTTAAATTAGACCCCGTGGGTTTGATCAAAGGAGATCTTTGTCTAGTAAACTTCTCAAAGGTGTTCATCAACACTACTTAATTTATAGATTAAGATTTTTTGAGGTAAAGTGAATATGTTTCAATTGACCAGAATCTCGTAGATTATTTTTGTGTGCAGAGGTTCATTCCACGAGGAGGATTCACTTTTATGAGTGTGTAATTTAGTTATCCATGCATGGATTGGACCTAGAGAAAATAAAAAGTCTATTAAAATAGTATGTCAAAGCATCACAAAATTAGATCCAATAACATAGCTTGGATCACCAAGCAACAATATTCAACCATACAACATCAAGTCCTACATTAAGCTAAGTCCTTATACTTTTCTTTTTATTATTATGAAAAGTGTGCTTGTACATTCCAATTACTATCCTAGCTCCTTAATCTAGGGTTAGATTTCTACTTGTATTAATTTCATTGCTTTACTCTATAGATCATATTAGAAAAGGTCATTTATTTTCTTTTCATTTTGACAACTTACCTAATTCTACACCCCCTTAAAGGTCTTTACCTTAGCATTTTGTTTCTAATTTATTTTCTAGATCTAAGACTCTTTTATTTTTGATATTTATATTAATACCCATTTCCTTGTTTCATCCTTTGTATTATTTTTGGGTTTATGTATTGACTTTATGCCTAAGTTTCACCATCATCCTACTTTCCTCTAAAAATAAATCCTTTCTTTTAATCACAATGAATCAAATTTCAGTTGATCATGTGACCTTTATTGGTACAATGGATAATAATCATAATGAGAAAAGTGATTTCAATTATGAGACACGTGGAAAAAATGGTCAATATTAACTATTAAAATACACAAATACTTTTTCATAAGCTTGCTACTTTAGATAGTGTTGCTTCTCCTACACATTTGGTTGATTCTCTTCATAATTTATTGATCAATAAACCTTTTGGTTTAGATGTTCTTCAAGGCATTAGTGCTAGGTTTATCTCTTCAAACTCTTTATATGGCACATCTTTGCCCTCCCCACCCAACCTTCTCCTTCAATTATCAATCCTCCAACTTTAAGTGTTTCTCATGTTATCACTTTTAGGGCAAAGCATTATCATTATGTTTTGATCCAAAAAATTGATTGTTGCTAGAATTAGATGACCTAAGATATTTCTCCACTTAGTCAAGGAAGACTAGTTCATGTGTTCCTTCACAAGAAAGTTTTTTTTGTTATTTTGGACCATCTTAAGCTTTTTGAATAATTTTATTTTTTTGGTAAATTGGAGTCAATGTGGTGTTCCATATATTTTTAGCCAACAATTTAAGTTGAAAAATTTGTGGAGGTATCTAACTTAGCTAGAATGAATCTTACTAGACCATATGTTTGGCCAAAATTGGTTTTTAGTTGGAAATACTTAAATTCAATTGTGTTGATAACTTGGCCGAAAGTGTGACACAACTTTGTACTTTTACCCAGTATACAAGTGTACGAAGAAAGGACACTTCATCATGCCAAGATTATCTTGTATCTTAGTTTATAATTTGTCAATGAACAGTCGTTGAAGGTGAGGATCAAGAATCTTTATGTCGATTTGGGAATACAACGATTGGTAGTGTGAAATGAAGTCAGTAACCTTTTCATCATCCTTTTGCTTACATCTCATCAAATTAGCTAATTTCATCTTAGGAGTCATGTGCACTTGGAAATGGTTAATAAGGGCCTCAACAAGTTCATTGAATGAATGAATTGATCAGATATTCAGTAACGAGGAAAACCACTCTAAGGCGGTATCTTTGAAGGAGCTAGGGAAAAGCTTAGCCAAGAGCTTATCTTCAAGGATGAAATCACCGCATAAGGCGGTGTAAGCGGAAACATGGCTAGAAGGATCTCCTTTTCCTCCATATTTCTCAAACTTGGGAATCTCTATACTTTGTGGTATCAGTGTTCTTAATATCTCCAAGGATAAGGGATTTCTTTTGACATAGTATGATGGTTGGCCATTTTGGTTTTGGTTTCTAATGGAAATTTGTCATTGAAGGGATGAAACATTTTGCAAGAGTTGGTTAAGGAAGGCATCATTGTTTATGTTTTGAGATGAAGGTGAATATGGTGGGGATGTATGTGTGTTCGAGAGGGGAAGTGAATGGAATACTTATGGGAGGTAAAGTGGTAGGAGATATAATGTGAGATGCCATAAAGGTACTAGGATTGCTAGTGGAAATACCCAAGAAGGGGATGACATTACTAGTAGGTTGCATCATTGTTGTAACTTGAGGGTTGGTGTAGGTGGGAATAGAGGCAAAGATTGTGGGAGGAGGAATTTGATTTCCTCCTTAACTTTGGACATTGTTTGAAGGTTGAGCACAACTAGTAAATTCAAGCCAAAAATCTGAGCTAGGTTACACGCAAGTTCTATTTTGTGTTCACTTTCAATCATGCGGTGTATGTTATCTATGGTGGGAATATCAGTGTTGGAAATATTTTCAGTACTCACTTGATGTTGTAGGTTTGCTAACTCTTCATGTATTTGTATTATTTTTTCTTGAGGGACACTAGTAACCATTGTTTCAATATTTGTTACACTACTTGAAGGTAAGGAGTTGTCAAGGGTATGGTTCATACCTAGTGAACTAGTGTCAACACTATGAGTGAAAGAGCTAGATAACAAGATCCATGATGAGTGTGCGATTATGAGATGACATGAGTCTCAAACTATGTCTCACTATAGTATTAGCAATAGGACACCAAGTTGTAAAGCTCATGCAAAGGACAATCAATGAATGCAAGATAAATGCAATGAACACAAGATATATGATAGACTTTAATTCCAATTCTTATGTTTACAAATTCACTTGAAATGAAACCAAATTAAGCTAGATCTTATTGAAATGAATGAAACAAAAACTCAACAAAATGAAACATAGATCTAACAGCAGCAAACAAAAACACAAAAATAATGTTTTTAATGTTGTAAAATGCAGTTTTAGGTTTAATACGGGACTAAATCGTCTAGAGGGGTGAATGAGTCCTAGTTAGGGGTTTTGAAAGGTTCAAATTCTAAAAAACACACAACACAAAATTTTCACAAATTTGGAAAAACCACCTATATAGGGAATAAATCGCCCAGAGGGGTGAATGAGTCCCAAATTAGGGTTTTTGCAGCAAATTCAAAGTTGATTCTAAGGTTTCTAACTTGTATGTTCAAATGAATGTTTGCAATGATAGATTTCAAATGAAATTTAATGATGCAAGATGCAAAAATGCAATTTTCCACTAATGCAAGATTTAGAATCCCTAAATGCAAATTAACTAGTGCAAGATCTAATGTAAAGTTAATGTAAGATATATCTAGGACTACAATGTTCTCCAAATCAGAAATGCAAGTGTTCAAAGGTCAGGTTCACCAAAATGAACCGAAGGAAATAGGGTGCTCTACCTTTTAGGAGATGGAACACTTACACACAAGGGAACCTATTTCACTCTTAGTTCATTCAAGCAAACCCTAGAGATCTCAACCTAATGATCCAATTAGGAAAATAGTACGCTACAAGTTCTCCTTAGGTGTGATTAAAGAGGGGTTCACCACTAAGAAAATACTTAGAAAGAAAGAAAATGAAAGTAATATGCAAAGCTATATGACCTAAAAATAGAACTTGAAATCAAACTGATAAACATTAAGGTACCTAGAAGACTGGAGATGTCCAAAACAAGGTTCACAATCCCAAATTTATGACTTTTGATGTGAATTGGGACTCATACACTAGACTAGGTGATTTAGTCCCAATTTAGGGTTTTGCGATGAATCTAGAATTTGTAACTAGTAAACCAAGATCTATGGATTTTTTTTGAAAAGTGGTATATTGGGACTCATACGCCCAAAGTGGCGCTTCAGTCCCAGTATTAGGGTTTTTTTGAAATTGTGGTATCCTCTAGTGATCTTTTGTAGCTTCTCTCTTGTTCGATCTCTGAGTTTGAAAGTTTAAATTCTGGCCTATAGGTGACTTTCCATGAAGATGCCAACTTCTTGACAAATTTGATAACTTTCTTCACTCTTGCAACTTTGTCTTCAAAGGATCTTCAAGCCTCAAAAAACCTAGATCTGCAATCACACATGTAGAGGAGAGAAAAATGTTGATTTGTTAGTGGATAGGGGTTTGCCTTGGTCAAACCCCGTTTTGTAATTAAACCTTGAAATGAAATGAAATATAATGAAGGAATGATGAATGAACAAATGTGATGTTACAACTCACCAAACCCTTGGAATAAAGGCCGCAATCTTGTATGGAATGGGTAGCATGAATGTAGATCTTGACTCTTGATTGAATGCTATGAATCTTAACTTGAGTGCATGCTTGAATCATGAAAACCTACATCACAAATGTTAGCTCAAAAACACATGTATGATGGATGAAGACTTGGAAATGATGCTTGAATCTTGAATTAATGCTTCAAAATGCTTGATAATTAGCTCTTGAATGCTCTTGATCTCATAAAATTTTCTATGAGAAAGCTCTCTTGAAAATCTTAGGTGACATTATGTGAAATAACCCTGTATTTATACTTGTTTATGCCAAATTTATCGAAATTACAACACTACAAGCCAACATCAGACCTAGGAAAATAAAATCCTGCTAAGAATTGAATTCAAAATAGGTCCAAGATAAATCGAGACTCATACACCAGTTGGGGCATATAAGTCCCAATAGACTAAGCTTGGGACACAAATTTCAAGAAAAGATAAGTTCAATGTCATATTCAGGATCGAGCCCCAAAACCTAGGTGGGAACCATATGCCCAAGGTGGCATATGATTCCCAGATCATTAGATTTGGAACACACAACACAAAAACATGAATTATGATTGGTCATTTAATAAATTTTGGGATTATCCTCAGAGAAATGCATTAAATAAGGCTTGTGGATGCAAAATAGGACCAAACAAGGCATGAAGAAGCCTAATTTTAGCAGGGGGGCCAAACAAGTGTGAAAATGTAAAGGGATACATTTTTCTACACTATAGTTGGAAAGGTATTTGAGAGCTCTTCAAATCTATTCATGCACATTTCCCAGGATTTTCCCCAGGTACATTTTATTCAACATTTTGTATTTTCATAATTTTGTCGATTACTTGGACTTATTGGCACCTGGAAAGGATTTGTTTACATAGGATGACATATTTTGATTTGATTTATCAATACTAAGGTTATTAGTCTCTGATTTTTTCATCCAAGTGAGTATCATTGTTTTTTGTTCATCCTTCTATGATCAACTTGGGCAAGGATAACTATGAGTCTTGGCGAAATGACATCCTGACACATCTCAGGTGGCTTGATATTTTGCCTTATCTATATTTTGAAGAATAACCCAAGACTGCTTATGAATATGAATAAACATCTAATAGTGGCAAGAATGTTCCATTTAATGTAGATGCAAAGGTTGAAATACAACCTTTTGATGGAGAAGTAAATACAAACAAGTTAGACTAATGAGTCTCACAAATGGAAGAATACTTCAACTTACATAAATTTATCTTATCCCAATCTATATTAATTTATCTTTGACATAGTTTATATCTACTTTTTCAAGAGTTCTTCATCCCCATGTTCCAATTTTTAGAGACATTTTTAGGAGGTTTTATCCTTCTCATTCTATCTTCTATAGAAGAGTTTTTTTTCCATTGAGTTTATTGCATTATATCTTTGCATGTCCCATTTTTCCATAGTTATAACACTTCACTCTATTCTTTTTACTTATAGTCTTATATATTCCCTAGGACTTGTCCTTAGGCCACTTTTGATCTCCTTTAGATCTACATCTTTCCTTGGACCTTCCCCTTGACATGAAGAGAATTTGATGGGCTATCCATAACCTTATTTATGTTTTCCTATGACAACATTGTTACAACAAGAGAATCCATATTTGGATCTTCAAGAATAGTACTAATAGAAATGATAAAATTCTCCCATGACTTAAGCAACGAACAAAGTAAGATGATACACTTATCTTATTAATTTATCTTAACTTCAAAAAAATCTAATTGAATTTAAAGATTTTCTATTGAATCACCCTCCTTCATTTTAAGAAAAATATTTTTCTTTTTAAATATAACCTATTTCTCAAAATATTGTCTTGGTATATCTCACCTAGTCATTTCCATACATCATATGTTATTTTCTCTTCAAAAAATTCAATAGGATAGAGTTTACAAAGACAAAGATGGATGGTTCCATGTTCTTTCTTATCCATCTTGATCTATATTTTCTAGTTTATTTTCCTTTGTTGTTTCCAACTACTAATCCCTCTCTTCAAGGGGATCCTCTGTTTTCCGATTCCAAAACACATAGTTGGTTCCATTGAAATTTTTGGTATCCAATCAAGATGAGTATGTAGCCATAGATTATACATAAATTTGCAAAACAAATTTAACCAAAACTCCCACTAGAGATCGAAGAACCTTCACACTTCCACAAAGAAATAAATTTGGCTAGCTTCTGATACGAAATATTAGAAATCAAGGTGAACAAATATAAAATAAAAATCCATTTTCAACTATAAAATTAATTTTATCTAATGCATAATCAAATGGATATTACAAGAGGGTCGGCACAGGATCATGGAGGTCCAAGCTAGGCCCTTAAGTGGCAATAAAATTCAGAAAAACAGAGTTCAACAACTTGACATAAAAATAAAGTTATTAACATAATTTGAAAAATATGTAAGAACAAAATTTGTAGCAAATTGAATTGAATTTCTAAGGTATTAGTCCTTTTTTGGAAAAAAGTAAATCTATTTGGTGAAAATTTAAAATTTCAATGCAGTAGTACTAAATTTTCAGGAAAAATTAAAAAGCAGGTGTATGTTTGACCAACCTAAGTACAAGAGCTCAAAAAATAATATATTTTTTTGAAAATTTCAATATAAGTAGACAAAACATGCCCGATGGTGCCACATTTTTTTGCAAGTAAATAATTAGTTATGATTTTTTATTAAAATTTTTTAAAAATATTAAAACTTGTTTTTCTAACCACCATAACTTGGTCAAATATTTGTAAAATTCATTTTTTATTTTTTTATCCTATAGTATGGGAAGCATAGGATGTGATGCATCTTTTAGATTCAAAAAATGTTAAATAGTTTAAGAATTATAGATTTTTTCAATCAACCTATCAATCAGGATTTTAGTCATAATACATGTAAAAAATTAATAATAATTATCTATTTAATTCCAAATAAGGCATATCTTATATTGGCAGAAAGCTGACAATTTTTTCAATAAACACTTTTTGTTTCATCAAATTCGGATTAAAAAAAGTTTTCGACCATTTTTTGTCATATCACCACTTTTTGGACCCCCATGATCCCGCACTCACCCAAGAAACTAAACCAGTAACTTAAATGAATATGGGATAAACTAGTTAAACACATAACACAATACTTACATGGAGAAACCCTTTTGTGAGAAATCGACTAAGAAGAGAAACCTAGATTTGTATTATCTTCTCTCTACAGATTCCATACAATGCTTCATCTGCTCCTCTATCTTCAATTCTTCAATGCCTACAATTAAAGTTTTTACTCTTTCCAATTACACAATTATACTCCTTAAGGCCTTCTTATATAGCATTTTCACCCCCTGAATGGGGCATCCAAGTTGGTTATAAAATCTCAATACCTCCCTTGGATAAATCCAAGAATTTAGTGTATAGGATAATTTAGGTTGCAACTATTTTACTCACCTACTTGATTTAGATACTTGATTATTTTTTATTATAAAAGAAAGGAAAGGGCCATGATCTCGAGAGTTTAAAAAATTAAAAGAATATTAAAGAAACAATAGGTGGGCATGTAGGCTTGACAGTTTAATAATCTTTGGAAGGGAATTTTCCAAATGTGTTATTATTTCATTGTAATTATTGGAGACCAGATTCTCTAACTCAAGCACTCTAGTCTTGAGCTTCTTTATAATCTTCTTATCTTTTTCATTAGTATTGTGGGAAGGAATGTATGGAGGAGAAGTTTCCTCCCTATTGTTCATGTTATCCAAAGGGCTAAGAGAGGGAGGGTTCGAAAAAAAATCAACTCTGCAGACACCTCAAAAGTATGATCATAGCCCATAATAACCTCAGTATCATCATCATATTCAACTCATTTTTCATGAATTTCATTGTCTCACATCTCATTAGAGTCATGGTCCTAGTAAACCTCCTCTAAGACCTCCACAAAATGAGGGAAAAAATCCTCTTCATCCAACACATCCTCCTCATTCATCTCCTGAATCTATTTTCCTTTGGTAGCATTAGGGTTCATAGTGGTAAGGGCTTTAGAAAGTCTCGCAGAATTGTGCCCACCAATTCCTTTGGAGTTAGAAGGGGTAGACTTCAAAGCCACACTCTTCGTCCCCTCTACATCATAAATCTTGATAGCCTCACCCACTCTTGGATTTTGCCTTTTGGCCTTTTTCAGTTTTACTATGCTACTTTGCATGCACACTAGGGGACACCACCTTTCTTTTCTTGGCTGGTGAGGTATCAAGCAACTCAAGTTGGGGAGTAGGAATCATAGTAGGGCCCTTACCCTTAAGGCATGGACCCACCTTTCCAATAGAGAGATGCCTAGGTTTAGTAGGAGCAGAGGGGGGCCCAAAGGCTTTTTCCCAAATAAGATTGGTTTGGACACTAGTTTTGACCTTAGGGTTTAAAGAGGGATTCATCGAGAGGAAATATTTATAAAGGGCCATGATTAGGCCTTGGTGCAAAGGGGGTAGGCACCTTTGATGATGTAGGCCTCAAGAGAGGTAAACAAAAATAAAGGAAGGTTCATTCTCTTACCATGGTGGAGATGATTCAAAATTGGAAAGTGATAACCATGCACATTTTTAAAATGACCTTCAAGAGTAAAGTATTTCATGTAATGAAGACTCACTAGAGCCCAAGGAGTTGGAAACTTCTCATGGTTGTAACCTCTTTCAAACCAAGTTATTTAGACACTTGATTGTTAGTTTCTAACCAAGTTGGTGGTTATTGAACATTATAACTACAAGTTGTTTTATCTTTAATAATAGCCACACATGCTTAAAAAAATAAAAAATCCCGTAGAATTTTGAACAACCAAAAAAACCTTATACTATAAGATCCCTCTTGGTAAATAGTAAAATATTATTGATAAAAAATAGTTATGGACTCCTAATAAAAAAAAAAATTATTGTACCAGTAAAACTTAAGTGCCATAACAATAAAACCTTAATAGTAAAAAATAATTATTGCTAATGATGAATTCCTCGTCTCTTATGAGTCATATACAAACAATATTATGAGTTATTAAATACATAAGATTTATAAAGTTGATGAAACCTTAATCCTAACATTAGACTAACCATGTGTCCCTACATTTATCCATAGAGTCCTACATGTGTTTCAAATTTAGAGGAGTAGTTATAGTTTTACTCCTACCTTCTCATCTCTTCCTCCTTGCCTTTATATGCAAGGCTCTTTTTTGTACATTTTACAACATGCATATGATAATTTGTTTCATCTTGCAAAAAAAGGAATATTTTTTTATCTTGCAAGTAGATCCTGGCTTCTCAAATAATTATAATCAAACATGAGGTTGATTAGAAACTAAAAAATATTTTAAAAAATTAAAAATTATATGGTTCATTAAAACACAAAATCCTCTCCAAGGGGGGTACAATTATTTTTAATGATAATTTTTTTAGATAAAAGCTAATTTCCCATCAAAACTATATGATATTTTGTGTAAACTTTAACATTCATCAAGAAATAATTATTTCTTTGATGCACTAGATTTTTAAGTTATATAAGTAAAAAATTAAAGAAAAAAATTAAATTTGATATTTTTTGTGATGTCCCATTAGCCTCACTTTAAAAAAAAATAATAACTAAAATTATTCTCTTAAATTCAAAAGAAATTATATCTAGTTGTTTTTTTATAAACATGCACTAATTAAGAGTTCTAAATTTCATTAGTTTTTTATCAAATGTTTAAAATTCAAAAATATGCATGCCACTTTTAAGTGGTCCAAGTTAAACAATTGTATTTGTGTTGGCTAGTTTATTTATAAAAGTGTGACATAGTTTTGAACTTTCAACCACAATGTTCATGTTTGTTGTTATGATGAGAAATTTAACTTTTACCATGTTGAAATTCTACATCTATTATAAGAATGCAAATGTGGTTAGTGCATGCAGGGGGCCTATGTAATTTACCCCCTTTCCCCTTGGTTTCAAACATAATTAGTATGTTAGTATAGAATGGTGAACATAAGGCCATGGTAAACTACCCTCCTTCACGTAACCATAATATGGATGAATTGGTCGATGATTGACCTACAAAGTGGTTTTTTTTTTTGGACGGGGGGGCGGTTGCTATATGAAGATGGTCATAAGATTGGTATTAAAATCAATAGATAATAGTATAGTTATAAATGTATCACTAATTTAATGAATGTGTATTGTGATATTTTGATTTAGATGGGAAAGTATAGAAGTTTGGTAGGAGATAAATTTACATTCAAACCTTGACCAACTACATAATTGCTTGATGAATTTTATAAGTATTCTTTCTCAAACTATAAAAATGGCCTACCTAGTAATTGCAGAAAACCTCTGCTTGATTCTCAGCATCTTCAATGCCATCATGGTGTAAGTATGTTACTATAACCATTGATAGATTCAAAACAAAACTAACTATCTGTGCAAAATAAAAATAAAAATCTACTAGCCCATTGACAATGATTTATAATCAACCAAGACATGGCTATCCTAATACTCATGCTTGACAACCCATGCATATCTTTTGCAAGTTCCTAGATTCATAAAACATATATTCTTAGATCTAGGTTTGATATTTCCCTCTCTAAGTAGGCCATATTAAAGTCTTCAATCGTATCCTCCCTTCCAATCCTTTCCTACCTCCTACTTCCCATCGTTGACTTCATCTCTTTCTCTAAACCTCTCCTCTTGTATTTTCTTGAGATATAAGTTGAGGCCATGGCAATAGCTAGATCATACAACCAAGAAGTCTCTCCAAAGTGCATACATCATGTTATCTTAAGTTCTTGCCACTTCATTGACCTTAACCTCATAATTTGTGCAAAGTGATTATTTTGATTTGCCTCTAGCTCCAAGGTTTAACTTTCTCAAAAGAAGATCTAAAATTGTCATTCGACTCTAAAGCTTTTCATACTCATAATCTCCCATGAACCATATGTGTTGCCACTCTATGTATTCTGCCGATTAATAGGCTTAAACATAAATTATAATACTAATATTAATAAACATAATAGGTGTCTAAAATACATATATCTGAAAGATGTCAAGAACATCAATATATGACTGCATGGAAATAATGAATTTTGGTATTCGTACATTTTGCTTCTATTATTTTTTCTCCTTTCAATTGACTAGTAATTCAATTTAAATCCACTTTTGTTTAATTAGATATTACGTATTTTGGAAAACCATAAAGTGTTTGATGCTGCATTCATTTTTTCAACTATCTTTCCTCTGATTCTTAGACCCTCTTTATGTTGAAGTTTAATTTATTTATTATTTAAGTGTATGATTACAATATGATCTCATTTTTCATCACAGATTAATAAATGAACACAATTTTATTTAATATTTGATAGTATTTATGATCCATTCCATGATCCCTTCTTTACAATCCCCCAGCCTTCCAGATCTGGTGGTCTGTTTGTAGCTGAAAATGCAGATGCAGAGTCATTTGCCATAGATCTTCCCTAACTAATCATTTATCATTTAGTGCATGTGTCACTAGATATCTACATATATCAGAATTGCCCAATCAGCCTCAAATTTCCTGTCAGATCTTTTGCTTCTGACATGACCATGGATACCAATAAGGAATCCTTGGGCTGCAATCAGAGACAAAATACTCAGTGGAGTTTCTGTAACTTAGCCTGGTACAGTGCAGACACTCTGCTTCCATAAGGCATTAAAAGTGTTTATCTTGTCTCTATATAATGCCTGCATTACGTATTCAAAGAGCTTATGACTTCACGACAAGAAATATTTCTGCAGTCTGCTTGCCTAAAATGCCATTCTGCTCTCACAAAGATCGAAAAGATTTATGCATTAGAATGCAGCCCCAAATGTTTTAACTCTGTGGACGCTGGCTTTTGCACTAGTACAGTCTTATCCCCTAAGAGTTCACTGCACCAACCTCCATATGGTTACACCTGTGGTACTGCCCTACTGGGTTTAATGGTGAATAAGTGTGTTTATCATGTTCTATTCAACTGTGTTTGATGGTAGGAGCTTTAAATATTTTATGATTAGCATAAACATGAAAGATATCTATTAGAGTAAGAGTGAAATTTATATATTCATATTGTGTTCCAGTTCAAATTCAAAATTTGGTTGACTATCATCCATTCTTTTTTAGCCTTGAGTCAATTAAACATATGTTTGCATGATTAATTGGTATATGTTTGTATTTAAAAGCATTGAATTACATCCACTTCACATCCTATGTTATTTGATCATTTGCAAAAGCATGTTAGGAACATGTACACTTGAGCACTAAAAATACGCATATATTCATATTCGTTCTAGAATATTTACATGGCTAAAGTTTATTATGTGTAACAGTTTGCATGGTCATAAAGTCAATCTTTTTTAGGGGTTGACCTAGTCTAGTCCTTGGAACATAGTAGAAAACAATGAATTTAGAAAAAATGGAATCAAGACTGCATTGTACTTATTATTTCCACGGGAAGAAGTTAGATCAATGACCATAAAAGTGAACCAAACCCATAGATTTAGTCCCTCATAGAATTGATTGAATGTTTAGATCTTGAGTGCAAATTGCAGACACATATCTTTCTTTTTGATCTTAGACATCTAGATTTTATTGCATTTCTAGAGCTAAGTATCATTAAGCTTCTTTAACATTTACTTTATAAATTACCATTTAATGTTTTGGTTTTCTGATATCTATGCTTACATCTATGTTATCTAGATTGCTCCATGCATTTATTGCTTATGTTAATTGATTAGTCTAGAGAACACATTTAATCTACATAAATGTTATTTTATTTTAATTATTTAGTGAATCTATCTACTCTTATATGACCTAGTTTTCCTCTAGGACTTCTAATCAAAATTAGAGATTTTAGATATACGATATACTTCTTATTTTATCATCTATTTTAAAAAATTCTAGGGTTTGATTCACATTTTCTGACTCATTTCAATTAGAGTTTGAGTATATATAGTGATATATCTTTCTTCCCAATCTCTTACCCTAAATATTATTTCATTATATAACACCTTTTAGATCATGCTCCTTGGTTAATTCACATACACTTATTTCAAATTTTAACATGCTCCTATCTTTCATATTATACAACACATCTATCATCGATATACTCATGAATTTTTATGCTATGGATATGAATGTGTTTTCTATGGAGTTACTATTTTTTTTATCATGTGTTATCTTTCCTTGCTTTCATGAACTAGCTAGTGCTTATCCTCTCCTACTAGAGATGTTTATATCATTTACACATACACTTCATTATTATCCTATATTTTAAGATAACAATGAGCATACATTAACCAATTTTCTGTCATGTGATTCACCTATACATGACATTAGTATGCTCTATGATTCCACATCTCTTACATGTTAAAGTCATATATCCATTGACCTATATGGCTTGAATGAATCACCTTCTTCCATTCATTTTGATAAATATAGAAGGTGATAATTTATATGGATATTTATGATAAATCTTCACATAATATTACCCCATATGATGACACATTAAACACTACTAACAATTTTTTAACTTCTCATGCGTCCTTCATTTCTACTTCATTAATTTATACTATATTATATGAATCTATGATAAACCTTAGTGATGAACTTTTATATGATGACTATGATGGGTAGCTCTATATGAATGCTATGTTACATGTAAAATTTCTCTTGCTTGCTAATTATGACCACTTAGATGATGAAATCTTGTTAATTATCAAGTTTTGATTATATTATACTTAAGTCATAGACATTTGCAATGGTTTGGTTCTTATTTTATCTACACTCCATTTATGAATATATCCCATGCTTTCATCACATATTTTCTAGCCCTAATTCATATGATGATAGCATGAATTTAGAAATGCCCTCTCATGATCCATCTTTCAACCCTAATTTTTCATCTATCAACATGGATAATGTGTCTCATATGCCTTACTTTCATGTTGCCCTTGATTCATGTGATTATAAATTAGTGGGACATACACATCAAACATTACAAAGAAGACAAGATGTGAATCTACACCCACTATTTTTTCCAACCAATGCACTTAAATTTCATCCTACACCTCAAGTCACATCCAAAATAAAGTGGTATGCCAT
This sequence comes from Sequoiadendron giganteum, assembly GCA_007115665.2. Lineage (NCBI taxonomy): Eukaryota > Viridiplantae > Streptophyta > Pinopsida > Cupressales > Cupressaceae > Sequoiadendron > Sequoiadendron giganteum. Next base: position 54,827,628 of record CM021103.1, read on the forward strand.
TATTCAACAAATTCAAAACACCCAGGCCAAAATATATCTATGAGACCTAGTATATACATCACATTTTCTATAGAGATATAATGAAAAAATCTTTAAAGAAATTTATCCAAATAAGGTCAAACTATTCCATAGTTAGTAACATATTTGATCAATTCTATTGGCCACAAGAAATAACAAGCTATATCATTTGATGATAGTGAGATTTCACCATATATGGTCCTTAAAGAAGAAACCACTTTACATATCATGGTGAAGTGTGGAAAAATATTCATCAAATAATATTTAGTTGACAATGGATCTAGCCTTAACATATGCATTTATTCTTTTTGAGACAATTACTAATAGACATGTCAAAAATCCCTTGGACCTTACTATTAGAGGATTTGATAATATGTGTAGGCCTTGCATGGGTATCATCATTCTTCTAACATGTTGGACCATTCAAGTTATAAATATTTTTTCATGTGATTCTTGATACATTAACTTACAATATCCTTCTTGGCCATTTACAATCACACACCATAAAAAGAGTTCCCTAAACATTGTATCAATGTCTAAAATTTTACATAAAGGAGAGATTTTTCGTATACCTATATATCCTAAAACATATGTCAAATAAAAAATAGACGCATCTAACCATATAACATCAATAGCCTATATATCATAACTATAACACTTTAGAAGATGATGACCAAGTTTTATTAGACTTTACACCTTGTGGTGTTGGAAAATACTATGTTGATCCTAAAGATTATGGTATCCCTATCTCTACATGGATCCAACATTTTATAGAAAAATATTTGAGGAATATAATCATGCAAAAGGGGAATCCATGTGTGAAAAAGAACCTTGAGAGTGATATGCCTACAAACAAGTCACCACCTCATCCTAAACCATCATTCAAAAAAATCCATGGTCCTCGATACAAATTCATGTCAAAACCAAGGTATAAAGCTACATAAATAGGAAATAATAAAGAATGAAAATCTAGAATCTAGAAGACACCATGGGGCAAGTTATCAACTTGAAGAAATGAACCAATGGTAAGAGCAATGAAAATTTAAAGGGAAAGAACCTCAAATTCGCAAGGTCTTAATCCTAATGAGGCTTCTTGTTTATTCATTACATGTGGTCTTGACCATGGGAATTTATTTTGGGATTTAATTAACTTATCTTTATAAAATTCCATTAAATTATATTATTATGGTTAATTGTTTATTATAGATAATATGTGTGTTTTATTATTTCTGATACATTTTACATCAACACATGCATACACAATATGAACCCTAAGCACATAAAAGGTTAAAAAAATGCATATACAAAATCTAAACCATCACAAATCATATGAAACATTCAATATAACTATATAGTCTAATATAAATTATGACATAAATATCTCATTCAATGTAAATGATAAAGTTCAATAAATAAAATATTTGGGTAAATATAATTTGAACCCAAATTATAAAGACATACATACATTAGGGGGATTAGATGACCCCTTCCCCACCTCAATCCCATGCTTATCATGAGTTAAAATCCTCGATCATGATCTCAATCGAGATTAGTCCTATAACATACAAATAACCCCATGAAGCTAGCCAACCTCCTCATGTAATCCACCTATCTCAACCTTCTACTCATGAAGAGTCATAAATTTAGTATCTATCTTCCATGTCAAATATGTACCTAATGAATCACTAGGTTGTGTAAGTGTGGATCATTGGGCCTCTCACTAAGAAATCTCTCACTCAAATAGGTTATGCTATACATGAATGGAATCTTAATCTAGGTGGATTTGTCTCTACTCAAGAACCATTTGATCTTGATTGCCACAAGAAACATCCTTGTTAGTGTCTATAGTGGCCTTATACTTAAAAATTTAAGCACACTCAATCAATGTGACTTTATAATCTATGATTTCCTAACTCACATGATAAAAAATAGAGTGAACCATCTAACATGTACATGATCTCAAACTATATGATCAACTTACATGACCAAGATACCCTATCTGAGATGCTTTATAACAGATAGATTAAGGATGACCTAATCTATAACACTCCTTGCAAAATCATAACCTTAATAAATCACACATTGAATAACCATAATAAAGAAACTCAAAACCAAATTTGACATAATCATCGCATAGTACCTAGGTCTTTGACCTATGAATTGGCATTGGTTGCTCAACTTACTAAAAAGAAGAAATATCAAGTGAACCTTATGGATAGGCTTCTACTATAGCGAGTTCTCCCTTTGGAGCATCAAGATGATAAAATAATGGAGGATCGTCTCTTACCCACCATGTAGAAAATTTAGGAGAGACCCCTTCATCATTATCAACTACCAACTATGCTAGGGGGTCCACTTCATCATCAATCCCAAAAATCTATGGGAAAAATACTATTTATCTCTCTATCTCTCTCTCCTTTTGAATTGGGATTGTGATCAATGAAAAATTAGAAAGTAAATAAATATCAAAATGCAATGAAAAGACACCTTGATCTTTAAAGAACCTAGGATTGAGACATAAGAGGAATACACCCAAGTTTTGATAATTGGCTCTCTCGACCCTCTTGATGTTACCTAGATGAAGTTGATGAAGGATGAAAGAATATACATTACTTGGAGAACTAGTAGCATGAATTTATGATGGGTGAATGATGAAAGGAGAGGTTAAATCCTCTATTAAATATATTTATTAGAGGGAGGATGGATATATGAGATTAGATTTTAAGATCACTGGTGGAGGATTCATGAGATGATTGGAGCAAGGAGAGGATGACAATATCATAATTGCATGATGCACTTAGGAGAGGGAATGATTGAGGATAAATAAATGACTTGGATTTATTTGATTAAATCCAAGGGTTGAGCATGAGTCCTCTCACATATGTGAGAGGGTGCATGGGAAACAAGACAAAAGAAAAGTGTCATCTCATACATGTATGAGGATACATTGGGAATTTTTTTTTACATTTGTCTCTTCTCACATGTGTGAGGGATCACATGGGGAAGGGAAATAGAGACATGTGACTTCTCACACCTGGTATAAATGGAGGGTGAATATTTTCTTGATCAAATGGATGGTCAAGATTTCAATGTAGCTTTTTAGGATAATTAGGATTAGAGGACATGATTGATTAATTTAACCAAGTTTAGGAATGGGAAAGTGATAACCAGTTAATTAATTTGATTTAACTAACTAATTGGATTTGAGGTGGAATAAGTGAATTAAGTAAATGATTGATTATTTATCTAATTCTTTTGGGATAGGAATACAAAGATTGGGCTTAATTAAATAAATATTTAATTAATTAATTAATGAGGAGGAATAGGTGTAATGAATGAATTAAATAAATAAATAAAAGTAATTTAATTAGTGATTGGGAATAGGGTAAGGTCTAGTGTGGATAAATTTAGGTGTCTATATTTTGCCTCTCTTTGAGATGATGTTACAATTATGCAAAAGTAATATTGTTTGAATGAAAATAAAATGTAGTGACTTAGAAAAGGATGAGACTAGTGGCATGATGCTCTAGACATTGAAAGGATAGGAGAATAGGTAGGTATTCCCCATCAAGAGGACAAGGGAGTTAAAAGAACACAAGTGTTCTCTCAAAATGGATGGAATGATTATAGGATAAGGGAAAATTTGGATGGATTGGGAGAAGAAGAATGGAGGGATGGGGTCATACTAAAATTGTGTGAGAAACCTTGATTTGATATTGTACTTGAAATTATGCATCAATGCATAAGGAACGAGGGTGATGTTGTGCCAAGTGTGTAAGGATTAACCCAAATCAAAATATCATATGCAAGCATATGACTTATGACACCATGACATGGAAGACCATGATGCCTCTATTTTCAATTTTTTAGAATTCTTAAGCAATACATGTGATTCAAAATGCAATTTTTAGATTCTAAAGTACATAAATTGAATGATCCTAACTTGACAAAACTGGAAATTAAAAAATTTCAATATTTTTGTAACAACAACAATGCACTTTTTTTTAACTTTTTCACTATATGCATAAGCTTAAATGATCACTTTGAACACTTTCATATTTGTTTTCAGATTTTATATGAACTAATGCAGATTTATTAATGCAAGTATGAACTAGATCCACTTTGTAATGACTAAAATTAACCCTAGTTATCTTATGAATGCAAAATTCAATGTAAATTTTCACTTTTTCAATGCTTTTTATGATGAATATGCATACATGAATGATAAATGAAAAAAACCTAAGAGTACACTTAGATTTTAAAATGATATGTTTCATATTTTAGAATATATAAAGTGTACGAAACAATCAATTTCACCAAAAAAATTGATTGGTAAAAGGGATCTAGGTCTTAAATCACACTTCTTTCAAATTTGGTGGTTGGTGGATTAAAAATGATCTCAAAACCCACTTGAATACAAAGCTCAATGGAAGATTTAGAATGGTGGATCAAGGTTTAAATCCACTAGTGTTTTTGTGTGTGGATTGATAATGACTGATTGTAAATTAACTAAATTTTAAGATGCAATGATGTTCCTAGGTAAAGTATGAAAATACAACAAACTATTATGATTTCTAAGAAATTAAATGCATAAAGATAGAGAGCAGACATAGAGGAACTTGATGTGTGAATTTGGTGATAAATTAGCTGGTCTAGGGTGTGGTGTGCTCTCTGGTATCATATGTCATGATCTCCCCCATCACTGGAATCCACACAATTTGATAGACATCCTCGGGAGTAATTGTCATCTCCCCTGTGGCTAAGTGGAAGGTGTTTGTATCACTGTGCCACCTCTCGGCGAGAGCAGTCAAAAAACCCTTGTTGAGCCTCATCTCTAACATCTCCAGCAATGAAGTCAACCCACATGCATCAATGGAATCTCTGTCTGCCTAAACAAGAAGTGAAATCAAGCTCCAGGTTTTCGGGAATCACTCCCGCACCTGAAGAATCCCTAATTTGTCCTCTCAATTCGAAACATATCTAATCAGTGTTTGCAATCAAAATAATCAATCTTACTATTTGTTTTTTGATCATGAAAGCAAATTTATCAATAGATTACTATTTGTTTTTCAATCATGAAAGAAAAATTATCAATCTTACTATTTGTTTTTCGATCATGAAAGAAAATTTATCAATCTTACTATTTATTTTTCAATCATGAAAGAAAATTTATCAATCTTATATTTGATTCTCAATCATGAGGACAAATTTATCAATCTTCCTATTTATATTCTCATTCATCATGAGAACAAATTTATCAATTATCCTATCAGTGAGTCTCTTTCATTGTGAGGTCCCTTTATCAATCATCCTACCACTCCTATCGGTTCTCATCAGTCAATCATCACAAATTCACTATCACATGCTGAATCAATCAAAAAACGTCATCAATCATGGAGAAAATCATGCAAACAGGCTAAAATCCTCATATGCGCTACACAATTGTTCATATGCGTTATGGAAATCATATGTGCTACTGTATTCATCAAATGTGCTATAGACCTAAATGCGCTACCTAAATTTTCATATGCATTGTAGAATTATATGCTCTATAGTTTCTCTCATATGCGTTATGGAATTTATCAAATGCGTTACTCTACGCAAAACGTGTGAAAAAAAAGGAAAAACGTGTCGAAAACATTTCAAATTTTGACGAATCAAATCAAATGGAGGTTTATGCAATACGTACCGAGGGTCCATAATGTGTCGGGTGTTGGTGTCATCGAATCTGCTCAAATATGTGTTGGTGGATGGGAAGTGCCATTGTTCTCACTCTAGAGCTCAAATTTTTCAAAATTCACTAAGGTAACAATACACAATTTTTCAAAAGTTACTTTTTACCTATTTAAGGGTGAATGGGAGGGTAATTTTATGACATTGTTTTATCCATGGGGCAAAATAAAAGTTCATCTTCATATCAATCTTCCAATGGTGGTTTCCATCAATTCATCTTTATCGGCTGATGAATCGGACATCAAATCAATAACAATTTTCAAAAATCATCAAAAATTTCCAAAAAATCACAAAAATATGAAAAATTCAAAATTTTATCCGATTCATTGAATCCAAGGGGGCATGCAGGAGTCAGTTTTTCAAAATTCACATAAGGGGCAAACTTTTTAATTCTTTGAAGCAATGCATAAAACACATGGAAAAATGTTTACACCTAAAAATGGTCACATTATAATAAATCTGGTAATTAATTAAATACAAGTTATTTAATTAAAATCTCTAATTCAATCTACATATGAATGAATTTAAATAATTTATTTATATTGTTCATTTTCTACATTCTTCTATCTTAATTAAATAAGTTTAGTTACTTATTTAATTTATTCACTTTTTCATTTCTTCTTAATTAATTAAATAAGTTTTACAATTTATTTAATTTAATTATCACGTTGCTTTATTCTTCTTTTTCCAAAATCATAAAATCCACATTGCTTTATTTTGAATAAAGTAAATATTCTTCTTTCCCAAAATCATAAAATCCACATTGCTTTATTTTGAATAAAGTAAATATTCTTCTTTTTCCAAAATCATAAAATCACTCTTAAATCTTCTAAAAAACTCTTTAATTAGAATCTTCTTATCCACATTTTGCCATATAATTAAATATTTTAATATTTAATTAGAAGTTTCCAAAACAACACATGTCACATGAAATTAAATAATTTTATTATTTAATTGATGAATTATCTTCAACCACCAAACTAACTCATAACTAAAAATGGCAAATGGCAAGTTGCCTTCATCTTTGAGTGAAAAGGTTTTGTGGGAAGGAAACATCTTCCTGCTTTCTCTCTAGCCTCCATCTTTTTCTCCAACTTCTCCATCTCTCACCGTTCATCTTACCAGACTGAATCTCAATTGTTGATCTTTGCCAACTAAGCTTTTGCCTCCAAAAATCTATAAATAAGACCTCTTGGCTCTTTGAAAATCCTGAACTATTTGCATAACGTGAGAACTATAGTTAAGCATTCAAGTGATCAAGCATCTTAGCACAACATTCTAGTTTCATTATCTTAGCATTATCATGTCCATTAGTTGCATATCTACTTCATTTCACAATCACTTAGCATAGGAACTTAGTTTCTTGCATTTTTGCATATTTACTCATTCTCTAGGTTGTCATTTTGCTAGGCTTTTTCTTACACAATCTGAGAGCAAGTAGCTTTAAAACGAATCCTTGGAGATAGAAGACGATGAGATGGTTTTGAAGAATTTGTTTGGTTTGACATGTTTTACTCTTTAAATTCTTTGATATAATGTTTCATTGGTGTGTTTATTGAGTTTAATAGTTGACATTATTGCACACACACACCCTCTATTGGGTAGAGGCTAAATGATAAACAAGTAATGAATTGACTAATGTTGCAACTCGCCGCTCAAATTTGTATTCCTTGATGGATTGAAGTCATGTACTAATCACCTTCAAGGATAATTTGATAGCTTGATTGAAGTCATGTCACTGTTAGTTCTCACAAAAAATAATAATCATAAAACATGAACAAACTTACATAAAAACATGATGAATGATTGACATGATGCTTGACATGGATGGATGCTACAATAATGTTTCTCTTGGATGCTCTATAATAATCTCAATTGACTTTTCAAAACATCCTAGCATTCAAAATGACTAGTATTTATATGTGATTCTTCTAATTTCCCAAAAATCAAATATCGATAGTTGACAAATGACTTTGGAAATTCAAATAATAAAATGCTAACACTGACATATCCAAAAAGGAGCCAAAAGGGGGTGGTCTAGGGCGTGGGGCACCGTAGACCAAACCCATCCTTTTTGAGGCCTAAAGTGTTGAGGGTAAATATTAAATGCTAATTTTTATTTCCCATTTTTTAATTTTTTGAAGATGTTTATAAAATGGGTAATTAAATACATAATTAGGTCAAAGCACATAGGGGGGAGCTAAACCTAGTGTGGAATTGTCAAGGGTGATAATTTTCGATGCTACACATGCATAGATGGAATTTTTTGAGGTTGTGTCCTTGAAAAATATCATAAAAACTATTTCATAAGGGTGAGGACCATCGTGCTACTACCTTACTTGAGTCGCTTCATAGTGGCCTCATGTCATTTCCAACTCCTTTATTTTTAGAAGCCAAGTATGTGTTCAACTTCATTGATGATTACTCTTGTCACACACATGTGCACTTTATTAAGTACAAGAGTGATGTCTTCAACACTTTATAAATTCAAGGTGTTCATGGAGAATTAATCAAGTTCTTTTATTCAATGGACACACAAAGATAATGGGGGAATATGTGAACCAAACCTTTTAAGATTATTGTGTTGAGTGTGGTATTCATTATCAACATTTAATTCCCTACACTCCTTAGTGGAATGGTGTTCCTAAAATAAATATAGATCAGTAAGGGAGATGGAAAATTATTTATTTCAATCTCAATCTATGGCCCCATCCTTTTGGGTTGAAGCAATCAGTTGTGCCAACCATATTTAGATTGCACTACCCACAAGATAGTTCAAAATATTACTCCAAATGAGGCATGGTTTGATATCAAGGCTAATGTTTCCTTCTTCAAGGTATTTTGTAGTGAGGCTTGGGCATTCATACTAGGTGGTCAACCTAAGGCAATGGAGAAGAGTCAACCATACATATTTTTTAGCTATTGTGAAGATGTGAAGGATTATTGATTATTTGATACAACCACTAGATCTATCTACTTTTGTATAGATGTTCATTTTTATGAGTCTTCCAGATCGATGGATCCTTCATTCACTTCTTTTTGCTCACTACCTACTTCACCTTCTTCATCTCATGACGATACCTTTACATGTGAGGATACTTCAGATGGTGGTTTTGTTCCATCGTCTCCACCTTCTACTACTTGTGTTTTTCCTAGAGGGGCATGTAATATTATTCAAGAGGGGGATCTTTAGTTGGTGATCCTATGAGTTCTTGTCAAACTCACTCATAGATTTCTAGCACTTGTATTTTGAGTCATACTATATCTATTGATCTATAGAGTTTTTTAGAGGCTTCTAGTATTCCAAAGAAGGATAGTGCTATGATAGACGAGTATTCTTCCTTAATGAAGAATAATACATGGGATTTGGTTTCTCTTCCTAAGGGAAGAAAGATGGTGTGGTGCAAGTGGGTATACTGTACCAAGTATGCAACTAATATTTCTATCAAAAGGTATAAGGCATGCCTTATAACTAAGATGTTTTTATAGGTTGAGATTAGTGATTACTCTAAGACATTTACCCCTATAGCCAAGATGGATTCTATTTTCCTTGTACTTTCTCCTACTACATCTCAAATATGGTCAATTTTACATATGGATGAGAGAGTGTTTTCTTTCATGGTGATCTTCATGAGGAGATCTATATGGATCAACATTTAGGATTGTTACAAAAATAATTGCTTGTTTGCAAGATCTAGCTTTCATAGTATGGTTTCAAACAAGCTCCTCCAACTTGATATGATAAGATTGATAGTTTCTTTCTTGTATTTATTTTCACTCGCTACCACTTAGATCACACAATGTACATTCAAAGACATGTAGATGAAATTTTGATACTAGTCTTGTATGTATACAATTTCAATCTCATCAATAGCTCCTCATCCATGCTTAAGGATATTCAACACACTTTGATGGAGCACTTTAACATGACCAACATTGGACTTTTGCAACACTTTCTTGGTCTTCGGGTTCTACAATCTATTGAGGGGATATCCATATACTAGAAAAATTATGCCATTGAATTGCTTCAATAGTTAGCATGGCTAATTGTAAGTATGCTCCTACACAATTTATCTAGTGCCATTGTGATTGTCAATTGCACAACACTTAGTGTTGATGCAACTTTGTATAAATAGTTATTTGGTATTTTTTTGTGTTTGACATACACTCATCTTAATATAAAGTTTATTGTTGGGCTTGTATCTTGTTTTTCACATGATCTCCATGAGATTCATTGCAAGGAAGCCATACCTATTTTGAGATATATTCAGGGCACAACACATTTTGGCATTTAGTATAAACAAAGAGCTTTATAGATAGCAGGGTTCACCAACTTAGATTGGGTAGGTGATGTTGACTCATTGAAGTGGACACTTTTGGGTTTGTTTTTTTCATTGGTTCTAGTCTAGTCATATGGTCTTGCAAGAAGTAATTTTCAGATATATTACATTATCATCCACTAAGGCTAAGTATCAAGGTACAATTATTTCCATCCAAGAGGTGCTATGGATTTGAAAACTTATGGAAAAGTTTGGTCTACCAACTAATCACCCTATTATTATTTCGTGTGATAACCGAAATGCCATTCAATTTTCATACAATCTCGTAGAGCATCAAAGGAGGACACACATCAAGATACACATGCATTTTATTTCATGAATTATCCAAGAGGTGGGATCTTTAGTTAGTGATCCTATGATTTCTTGTTGCACTCACTCATTGACGTCTAACACTAGTTTTTTGAGTCATTTTATATCTATTGATCCATTGATTTTTTCAGAGGCTTCTAGTATTTTAGAGTAGGATAGTGTTATGATAGATGAGTATTCTTCCTTGATGAAAAGTTATGCATAGGATTTGGTTTCTCTTCCTAAGGGAAGAAAGATGGTTCAATGCAAGTGGGCGTACTGCACCAAGTATGTAGCTAATATTTCTATTAAAATGTATAAGGCATGTCTTGTAGCTAAGGGATTTTTATAGGTTGAAGTTAATTACTACTTTGAGACATTTATCCCTATAGCAAAGATGGATTATGTTTCTTTATACTTTGTAGTGATACATCTCAAAGATGCTCAATTTTCTAGATGGGTGTGAGGAGTGTTTTCTTACATAGTGGATCTTCATGAGGATATTTATATGGAGTAGCCACTAGGATTTATGTAAGATTTTTTACTTTTTTGTAAGCTTTGATGTTCATTGTTTGATTTCAAACAATCCCCTTAGGATTGGTATGAGAATATTGATGGTTTCTTTCTTACATTTGATTTCACTCATAGCCACTTAGATTGCACAATGTACATTCAAAGAAATGGAGATGAAATTTTGATATGTCTTATATGTAGATGATTTGATTCTCACTAGTAGCTATTCATCCATGCTTCAATATATTCAACACACTATGATGGAGCACTTTGAAATGACCAATGTTGGGCTCCTACATTACTTTTTTGGTTTTTAGGTTCTACATTTTATTCAGGGTATCTCCATGTACTAAAAAAAAAATACCATTGACTTGTTTCATCAGTTTAGCATGTCTAATTGTGAGCATGCTCCTACACCATTTTAGTCTAATGCCGCTACGATTTCCACTTGCACAACACCTAGTGTTGATGCAATTTTTTATAGATAGCTAGTCGGTAGTCTTTTGTATTTGACATAGACTTGTCCTGATATCACCTTCGTTGTTGGGCTTGTCTCTTTATTTTTTCACATTAACTCCATGAGATTAATTGGAAAGAAACCAAATAAATTTTGAGGTATATTTAGGGCACCACACATTTTGGCATTTAGTACACACCAAGAGCTTCACAATTAGTAGGCTTCACCAAAGTTGATTATGTAGGTGGTGTTGACTCATGAAAGTCCACTTTTTGGTTTTTTTATTGGTTTAGGTCTAATCACATGGTCTTGCAAGAAACAAACAACTATTGCATTATCATCCACTAAGGCTAAGCATCAAGGTACAATTATTTCTAGCCATAAGGTTTTATGGCTTTGACAACTTATGACAAAGTTTGGTCCACCGCTTAATCATCCTACTATTCTTTGGTGTGATAACCAAAGTGCCATTCAAATTTCATACAACCTTTAGCATCACCTCACTATCTTGAATTGCGACTTATAATTGGAGTGAAGGAAGTTGTTCTTGGGGGCTCTTGTGTTTTCCTTCTTTTGTATTTAGTCCTCTTTTTTGGAGAGCAACTTTTTACCCAAGGTTTTCTCATTTACTCTATTTGTGAGACCTTTTTTTTTTCACATGAGAACCTCATCAAGTGTTGTTGTCAAGACTCCTTTTTTTAGTGATTTTCTCTCTAAGTATCACTCAAGTGGGGGTATTAGTGAGAAAATAGTAATTTCCTAACTAGTTTACATGTATCTAGTTCCTAGTAGACCTATTTACACTAGCTTAAGTTCACTTAGTGGTTTTGTTGTCTCACCTCATTGGCACATGGTACATGCTCTCATACTTGTCCCAAGTGTTCTACATGTGTCACACTTCTAAGAAGTTTATTCAATATTTCACTCTCACCTTCCTACTATGTCCTTGTCCTACATATACAAGGAGTTTCTTTGTGCATTTTATACATTTTCATGTTAATTTTTTATTTTTTGTGTGTACATTCATTTTGTGGAAGTTCTTGGATATTATATTCATTTTATTGCTACTCCAACATTAACAACTAGGAGAAACATAAATAAAGACTTAGGACATAAGAAGGGGTCAAAATTTAAATAGAAGACAAGGTTTAAGGCAATATGGGAAATATGAACATAGTTAGGAGTAACAAAGGCTAGGGGAAAGGATGAAATCATGATGCAAAACATACACATGGTGAAAGGGCTAAAATAGACACAAAAGTATGATAAGAGCATGCAAATTCTATTAAAGAAGGGTCAAAAGATGTAGAAGAACAATGAGAATATGGACCGTATGTAAGCACATTAGAGGTTAACTTATTCAATCTAACATTTCTCACAAGAGCACACAAATCCATAAAAGAACTAAAATTAGTAGATAATTGATGGCAATTATAAATGTGCTTCAACTTCGCGTGCTCATGTTTGAAGTGGGTTGGTGTTGAGAGACTTTGTTTAGGAACTTGATAGGCATGGATTTGTCTTCTTTGGTCAAGCCCTTAGGCAAACTGATTTGACAACGATAAACAAATATCGAAGACAACTAGGAAGCATTCAATATGCCCAATATGGTGTAAGCAGATGATATAATGTTGATATTAGAATTGTGCTCTCTATAAATGTATCATAAATGTTCTTGAATCTAAGTCTACTTGCATTATTTAAAACAAATAAAAAATGACCTTGAATACTACATAGCACACAAATATTCTTTAAGTTGACTCACAACAACTAATAGATTCAATTTGAAATTCGAGTTCTAAACATTTTGAAATTCATATCTCGAAAATAACAAATCAATTCCATGCGTTCATATAAATAAGTAATGATAGAACCATGGTGAAGTAGAATGATGGAGGAGGGTCAAGGTCCAATGCAAGAAAATGGAAAGACAATCTAGTGGAAGTGGGCCCAATCCATATTCACCGTTACAATCAGATGCTCTTCCTCCATTACCACTGCCGCTATTCACACGCAGAAAGCGCGGAAAAAAACAAAAATTACCTAAAACAATTGATGGCCAAAGGTGCCCGTCAAATTTAACGGCGGCGGCGATGACATTTCAGTTCCACAAGCGGTTACGGCCATGACCGGAATTATAGCGGTCAATTGCTCACACTGCCAATCAAGTAATCACAACAGTTTCCACCGGTAAGTAAGCGCCTAGCATGCCACGTGGCACCGCAGAACTCAGTAGATCTGACGGACAGTACGCGCCGACTTCGGTGACAGCTGGACTTTACCTCAACATTTGGCGGGAAGGGGAAGCAGTGGGACCCACTTCTCTTCTCACCCACTTGTGTATACTGTCGCGCCTAGTTTTGGCGCGAATTAATGTGATTGGCCCCATCTTGCTTGCCGCCCACGCCATCGATTTGCGTGCCGATGCCCATCCCCTCCCTCATGTATGCCCATCCCATGGGTAACATGAGGGATGGAATGGAGGTTAATTATGTGTATCAAAGTTGTGTGACACGTGGAAGACTATTTGGCGGCAGACAACCCTGGTCGGCGTGTCATGGCGTCTCTATATGTGAAATTCTACTTTTTGTCAAAGTTATTGGAAAAATTTGGTGGGTTTGGTGAGTGATTTAAGGAGAAAATGGAGGAGGCCAAATTTATGTTGTTTTCCACAATGTTAGGGTTTGGATTTGTTCGTAAGGGGGAGTGGAGGAGGAGATTTTGGGTTAGTGTTCGTACTGTATTTTGGTGAAGAAAGAAGTGTTGCAGAGGAATCTTCCTCCATTCCAACTTGTTGATTTGATTTTCTCAGCGTGTAAGATACAAATCAACTTTTGGAAGTCTATTCTTCGTGGACCTCCAATGGCCTTCAATTTCTCAAAGACAAGAGATTGACCTAGAGGGTAAGTTCTATGATTTAGAGCAGAAGTTGGATCAGAAAGAACTCTTTCGTTTTCAATGTTTCAAGGAAACCATTTTTTTTTTATTCATTGGACATTTCTTTTGAGTTAATATGAGAGAGAAAAGATTATCTCTTGGACATCTCATTTAGGTTAATTTGACGAGGGAAAAGATTATCTATTAGGCATTTCTTCTGGGTCAATATGATGAGAGAAAAGATTGTTTATTGGACATCTCTTATGGGTCAATATGACAAGAGAAAAGATTATCTATTGGACATCTCTTTTGGGTCAATATGACAAGAGAAAAGATTATCAACATTATGAGGTGTTGGCCCTTAGAGGGTTTGGAATAATCCCCAACTTAATGGGTGAAAAATCTTATAAAAGTACAAGTTTTTTTTATAATGAGAAGGAAAAAGTCTTTGTTCAATGTTGAGGAGGAGGAAGCCAATTTGTCATTGATGAGATAGGAAATTGACTCTATGATGGATGTCTTGGAGGTTGTTTTAAGAAAGGTGGATAAAGAAAAACTTGCTAAATCAAATAGGACAAGATGATATTGAAGGATTCGGTTAGGAAAGGTGGATAAAGAAAAACTTGTTAATCAAATAAGAAGAGAGACATTAAAGGACTAAATTAGAAAGTTGAAAGATATGACATTGGAGGAGATTGGAGTTGGAGCTCAAGCAACCATAGATGATTTTAGAAGGGAGGTTTTGGTTTTCAATGTTTCAAGGAACCATGATTAGTTTCTTTGAGAGGATCCATTGCCTCTGTCGTGTGCATCTCTTATGGTCAATATGATAGAGAAAATATTATCACCATTGTTGAGGTGTTGGCTCCCTTAGAGGGTTTGGAAGAATCCCAACTTAATGGGTGAAAAATCTTGTAAAAGGATAAGTTTTTTTGTAATGAGAAGGAAGAAAGTCTTTAGTTGATGTTGGGAAGGAGGAAGACAAATTTTAGTTGATGAGATAGGAAATGGTTCCATGACGGATGTCTTGGAGGTTATTTTAGGAATGGTGGATAAAGGAAAACTTGCTAAATCAAATAAGAGAAGATATTTGAAGGATCGAGTTAGAAAAGTTGAAAGATGTGGCATTGGAAGAGATTGGTGTTGGAGCTCAAGCAACCATAGATGGTTGGTCAAAAAGTTACTTCTCTATCTATTTTAGACATAACTCTAATTTGTGAGGCTAAACATTTTGAGCTCTTCTTAGAGTTGTCTATTAAAATAAAATAAAAATGGAAATGTTTAACAATGCATTAAGTTGGTGTGTTAGGCAGTTTGATGTTTTACAAATCTTGATTTAGTGATGGTCAATCTTGTTGCAAAAGGGTCTTGTTAGATGGTTTTTTGTTTCCACTCTTTCCATAAAAATATTGCAAGATATGTTTTTAATGTATATGGCTCGAATACCCCCATTTTTTAAAGGGTGGTCTAAACAAAGGTGAAGGGTTAACTTCTTTTGAGTCAAGATCAACGAATCCTCTTAGGTGGCAATTTTAATGCTATTCATTCCAGTGAAGACAAAAGTGGAGGCTCATGCTAACCCTTGTTTGGAAGAAGATTTTTAAGAATTTTTCCAAAATTGTAATATTTTTATTATCCCTAAAAAGGGCTAGTTCACGTGGAATAATAGGAGAAAGGGATTCTACTATATAGTGGAAACTTTGGACCAATTCTTGATCTTCTCAAGTTGGTTACATCAATCTTGTATTTTATAATCTTATATCCTCCTAGTGGCTTATTTAGATAATTATCCTATCTAGCAAAAAGTATTTCTTGATAGATCCCCTCTTTTGTCCCTTTAAATTTTAACTTATGTGGTGAAAACAACCTAACTTTTTAAAGGAAATCTCTTGTTAGTGGCAATCATGCCACTACATTAGTGACTCAAAGATCTTTTATGTAGCCCAAAAAATGATATTTATTAAAAAGAATCTATGTATTTGGAACAATTAAGTAGTTGGCATTAACTTCTAGGAAAAGAATACGGTTTTCTTAGCTTTGGAGGCTATAATCTTAAGGATCTAGGTGGAGGCCCTTTCAATTGATGTATTTATGGAAGAACATATGCTTATTGGTTGTGAGGAGGACATCCTCTAGAAGGAGGAAATATATGTAAATAAAAATCACAAGATCATTGGGTTAAGAAAGGAGAGAGAAAGTTAATACACACGTAAAATTCTAAGAAGCACATGTGTATTAGAATTTTATGGCATGCTTCTCATATATATAGATTTTGCATCAACAAGAACCAAATGGACATAAAATTCTCATGATACACATAAAATTCTAATACACATACTATCCAAGGATATCATTGATCATTCTCATTAGAAGGAGATAGGTTTATGTCCATTTGGTGCTTGTTGATGCAAAATCCATATATATGAAAAGCATGCCATAAAATTCTAATACATATACTAAAAACCATAAAATTCTAATACACACATAAAATAGTATGTGCATTGGATAACTTATGTGTATTAAAATTCTAATACATATACTATCCATATCCTAATACATATTCTAATACATAAACCTATCTCCTTCTAATGAGAATGATCAATGAGAATTTTATGTGTGTATTAAAATGGTATTAAACCTATCTCCTTCTTAGGCACTATCCCTAACTAGATGATGACACACATGAAATTCTAATACACATACTATCCAATTGTAGGTTGGATAGTGCCCAAGAATGTATACACATTTCCACAATACATTCCCATTGCAAAACCAACCACCAACTAGTTGCAAGACTAGCTTCCAATAATCTTGAAGTCAAATAGTTGAATACGATACTCTTTTTGCACCTTTCAGTTATACACTCTTTCATTTATTAGACACCAAATTTGACAATACTTTATGTAAGATGGAATGAGATATTATAGCTTCAATGGGTGACACACAAAAACCATGACATCCATGAAATTATATGCAATAAAATTTGACTATTCCCTAAGTGCATCCTCATAGAAGGCTAGCCTTTGTAGCTGTGCATTAAAAACATGAAACATCTATGCACACATCAGAAGTACTCAACTTGGCTCAAAATAAAAAGCTCATGAATCCTTCACAAATTCACTTTGATAGTTGAGTTCTCAATTTAGCTACACCATACACATTGTACCAAACAAAAACTACATTAAATAACTTCTTAGCAACACTCAACATAATCCTGCACAACTTCAAATTATGCGCCAATAAGCTACTTCTTTAACTAGCAATGATAATTTGGTCATTAGATTTTAGCCCTGTGTACTACCCTATATTCCACCTTTTTTGTATAGTGATTAGCTTCTCTCGACAAGGATGCATGAGTTCAATAAAACCCTCTTCTTTCAATGCACTTCAAACATTCATTTATTGCAATGATAATTTGGTCATTAGATTTTAGCCCTGTGTACTACCCTATATTCCACCTTTTTTGTATAGTGATTAGCTTCTCTCGACAAGGATGCATGAGTTCAATAAAACCCTCTTCTTTCAATGCACTTCAAACATTCATTTATTCCTAGGTAGAAGTATGAAAACTTTAGATCTAAATCGATTCTTGACATTTACAAAAATCTTTCTAACTTCACATCTATAAGTCATTGATAAGTACATGCATTGAACCAAGATTCTCTATAAGAAAGGGACCAACTAGTCCCACTTTTTATGCTAGAACTCCTAGGTCATATCCAAACAAGGACATTGCTCTCCAAGAAATGGTGGAGTGATCTAGACGCAACCACACAATGGTTCAACATGTAAAAAGTGCTTTTTTAGATTAAATATAGCTCTTCATTTGCACACTAGATGTAATGCAAGTCATTTCTCTATAAGAAAGGGAAAATGAGTCATGCATAGTTCCAAATAACCCATGCTCGCGCACATCAAACCAACATAAACTCATATCATGTCATAATCTTCCCTTACATGCATATCTTAGTTAAGTAATTTTAAATTTTATAAATTTTAAAATAAAGTTAAGATATACAATTATTTTTAATATTTTAAAAATAGATTTTAGAAATTTGATTTTAAATTATTTTTCTTTTATATTTTTTTATATTTTTATAAGATAAATTTTATTTTAAAAAATTGGTAAAAAGATTGAGAGGAAGATTAGAATTTGTAAGATAAATTTTGTAAAGAGAAGTTGATCAAAGAATAATAGGAAGATCATAATTAAAAATTATAGTATAAAGTGAATCTTGAACAAATCAAAGTTTTTGAAAGGTATGTGTATACAAGATCCAATTCTTACACACTACCTACAAATACCATGTTTCTTGTCACATTGTGGTTGGCGTTGTAGTTTTTATTTCTCATTTTTTATAACATAGGTCATTATCAATATTTTCCTAAGGAATTATTTTAGTGGAGGGGAATGAATGAAAATGAAGATGGGAGGTACCATGGAATATTTCTCATATTTATTTTAGCATGGCTCAAGGGATAAGAAGTAGAAGACACTACAAGTAAAATATTCATTCTCTCTATATACATATGTTTGTTTACTAAATATGGTTGCAAGTATACTTTTTCAAATAGAAATGAAGAGAAAAATAAGTATGTATATTCTCTCATAAGTAAATTTACCTTAGGTAAATTTAGACGAGGCCAAGAGTGTAACTGTTTAAATAGAAAAGAAGGGTTGATACTATATAGTAATTATTATAGATACTCTTGAATGAAATATTGAAATTATGTTGAAGGTCTAGATGAATTGTGAAGGGTGTGAGCTCAAAGTGAATAAATCCCTCAAACATATGTTTGGTAACCACACACATACTTATTACTTTGGTAAAAAATGTCTTCGTGGACACTAAAATTGTAGGATCTACAATCAAAAAATATTTGCACAGTTTTCACTTTTTATTTACCAAAAAAATTAACTATACATTTTCATTTGTTTATGATATGTATGATTTTTATTTTTAAAGGAATTCCCCTCTATGGGAGGGAGAAACCTAACTTTCAAGATCAATTATTGAGACTGCTTGATGAGGATTTAAGATGGTGGAATTAATCCTAGCTAAACATGTGGTGGGTTTCAATTTGACTTTTATTTCTTTTCACCCTACATAAACTCCTCTAAGACAAGCAACACTTCATAGACCATTTTTCATAATGTTTCCAATAATAACAACACATTTATTTTATACATGATGGTGGATGCGAGGATGGTGGAAAAGAGGTATATTTTATTCACATAATATGTTTTGTCTAGGTCATAATATATTTATATTTTTTAATGGGGTTGTAGTGTCTGTAATGTGTCACAAGCAACTTATTTAAAATCATTTCCCCTTTACAAGTATGTTGGACCCTCCCTACTTTCATTTGAAGCATAGATGGCATTTTTCTAGATATTTAAGGAAGATCAAGGGTTTACTATTTTGAATGAGCCAAAAGTGAGAAGCTCATTGTATAGGTAAGGTTCCATAACCCACTTTTTTTTTTAATAAACTGAGATAGATTAAAAAAATTCATTATTGTTAGGGTTTCTTGACACTTTATGTAATCATTACAATCATTACATTCCATCAGATGACATCTCTTTGAGGCGTGATTCCAAATAGTTAAAGTGCTCTATCTATGATTCCATATTTTGCATACATTTCTACTAGGGTACTTTCATCTATAATGTCTAACAAAAATCCCTCTTTCATTATGCTTTGATAGATGTTCATACCTTGTTCTAAAGCTCCTATTTTGGCACAAGCAAGGAGAAAAGCAAGCAAAGGTTGTTGAGTTTGGCTTTATACTTGCCAATTGTATTTTCTTGAAATTTCATAAAGAATTTTAAATAAATTCATTTTGTGCATATTTTACAATCATTGCAGGCCATAAGGCCACATGTGTTTGAGGATTTTTTTCAAAAAAGTCGTGTACCTTGTCTATACGTCCACATTTTGCTTACATGTCTACAAGTGCAATTTTAACAACATATAGAAAAAATTATTCATCCTTTATGTTTTGATGGATGCCCATACCCTTTTTCAAAGCTCCCAATTTGGAATAGGAAGACAGGATGCTAGTAAAGGTTGTGGAATTTAGCTTAATTCCTACCAATTTTATGTATGCTTGAAACACTATTAAGGCATTTTATAGTCAATATGCACTTACTATTTGAACCTTGAATTATTTTAATTTCATTGTATAAGTTGAGACAGTGGATTCCTTTGCTTAATGTACTACATGGAGGAATGGTATTGTAAGGGGTGTTTCTAGAATGTTATTTGATGCTTAAATTAATGATACATGTCTCTCTCTCTCTCTCTCTCTCTCTCTCTCTCTCTCTCTCTCTCTCTCTCTCTCTCTCTCTCTCTCTCTCTCTCTCTCTCTCTCTCTCTCTCTCTCTCTCTCCTTATTGAATCTATTCCATCAACCAATGACTACTTAATTTTCTCACTAACTAGATGTATTTTATCATTTATAGAATAACACGAGTCAATATTTTTTGCAGAAATATATTTGCTACAAGATAAGAATTACTTAGAGGCTATTGATTTAATTTTAAGAATCTCAAAATAGTGGAAGCAACTAAACAAATACACTAGAAATCAAGCATGACCAACCTTAGAGTCACATATGGTCTCCACCTTCCCACCACTATTCAAAATGACACTACTCACACAAGACTAATAGTTCCACTATTCAATTAAGGTTTCCACTATGATTTCACTCTTTAACAAACATAGCTAATAATCTACTCCAAAACATATGAATCAAAGGCAATGCACAAAGCTTATAAGGTCAATGAGAATGAAAAATGACTACAAGTAAACATAAGGTTGGGTGTAGTAGAATCATCGCAACAAATTTATGAACAAAATAAACACAAAAGTACTAAGAAATCACAATGAGAAAACAATAGTTAATTAATGTCTTCTAACAAATAAGAGAGCTTAAATTATTGACTATATAGTTTGTGGTAAAGAAAACAAATAGTAGAGCCTCTTTCCATTGCTTAAGCTTCTAAAGGTACATTTCCTTCTCTTTATGAAATGTTTCACCTCTTTAATGTAAAAGAATGATTGTCATTGTGTTGCAATTGATAATACTAATCTATATAAAGAATTGAGAAACGTGAGATTGTCCATAATGAACTACATTGAACACAATATACTATTTAATTAATAACTTGACAATTGACTTTTAAAACTTCTTTAATGTACCCATTATACATCAAAATACAATAACTAATAATATCAAATAAAATAAAAACATACTAAACTTATAATACACTTTTAAAACAATTTTTTTTTTTTTAATGTCACTTCCTAAAAACCAACAACAATAGTGTATCCATTATATAAAATTATCAATCTACCCAAAGTGCAGTTGATTAGGGCATTACAATAAATGCAAAGAGTAATATTAAAAGATTCATTAGAACTCAAATCTGTCATTAGAGACAATAAAAAGACAAATTATTCTCAACTACAAACCTAGCCAAACTCTCCATCCTCTAATTGAATATGTTTTTTAATGTTTTAAAACAAAAAGGTAACTAGTATCTTGATTGTACGAAAAAAGAGGTATGAGGTGAGCATTGTATTTAATGGGATGAGGAGGAATAATAGATGAGTGGTGAATGATAGATAATAGAATCTCACTCACCTTATCTTTAAGATGTCCAAAAAACACAAACACGACCTTCTGATAAGACAAACATTTTCCTCCCTCTTACGTTTGCCAAAAATCAGACAAAACATTTTCATTGAATGAAGTATGAGGAATGGCTTATATTGCATCTAGTTGTGGATTTTTTAGTGTTTTTAATGATAATGTGTATTAAGGAATGGTTTTGTAGTTATGTATTTTTACTTCATTTAAATATAATAAAAAAATAGTGAGTGATGTGGCTGACCATGTCATTATAGACACCAATGCAATGTAGTTTTGGAGGAGCTAATGTTTATCTCTTAGCACAAACACATTTCATTGGTGATAAATGAATGGTAAGTTTAAGGGCACACTCACAAGCAAACAAATGGTGGATTGTACTCTATTTTGAACTATCAACATGTAATTGTTTATTTAATTTAAAGTATATGTGAGATTGTGGAAAGACTTTGCTTTATAATTGGAATTCTTTGACTTACAAGGCCTTTCCTACAATAGAAGGGATGAGGTTAAATTTAACTTATAGGGTGAAAAGAAATTAAACATTACTCTTTAAATTTATTCTTGTAATTGTTTTGTTTGATATAAAAATAATTTAAATATTATTTTTCAAATTTATGTAGATTAATTAATTGATTTGATAATTTATATAGTAATTAATTTAGATAGATTAATGGGGTTGGGGCCCTAGTTCGGTTGGCTAAATCTTTCCTGTTGTAGGAGGTTGGTCATGAGATCTAGTCTCCCCCACCTTCGTGGCACCGAAGGGCGTGTCGCACCAGCGTCGCCGGTCACGTTAAAATTTTTACCAGGCACACTGCAATTTATAGGGGGTTGTGCTACTCGATTCTTGCAATCTAATAAAAAAAATTAAAAAATTAGATAGGTTTATAGGGGCGGTGGGTCTAGCTTGATTGGTTAGAGTATTTAATTGTAGGCAAGAGGTCACGAGGTTTAGTCTCCCCACCATCCCCATGGTACCAGAGGGTGTGTTGCGCTAGCGCCACCGGCCACGTGAAAAAAGTTTACCAAGTGCACTGTAGTTCTGTAGTCTAAAAAAAAATTAGATAGATTTAAAAATAATATTAAAATATATAAAATAAATTGATAAAAAATAGGTAGAGTATCATTTTTAAATGTGATAAATGGATGATTTGTTAGAATACATATTTTTGATTCAATTTTTATTTTTATTATTAAACAAGTTTGTAATTATGAAGTTTTGGTGAATTAGAAGATTATCTTCATTTTATCTTGGTTGAGTATTACACTTGCAATTTTGATATCCATACTTGTAACATTGATCTTTGCACATTGGATCATCAAAATCCTATTTATCTTTGATATTTGAAAGTTGTGGTACTTAGAAGCACTATTGAAACTTATCATGTTAGCGAAGGGAAGTCAACTAGCTTCCCACCTTATGGCTTGGTCAAGCCCCTTGATCAATTCAACGATTTGAAAAAAGTTGAAAGAGACACCAAATATAAATTCAAATGCTTGTTTATGCCATTATTTTAGGTGCTAATGCAAATTCTCTCTAAGACATTAATGTGATGATTAGACAAAATTTAACACATGTTTAAAATTAGCTAGGCCTTTATCCTTTTATAAAATACATTAGCATGCAAATTTGAATATCATTCTTGAGTTGATGAGTAAAAGCTAGTCAAAAGAAGTTAACTTGAGCCATATTTAATTTTGGCTCAGGAAAATAGGGATTTAATCCTAGATGTGTAATTATGAACCAAGTTTAGGGCCACAACTATGGTTTTGAATTGGGACTACAAATAATAGATATGAGGGTTGGGTCTAGACTATTGGGGGGTGATCCCACAATAGTGGGTTACAATTTCCTTCATGAAGAAAAATTTCGAAAACACTCCCATGAATTTTTTTTTGGGTTTTTAGGGTTCGCTCAAAGGAGAGGGGGGGTGAGGGGGGTGTTGAGCGAACCTAAAAAGGGGTCCGCTCGAACCCCCCTTCAAGTGAACCCCTTTGTGATGAAAACCCATTTGGCAGGATTTTTTTTAATGCAATCAATGGGAAATGGTTAAAAAAGGGGGGTTCAAACGAACCCCCCTTCGCTCGAAGGGGTCCAGAGGGTTCACTCGAACCCCCCTTTTTTTCCCTGCTCCCCCTCCTCTAGCAATTTTTTGTAAAAAAATTCCTTTCTAAGCTTGGGTTGAAGATGAAAATGGAATCAACTTCACAAACCCAACTGGATGATGGTAGTCCTCGAAACGACCTATCCATCAAATATAATTTTAATATATTTTAGTTTTATTAAGCATTTTTTTAGTTTAATTAAACATAGATTTTTCACTAAAAATCAAGCTCTCTATTCTACACATGTGTGGAAAAATAGCAGATTATCAAAAAAAAATCTAAAAAATATCTATGCACTAGATATTGATGTCCTTGATCCAACAAAAAAAATTTGAATTTCGATACATACAAAAAAAGTTGTGTTAGCAAGTAAACCTATGTCTAAATTGTAACTAGTTTGACTTCAAAATTTAATTAAGAAAAAATATTCAATAAACCACTATGAAACCAATTGCATGCACTAGATATCGTAGTTATGAATTTAAATGAAAAAAAATAGAACTTTATCCTTCATAGAAAAAAAGTTATGTTTTAGCAAGTATACGTCACTCTTTAAAAATGGTGTTTACTATTAAAACCTAGCTTTCAAAGGAGATGGAAAAAGATGAAATTTGATTCCAATATTAAAAAATATATATATTTAGAATATATACAAAAAAATTCACAAATCACTAGTTTGCATCATCTTCAAATTCCTCATGGTTTAGCAGCTATAGGTGCTCGAAAGTGAAGATTTAGTTAAAAAAAATCAGTTCAATGTCAAGTTTGGCCAAAAAGTGTAACCCACTATTGTGAGTTCACCCAGGGATAAAGAATCAAAATTAGAAGTTATAGGTTGTATGCCAAATCTTGCATATAAATATGTCATTTAGACACTAGATCATCCATTAGGGACAAAGAGCCAAAGTGAGTCCAAAATGATTGGGGAAAGGTGTTCAAGATATTTCCACCCTTATATTTTTCTTCCACTTTGACTTGTATGTGAACTACTATGAATCATGCATGAAAAAATAAACATGAAATTAAATGGTAAGAGCATACATTTGTAAGGATATGTACATGGACAATGATCTATACATGCTCCTTGTAATGAGAACTGCATATTCAGACCACAAATATGAATTTCCATGAATAGTTTATGATTGAAAATTAGAATAGGCATGAACAAGTACTTAACAATACCAAAAATTAATGTAACAATTTAAAAAGGTTGATGTAGGATTACAAACATGTAATTTTAACCCAAAAGTAATCAATGTAGGCTTATGAAGGAGTCATCATAACCAAACTAATGATATAAGTTTCTAATGGGGGGAGGGAGGGGGAAAGCGGGGGTGGGGGAGGGGGTTGAGCAAACCTAAAAAGGGGTCCGCTCGAACCCCCCTTCATGCGAACCCCTTTGTGATGAAAACCCATTTGACAGGATTTTTTTTAATGCAATCAATGGGAAATGGTAAAAAAAGGGGGGTTCAAACGAACCCCCTTCATGAGGGGTCCAAAGGGTTCACTCAAACCCCCTTTTTTTCCCTTCTCCCCCTCCTCTAGCAATTTTTTGTAAATTTTTTCCTTTCTGAGCTTGGGTTGAAGATGAAAATGGAATCAACTTCACAAACCCAACTGGATGATGGTAGTCCTCAAAATGACCTATCCATCAAATATAATTTTAATATATTTTGGTTTTATTAAGTATTTTTTTAGTTTAATTAAACATAGGTTTTTCACTAAAAATCAAGCTCTCTATTCTACACAGTTGTATGTGTGGAAAAATAGCAGATTATCAAAAAAATATCTATGCACTAGATATTGATGTCCTTGATCCAACAAAAAAAATTTGAATTTCGATACATGTACAAAAAAAGTTGTGTTAGCAAGTAAACCTATGTCTAAATTGTAACTGGTTTGACTTCAAAATTTAATTAAGAAAAAATATTCAATAAACCACTATGAAACCAATTGCATGCACTAGATATCATAGTTATGAATTTAAATTAAAAAAATAGAACTTTATCCTTCATAGAAAAAAAGTTATGTGTTAGCAAATCTACGTCACTCTTTAAAAATGGTGTTTATTGTTAAGAACTAGTTTTCAAAGGAGATGGAAAAAGATGAAATTTGATTCCAATATTAAAAAATATATATATTTAGAATATATACAAAAAAATTCACAAATCACTAGTTTGCATCATCTTCAAATTCCTCATGGCTTAGCAGCTATAGGTGCTCGAAAGTGAAGATTTAGTTAAAAAAAATCAATTCAATGTCAAGTTTGGCCAAAAAGTGTAACCCACTATTGTGAGTTCACCCAGGGATAAGGAATCAAAATTAGATAAGTTATAGGTTGTATGCCAAATCTTGCATATAAATATGTCATTTAGACACTAGATCATCCATTAGGGACAAAGAGCCAAAGTGAGTCCAAAATGATTAGGGAAAGGTGTTCAGGATATTTCCACCCTTATATTTTTCTTCCACTTTGACTTGTATGTGAACTACTATGAATCATGCATGAAAAAATAAACATGAAATTAAATGGTAAGAGCATACATTTGTAAGGATATGTACATGGACAATGATCTATACATGCTCCTTGTAATGAGAACTACATATTTAGACCCACAAATATGAATTTCCATGAATAATTTATGATTGAAAATTAGAATAGGCATGAACAACTACTTTACAATACCAAAAATTAATGTAACGATTTAAAAAGGTTGATGTAGGATTACAAACATGTAATTTTAACCCAAAAGTAATCAATGTAGGCTTATGAAGGAGTCATCATAACCAAACTAATGATATAAGTTTCTAATGGAGTCATCATAACCCAAAGAACAATGTAGGCTTGTGAAGGATCCATTATAGCTAATAAAATGATGCAATGTTGATAAGGAGCCATTATAACCAAAAGATAATGATTTAGGGATACAAAGGAGCCATCATAACCAATGAATTGATCTAAAGATAAGAAGTAGCCATCATAACCAAAATAATGATGTAGGGTTGTGGAGAAGGCATCATAACTAAAATAATTATGAATAGTTATGAGGGAGCCACCATAACCAATATAATGATGTAGGGTTACAAAGGAGCCATAAAAAGTAAAATATAGAGATGTAAAATTGTGATTGAGCCATAATAACCAAAATCATGTTTTAGGAATGTGGAGTGATTATAAGAAAAGTAATGATGTGCGGCTATGAAGGAGCCATCATGACTAAAAGATGATGTTGGATTGCAAAGGAGTCATCATAACTAAAAGAGAGTGATGTAGGGCTGCAAAAGAGCCATCATTATCGAAAGAGATTGATGTAAGATTATAAAGGAGGCATCATACCCAAAAGAGAGTGTTGTTGTAAGTCCCAACATTTTTCAAGCCTAGTTGCACTCTACATGCTTAATGAATTTGATTATTCTAGTTAATTAAAGTTTTTATTTGTAACCTCTAACTATTTATTCTTAGATTTCTCATTGATTGTCTTGTAATATTAAATTATAATATATCATTATTTAACTTACTAAATAATGGTTAATTAGTCTTCTATATGAATTTTATTTTTAGATAATATAGTCATATTTTCTATAGGGCCTTACTCTTGAATAAAAACATATATACATTAATACTAGAAACTATCATAAAACTCAAAGTTGCATCAAACAAGTAGCTAATAGAAAATAATTGAGCATAAGAATAGGTGCAATAATAAGAAAAAAGGTTTACAATAAAAAAAATGTGCATAGCAAGGAAAACAACACCAAATACATTACCACTCAGAAACTATAATCGTTTATGACCCACAACAACATCTTCATGTGATCAATACCATAATCCTTAACCCACACTATTAGACCAATAATCACCCCTAAATAAGGAATATTATGCATAACACTAGAGAGAGGTCTAGGAAAGTTAGTCTTATTACCATATCCTTATAATGCTAAGCCATGTGCAATGAATAGCTATAAAATAATAACATATAATAATTATTGTCCATCTCCCCAAATATATTATGATGAATAATTTACAAAGAAGAGCTAGCAGCTTACCAATGTCATAATAGAAAGCCCAAATCAATCTTGTTTCTCTCCAAAGAACATCGACATATTTTTTCTAAAAAAATTTAGTCCTTGAATTAACAAAATCTTTTGGCCTTAGACCTAAACCAAAATTCAACTTTGTACCTCTTAGTACTTCCATTAACACCATTTGTAACATATCGCCAAAATGTTATAGTAAGAACATATTTAAAGGTATAACAAAAAATCCACATCTTGAAAATACGTTGTGAGATTAGCAATGATTTCCTCTTAGAGAACCACCTTTAGTCTATGGCTATGCTCACTGCCCATAGATCATAGAAACTAACACACAAACCCTAAAGTTCTATCATTATTGTTGCAAAAAATATGATAGAGATAATGCAATACTACATTGTTAGGGATATTAAAGCCTTTATCTTTCTTATTACTTTTTTTACTAATTGTCCTTATTAATAAAATACCAACACATGCTACAAATCTACCACCTAGAAACACCAAAAACCGGAGCCACATTGCAACAAAAAATATGTTCAATCCTTTAATAATTACAAGTAACTAAACTCCACAACCATCATTCATTATAACCTATGTTGTGGCTAATCTTGTGTATTCAAGATCCAATATTTCCCCAAATAAAATAGGGAATTCCCAAACCATTTATAATAAATACCCTTAAACACCATTAGAAGGATTGACAAAGATCCTTTATGATAAATAATATTTACATTCTCTAGAAATAAAATACCACAACTTAGACATGAAATGGATCCAACAAAAGGCCGTCCTAATTATATCAATCCTTCATGACAAGTGGTAGATGTACTCTACATTGTTTAAAATTAAATTTGAATGTCTGATGATGTTACAAGGTAATTTATTCCCCTTTAATTTTATAATTTTAATACGTTTGTTGTGGTTTGATAGTAGTTCAAGTATTATTAAGGTACACACAGTGTCAGATGATTTGGGTCATTTGAATATCTGATGGCTCATGTATCCTCCTATTGATATAATTGAAGGTTCAATTTTGAATACCCCACCATTGTTCCACAATATCAATTGGGTCCCTTTTGATTGGCATAGTGATATTCTATCTTGGTAGGCTCCACTCACTCCAATTGTTCATGTGCAATTAGTTATAATGTAACCAATGCCACATGGCATGCTCCCAAGTATTCCTAAAATGATAAACAATAATATTACTCTAGATTAGGGAACACTATTCAATCCACCTTCATAACATAATCCAACAAACAATGGGATGTGCAACCATTTCCTTGCAAATTTCCATTGTAATGCTTCATAGTTGTATAGTTTTCATATTTGTAACATTTTTTTGGTATTCACAAGCCATTTCATAAATCTAGAGAACTTTGGGTGGGATATTTCATTCCTCAAATTAAAAAATATATACAAGAACTGATCCAACATTCAAGGCTAGTAAAATCCTATCTTGCATGAAGATTTCATTAAGAGTTTACCTACCTAAATCTCTAGGGTGTTGCAATATGGTGGAGTTCAATGGAACATGTACCCATGGCCTACATAGTAAAATCCAAACACTAGCAAAAGACTTCAAGATGTTAAATTTTTATAGACATCACAATCTTGTTGGTCAACCTACATACTTCAACTTTTAGTTTTGGGAGGAAATAATCATTATGGGTTGGGATTTCATTGATAAATATTGGTTTATGTGACACTTTCTAGTTTAGACATGATTTTCTATTACTAAGTTATTGAGCTTGATGTGAAAAACAATTGTCAAGTTAGGTGATATGTGTCTAAGCATTTTGTTTCTAATGCTTGACCCTAGTATTAACCTCCTTACTATTAGGAATTGCAGGCAGGAAATAGAGGGATGAATTACCAATTATATGTGAATATGATTAAACACAGAATAGGAATAACAGAGGAATGAAACTAATTCACAGAAACTGGGGAGATAACAAGAGTTTTAACGTGGTTAGCCCAATTCTTGGGCTATGTCCATAAACAACAGTCCATTTATTAATTAACTTCTAGCAAATATATATTATAATAACCTGCAACAATAGCTACAACGTGCAACAATTGATTCAAACGATTTTCACTACTCTATTTTCACACACAATGCTACGTGCACCCAACACAATACCTGCATTAAACTTTGTCACTTCCCCACACTGAACCGCACAATTTTTAGCAAATCCATGCACTCTATAACCCTCCAATTCCATGCCACACATAAAATAAACATCACATGCCTGTTCATTTCTATGTGTTTCCTTATTGTTGACCATTCAAAATTATGACTATTTGAATTCATTTGTGGCAATAAAAATGTTCATAATCTCAAGCATTTTTCCAAACTGTTTATTAACTAAACTATAATATAATTCTACAACAAATTTCCTTTGACAAAATTAAGAAAAATTTGATTTAGCAGTATTGCCCCCGAGCCCCCGATTGGGGGCATTGCCCTTAGACCCCCACCATGGGCTCTGCCCTTGGGCCCTCACTAGGGGGATAATACTCCTTGGACCTTGCAAGAGGGGCTCCAATCCCCTTACATTCCCCCATTAATTGATTTAGGGGTAAAACGTGTCAGATAAAGAGGGAAAAATATAAACATCAAGACTGATCAAGCTCCACATAATAACAATCTCCCACTTGGAAAATAATCAAACTCCACACCATAACACTTACAACTATATAGGGGAGCCTCTATACATGTTTCCAAATGAGATTGTATTTTATGTAATGGTCAAGTGGCTTAGTGAAAATAATATAAGAGATTTTTATCCTAGAGATTCTAACTCTTCTCTCTATTTTCTTGTGGATAATTGCATGTGTATCCTTTTTTGTTGATTATTATATTGTGAGCTATTAATATTTGATCTCGATGTAATGATTTATCTATTTGGCCCAATAATTTCATTTATATTATTTATTTTTTAATATTCTCTTCCCTTTTTCCTTGAATTACTTTAGGATTAGCATAGGATAGATAAGGAGCTAGCCTTGTAATCTCTAAAATTGGCTTGGTGGTTGCTTCTTATATCAACTAGTATTTCCAAGTGTTTGTGGTCACATGTGGGATATTGATCCTGAACATAACCAATGACCAAATCAATAGTTTGTTATCACACACAATGGGACACAAACCATTTAAAATATTTATCCTTCATTCTAAGGCTCCAACCCACACGACCAAATTTAGGAAATTTCTTGGCCATTAATTCTCATGATCACCTAACAACTTTATTTATGGAAACTCTATAAAAAATGAACTAGAATTCCTATGACCCCTAGAGATACCAAAATAGTTGTAACCAAATCCAACCAACAAATCCTAGTGCAAGCCTTTGTGTTGATCCCAAGAATAATACCTCAAACTACATAGCCACCCCAATCTCAAGCTTAACAAGCTAATCGTACCATGGTTTCCCAAAAACCACCAGGATTATTTTCATCATGGAATACCAAAGGTCCAATTATTCCATCTATAATACATATTGTATGGAGAGATATCCTAAATTTTATAATATGCTCACTTCCCTAATTTATATTAGAAGACTTAACCACTCCTATTGAACATCTACATGATGTTGTGAATCATTGTATGAATCAAAATATAATAGAAGAAAGTATGACATTTTTTTCTATAATGGCCCACAACAACCAATATTCCTAAAGATTGAATGGACTAAAATTGGAAGCCCAAATAGTATAGATGGTCGATTCTTATGATCTCATACAAGATATGGATGGGTCAGTGAGATCACAAATAGATATAGTTCATACTCAACTTCAACAAGTACAAGACCAAAGAGAACATTGAAAATTGCATGTAAAACACCTAAGAGAATTAATAAGCCTAATATTGGTATACATGACTACGATTCTAGGGGAATCCAACAAAATTACACAACAAATACAAATCCCCACTAGCATGATAGAGGTAGAAACAACAATAAAATAGAAACCAAAAATATTTACCATTTTTTTATAATTAACATCAATAGTAGTATAATTAGCAAGAACACAATTAATAGTTTGGCAACATGCCAAATTCTAGGAATAAATTCAAAAGACATTATCAAAGGTTTGCTCCTTTCAAGTAGTCTTTGAGAGAAAAAGGTATTAAAAATTATATTTATTTTGTATAACGAATTACACAAACCCAATCCCCTATGAAATAAGGGAAAATATTCCTAGATTTAAGTGTAATAATGAAATTATGGGTGATAACACTTAAATAACTTTATCAACATTGTAGATGAATGAGAGATTGATAATGAAGACATAATGATGAAACTATTAATGTGTTCCTTAGAAAAATGTGCTAGAGAATGGTACAAAATTCTCCCAAATAGTACTATTAATTCTTGGGAGAATTTGATGGCTATTTTCATATTTCAATATAGGACTAACCTTGGTGTGTTGTACATAAACTAACAAATATCAATAAAGACATCAATAAAATAGTGGTGGCTTTTAATAGTATGATTATCATTATAATGAGAAAGGTACCAACTCACCTTAATCCAAATGAATCAATGTACCTTGTCCTTTATTGTAGTGAATTTGATTCAAATATTGTATATTATCTAGGGGACAAGAATCCACAAACATTTAGAGAATCCTACACTACAACTATAAACACTCAAAGTAACAAGATAGCTTTAGGAAAACACATCAAGATATTTAATGTAAAAATCTCACAACTAGATATGGATGCTCCATGCAAGCCACTTATAACTAAATATAAATTGGATAGGTTGATGGGTGAAATGAAAGATATGTCCTATAAAGTAGCAAGGAATGAAAAGGGGCTACCCCTCAAAATGAAGAAGCTCATTTCAATAAAAGGCTAGAGGATACATAAAAGGAATTATAATATTAATTGGTCCAAGAGGCTATAAAAGAATGATATAAAAATATCCACCAAGAAAGTATATTTTAGGCAACAGGAAAAGGAAACACCAAAACCATTGAGGAAAGACTATGTGAATTTCTAAAAGGTGGCATCCTAGTGTAAGACACACTTTCTTCCTCATGATTGTTTAAAGTGTGTAGTCAGTCTTTCATTGAGAAATAAGGAATAGTTTTATAATGAATAAGGTAGTGTTGAATACTATAAGAATGAATTTGATCAGCTGGATGAATTTGAGTATAATCCAATAGATGAAAAAAAATCTTTGGAAAGGTGACATGAACCTTGCATTCTTAAGTCATAATCATGTGTCTTCACATTTTTTGGAAAGTGTTCTAAGGGACATGAGAGATAAAATACTTAATATTTATTTTCTATGACAAATTGTAACTTCATTCCATAAAGGTAGACACTTGTTGGTGACGGTTACAAATAACTATGGAGGAATGTTCATTTTCGGTGTCTACTTTGAAATTGGGAGAATATTCCTTTCCATGTTGATGCATGTTGATAATTGTCATTTCCTTGTCAATGCATGTTGGGCTGCCATGTTTTGCATGCTATTGCATGTCCATTTTTTTAATTGTTGGATTCATTGAGGAATTATGGTACACTCGAGATTGACTAATTTTTAATGGTTGCGAGTTGGGTTCCCATGTGAAGGCCATTCATTTCCTATATTTATGGATTGTCCACTAAATGAGATGTGGGATTTTTATGTGGTTTTTACTTGTTGTTTCAAGATTCCCCGGTGGTTTTCCCTCTCATAATTCTCTATAAATTGGAGCCATGAGATATTAGTTTCATATTGAGTTGCAAATATCTAGGTGATACTAGATTGTTTAAAGAATACCAATGAAGAGTATTGTTGTAGAAGTCCCTTTGAAGATTAATAATATTCTTTCCCTCTTTCTTATGTGGAGTTTTCTTGAAAGGGTTTCTCCATATAAATTTGGTGTCTTATGTGGTATTGTTCTTTTATATTATTGTTGAATGTGTAGTCAATTAAATCATATTGGGTTATCTTATTTTCATATTTGCAAACACATTCTTAAGTTCTTATAGATTTAGTTTCACCTTGTTTCTCAACATTGTTATGATAATCGTGATTTAAATGACTAGATATTTCACTATGGATATAATGCTAATCTAAGTATGAGTAACCTACTCATTATTTTGAGCACTTGAGGGAACTTGTTGGGAAACTGTGTCTCAACATTGCAATTACATAAGGTACTGTTGATATGTCTGTTATAGAGCTATAGGGGCATGGGGTCACCCCCCCGTGCGAGGGGTTTGGGGGGATCATCCCCCCGATGGGGGTTTGGGGGCCGCACGCCCCGACGAGGGCTCAAGGGAAACACCTCGAAACGGAAATTTTATGTATATTTTATTATTATAAATCTGGACCATTCATCATTAGGTCTCAGATCTGATAGTCAATATTTTATTAGCTTGACTTGTCCTAGAAGGCAACCCTATTTTATGAGGGTGTATTATTATTATTGTGTATTGTGATGTATTCTAAGAATCTAATAGTGGTCATATTGCCTTTGGATCCCTGGTTGGTGATACTCATGTGAGAAGCTTGCTCTGCAAGTATATTGTAATCATTGTGATTTCTGAATAATATATTGGGTGGCTTTTGGAGTGTGGGGTTTTTCCTTGAAAGGGTTTTCCCCACATAAATCACTGTGTTGTGGTATGCATGATATTTATGTTTAAGTTTTTGTAACTATTAAAGATCGGTAAAGTTTTGCATTATTCTCATCTCAAGATTAGTGTAGGAACTTGTTCTGCTACCTTAGCTTCCTCACAAGTGGTATCAAAGCCTGATCACCTTTGGTTTTAGTTGTGGGTTGTTGGGTTTTTTGAACTAATCCAGATTTGAGTGGGAGCTTGTGTAGAATACACTTTGTGATCTTGTCATAAGAATTTTTAGATGACAAGTTCATCAGGGAGAATAGAGTTGGATAATTTTTTTGGAAATAACTTTGAAATGTGGAATTTGAAGATGATCTATTGATAGATTGAGATTTGTGGGGTGCTATTGATGAGACTGTTTCAAGGCTTGCAGATACTACTTTGGTTGCTCAATATGATGGTATAGACCATATAGCCAAGGGTCTAATTAGATTGTTCTTGATAGACTCTATTTTAATCAATATCCATGAAGAGGCCTCTGCACAAAAATTATGGAAGAATCTTGGTGAGATGTATCAAGCCAAATCTTTAGTGAACAATAATTTCTTGAGCAAAAAATTGTATTCCTTGAGAATGAAAGAGGGTGGATGAATTATTGACCACCTAGAAGCATTCAATATGTTGGTGGCTCAATTGGCATCGGTTGGTGTCAATATGGATGAAGAGGAGAGATGTCAGATATTTCTTTTTTCTTTGCCTGATTCATAGGGTTCTCTTGTCATGGCTATTGGAAGTACTTTTGTTATATTGAAGACTGAAGATGTGGTGGGTTCTTTGCATTTTGAAGAGATGAGGAGGAAGGTATCCATCAGTGCCAAAGATGCCCTAAATGATTGTGAAAGACCTAAGGAAAAAGGTAAGAATGAGAAGCGTGATAAATCCAAGTCCAAGGGGAGATCCAAATCTCCTGGAAATTCCAAAGTTACTTGTTGAAACTACAATAAGCTTGGACATAATCGTAAGGACTACAAAGAAGAAAAAGAAGAAATTTGATTATGATTCCGAGTTTGAGAAGGAATATGGTGATGCATTCATTGTAGCTTTGAAAACTCATGCAGGTAATGATACATGGTTAATTGAATCAAGTGCATCTTTCCATATCACCTTTAATAGAGATTGATTTTCTGAATATGAAGAATTTGATGGAGGTAAGGTGTACTTGATTCAAAATTAGATTCCTTGATGGAAGAGTGAAGGGGATTGATGGTGTCTTGCATATCTCAGGTTTGGAATGAAACCTACTTTCTATGAGTAAACTGAATGATTCATGAGCACAAGTTATTTTCTCAAGTAGATGATCCAAGATGAAGAGAGGAGCTATGGTGTTGGTTAAGGGTGTTCGGATCAGCACTCTATTCAAGTTGGATGGATGCATAGTTTAGTGCAATAGTTACTCTTTCAAACCAAAAAATAAATTCCTAGACTCTTCATCCTCACCACCAGATCATGCAGAGAAGAAGTCTATTGCAACTACATTTGATAGTCATGCATTTTGGGTACCTAAGGGTTCTCATTCATTAGAAATGAAGCTTCATGCGAAGAAGACAATGCTATGGAATCAACAAATTAGTAACATCAGTGAGAAGGGTCTTCAATCCCTGAAAAATTAGAACCTTGTTGAATACCTTAATGATTGTAATCTTGAGTTTGACTTTTTTGAACATTGTGTTTATGGGAAACAACACCGTGTTTCTTTTTACTCTAGTTCTCATAAGTCTTCTAGGGTTTTGGACTATGTGCATACAAATGTGTTTGGTCTTGTGGATGTTCCTTTGTTGTCAAAATATATATTTTGTTTCTTTCATAGATGATTATAGTAGAAGGAAATTCATTTATTTTCTCAAAAGAAAAGTTGAAGTCTTTAGTTGGTTTAACGAGTTTAAGGCTCTTGTCGAAAATCAGACTAGTAGAAAGATTAAGTGTTTGAGGACTGACAATGGTGGTGAGTTTTGTTCAATAAAATTCAAAAAGTTTTGTAAAGAGCATGAGATTGAGAGACATAAGACAACTCCATACACCCAACAATAAAATGAAGTTGTAAAGAGGATGAATGTATGACATTGATGGAGAAGGCTAGGAGTATGTTGAGTGGTGTTAGCCTTGATTAGAAGTTCTGGGTTGAAGTTGTAGCCATTGCATGGTATTTAATTAATAGATCTCCTACATCAGCTCTTGTTGACAAGACACCCATGGAGGCATGGTCTAGTAAAAATACTTCAATGCGACATCTCAAAGTATTTGGTTGTGAAGCTTACACCCATGTTTTGATTGAGAAGAGGTCTAAGTTGGAGAACAAAGAGGTTAAATATATCTTCATTGGTTATGGTGTTGATTTGAAGAGGTACAAGATTTGGGATCTAGTGGCCCAGAATATTCCATATAGTAAAAGTATGATTTTCTAATAGATGAAACCTTCCACAGTTGAGTTGTAGCTAGAGAAAGAGGAGAAATCGAAGGAGGTAGTTCAAATTCCACTTACTTTGATGAAAGAACTAAATACTCCTATTGAACCTGATGACGAGGAGAGTTTGAGAAGCTCTGAAAGTTCTGAATAAGAAGAATAAATTTAACCTCAATAATTCAGGAGGTCTACTAGAGATAGGTGACAACCTGATAGGGTTGGATACTCACCTGAAAGGTTTGGTTATTAATTATTGGAATTCAGTTGCATTATTACTTTGATTGCTAACACTGATGAGCCTAGACTATTAGAGAGGTTATGGTTATGAGTGATGTAGATTCTTGGATGAAAGCCATGGATGAGGAAATGGCTAAATTGAAGAAAAATGATACATGTGATTTAGTACCTTTTCCAAAAGGACAAAACCTGTTGGATGTAAATGGGTGTTCAAGAGAAAATATAATCTAGATGGAAATGTTGAGAAGCATAAGGCACAATTGATTTCTAAGGGGTATTCTCAAGTAAAGGGAATTGACTATGGTGAGATTTTATCTCTTATTGTGAAGCTAACATCTATCTGGTTCCTATTATCACTAGCATCGGTATATGATTTAGAAGTGGAGAAGATGGATGTGAAGACAACATTCCTTCATGGTGACTTGGAGGAAGAAATCTATATGTCACAGCCTAACATTACATGGTTGAAGGTAAATAAAGTCTAGTATGCAAGTTGAAAAAGTCTTTGTATGGTCTTAAAAAATCTCCTACGATGTAGCACCATAAATTTGACACATTTTTATTGAGTTAGGGATTTCTAAGATCTAAATCTGATCATTTTGTTTACTACGAAACTATTAATGATTATTTTCTCATCATTGCATTGTATGTTGATGATATGCTATTTTTTTGAAAATATAAAAGTTTGATTTTAGATCTAAAGTCCCAATTGTCATAATAGTTTGAAATGAAGGATTTAAGTGCAGCACAATATATCTTGGGGATGGAGATCAAAAGAGACAAAGCTAACATAAAGATTTGGTTAAGCCAAAGCAAGTATGTGAATTCAGTGTTGGATAAATTTAACATGACAACTTGTAGACAATTAGTTGTTCATGTAATGTAGGGGATGAATCTTTATGTGGAGGATTATCTAAAATATCCTACTGAGATGGAGGACATGACCAGAGTACCATATGTGAGTGTTGTTGGGAGTCTTATGTATGCTATGGTTTGTACAAGGCTAGACATTGCCCAAGCAGTGGGAGTCCTAAGTCACTTTATGGCTAATCCTAGGTGAGTACATTGGGATGCAATTAAGAGAGTGTTCAGATACTTGCAGGGTACTTTTGAGTATGCCCTATGTTTTCATGGTTATCTTATTGGACCTCGACATTCAGTTTGTATTTGTGGGTTTGTGCATTTTGATTGGGTAGGAGATATTGACAATAGAAGATCCACCAATGGATATGTATTCATGATGTTTGGTGGTGCCATTAGTTGGATGAATAAGTGAAAAGCTTTAGGTTCTTTTTCCATAACAAAAGTAGAGTATATGGAAGCTACTCAAGCTTGTAAGGAAGCCATTTGGCTTAAGAGTTTATGTTCAGATGTTGGGATTGATGCAAGAAAGATCACTATCTATTGTGATAGTCAAAGTGCCATTTGTTTGGCAAAGAATCCTACTTTCCATGCTTGAATAAAGCATATTGATGTGCGGTTTCATTTTATTTGCGATATGGTGGAAGATGGGAAGGTTAAATTGGAGAAGGTTGACACCCTAACAAATGTTGCAGATGTACTGGCAAAGCCAGTAAGCATAGAGAAGTTTAGATGGTGTTCAGAGTTTATGGGGCTCACAACCTCTAATAGTTAAATCCTATTACTTCCATTGGCTCTTCAAAGGTTTTCAACAAGTGGGAGAATGTTAAGAAAATAAAGGTCTCTCAACCTTTATTTTTTTCTTAGCATTGATTATTTAAATATTTAATGTTTATAATTATCCCATGTTGTTTTGTGAGTTACAACTTGTAGTTTCTATTTCCAAGGAGGATTCAAGTCGGAAGTTACCAATTACAGGTGGAGTTGTGCATGAAGGAAATTTCTATTTCATGTTGATTTTGCATGGAATGTGAGCTTTGGAGGTGCATTTATACTTTGGCAAGTGCATCTTTTGTGTGTGTAGGTTTAGTGACAATTGGCAGTTGCAATATTGCATGTGTAGACAATTGGAAACTTATCATTATGCACATGTAGTGTTTTTGGTGCTTTCCATGTTGTATCATCAATCTTGAGTGTTGGATTTTAGAAATGTCTAATTAATACATTGTAAGATCCTATATATTGAGCACTTATATTTTGGAGTTGTATGTTGTTGTTTTGTTGAAGTATTATTATGCTGTCGAAATTACTCTAGAATTGAGAAGTGTGAAGACTTATGCAAGAGCATAGCTCTACAATTATATTGTAACATTTTTGTTGTTACTAAATAATATAATTGAGCCATGTTTTGGAGTGTGGGGTTTTTCTCTAGAAAGGGTTTTATCGATGTAAAATTTTATGTTATAGTTTTCATTGCTTTTTTTTTATCATATATATGTGCATCTAAATCTGTAATAGTTAAAGGTGTTTAAGAAAATTTTGCAACTCTCTCCTGCTTAGATCAGTGTAGGAAGCATCTTTCATGCACTCAGCTTCCTTTCAGTTATCCACTAAAATAAATATGGGAATTGGGATGAAGGAGGAAAAATTCTCAATGAGTGACCTTAACAATGGTACTTGAACAATACAAAATCATGATTTACACCAATATATTACATCAAGGTAACAATCTAACAAATAATAATACATATTCCAATAATATTAAGAACAAACAAACCTAATTGATAATGATTCCATTACTCCATTTAAAGCAGAGAATCATTAGAATAACCATATCCTACTCCCATAATGCTAACAAGGGAGAGATATTGAGGATCCAATTGAAAGTTAAAGTCATTAATGTAGTGCATGAAGAAGTAAAATTAGGTGTGCAAATAATAAGGCACACATGCATGGGGGTTGAAAAGGTTTTGATTGTAAATAATAAGACACACATAAAACCCTTATAACACTTTATAAGTAGCGTGGGTACACATGATGACACAATATGATATATAAGATCCATAAAAAATAGAAAATACAATGTTGGCACTTTATTTCAATGTATTTATAAAAGTGCAAGCAAATGAATGCATAAAATATCCAAAAAGGACTATGACATAAAATGATGAGACTCATCATGTCCCATTTGTTGCAACAATTATAATTATCCTTGAATTTTTCATTGTTTTGGAGGGAGACACCAAATTTGGAAGAGGGAGTGAATTTATTATTTGAATAAATAGCTTCAAGTGGGAGGGATTCTTATGACATGAAGTTGATTATGCTTTAGATTATTGTGAATTATGTGAAATTAAAGGTTCAATTATCCGTGTTTAAGCCATTATAACTACACAACAATGATAAAAGGGCACTTACAACCCCCATAATAGAGTGATACTAAAAGTGGAGCCCCCCCCAAAAAATATAATGTGCACTCAATGCAAATTTTACAAGGAAAAAACACAAATCAACTATTTTATAACATATAGTAAATTTATATTTTTTTAGAAAAAAGCTTGACATACTTATATTTTTATATTAAAAATAGAATCCTTCTGATTTTTTGAAAATTTTAAAAAATGTCTAACTTCAGTGTTGTAGGAAAATAATTATGTCTTATAAAAAAGTAAGTAAATTTGGGTTTCAACTAATAATTATAGTCACAACCAAAAAAATTAGAAAAAAAATACTTGACCATTATATAATTCTCAAAAAGAGCTTTCTAACATGTATAAGAAGTGAAAAATTTGGCATCTTAGGTAAAAAAAAATGTTGTTAAAAAAAAACCCTTTCAAACATTAAAAATACCCCAACATTGTTGGGGTGGTTCTTGGGCTACACAACCTGGATAGGCAAAGCTATGGTGACACACAGGTTGACAACTAGGGCAGTGTGGGGGAAATGGGGGTGTTGGAGGTAGTGTTCCAAGGATAGTAGCAATGAGTTGTGTTTCTCATGGCAATGGGTTGTAATAGTGGTAATGATGATTAGTGCTAAGGTGAAGCCCCCTAAGGGTTGGGTGTGATTGGAGGCTATGTCCCCCAAGACCACCCACCTCTATATGTAGTCACCAACCTTATGTCAGTTGACAATTGACATTAGCCTTGTGTAGGATTGTACCTTTCCAATTTTTTTAAAGATAAAAAATAAATAAAAATTTGCACCATACTAGAGCTAACACTCTACTAGGTAAACACAAAAATTGAGACATCTCCATGCAATTAAGTGTTATGACAAACATATAACTATACATGTTTATATATATGATATAAAGTTCATACAAATGCCAATGAGGAACCCCAAAAAATCTATGTACAACATTATAAGCAAATGTTATTGATTTTATTATTGATCCATATATTTTTTGGCCCTTTAGTCTCAACGGTGAGGTCAATTTCGGTCTAGGATGCATCATATGAAAGTAGTTGAAAAATATCCTAAATAAGAGAAGGGGCTTGTTGATTTAGATCTCTAATATTTACTATGTTGGAATCACCAAGAGAGTCATAGTCTCACAAGATTCTTGTAAAGCCCAATGACCCTTCTACAAAGAGATTAAGAAAAAT
Source organism: Sequoiadendron giganteum (assembly GCA_007115665.2). Lineage (NCBI taxonomy): Eukaryota > Viridiplantae > Streptophyta > Pinopsida > Cupressales > Cupressaceae > Sequoiadendron > Sequoiadendron giganteum. The sequence goes on from CM021103.1 coordinate 54,869,389, forward strand.
TAAGCTATAATGTTAATACTCATACATGTGAATCAAATATACACATGTGCCCTTGTATAGAAAGGAAAGGGTGATGAAAGAAGATGGTCGAGGTAAGTGACTAATCCACATGTGTACAAGATAAGTGTAGAAACATGTGTCATGTATACATGACTTAACATAAAAATAAAAATAAAATTCTAGGTAACCTTAACCAACTAGGTGCGAATAAGAGTCATAGAGTAGCTAGATGACTAAAGAAATTTTTCACATCAAAAAATTCTAGACTCTTTACATTAAGTTTTGGTTAAAACAAGTTTATGAATAAACATGTCACTTATACAATAATCATTGTATTAAGAAAACCCCAATCAAAGTGAGTTCAAAATTAATGGGAAATTGTAAGTTATGCATTTTTTGTCCTTAAGATATTGACTTTTCCTATGACAAGCACTTAAAAAAATTACTAATAGGTGTAGAGGAAAAATTAACTCTACATTAAAATTTAGCTAATTAAATAAGTGTGCTCAATTAGCAACCAATTAACCTAGATAGAACTAGTTGGGATTGATAATTGAAATTACATAAATTAAACGTGGAATTAAAATAAACTAGATGTGATATTTAGCTCAAAAATTGATGATGAAGGTATGCCAAATGTTACAAGTTGATTCACCAATGGACTTAGAAAAATATCTAAAATTTTACAAATCGGTTATTTTTCAACCTAGATTGCCTACAAAGGTGTAAAACCGATCTTGATGTTTGTGGATATAAAGTTGCACATGCTCATAATTTGAAACTTGCAGATTTGATATAGCAAAAGTTAAGTTGTTTAGATTCTTGTGCCTTGACTTATATTATCTAAATGTATGAGAGGAAAGGAAATGTTTAAGAAAATATTAAGGAATCTACTAGATTATGAGAGTCAAATTCTTATCAATTAGATCACTAAAGAACTAACTTTATAATTCTAAGTGAAAGATGAAAAACAAGTGATGTGTTGATTTAATTATTTGATAATGTTCTATATTCTTTTGATACTACCTATAAATAAAAATGTCCCTATGTTCAATAAGAATGCCCATAATTTATTTCAAAGTATATGAATGAATACCATTAAATACAAAACCAAACTTACAATCAATAAAATATATGCTAGATTGGCTCACAATTTATTAGTGAAGTAGTTAGTAATAAAAGAATAATTTTTTGAATTTTAAAAAATCAAAGATAAAATCTTTGACTCTAAAGTGATTTGGATCAAATCTACCCCAAAATATATAAATCTAAGATGATAACTAAATCTATTAAAAAAAACTAATATATTTAAAAATAAAGAATAAATCCATAAAAATCGGTGAACTCACAAGATAAAGTAAAAAAAAATGAATAAACAATTTTCACCACAAGACAATTTAATTATTTATCTATTCTTTTAGAGTTTGTCTTGGAAAGGCTTCCAATGGGCAACTTTTGGTATCCAAGGTGAGAATCTTTTGCTTAGGCTTTACATTATCCCACATGGGGATAATCAATATAATTTGTCCAAATGGAAACAAATCATATAATGCTCTATGACAAGGATGGCTGTGATAGCCAAAATGAAAAAAAAAAACCTAATATTTGCCCCCACTAAGCAGCACCATTGATGTTTTCCCCAACTTCACTCCACATACACCCCACCTGCAAAACAAGTCAATATTTGCAACATTCCCAATCTCCACTCATTTGCATCACTAAATCAGAAAAAGCCAACAACAATATAAACCAAACATTGTTAATTAATAACTATTATCCCTCAATAGGCAACTGCTGTTATGTTAACTACTTAAACCGGGAGGAAAGTGGCCGGCGCGGACCCCGGGGAGGAGCAATGAGAGCGCAACGAAGCTAATTTATGTGATGATGTAAATAAAATATTGCGGCTGAGATGGACGTATGCTTGCATGGGGGAGCAAGTATGGGACGTGGAGATGGTCCACGTTGCGTGTGGGATAAGACAAGCATGCAAACTCGGGGTTGCATGAACCGGGCTCAACGCGCGCCGGCCGCAGCCGCCTTTCACATCCAGCAGTTGGCCCATCCGCCATGACTCGCGACATGGCCGATTCATATTCGCCCCTACGCCCTATTTGTTTACATCGCCTCCCAAGCTACTTGAAGATATTTGTATTTATATAATCATTTCCTCTGCTTAATTTAGTTTAGTCTAAGATTCTTATTGGACGCCGCCACCCTCCCTACAAGAAAATTAATTGAATAGGTATGAGGAAAATTATTGAGATGAATGGGAATCTTATATGATACTCATATTAGACATATAAATGTTGCAATGTTGAGAATTCAATGTAAGAGAAGGTATTATGTTCTTCTTTGTTGTGAAGGATTAGTTGGTGTAAGGTTATAAACTTTATTTTGGTTGGATGTGTATTTTATTTAGAAATATTTTAATAGTATTGATGATGTGTTTTCTTAAGCATTTAAATTATAGTAGTATTGAAGAGAATATTTCATAAATGAATAGTTATAAGTATATTTGAGATAGGACAAGAGTGAGAATAAGAGCTAAACTATAAATAGAATATAACATCTATGATGATCGTTGTCATGGTTCATCTGATTCAATTGTCAAATAGTTAATAGTAATTTTATTCCTTGTTCATATAAAAAAGTGGTAAATATTTATCCTATTTTTGTTGGTCAAAACTAACATTTGACTATTGAACTGAATTGTGTTTAAAAACAGCCTTACCAAATTGTGTGGAATATCTTTTTGTAATACAATATACTCACTAAGTATACAACACAATATATACAAAGTCTCTATTGTAGTAAATTGTGCGGACATAATAATGTCAAACTTTAAATAGATAAGATTTGTAATATATACATGAATGAATGAAAAACTTTTAACATTTAGAGACTAAAAATAATATGATATAAGAAGCAAAGACCAAAATTTCTACCTTACGAGCATTTAATACTTGAGAAAATACTTTTTGATTATGTTTTACAAGTCCTTAAGCGGAGATTAATCGTGAAATTGACAAACAATTTTGTTGTGATAGTAGAAATGAAAGGTGGTGATTGGGGGGAATGAAAAGGACAACTCGAGACATGCAAAGTAAATAAAATAATGAAATGGGTCGACCCATTTTCAACCTAGCCAATGTTGTGACCGTTAAAACAACATTTACAATTTGGAGGGAACGTCCAATGGCTAATGGTCCAGAGAGAATCTCCAATCTCTCGACCCCGAAGTAGTTTTTTTAAGTAAATATAACGTGTGATGATTTTTGAGGGAGAGTCTCAAAATAGACTTCTTAGGTAATAGTTTTTAATTAGGTTGCAATAACTATTGACTTAGTTGAGAAATTAACAAAGGATTGTGTTACATTTAATTTTATTATAAATTTAATTGTTAGCACGAAGATTAAATTTTGAAGTAGTTAAATTCAAAAAATAACATCTTCAATCAAATCAATCTCATTAAAGATGTGAAGTGATCCATCATAGAGAAATATGAGAGGCATCAAAGCTTCATATGAACATATGTAGCTCGTTCACATTGTGGTTGCCCTTCACATTGCGGTTGCCTTATTATGCCAAGAGAGTTTATAGATTATTACTTCTCCTATTTATTAGTGTTGTGATTGTCCTTCACTTGTGGTGAACTTATTATGCCATGAGGCCCTACTTTATTGCCAACAATAGAGTTGCTTCTACCAAACATTATTATGGAAATATAGATGACAACATTGTTGGAGGAAGAAAAGGTATTAGTGCTTTCATGTAGGGACATGCAACTATCTAAGTACAATGACAATGGTGCTCATATAATGATAAAGGTATTCCCTTTTTAGTTACAACTGGAGAAAACAGTAAGAGTTTAGTTAAGTTTAGCCGGATTTAATTTAGTGCCCATGTTTGGTAAACTAAATTAGATTTTTTTGGGTTGCTCATGTTGGGACTTGGGTGATATTCCCCTATAAAGAGTCCTTGTAGAAATATTTTTTTGCATAGTACATTGTAGTGAGTTTTTAGGCTTTGCAATACAACATACATGTTGAATTACATGTGATGATATTATGGTAGTAAGTTATGGTGGAATATATGCATGGTTTGTTTACATGTGATGGTTTAATGAGAACAAGTGAAACTCCTTTGAAAGAACTCATAATTGCATATGGAAATGGTGTTTATCGAAAACATGAGCAATGATTTAAGAGCACTTATAGTAGAGTCAAAGTTCATATGGCATAATCTAAGAGTGGTATGATGTTCTAGAAGATGGAACTAGATACTAAAAGTAGTCAAAAATAGTATTATGTTAGTGTGAGCCATCACAAGCAAGGATCTAGTACTTAGTTAAGGCTATATTGGGAACACATATGTATGTTGACAGTGTTAAAAATATAATTATTCATTCATGGTGTGTGGTAGCGACTGCATTTGCGAGGTGAGTATATTTAGGAAAGGTGTCTCAAACTTGCTCTTAGTTTTAAGATTATAATTTATAATATGATTTTCAAGTGATTCTAATAGAAAAAAATTATGGACCGTAGTGTTCATTTTTGGCCGAAATGAAAAATTTAGGCTATTTAACATCACTTCCAATGATTCCTAGTCTATAGATCTATTCAATCTCTACATTTTAAAAAAATGGGTTCTAATGGCCTCTTGGATCAAAAGTTATGGCCTCTAAAAGTTGGGCCTCCTACATTGAAAATAAAAAACATCTAGGAAACACAAAAGAGTTGCAAGAGGGATTGAAACTTGTTGAACAAGTTATGGCATGTCATAAGGCATCTTTGGATAGAGATAATGACACAAAAATAGAATGCATAAATTGGTGAGAGTGGATTACAACACACTTATGGTAGGTGAAAGGAATATGTCATTTTTAGTTTTTGGACCCATCTTGGGTTTGAGGTGTTGGTTTTCTAACTAGGGATTTGAGCACTACATGTTAGAACTTAGGATGATTTTATCTCATGGTTTTATAATTACCATTTTATGGTTCATGCATTAATTATATTATTTATTGGGCCCTTAAGATGGAGATTTTGATAGTGATTCTTGTAGGTCTTGTTATGTTGTTAGAATTAATCTAAATCTTTAGTTGGTGATACTCTTGTAAATATTTAGACTTTGCATGTGTATTATAGCCTTCAATTACTGAATAGTACATTGAGTTACTTTAGAGTGATATTTTTCTCTCAAAAAGGTTTTCCCCATGTAAATTGATTCTGCTATGATATATTTCTTTTATGTTTATTTATATGTAGTTATGTGATTAGTTTAATTTTTGGACATATCTCCTCTCATAGATCAATGTATGAAACACATTTTACAACTCTAATTCCTTTCAATTATCCATGTTGAAACTTCATACTTGGCAATATGTGTGGCATGCTAACATCATATCATGTTCAAATTAAATATTTGTATGTCTCTTAGTATTCCACATGTTGGTTGGACAATTAGATGATTGATATTTCGATCTGAATGTATGTGTGTACCACTTTGTATGAGTAAACCAAGGTTAGAAGGCTAGATAGTATACATGATAGCTTGAACATTTTTGGGGTGTAATTACTTGACATATTGAATCTTTCTTGATTAGATAAATAAAATAATTATGAATGCATTTTGGTGTTGGGTTTTCTCTTGATAAATCTTTGTGTCTTTTATAATCTTGTGAATGCATACTATTATATTTAATTGTGTACATGTTAAATAGACTTTACAAATGTTGTTGATTGTTGTCTAAAAACATAACTTTTAAGTTTTGATTTATTAATCTGTCAAATTTTTTAATAGGATAAAAATCCCCATTTAATTTTAGAGTGAGGTTGTTGTTTGGGTGGTGTCTATTTTGTTGGGATTCCAAACCCTAGTGTGTATTGTGATAAACCCTACAAAAATTGGTTTGTATTCTTGTGTATAACTAGATAAAAAAGAAGACTTTAAAAGGATTTGTAAGAAAGCATATCAATATTAAATTTATGGATGGCATTTCGAAGTATGAAATTGAGAGATTCAATGAGAAAAACTAAAAACTATGGAATTTTTAGATGGAGTATCTTCTTATGGAAAGAGATTCATGGATTATGGTATCTTTTGTAACCAAACCCTCGGGTACATTTAATTAAGATTGGGTAAAATTAGATAAGAGAGAAATAAGTACTATGCAATTATGTCTATTAGATTCTATGTTAACGAATTGTCAGAGAATTATATTTATATTATTATGATAAAAGTTAAGTGTGTTATTTCAATATAAGAGTCTAGTTAACAAACTTGTTTTGAAAAGAAGTTATATTCAATAAATATAAGGGGGGGTTACTCTGCCGTTGATCACTTGAATATCTATAATATGATTTTAAGTCAACTTGCATCAATAGGAAATATGGACAAAGAGGTCAAGAGAATTGTATTACTTTGTGTGAACCTCAATCCTATTCCTGCACAAACACAACAAACAAACACATAGTTAGGTTCATATGCAAGATAAAACAAGGATTCCCCATGAAATCCATTTACAAATAGTCAAAATAGGAAAATGAAGAAATAAAACATGAAAGACAAGTGAAATCCTAATTAAGTATGCAAACTCTTGATCCCATGGGGGAATTGGTGTCAATTGGTGTGTCGAAATTGGCCCTTTCCCAACTCCTTTGTTGCAATGTGATAATTTGTGGATGATTGAATCTCCTTGATGAGATTTTGGCATAACCTAGCTATGAAATTATGAAAGTGATGAACACTTGAGGTGAAATGGACAAAATTAGCTCTCAATGTGAAGAGAGTAACTTTGCTAAAATGGTGGATGAAGATGAAGTTGAGTATAGTAAGTTTACTCAAGTTGTGGATGAAAGAATGAGAGGAAGAGTCTCTCATTTATAGATTTCCAAAATGGAAGAGAGAGTGGAATTGAGCAATTTGGGATCATTCAACATCCAATGGCCAAGTGCCACTTGTCAAGATGTGAATGGTTGAAGGTTGTGCACATTTTTGTCAATGTGCATGATAAATGCTATGAGATTCAAATTTGAAATTTGAATGTGACATGTTGGAGGGAGAAGGAAATGGAGTTGTTGTCACTTGGCTCAAGGCCAAGGACATGTAAGAGGCCTTAAATGACTTGTTGGAAGTACCCATCCCCTTTTGGAGGGATTTTTGAATTGGAAGAATATTCCACAAAAGATGCTCTTTTGAATGGAAATTGATGAATTAATAAATCAAATAAATTGATTTATTATGCAAGTTGCAAGATCTAGAGGATTGGAGTGATTAGGATTAGCATTAATAAGGATTTGATTAATTAAGAGGGGGATTAGTTGATTTGACCATTTTGACTTAGATTTTAGGATTTAAATAAATCAAAGTTGAGAGAATAATGATTTTAGATTTAATTAAATAAGGATTGATTTATTTAATTAAAGGATGATGATGTTGGATTTAAACCAAATAAAGATTTATTTAATTTAAATGAGATGACTTTAGGGATTAATTAAATAAAATGATTAATTTAATTAAAAGGGGGATTACAAATTAATTAGATAAAAATGATTTATTTAAATAAGAGATGAAGAGTGATGAATTTAATCAAATACAAATTATTCGATTAAATGACTAGCAAAGGAGATGATTCAGGATGAAATGGTGTTAGTAAATCACGATCCAATGTGTCAGATCGAATTGTATATTTTCCATATACAATTATGTATATTATTCTTAATGTTTTATAACTAAACCTAGAAAATGTCATCAAAATTTTATTAAATGAGGAAATTAGGAGAAATTTCATGGATGGTAATTCTTCTAATTCCCTAGCTATTAGAGGTGAATGAGAAGAAAGGTGAGAAGAAGGATGAAAGTAAGAGATCTAAAAGTAAGGATAAATCTAAATAGAGGCTAGCTAAGTCTAAAATAAAATTTTGGAATTATGGCAAGAAAGGTCACATAAAGAAGGATTACAAGTCAAAGAAGAAGGATGATTCTTTTGATAGGCTCTTTAAAAATGATAAATTTAGTAGTGATGCATAAGTTCTTACAAGGACCATCACCCTTGCCCTTTTATGGAGATTTCAAGGCAATAATTGTACTATGAAGATCAACTACTAAATCAGTGTCTTTTGTTGGAAATGTGTCTCAACTTACTAGTTGGTTATTGGCAGCATTGTGTACATTTCTCCCTTTGATCACCAGGACTGTGCACCATCGGTGAGACCTTGTTCTTTATCCCAACGATGGTCCGATGAGTCTTCATGTATTCACTTAATCCATCTTCATTGGTGAGACATTGTGTGGTCGATGAGACTTCACCCAATGTATCCTCGACACCCCGATGAGGCTTTGTATCAGAGAGACCCGGATGCTTCACCGAGACATTGTGGAATGTCTCTTCGACAAGTCGATAAGTTGATAGCTTATGAATGTAAAGCAGTAGTGGGGACCACATCGGCCAGTGTGAACTTCATCGGTATGACATCCTATATCATTGAGAGTCAACTTGTTGTCTCACCGATATGTCGATTCACGGTGAAATTTTTGAGCGGTAAAGGGGACATTGACAAGACTTGCTTGTATCGGTGGGAAAAGCTGAAATCTCTCATCAATGAGCCGATAAACTTATAATGATAAAGTGGACATCGTTAGGACTCGAACAAATCAGTGAGAGGTTTGTGGTTGTCTCATCGATGGCCCGATATGGTAACCGTTGTGTGATGGTTGGTTTGCTATTACGAATGGGAACTGAATTGGTATGTTTCTCGTATGATCTGAGATGTAGAAAGAAGGGTTTTCTTCTTGGTAATGATGTAACAAGTAATGTATTGAAGAGTGATTATGTTGTAGAGTTCAATGTGTGAACAAGGTTGATCAGGGAAATGTTATGTTGCCTGAGTTGACATTGTAATTTGACATCTGAATAAGAGTTTGTAACTTTGTTTGTGAACATTGTTTACTGCAATACAAAGTGACTTTGCTTAGGTTGTGGGTTTTTCTCCTGTAAGGGTTTCCCACATTAAATACTGGTGTTCAATTTTGTGTATGATTTTAATTATGTATTCTGTTTCAATTGTGCATCTTTAATGAACTATAATTCAAAATTGAACCTTACTATCTACAAATTCTCCTCTTAGAATTAGCATTAGGAAAGTAATTTTGCACAGGCTTTCCTTACATCTTCTACCATCTTGAAATCCTATTCATTGCAAATGCTCATGACTTATTCATAATCTACTCTATGATGCTTTGTATGTAACTTGAGATTGTGCCTCTAGAATTTATCATAGCATGATAACTGTACTCATGAAATTCATGGTCTACCATTTTACTATTCATGTATTCAATAGCCTCTAAGGTTTAAAATCTCATCATTTCATAACATGACAATCTTTTGCTTCACATAGTTACATACTATTCTCATGTGACATTGGCCTCATGAAAATAAATTAATAACTTATGTCCTTGACTACTCCATCTTTCTTGGACATGATTTATGATAGTTTCATAAGGGTTTGCTCATTTCTTGTTGAATATGTCATCTCCCTCTAAACTCCACTATGAAAAAATGATAGCATAAGTTCATTCACACCTAAAAAATGTCCATGTGAGCCTAAAAGGCTCCATACTTGATATCTAACATTAAGGATCAACATGTACAAAAGGAAAAACATACATCTCATTGGGCTACCCAAAACTATGAAGAAACTCCATGGTGACTATCACAAGAACCTCAAATGCCTTTCTCTTTCTCTTTTCTCCACATGCATGCTTTTGCATAGGTTGGAAAACATGGCCTTCAAGACTTGAATGATCTCCATGGTCATGTAGCCCTCCATGACGCTCATTAAGTATCATGGACGTCATAGTATAGCCTACAAAAACTATGGAGGAAAACTAACTGTTGAAAAAGAGACCCTAAAATTTGAAACCCTAATAGATCGACCTAGTCTTACCATGACTCAAACTCCTTTCAAAACACAATTCCCTCTAAACTAAATGAACGTGAAATTGACAAAGTCAAGACATCTTAAAATGTTAGTAAGCTAAGACTCTTTTAAACAAAAGACACCTTATTTAAGCTTTTTCCCCTTTGGAAACATTTTAACTCTTTTAAGTCCTAATAAACTATCTCATGTAACTATTTAGGCCACTTGACGAAAATAGATTAAGAGTTTCATATTAATATATATTTTAAAGTTTTGACCTCTCTATATTTAAAAAATAAATATCAACTTTAAATAAATACACATAATTTTAGTTCATTTTTTTAATATATATCAATCATATTTTTATTTTTATTTATGCACCCAATCCCGCATGAAATTCGTTACTACCGATATGAAATGCCTCTAGATACTTCCAATCCACTAAAAAATACTCATTCTATTTGATTAAAAAATATAAAATCATTTTCAAAGGCTCAACTAAAATTCAAAATAAAAGAAAAATTTTGAATGAGAAAGACTTGTTCCCATCCATCTAATTCTTTTGCAGGTCAAATCAACGTTACAAATTCTATTAATTTCAGACAATCCCTTAAAAATCCTTTCATCAAATTAATGACGTGTCGAACAACCCGCATCATCTGGCCATTGAATCCCTGAAGCGTTGGCAAGGCACCACATGGCAATCTGTGGCGACGACGTTGGAAGTTTGAACTCAACGGTTAGAATGTAAGACAACATATTGACTTAATCGACAGATTCAACGATTGTTGCGGGTTGTCTTCAACGCAAAAACATTAATAAACTAATTTAATAGGTAGGCATATAATTAATGTGTGGTGTCTTTATTCTTTCACGGGTTATTGAAGATTGGGAAGGGCTAAAAACAAATTTATTAGTTGTCAGCCCAAAGCAGCTAGTGGCTTTATAACCAACCAAAAATAAATTAAAAATATTCAAAATCTAAAATCATTTTTAAAGTGATTTTAGTTTCCCAAAAGATGATGATCTTCCTCAAAAGTACCTATCTCCAATGGAGAGTGAGAAGTGAAGAAGAATGCTCATAATCTCTCACATGCCAAGGCAATTCAGATTTGTGAAGATGGCCATGACCTACTAATGTGGAATTGCTCCAATCATTCTTTGGTTTGGCCATAATTATCATGGTTTTACATTGTATATGGTGTCTAACTAACAATTATATTATTTTATTTAACTTTATTTATAAAAGTTAATTATGGCCAGTTTGCATTTCCATCCTTGTGGTACGGTGTCTGAGGATTTGAGTGGGTCATCCCCTTTCCTATTTGGTAAGCAAAAACATGTTTGTCTGTCTTTTTCCAAGGGGATTAGTGTATTGTTTTGCATTGCCCACCAAACAAGTATAAACATATCCTCCATATTTTGTAGTGACTTAAGCAATGGTTCAAGAAGACAAATCAAAACATTACAAAACAACCCAAAGCTTTGCATATCAAATTGGGCTGGAAACAACCATAAACTATGAAATAAGATGTAAGTTATATAATCCCACAACCCCAAAGAGACAAAACTAGCAACAAGGAATCAAAAATGGAGTATAAGGGAGCTCCATCACTCAACTAGAACATGAATTTAAAGTTTGAATTAGATGACTTGGTCTCAATGCGATTATTGTTGGTAATGTGGTTGACCTTGGTTTAGATGTTGTGTATGTAGTAAAAGTTTTTAATTTAGATTTTTGGAGGGTGATAATGTTTTAGGTGGGGTTTAGATGTGTTTTATGTATATGTTACATATATTATCACATTTTCATATAGATGTGTGGTTGTATATTTATAATATTTAGTTACTAAATTAATTTTTAAATATTATGTTACATATGTACATTTTTAATTTAAATGATCATGAAGATGGAGGTCATTATAAAGTTGAATCAATTGGTCTTTTAAGTATGATGCTTCACCTCCCAATGGTTAGAATTTTAGATTCATATTATAATAACAAGTGGTATGTCATGAAACAAATCCAAAAGATTTATCTAGGACTATTGTGCAATGCTCTATGATAATGTACAATGTTCTATATTGAGATTTGTACTATGTATCATGCATGTTTGAGGGAATGCACGTATGATATAAGTGAAAAAATAGTTGTCAACAATATTGTGTGGCATGATCATGATATATGGATGGTACATGATGCAAAGGGTTGCATATGGGCTAGATGATGTCTACTAAGTTGTGGTACATGGTTCCAAGCACTGTATAAGTGATATGTGGAGAAAGGAGCTACATATGAGATTATGATATATGGAACTAATGTCTAGTTCACATGCTTACATGGGAGCACATAGATCATTCACCCCTTCTTCAAAGACAATCATCCCAATAGTGTTGAAGGAAACTTGCCCAATTTGGTGTAGAGACCATATGGTATGTTTGACTTGTCAAATCACTTCTAGAATCTTATATCTCTAATTGCTCACTAAGATGGTAATACTCTAAGGATTAACTAAGTAAACACCTTAGTAATGATGCAAATAGGGGTTCTTAAGGATTATGTAATTAAAATCAATTGGTGTCAATCACATACTAGCTCCTCACCAAAATAATTTAAATAGCATATATGAAAAATAACAATGATGTATGACAATATATGTGTTAAGTGCTATAGGAACTAATCCATCTCAAAACATTATGTTGCAGATGGGGCATGGTTGTAGATTTAGGCGTATGGCAATAACATTAGAAGCAAGGTTCTTCATTTTATTGACATCAATCAAAAAAGCCAAAGGTTACCCTAGCATCCATATCTACAACTAGAATTTGGGTGCTCTTTTAGAATGAATGTTGTTATTATCATATAGAGACATGTAGCTTTAGGGTCTATGTTCTCCACCTTTGACTAGTAGGAACCCATTTTTTTGCATGCATGCAAAAAAATCTTCTTTGCATGACACTCTATGTTGGAGTGGCTACTGAATTTATGCTTATCACACGATTTACTTGTCTTGGATGGTTTCTACTTATTCAAGGTAGAAATTTTATTTGGTGCAAGGGATTTATCTTTTTTTCCCTTTAGTCTTGGCTCCTCCCCAATGAAAGTCACATAGTGATAGTCTTCTCCTACTATCTTGACCTTGGCCAACTTTAGTTTGGAATAAATGAATGGGCACAAGTCATTGCAAGACTCTAAGTTGATTTGATTTGAATGCCCCCAAATTTTCATACAATTTATGGAAGATAATGATGCAGGTTTTGACTAATTACTCATGTCCTTGGCACATTTTTCTACCAAATTTATTGGTCATCATAAAAAATTGTAGGATAGTATTCAACCTTGAAGGATTCTAATTTTTTACTTGAGTAGGATTATATTTTCCTTCGATTCAGTCTTCCCCCAAAGTGTATGGGCTTGCCAACATTTCTTGAGATATAAATGTAATGATAGAGAAATTACCCAAGCATATTTGATGTGTATGCCTATTCTTGTAGTAAAGAATATATATTATATAGGGGATACACATGATATGAATATATGATCATACCAATCTTATGTTGTCTACGAACGTTTAAAGTTACTTTAATTTTGTTAGCAAAAAGGGTGTTGTACACCTTGCACGATAAAGAAATATTATAATTATGTAAAATAAATATTTATTTGTGGTGCATCTTTGGAGGTGAGTTTAGCCACATTTAAAATTTATTTCGGTCCACTTGTAAAGTTGTATATAATATTGTTTAGATATTTAATGTGTGGGTTGTACAATGGAAAAATATTAAATATTAGAAAAAAATAATATCAAAAATTAAATTTGGGTCATTGGTTTTGTGCTCTCACTACTTTGAGACACATGGTTTAGCTAATACCACTTAGTATTTTTGTCTTAGGTTGATTCTATAAAATAAAGAACATCTTTAGTGGTTGAGTTGGCTATCATTTGTACCAAGTTCTCTTGTAGAGTGCATATGTCAAGCATGGGATGAGATGGGTAGTTGCACATGGTTATCCATCATGCTTGGAAACATGAAGGATGTATTGGTGGATCTTGGTGTTTTAGAATTGTGTGCAATGAAAATCCCCTAGTCTAGAATGCAAAACGAAATGAATGCAAGACAAAGGAAACACAACAATACCTCAAAGATTGGCCTAGTTTAACTTGAACAAAAGAGAGATAAAGATGCTCTAAGATACTCCTAGAAATATGTGCAGTGAAAATCCCCTAGTCTAGAATGCAAAACAAAACGAATGCAAGAAAAAGGAAACACAACAACACCTTAAAGATTTGGCCTAGTTGAACTTGAACAAAAGAGAGATAAATAGAATGATATACCTTATCCAAGTTGATTGGTTGATTGGACTTGTTGATCATTCAATTTATGTGCTCCTAGATCGATTTCGGCAACATAATGACTTGTTTTTGCTTGATTTGGATGTAAGGAAGGCTATGAATGCACTATGGTGGTGTGAGAGGAGAAGGATTGGATGAATGTATTAGAATGTGAATGAAAATGGTTAGGGTTGCAAAATGGCTAAGTGTTAGTCATTTAGCAAGGGAGATTGAAATGGATGGCTTAGATTGATTCTTGAAAGAGGATTAAGGGTCGAGATCAAGAATTGACCAAAGGAATTAAAAATTCATTTTTAATGTGCATTGAAGTGATAAAAGGAATTAAATATTCCTTGGGAAGGAGAAAAGGAATTTAATATTCCTTGGGGGATGAGAGAGGAATTAAAAATTTCTCAAAAAGACCTTGGGAAGACAAAAAGGAATTAAAAATTCCTTGGGAGATGGGGAGAGTTGACTCAAGGGTTGATTAGACTAGTTGATGAAGGATTAGATGAAGGTTAGGTGGCTAATGAGGATTAGGAGCCAACTTGCAAAATTTGGAGGATGTGACACATCCTAATCATGAATTAGGAATGTGCACACCCCTAATGATGAGATTAGGAGGTGGATTAGGATTAAGTGTAAATTATGGGGGATGAGAGATAAAGGGGATTAAATAAATGGATTATTTATTTAATTCCTTGGAGGAAAAAAATAAAGGGTAAGGTATTTAATTATTTAACGAAATACCTTAGGGATTTAGAGGACTTTAAGAGTATTAATTAAATAATGGTAATATTACTTAATTAATGCGAGTAAGAGGATATTTAGACAAAAGGGATAAATTTGACCAAATGTAAGTGGTCAAATTTAGGTGTCTACATTTTTCCCCTCTTTGAGATGGTGTTATAAAGTAGCATCATTTCAAAAAATATTAAAACATAGGACTTGGAAGAATATGACTAGATTGGGAAAGATGCCCCAATCATCAAAGGAGTGACTAGGAGGAAAGATGATGGGAGGAAAGGTGATGGGAGAGATTTTATTAGAGATATCTTAGATGAATAGAATATTCACCATTAAGTCTAGAAATCCCAAACCTATGGATCCATATAAAACATGATTATATTTGGGGTTCATTTTTCTATTTATAAAGCCCTCAAGGAATATTGGATAGAAAATTCTAGAAAATTGTATGCATGGTAGTCACAATCTATAATAGGTTGTAGGTCATACAATTTCATTAGAAAAATAAATTAAAAGTTGTTAGTTATCATATAGGTACAAATAATATAGAGATTTTTTTTTTTAAAGAATATTAAGTGATAGTCGGTCAAGCTAGCATGTCACCCTTTGGTCACATGAGAGATCAATGACCACTACTAGCTAGTAGTCCCTAGTCATGACTAGCCCATCAAGCAGTGCCACCCCATTCATTGTTATCTATGACCATGTCATTTGGAACACAACTAGTACTTCTGACCAATGGGTACCACCAAACCTAGCCACCCATTTTCCACTATCGTTAACTAGACACCAACAATGCTACGTATCTACCACTAACATGTATCTTCTCCTCAAAAACAAGTCTTTAGAACTAACATTAATAGAGTAATTTTTAAAACACATAAGAAGACAATACACAAACAAAGAATGCATTTAAAATCTAGGTTGGAAATACCTATTAGACCATTCACCATTGAGAGGGTCGCAAGTTGGGAATTAGATTTCCCCTTCAAGATTCACCTAGCCACAATGAATATCTCCTTGAAGAATCTTCTAAATAGGTCCATGTTGAACTCTTGTCCAACCTAGGTGTAGAATCCTTGGTATTTTTTCTAGAAACTCATCAAGAGACTTACCATTCCAATAAATGATCTCCAAAATAAAGAGATCTCTCACCTCACCCAAATCTAGAACATTCATACAACCAATCATCTCATGCCAACTAAACTACAAAGAAACATCACAATAACAAGAATCTCATAATAAAATGATCTCAACATTCGTCATTTACATTATCACAAACTATTATCAAATCTCCCACTACAAAACTAATACAAAATCTAGGAACTTACCATGACATCATGATTACCTCATTAACTCACCTAAAATATCCATAATATTTGTATAAAAATTATTTTCCCACATCCCTATACACCAAGGATCATCCATCTAAATTGATAGATCATAACTAACAAATCAAGGTCAGTGAATCTAAAATCCCTTAATAAAAATAGGTTTCAACATCTTTAAAAGTATGAAGATGAGAATCCTATGATAATATAACTAAATATGCTCATTAAATCTCATTACACTCAAAAACTATGATCCAAGAGGTCATCCATGGCACCAAAAGCCACTATAGATGATAATCCATCAGAAAGTGATAAATCCACATCACTACCAAAATATTCCATTAAATCATGATATCAAGGTATACATGACATCATGATAACCATTTACTAAATGAAGATCACTCATGGATCACATAAAATCACTCAATTGTAACACCAAAAACTCTAGAGAATAAATTAAAACCAAAATATCCAACTAAGAAGATAGAAATGACTATGTATCACACAAATCTCACTGAATTATGATCCAAAGCCTCCCATGCCACCATAATCAACAAATGTAGGTTCCAAAATATGACTATCTTGGGTACTCTAAATACCATATTTATGCCTCACTATAGTGAACATACTAAAGCACCAAGGTGATCGAGAAAGGTATAGCCAACATTATCCATACTAGATAAACCACAAGATCTACATGCATTTGACATCTCAAAAGTGATAGAAAAGCATGGACAATGCTCCATTTGAAACCAAATTAATAACAACACCTATAAATATCAAGACATATAATGAATACATTCAACACATGAGTAACATACAATATAGAGACAACTAGAGATAATATGTAAATTATCCACGAATCAAACACTAAATCAACTCTAAATTCAAAATTATAATAATCATAATTCCAAATAAGAGCTCCAAGTCAAAATAATATAACTTGAATACACATGACAAACTCGATTGAACCTCTTCACCATTTCACTAGTGCTTTCCATAATATTTCCTGAAATAACAAATTAGATCCACTACGAAATCCCACTCATGTAATGATTAATAAATAAATAATTCCTTGCAACATATTCCCACAAGCTTGTTTGGATAAGAAATAAATAATGGAGGAATACCTAGAACCAAATCACCATGGATCCATCACATGCAATGACATGCAAGTTCATGCAACTAAATGCAACTCACATGAAAGCATATGTGACCACATGCATACTAGGGAACCAACTTTGCTCTAATACCATATATTCTAGGAAAGTTAATCATAAATCCCTTATCAATTAAACTAGATCTTCATAATTTTTAAGCATTATAGGCATTTCCACGTCAATCAAATCTATAGAAATTTTAATAGCATTCTGAAATCTTTAAAAAAATTATAAAAGAGAGAATGAGAGAGGTAGAAAGGAAATCAACTGGACAAGAAAAAAAATGACACATATATAGCTTGAGAAAACCCTTTTAGGGAAAACCTAGCCTCTAAAGCATCAAATGAATGTATTAGTCAATAATAGTAAAATTTTTACAATATATTATCAAGCTCTTGCCTCCATAGAGATCAAAATCCTATTCTTTTGGTAGAATTATAACAATATATCCCTATAAAAAACTCTCTTTCTACTACCTCCATTTCAAGACTCAATATATAGACTTATGGAGGCCAAAAAACCACCATAAGGCATTACCATGGGCCCAATGAAGGCCCCAAAATACCATGGTAAAATTCCATGTGATCCACACTCCATTATTTTTATTTACCACTTTTAAAAAGATGCTTTATGACATGTGTCATAACTTGCATCAAAAGTGGGTCAATATTTCTAATCCACTTTGTACCCTCACTCTTAATCATTCTCTTATGTGCCATATTATCTCTTATACCATATCTTTGCCATATATTCTTTTACACATCTTTCGTGAATATATTATTTTTTCAAATATATTTACACACATAAATCCAAAACAAAAATAAATTGCACATGGCATAGTGGTTGAGGCATAAAGTGGGACATCTAATTTCTCAAGAAAACATAAAATAGTAAATGATTAAATAATTTGAACATTAGGAATTGTAACCTGTGTACCATACAAGTGAATTGGTTCTTTTTTCCAAGTTAAATGAGGTAAAGGTACCCTATTTTCTCAACAAGTACTATGAAGAGTAAAATATTGTTCAACACAATAGACCTACTTGTTAAGGTATGCACCATCAAATTTGGGGGATAAAGTATTGGACCTTGAGGCATTCTATTGGAGTGAAAACTATAGTCAATATTAAATTAGAGTATTCATGAAATGAGTCGTGATTAGTTAGGCAACTTCAATAGACCCTAGTACTTGATCTTATCCATCACTAAGGTAGGATGTACATTTTAGTAGTTATTGGAGCATCTATTTCCTTAGAGTAGGTGTTCACTATTAGGAGGGGTCCCAAAGTGGCTTAAAAACTAGGATATACATAGGATTTCTAATGATGTGGTTTTGGAGGGCAACCCTCTACCCTTCATTGGATCCTATATGAGGAATACAACTTATAGCTAGAAGGATAGCTCTTCTATGATTTTGGAAAACCCTTGATACGAGGTTTCTATGTCCTCAAAATGATAAAAAAAAATTGAGAAAGAATTTTTTTGGGTCAAAAGCCCAATGCCACTACTTTTGTAGCCACTTTTTAATCACTGAGATCGAGGGTGAGGTGAGAGTATATGATGAACAATCATATAAGGCCTCAAGTGAAATATACCACACAAAATATGATCTTGAAAAGAGATTTGATGTCATATGATATTGTTCTTCTTGTAAGAGATTAGTAAAAAAAAAACAAAAGAAAACTACAAATGGAAACATAAGAATACTATTGCATTGAAATGATAGATTTACATTATAATATATCATTTGCCTCTTCAAGGGGGTAGCCTCTTGGAACAATTCTCAATAATTCATGGACAATCCATTCTACTCTCAAGCCCTTTATTTATACTAATTATATCCTAATGAATTACAACTTTCCAAACATGTAGGATGAACAAATTTAGCAAAAGGAATGACTTGCAAAGCATATGCATTTGATGCTTTTATTAATTAAGCTTAATAAAAAAGTAATTAAAATTAGGAAGAATAACTTCAAGACTATGAATCCTAACAACTAGAGCTATCTTGTTACCTTCTTTTTTATTAACCCAAACCTTTTATTTTATCTTAATATCTGCTTGAATTCCTTTTTCTCCCCTCATAGTCTTAATTATTGGAGCACAAATGCCACTAAAATTTCTAATGATATTCTAGAAACTAGTTATCCCACAAAGAGATCTTATCTCTCCAACATTTACTAGTATATTTCACGTCATAATTACTCTTAAGGTCTTTTCTTGATCCATATTCAAACCCTTTTCCAAAATTACAAATCACAGATATACCAACTCTAATTTCATGAGATTAAATTTATTTAGTAATTGATCAACAAAATTTATTATCTCATTCTTTAAAGTACTAATATGATATGCTTTAGGTAATTCTCTTTAGTCTTACTAAAAATTATAATACCATCCAAGTAAAAAACCAAAAATTTATCCAAAAATTGCTTCAATACTTCATTTGTTAGCCTCGTAAATGTGTTAAGTGTTTTATCAATCTAAAGATAATTACCAACCACCCATATTGTCATTTATTTGTTATAAATGCAGTTTTATATTCATCTTCTTCTCTTATTATGATTTGGGGATAACCACTCTTCAAATTAATCTTAGTGAAATAATTTGCATCACTCAAGTAATTCATTCTACTATTCATCCCTACAATGGGAACCTATATTTGATTATGGTCTTATTTATCTATAGAGTCTACACATTCTTTGCTCACCTAATTTATTTTATGTTAGTATTGTACATACTATGCATGTGATTAGAGTTCTCTTATCAAACTATTCTTTACTAAATCTTGCACTTGTTTGCATAATCATTTAGTTTTTGTTGGTGTCATTCTATGCACTTTCTTATTTGGTAAAATTGTTCATAAAAATAATTCCATTGATGATTGATACTTCTTACACATGATAATCTACCTAGCATATTATTTGACATGATGTCCTTGTGTTCTATCAACAAGTAAATTTTTTTATTGTGGGGATTTGCCTCCACTTGCAGTCTCACATATTCTAGGACTCAACAAAAAAGAAAATATTCTAAGAATCGATGTGAAACATATATTATCATTTCTCAAAACATCTAAGAAATTTCTTCCATCTACCAAAAAAATTATAGTGCTACAAAAATATTTCTTTTCCCTCTCCTTTAGTGGTACTAATATATGTTTTTATCCACCCTTCATCGTAGTATAAGTATTCTCTCTCTCATCATGTAAATTTTTCTATTATACTACAATGGTCTACCCAATAATAAATGACATACATCTATTGGCATAATATCACCAAAATATTCATCTTGATATGTCCCTATCTTAAATTTCACCAAACATTGTTCACTTAGTAGGATCGTATGTTCCTCCTTCAACCACGAGATTCTATAAATATTAGGTTGTTCTAATGTCTTCAAATTCACCTTGTCAATTATTTCCTCAAACACCATATTGTGAATGGTTCCACCATGTATTATAAACTTGCAACAACTACCTTTAGTATTACTTATTATCCTAAAAAATAAATTATAATGCATTGGTTCATCTTTCTCCATAGCATCTAGTTTTAACAAAAAATTGTTTATGAATAGCAAATCACCTATCTCTAGTTCATCTATCAATTTTTTTGATTCATTAGATTCTTCACAAGAATCTATAATTATTTTATTAACACTTCCTTGACTTTGATAACAACAAAATGATCCATGACCTTCTACTCCACATCTAAAATAAGTACCTCTAAAAGACCTTTCTTTGCCAAGCTACCATGTATCTTCACTCTACCTCTTTAATAACCATTGGTTGTACCATTGCAATATGAACTACTAGATTATTTCTCATTATAGTATGATTACTACCTTATATTCCTTTGTAAGATGTACTGCTACTTCCTCTTGATTTAGCATCTTCTATATGTGATTTATTGTCAATGCACCAATATATTCCTCTTAGAAATCATCCTCCTTTGCCTCTCTATCATTTTTTCTAATCTCAAATATTTTATTTACCTTCTTTTTTGTCTTCAATGCAATTCGCTAATATTATTATATTATCTATAGTTTCACCATGATTAGCTCTTCTTGGGTGGTCCCTCTCAATCTATTGATCTTTGACAACCTTTTCCTTTCTTGTTGTAATTCCCCGCCACGTAACCCTAGAGTAAGTTGCAACAACTACGAAAGCGTACAATTTTTTTCTTTTAAAGTGAAATAATAACATGAAAGATGCTCTACACTATTGCAAACATCCTCTAAGGCACACAACTAAGGTTACATCTGAATCCCATAACATAAACATTACTCATTCATAGCATATAATTAATTACTCTTGAATTTAAAGTACATGCATTCAAAGCATTAAACATCACATAAGATAGAAGTACATAAAGTTCCAAAGATTACATTTATTTACAAATAATGTTTACAATACTCATTCCCAGAATGAGGAAGAACGCACAATAGTAATTACAATTTACAAGAGATCTCCTCGAATACAATTGAGGAGTAATATAAATACAAGTGTCAACTAATACAATACAACAAATGAAAAGAACATATCAATTGGTATCCACGAGCTCTCCAACTGAAGATCTCACCATCATGAACAAAAGAAGGAAACCTAACAGAGTAAGGTGCACGTTCCACCCAACCAAGTGGTACCCAAAGGCCCACCCCCCATGCTAGGAGATAGTAACAAGGTTCCCTAGGCAAGACCATCTACCACTAGACATAGGCTAACACATAACTGAATTAACCAAACACAAGTACAACACTAACACATTGGTTACATTGCTTCGAGAGTTAAAATAATTAAGTATGTCAACTGATCCATACACACAAACCGTTGTTATAGGAGAAGCATCCTCTCAAATCCGCATGGGTTACCTTGGCAGACCTTCCTAGGCCTCGACCCCCATCATGAGTCACTTCCCTATAGACAACACATGGAACCAATCCATAACCCAAGGGTGTCTAGTGCACACATACAGATATTCAACCCCCATCCAAAACATAAAGGCCTCACATCCCCGTTCATGGAAACCCGGTGATATACTGAAAATGACAATATGTACTACCCAAGGGAAATATAAAAGGGTTGACAATAAAATTACAACAACCCCCAACTAAATTCCCGCATCTTGAAGTATTACTAACGCTTCTAAACAAATTTCCCCAAAATGAGAACATAAGAAATTACATACAAAGGGAAATAAAATAGGAAATAAAACTACTCTTCGGATTTCCTAAATCCAATTTCCCCTTCAATGATTTACAGTAAAGTTATTGCCCAAATAAATTAATTAAATAAAATCCCTCTACAAACAGAGAAGGAAAATATGTAGTTGATAATTCAATCGAAATTTGAAATGGCTCCGAGCGAGATTTCCTCTCCGAACGGGCATGTCACTTTCCAATGGTCCCCTGCATTTGTCGTTGTTGTGCCTGCAGTGGTGGAGAAGCTCGAGGGTGTTCTGTGCGGAAGTTTTGTGTTAGCGACTGGTGACAGGCTTTCCGTTGGGTAGTGCGGGAACTTGCTCTAGGATGATTCTGCTGCTGTGGACGTTGTTGCTCCCGGGATTGGTGTTGGGGTCAATGTTGATGGGGCTCCCCCCATCCTTGGCTCTGCTAATGGTGTGGCTACAACGTTGCATGGTGTGGGTGTTGTTCCCATTGTTCCTTTTGTGTCGGTTGCCCCTGTCTCTTGTGCTCCCTCTGGCCGGAGGTCCTTCTTTGAGATGGTCTTCTCCCGGCCCTCCCCTGCCTCGGTGCCTGTGATTGCTCGTCCTCTTGCTACTGGGTGTTCTGTGGGGAAGGCAAAATATTTTTCTGAAGCTATTAGAGTTTATGCTCGGCCTCCCCAGAGGTCTATTCCTTGTGCTCGGGACTCCCTGGTGGTGGTTTGCGGGCCTGAGATAGTAGAGAATGAGGAGTATTGCCTGAAAACAGGTGTGGTCTGCAAATTTAATGGTATGTGGCCATCCCTCCCAGACCTTCATGATTGGGTGAAGACTTCCTGGAAGCCCTTGGTTTTTGGGGAAATCGAGCTCTACCCTAGCGCTAGGGGCTTCTTTATTGCTACCTTTGGCTCCCCTCGTGAGCGAAGCTGTGTTTTGGATAGAGGATGGATGTGGGGTATTCATTCTCTGTCCATCAGGCCCTGGGATCGTTCTTTCAACCCCCTTACAGAGTCGTTGAATACCAAGCCTGTTTGGGTCCATTTGCCAAACCTTCCTCTCCACTTCTAGGAGGAATCATTCTTCGAAGCCATTGGCAATAGCATTGGCCACTTCTTGATGGTGGATTCTACAACTAGAGAGTTTGGGCACAGCATGGTTGCTCAATTGCTAGTTGATTTGGATATATCTAAACCTCTCCATGGGGATGTTGTATTGCTAGTGGAGGACAGACCTTGGAAGCAGCTCTTAGACTATGAGGGTCTCCCCTTTCGGTGTAGGAGATGTTTTTTGGTGGGTCACTTGGCCTTTGCTTTCCCTCATGCTCGTCACAAGGCCGCTGCGACTTGGTGGACTGATGCTCTCCTTGATCACCTCACAGTGGGTTCTTCTTCAAAGGTTTCTTCTGTGTTGGTTGACCCTCATGTTGCTACTCACCCGAAGCTCTCTTCTTTGGATCCTCCATTGGGCCGCTCTGCTAACACTATTGTGCTAGACCCTTCTGTTGTCATTGTTGGGCTTGTCCCAACACCTGTTGTCGCTGCCCTGACTGACCCTGTTCGCCCGTTGTTGGGTGCCTCTTCTATTCTGCTTGCTAATCCATTCTCGAATGCCTTACTATCGAATCCCTCGCTACTTGGTGGTCCTATGGTGGTTGAGGTTGGGTCGCTCCTCTCATCATTCTCCTCGTTTCCTATTTCCAAGCCTCCCTGGTCGGTTGTTCTTTGGAAGAAGAAGTTTGTGTCTGCTTCCCGGTCTCAAGCTCATGGAGCCAACTCTGAACCTTCTGGTTATGTGGTTGCTTGATCTCTTTGTTTTCCGCAACTGTCAGTCAGCTGTTTCTAGTTGTTCCTTTAGTTCAATCTCTGTTTTAAACTTTGTTTTTCTTTGGCCCCTTGGGCTCTTTGTGAAGGGTACGTCACCCTAAAAATGTTGCTTATCTTTTCAAAAACAGAGAAGGAAAATCTAATTTTATTTGTAACTTCAATTCCTTGATTACTTTTAATAAAATATCAATTTCTTCTAATAGATTATTCCAATTAAATCTTCTAACTGTGCATATACTACATACACCTATTAAGTAAAATCATTAAATATATATTTAAATATGTACATATTGAATATATACATTACGTATATATTAAAGTTATTTATTAAACCAAATAGCATTTTTCCAAACATAATGAAATAATATTTAATATATATATATATATATATATTAAACCATATATACATATATATAATATATATACATTATATATTAAAATCTAAAAACAACGAAATTTCGAAATCAATTTAAAATTCATATTAAATAAAAATTGAACCATACGTTTTTCTTTGAATGTAGATAGATTAGAGGAAGGAATATAAGGTATTGGGGAAACAGTTGTGGCTACCCACAACCGAACCCCCAAAGGTGGGGAGGGCGTGAACTGTGGGACAACGCCACAACGTCGGCTCCCCCCCAAAGGGAGTTAAGTGTGGGGTGTCCACAACGCCCCACACAAAACAATGACCCTAAAAAAAAATTCATTTCAAAAAAATGAAATTTAAAAAATTGAAATCGTCATACGACGTTTCAGTTTATCAACATAAGTACTTCCTTTCTTATTTTTCAAATGAGAAAATCTTACAAAGGATTCATTAAATTAAATGAATATATATATTTTTATAAATATATATGTATATGTATATATATATATATATATATCAACATATATATATATATATATATATATATATATATATATATATATATATTTATAAATTTAAAAGGATCTTTATTCTAATCGGGGAAAAAAAATTCAAAATGTATTCTACATGAAATTTTCACAATATCAACACAGAGGTTTTTTCTAAATTTTCTTTAGGAAAACAAATTTAATAAGAAGCAATCATTTTCTACAGAAAACAAATCCAATAGTAAATTGGAACAATATTTCTCTATAGATTACTTTTACCCAAATTTTCCGAGAGGTTATTTTTCGAGAGGTTTATTTCTACAAAGAATTTCTATAGAGAGTTTAATTTCTTCCCAACAAAGATTTTTCTAGATCCCTAATATTTTCTTTTGGGTTCTTCATTGTTTACAACAATCCCAATTTAAAACTTGCAATAGTTTCAATAGAAGATTTCATTTCTACAGAAGATCTCACGGAAAGTTTCAAACACGACATTTTCAATTTTAAAAAAACTCAAAAGCTTCATAATTTGCACAGACAATCCTTTCCCAGACAATAAAATTAATCTAAGAAAATTTTCCAAAGTGAAATTAGCTAGAATAATAGAGGAACCTGAATTCCAATGCTTGAGAGGATGTGGATTGGTGTAGAGCCTCTTCCACATAACCAAGCTTCTTCCAGAACAACCAAAGCTTCCTCCAGAAACAAAACAAATTCCAGAGCACAAAGAATTTTTCCGAGACTATCTTTTTTCCCCAAGATTTCAACAACCCCATGCAATAACAAAAACTTAATTTTAAAACCCCTTTCCCCACAAAATATCCTCTCTTTTTCTTCCCTGAAGAGGCTTCTCGCCTCATATAGTTTGTAATGCCCCGCCAAGCAACCCTAGAGGAAGTTTCAATTCACTATAAAAGCGTACAATTTTTTTATCTTGGATGTATATCTCATTATGTTATGTTGTATCTTTATGTTGTTTAAATACTTATTTCATAATGTCATTAAATTCTATGGTTATATGTTGATGTATGTGTGGGTTTAAGTAATCTCGGTTATGTAGCCTTAGAGGATGTTGTCAATTGTAGGTGAACATGTATGTTTAATTCACTTTAATAAAATAAAAAATTGTACGCTTTTATAGTGAATTGAAACTTCCTCTAGGGTTTTGTGGCGGGGTATTACATAGTTACAACCATTAATTTCTTCGTGAATATATTTTTTGCAAAAACCCTCATTAATATTTTCAAACACGTGTTGAAAGCAAAATATCTTTCAAAATCAATTTGCACCAAATCCTCAAGATATTTCTAAAAATTAAAACATTTTAATAATTTCTAAAATACTTAGCATTTCTAATTTGAACTTAACTCAATTAATTTATAAAATAAATTTAATCCTAAGATTAAATTATTTTACCAATTAGATTAAATTACAATCTTCTAACATAATAAACCAGATTAATTAAATAATCAACTAAAATATTTAAATCATTTATTTACCTTTAACACACTTTGCAATATAAATAAAATCAAGGTAAAATTGAACAACATTAAAGCACAACATAACCAATAGAACCTACAACACACTATGACTAGGGTAGTGGCTTGACACAGGAAACCTAGCTACTATCTCCCAATCAACATTACCGTTGGACAATGGACATGCTCAAACCTGTGAAACCAGGTGGAGTCGATGTCCTGTACTTGTAAACCTGCAAACAAAGCATATATCGAACATGCATATATATATCATAATAAAACACACCATGAAGAGAGAATCACAGAATCACAGGGCGCTCGCAAGCTAGTGGTGCAATTTCGTCCCTTTCACCAATACAATGTCACAAAACTAACGAATCTAACATCAATAATCTACTCAATAGCATATAACAATATTAATTCAAATAACACTATGTTAATCAAAAGCATGTCAAAATAATAACATCAGAATTATGTACCATCTCATCATAATATAAAATCCTCATCGCTCTAAAGCGATCAAATAATAACCAAGTCATGGTACAGTCAAAAAACATAAGCATAACAAAGTAGAACACTGTCTAAACATAAGAGCAAATCAAAGGGATGTTACACTTAATTTACTATGTCTATCTTAGTTTTGTAATAATCTCTTCAACAATTCTAACTCATAATCAATATAGTTATAAATTGAATCTTTAGTTTTATCACCATCTTATCCTATTTTTCTTTCCCTCTTTTCTTTCTTTCCAATTTTACTTCTTTCCACCAAATAGTAGCATGTCCTTTCAATTTTATCTTCGTAAATCTAACCCTTTCATCATCTACAATTCATACATACTCAAAATATTATTTTGGTTCATTTATATAATCAATTAGTTCCCTAGGATTTATATTACTAGGATAGATAGAAATATCAACTTTAAGTCTCTTACCAATTTTAGAGATAGTATTAACATTTTTACTTGACATGTTTCTTCTTCCTCTTGAACTTCTATATCTTGTTTGGAACTTGGTGCATTTTCTCTTCTTTCAGTTTCTTCATCATGACTTTCATCATTTCTAGGTTCATGACCTCTTTTCCTATTTTATTCTATAACATCCAACTAGATCTTCATTTCTATCATCATTTAAAACATTTCTAAGTACAATTTTCTAACAATAATAAAAACATCTTGTTCTCTTTGTAGAGGCATATTATCCTTGGATTTGATGCAAACTACCTCAAGGTTAGTGATCTATCTACAATCAATGTTCCAAACCTCTTCAATGTTGGTGGTTTTTCCATAATAACTCTTGTAAATTACCTCAAAATTAGTGATTTATATATAAACCTCTTCTATATTGCCTCAAATTTTCCAATCTATTTACAAGAAGAAACTTTTGATCTTCACAAGATTCAATTTTTTTCTTAGATACCATTTGGTATAGTCATGGATGTAGGGTCCAATTAAGGATTACCCAACCGTACACTCAAGTACACAAACACACACACACAACAAACTACAATCATGATAACAAAAAATAGAATTATATGTCATTGACATAGACATGGAATACATTACAATTCATAACAAAGGATTAAAAATTGAGGCTTCAACCTTCAAAGATACATGGGCACAACCATGTGCAAATTGAAAATTTCTCCTAGGATATTACAATATATATATATATTTCATTGAACATTCCAATCACCATATAATTCCTCAATTAATATTTTTACTACCCTTTGAAACACCAGAAGTGTTTTTTATATAGTGAGTTGTAGTTGTTGGGATGATTTATGTTGGTTGCAAGGTAGTGTGAATCTTAATGCTAGATGAAACATGCATTTTGGTAGGGTGTGGCAAGGAACCTTCTAGAATGAATGTGGTAAATAACATGCTTTTTATCATGGTGTGGTTTATACCACAAATCTCCCTATAACAATGAGATTGGAAATGTAACCAATTATTGCCACAAATCTTGGATGATTGCTTCAAATAGAAATAATAAAACTAGATTGGTAGTTTATCATAGGATGTTGAGTCTAGATTATGAAAATCAAAAGTTGTAAAATTTTATGGCTAGAACATTATATTGTAAACCTAAAAAAATTAAAAAAATGTGAAATGAAATTATCTTGGTTGATGCAAGATTGCTCTTCTACTCTAGATGTCGGTACATCAATAACTAATATGAGGGGCACCATTAGTGGATTGCAAAAGAGTTTTTAATGTATTATACAATAGTTCTTTTGTGTGAAGAACTCTATTTAGATACTTCTAAATAATTACTTTGAAATTGAGGGATTAACTAGCATTAAGAAATTTATTCTCCTCTATTATTTAAGAGAAAGGTCAAATTTTGAGTATGTAGTGTAACATACCTCTCAACTTAAAAGTAAGGGAAACATTTTCTATATTTTAAACATTTGTTTAATTTTTAAGAATAGTTACACCTCCACTAACATCATTGTAGTCAATTTTTTTGATAATGTGATAGCTATGCATCCAATATTTTGCTTGAGGAACTCTAAAAAGTGTTTATGCACAATATTTAAGTTCACGAATTTAACAAAATTAGAACCCATTAAGTAAATAGTGAAAAGCATTTCTTTCAAATACAAATATAATTATACCTCCACCAAAATCTTCACAATTATTATTTTGATTATTATGATCCTATAAGATTTATTTAATCTCAATTTTGAAGAATCCTACAAAAGTATTGATGTAAAATAAACTTTGAAAATAGAGAACTCACCAAACATTATCTAAATTTCAGCTTAAACAACACATTAAAAGTTTTGACTTGCTTAGACGGTCTATTTTGAAATCACACTAATAAATGAATCCTTATGAAATAAGTGTGATTTCAGATGAACTACTTAAACAAGTTAAAACTTAAAATATACTATTTAAACCCAATTATTATCTAATTTATGAAATAGATTGAACTCCTATTTCAATCATTTTAAGAATCTTTTTCATGCTCAAATAGTAGTTAACCCCTCTCTATACCATCACAGTCAGAATTGACAATTTCTTGTTTTTTCTATGGAAACGTGTTTGAAGGGGAGAAAACAGGAAGTATTAGCGTACAAGACACCCTTGATGTTGAAAATGTGAGGTCCAAGATGGATTTTACTTTTAAGTCTTACGTTGATGGATTCATCACCACCTTATTCTCTGAAATATGTTTACTAAAAATCTTCATGTGACAAATACTGCAATAATTGTGAAGATGTTATCTAGATAAGGTTCCCTAGGTGCCATTATTGATCAGCTTAGATTTGGTATGGCAGGAGTCCACCAAGTTACTCATAAGTTGAGAAAGACAGATGGAATTTGTATCATGTGTCAATGGTTTTCTTTTTACAGTCAACAGAATCTGCTCTTCTTCAAAAGAAAAGCATTCATTGATAAATATTTTCTATTCAAATTATCAATTGGAATTCCCTTTTATATCAATGCATCTGTGTAATTTGTCAATAGATTACATATTGGTAAAAGCAAAAGCAAAGGCATTTAGATGAAGCCACTTTATGATAAAGTCCCAGTATTATTTAGGTGAGGAATAATTAGATGCCACGCCACTTAGATATGAATATATTCCATCCTCACCTTCAAGGCCTTTCCAACCATAAACTACTGTGGATGACGTGGAATATACAGGGATGATTCTTCTTCAGCTTCAGTACTTGAAATTCCTATCATTCACTCCTTTATTTGGGCCATAATGATTTCTTCAACTCAGATTTCTTTCCAAATGAGGGTCTGATAAAACATGATTTTTCTTGTAGTTTCTTATATTGGATAAGGTTTATCAACCTTCAAATGCCTGCAATTCAATCCAAATCAAGGAAATAAGAATAAGGAGCATTATCTCAATCTTCAACTAGAAGCATAATAATACTTAAAGAGATAAGTGAGAGAATCAAGATGCAGAAGTTTCAGATCTTATAAATGTATTATCTCTATATAGGAAATATAGTCTTTTCATGGCCCCCCACAAACATTTCTTTGACTTCATTCATGGACACAGAGAATAAAGTATTATCAGAATGAGGAGGTCATGTTTGAGAATAGTAGCTGAGAGAGGCATGCAAAAATCACATAGAGGTTTAGTTGATGTAGGTACAGTTTGGTTGCATAGTAGATAGAATGTCATGGTGGACAATGATTTATGTGCTTTTCCTGTACATGGCATCTTATAGGTAGGAGGAACAAATCCTGATGTCAATATCTTAAAAAGTATTGACCAAAATATCTAAATATCAAAGAAATTAGCTATTAAACCCATCATAAGACTCAAAAGAAGAATCAATGTTGGCGTCACATTGCATTGCAAATGGCTTTATCTAGAGTTTGTTCATTCTTGACATCCATGATGGGTTAATAGAACAACATGTTTTGGATGCATTTTTTTTAAATAATATTTATTTAAAATTGAAAACTAGTCAAATGATAGTGATATTAAAGCATGAAATTTATTAGGGGTTTTAGGAGGATTATATTTCAGTTTCAATAATAGTCTTATATCTATATTATATTAATGACACATATGATCTTAAGGGTTGTTTATTTAATTAATATTTTAATATAATATTATTTTATTAATTGAAAAAACATTTATTTTTATGATATATATAGTCACTTGGGTTGATTATTAGTTAATTGATTAATATACTATTATTTTATTAATTACAATGACATTCATTTCTTTTTAGTGCTTTTATGTATGAGTTAGCCTACAATTTGCATCTACGTTGTGGTGTGTAGGTGGAGTAAAAGGTAGAAGATTCAGCATGCTTTGGGTGAGACATATGAATATGTCAATATGCAGATAAATTATGGCTGACAATGATTATAAAGAAAAACCCAAAAATATTATAAATTTATTTGTTTTATAAAAGTTCAAAACATCGTCAAAAACTCAAAAGATTCAATATCATTTCTAACAATGAAAACAAGCAAATAAATTAATAGAAAGAATCATAGAACAATAAAAAAAAATCACTCTCTTGTCACTAACTCACTAATGTGAGTATCCATAATTTGCCGGTTATGGAAATAGACAGCGGACTTATTGTGTGTGTTAGACTATAAAAATTCAAAATAATTTTAGACTCAAACCTACATTAATAAACATCAAAAACGAAAAATCTAATATAAATCATTATAATGATCAAGATAATAACTACAATCTAGATTCTAAAAACAGAAAACTAAAATTAAATTCTTAAAAACAATAAATATCTTTTAAAAACATCAAAATGAATTGAAAGCCAAATTAAATGTGAAAGAATCATTTAAAAGCTTATACTTATATAAGTTTAAATTTTATAGAATTGCCAATGCTGTCGCTATGATGAAATGAGTTTACTATTAAGGCTATTCCTATTTGGATTTGTCTCATGTAAATTAGTGGAAAAAGACATACATTTGTCTTTTTTAATTATTTTGACAGGGGACATTCTCCGGATTTTACTCAAACTGGTGCTTCCAATGAAGACAATAAACAAAAAAGAGAAATATCTCTCACCTCAATCTCTCAGAATTATCTGCTTATTTTTGTCTTTGACAGATTTTATTAATATTAAGACATTTATGTAAAACTATTTTTCAGTTGAGAAAATTCAAATAATATCAATGAAAGGTAAAAAAATTAAATAAATAATGAATGAACATATTTGTTATGTATAAAATAAAAATTATTAAAAAATCAAGTTTTTTTAGACTGTAGAATCAGGTAGTCTTTTTTATAAACTGCAGTGTAATGGGAAGCACTGGCGTGACACTTTTTCCGTTATCATAAGGACAGAGGGGAGACTAATCTAATCTCGCGACCTCTTGCCTGCAACAGGATGCTTTAACCAATCGAACTAGACCCCGCCTCTAAAAAACTAAAATTTAATTATCATATAATTTTAATTCCATTACGTTCTATGAATGTTTATTCACATACACATTTATCTTATATAAGATTGTTTATAAAATATAAATTAGTATTACGATTATCTTTCAACAACACCAATCATTTAAATTATCCATCACAGTCAGAAATGATAATGTGATCGTATCTCCATCAATCACCTTTGACAAACGACCACTCTTCTCTTATCTGCACTGGATTTTTTTTACTTAACAAGACAGTTTGATGTTTGAAAGCAGGTGGGAACCACAGTTGAGAAAGAATACAAGGTGTGGGTAAGTTGAAAAAGATAATGGAGTTTGAAAGAGTTTAAACAACTGATGCAGCTGTATAATATTTCATCTCGATCAATAGAACAAAGCAAAAGCACAGGCATCTAGATGTGGTCACTTTCTGATAAAGTGTTTGTACTATATAGGGGAGGGACAATAGGATCCAATACCACTTATATATTCCATCCTTAGCTTTGGAGGGCAAGGCAAGCCCAATTGTCTGGTGATTGTGTGAATGGTGCATGAATGAGAATGAGAATGAGAATGAAACCATGTCTCATTCCTGAGATTGAGTACTTGAAAATCCTTTAAGAATATGTACTATCATTGAGTACTCCATTAATGGATGATTCACAAACGCTCCTCCACCTTGCTTTTGAAATAGAATGATTCCTTTGCAGTTGAAGGTCTAGAAAAACATGACTTTTCCTGTAACTTTTGCTGAGGCTAATTGAAATTTTTCTTTTTGTTAAGGTTTATCAACTTTAAGTTGGCTTTATTGACCAATTGGGAGCTTTCCAGTTGTTGGGATGGAACTAGTACTTTCCAACAGCCAAATGTTCCTTGGTCATCAGTGCTTGGTGATGAGAATCTCAGGGAGACATTGGCAGAACATAAGTGGGAGGTGGAAACCATGTCAGCATTCATCATTGTCCATAGAGTTAAGGTCCTTTGAAAGTTTGAATTTCAGATGAGAATTCATAATAAGCAAGATGTCAAATCTAAATTTGGAGTGAACAGCTAAGGCATCTGTGAGAAAATCTAATCTGCATATGTGAGAAAATCTGAAATGATTAAATCTTGAAATTCAATTAAGTTTTAAATAATCCTAACATTTCATTAATGTTAGTAGTTTATTAAAGGTGATCTTATCAAAATGGTTTGTGCTTTATGCAATAAATGTTTTTTTTTTTTAATTCCTAATTCTATATACTATCATAACATTTAATAAAGGTTGCAGAAAATGTCTTCAAATATTCTCAATAATGCACTTTCGATTCATTTCCTTCTCCAATATAGTAAAGTATTTACTAACAGTTATATCATGTGGGGTGGTTATCTTAATAATTTTATATATAGGAAAGTTAGTTATATAAAATAGGAAGTATTTTTGTTTTATTTAATTTTTACAGTTGTATAGTCATGCGGTTATTTAATTATATATAATCTTTTTTTTTAAATGTAACATAAAATGTAAGAAATTATAGTTAATAGAATAGATATTTTGGTTGTCATCACTATTAATGATGATAAAATGGTTATTCTAGTCTTTTCATAATGCTACAACAATTGAGATATTGGTTTCTATATTTATTACAGTAGTTATAGATGAGGAAGAAGTGCTGATAGCATATGGTAGCTTTGCTAGTACATAAAATGATAGAATGGTGCAAATGTGGTAATATTTTTATTTCATCTAATATTTACAATAATGATAGTTATAAAAAAAGTGGAGAGAGGGATGTGTCAAGTGTTTGTATGATTGTCTTGTGTCCTTCCTTACCATAGCATTAGCTACACATGCTAGTGGTCTTTCTCAAAATCATTTGAGTAGAAGTAAAAATTGATATGAAGCAATACAACATTGATCACTTGATCCCACTCAAATCTTTGTGCCGTGATTGCAAGTCTAATAAAAATTTCAGAATCTTTTACTATTACTTTAGATACATAATCACAACTAAGAGGTTAAGTTGAACTCTTAGCAAATAGTATAATCTAGACCCATGAGTCAATATCTTAAGTTTTCAATTATTCTTAGTGAAAATTATATTTTAATTTGGTTGAAGAACCTACAAATATCACCTTCTAGGATAGCTCCATAGTGATCTACATGGGAAACCTTGCAAAATTTATATTATTTATTACTCCTATAGAACACAAATTTAAAATCTTGTTTTATTTTCTAGAGTCCACCATTCCAAAGTAAGATGTGTTATAATGACATCAATAAAATATGTGTTCATTACATGAATAGCGACGGAAACTTCTTCTAATTCCAAGGATTCCATTATAGCCCCTCAGCCATCATTATAGTGACGGAAACTTCTTCTAATTCCAAGGATTCCATTATAGCCCCTCAGCCATCATCATATTCTCTGCAGGTATGGTATCCCCTTAGCCATCATCACCGACATACCCTGTCACCAAACCCCTTGATACGTCTAAATCCAAGCCTGCTTGGTTTAAAGACAATGAATACTGCGAATTCCACAAAATTAAGGGACATACCTTGGATAAATGTCAAGGCTTAAAAACCTACGTTCAAGGTCTCATTGATCGAGGCGAAATACATGTAGATGCTAACGCAGCATCTTCATCCAATGCTCAATTACAAATATACCAAAATGCCTTTCCTAATCATAATCAGGGTCCTAGTACGTCCAACTCAAATCCTGGACCTAGCAATAACAACTAGCCAGAGAACAGTACCAATAATATCAACTACAAAAATGTACCATACAATTATCAAGGTGTGGTTTCATATGTAGAACAAGTGGAACCCCGTGTATCCATGATACATGTTAAGGGAAAAGATCCACAATGTGTTGTTACTACTCGGTGAAACCGCATCACAATCCCAGCAGCATCTCCATCCACCCAACGACCATCCACCAATTCCCAATATAATATCCTAGACCATCTAGGTAAAACTACAACCCAAATATCCATTTTGGATTTGCTCAAGTCATCTCCCATACATCAAGATATCCTAACTAAGGCTTTGCAAAACACACAAGTACCTGATAATATTGACCCTACCCAATTTCAAGCATTGGTAGGCAATCTTTCATCGACCTATCAGCTAGCCTTTAGCCAAAAGGACATGCCACATCTCGATTCAAACCACAACTGCCCCCTCCATCTCGAGGTTGGTGTCAACTGTCAAAAAGTAAAAAGGGTATTAGTAGATAATGGTTCAGCCCTAAATCTATGTACGTTAAAGTTTATACAACAGGTTGGATACACCCAAGCTGATCTAAGAAATCAAGTGATCACCATCAAAGCTTATGATAATGCAGAGTGAGATTCTGAAGGCATTATTTGCCTCCCTATACAAGTGGGCCCCATTGTGCAATACACTATGTGCCATGTTCTGGACCTTGAACTCCCATACAACATCCTTCTTGGCTGTCCATGGATTCACTCTATGCAAGCCGTACCATCCACTTATCACCAATGCCTAAAATTCCCATTTCAAGGAATAGAAGTCACCATACAAGCCGACGCTCAACCCTTTGAATATTGTCGCACCTTGGAGGCCTCTTTTCCACATTCACATTACTGCCCGGGGGTTGAAATGGGGGCACCACTGACATCCGATCCTATCCCATCCACCAATACTCTGAACACATCATCTCCACCATCATCCACACCTCCTTCCACCGTCACCAAGGTCCAGATCATAGATAAGGGATGTGGTGAATACGAAATGCACATCGCACTCAATGTGGCAACCATGCCACCTTCTCCCCGCACATATGGGCAACCGACTCTACCATTGCCAAAAGTAGAAGAAAAGACGCTCACCCTCACTTCCAAGAACGTGGGGTCCACAACATTCAATAATTTGGGATCCCTCCAGGATCTAATGGATGATGATATCAGTCAATGGGTTTATCGGGAAGAGCTTGAACCACCACGGCCCCTTATTGAATACTTTCACGAAGCCTATCCACATGCCTCCAAATTCATCAAAAATTGCCATTACCAAGGCGGAGGCCTTGGTGCAAAGGAGCTACAATAAGAAAGTCCGCCCTCGCCAATTCGAGATTGGTGATTTAGTCCTAAAAGAAAATCAGTGGAATCAGCAAGATCGAGAGAAGAAAGGTAAGTTTGAAGCAAACTGGTTGGGCCCTTATGTCATCACCTCCAAGTATGGTTCTGGTGTCTACAGGCTCTCCACCCCTGAAGGTGAGCCTTTGGAGGAACCCATCAACATCATGCATCTGAAGAAGTTCTACACTTAGATTAGCTGGGGTATCCTTCCTGGTAAAAGTCAAAAATACAAAAAAATAAAAAAATCCAAAAATCCAAAATAGTAAAGAGAAATAATTCGTCCTATGGTGAAAACCACCCCTGTGTGGTGCCTTGGATATGTACGATTGGTGAAAATCTGGCAACGGGCACCTCTCATATAGGGTTGAATCATTATCTATCGAGCGTCCTAGTTACTCTATGGCTTGCCCACCGATCCCTCAATCCCCATATCCTCCCATCTGCTTGCATCACCTTGTCGCTTGGTATATTTTGGTTGAGCATTGGACAACTATCATCCGCTATCCAACACCTTGAGCTTATTATCCTAATCTGAGCTTGTGTCATCTCTTCTTGGTCTCACTGCGTCCCCTTTTCGAACTACATTGCCCCTGCGCTGGCACGTAGGCAAGGTTGATCTTTTGATTAGCCCCTGGGCCTTCTTCGTGTCTTCATCCCCCATCTTTTGTCATCATCACCCTCAATCTCTTGATCTTGCTAATTCTGCTGATTTTCTTTTAGGACTAAATCACCAATCTTGAATTGGCAAGGGCGGACTTTCTTATTGTAGCTCCTTTGCACCAAGGCCTCCGCCTTGGTAATGGCAATTTTCGATGAATTTGGAGGCATGTGGATAGGCTTCGTGAAAGTATTCAATAAGGGGCCGTGGTGGTTCAAGCTCTTCCCGATAAACCCATTGACTGATATCATCATCCATTAGATCCTGGAGGGATCCCAAATTATTGAATGTTGTGGACCCCACGTTCTTGGAAGTGAGGGTGAGCGTCTTTTCTTCTACTTTTGGCAACGGTAGAGTTGGTTGCCCATATGTGTGGGGAGAAGGTGGCATGGTTGCCACATTGAGTGCAGTGTGCATTTCGTATTCACCACATCCCTTATCTATGATCTGGACCTTGGTGACGGTGGAAGGAGGTGTGGATGATGGTGGAGATGATGTGTTTAGAGTATTGGTGGATGGGATAGGATCGGATGTCGGTGGTGCCCCCATTTCAACCCCCGGGCAGTAATGTGAATGTGGAAAAGAGGCCTCCAAGGCGCGACAATATTCAAAGGGTTGAGCGTCGGCTTGTATGGTGACTTCTATTCCTTGAAATGGGAATTTTAGGCATTGGTGATAAGTGGATGGTACGGCTTGCATAGAGCGAATCCATGGACGGCCAAGAAGGATGTTGTATGGGAGTTCAAGGTCCAGAACATGGCACATAGTGTATTGCACAATGGGGCCCACTTGTATAGGGAGGCAAATAATGCCTTCAGAATCTCGCTCTGCATTATCATAAGCTTTGATGGTGATTACTTGATTTCTCAGATCAGCTTGGGTGTATCCGACCTGTTGTATAAACTTTAACGTACATAGATTTAGGGCTGAACCATTATCTACTAATACCCTTTTTACTTTTTGACAGTTGACACCAACCTCGAGATGGAGGGGGTGGTTGTGGTTTGAATCGAGATGCGGCATGTCCTTTTGGCTAAAGGCTAGCTGATAGGTCGATGAAAGATTGCCTACCAATGCTTGAAATTGGGTAGGGTCAATATTATTAGGTACTTGTGTGTTTTGCAAAGCCTTAGTTAGGATATCTTGATGTATGGGAGATGACTTGAGCAAATCCAAAATGGATATTTGCGCTGTAGTTTTACCTAGATGGTCTAGGATATTATATTGGGAATTGGTGGATGGTCGTTGGGTGGATGGAGATGCTACTGGGATTGTGATGCGGTTTCGTCGAGTAGTAACAGCACATTGTGGATCTTTTCCCTTAACATGTATCATGGATACACGGGGTTCCACTTGTTCTACATATGAAACCACACCTTGATAATTGTATGGTACATTTTTGTAGTTGATATTATTGGTACTGTTCTCTGGCTGGTTGTTATTGCTAGGTCCAGGATTTGAGTTGGACGTACTAGGACCCTGATTATGATTAGGAAAGGCATTTTGGTATATTTGTAATTGAGCATTGGATGAAGATGCTACGTTAGCATCTACATGTATTTCGCCTCGATCAATGAGACCTTGGATGTAGGTTTTTAAGCCTTGACATTTATCCAAGGTATGTCCCTTAATGTTGTGGAATTCGCAGTATTCATTGTCTTTAAACCAAGCAGGCTTGGGTTTAGACGTATCGAGGGGTTTGGTGACAGGGTATGTTATGGGGTACTTGGCTTGAAGAAGCTTATTAAACACTGTGCTAAGGGGCTCCCCCAACTGAGTGAATTGTCGTTTATTCCCATCTTGGTTATTTTGATTAGCTTGTTGTCGTGGTGCTCCTTGGGGAACGGATATGGTGTTTTGAATGGATGGTTGTTGCTGGGAAGGATATCTTTGTGTGGTGTTGGCCACTTGGACATGTTTAGTGTCAGTGACACCATCATTGACGACATTTTTGTTTCTATTCCAAAAACGAGGTTTATCCTCGAAGGACTTCTCTCTATCGGAATTGAAATGTTTGACTTGTCCTCTTGCGACAAGAGCTCGTTCTAAGATGGGGCCTTTCTCCACAAGTCCCGCAAAAGTAGTGATGCAATGGAGTTGGAAATTGTGCGCCATATCCGGGTGAGATTTTTTGATAAACAACGTTACCATGTCTTTTTCTGTTGGTGGGGATTTCATCCTGCTAGCGAAGGCACGCCATCTTTGCAAGTAGCTTGCAAAGGTCTCTCCATCACGTTGTTTTTCTTTGAGGAGATCAAGTGTGTCAATATCTTTCTCTAAGTTAAAAGAGAAGTGTGTGACAAACTGTTCAGATAGCTGTGCGAAGGTCTTGATAGATCCCTTTTCCAGACCCATAAACCAGTTGAGGGCGACCCCTTGCAAACTTTTAGGGAAAAGTCGGATGAGGTAATTGTCATTGTGCATGACTTCTTGGCAATGAGCGTAAAACTCTTGAAGGTGAGCTCTAGGATCCTTGGTTCCTTTGTATTTGTCAAATTTGGGTATCTCGAAATGTTTAGGAAAAGGAATCAAGGAAATGGAGGGATCAAATGGATAAGGGCATATGTCCTCAAACTTGAAGGATTGTTTTCCCGTTCTAGCTTGTAAGTCCTTTAATGCAGCTTTTACTTCTTCCAAGTCTTTGTTGACGAGAGTCAAAGTGGATTGAGTGTATGGATAATGTTGTGGGTATGATGGGGATGGCCCTCCCATTGTTGGATCATAAATGGGTTGATTCGAGTATGAATGTATTGGTTCATTGTAAGAAGGTTGATGGTGGGATGATTGGTTGTGTTGAGTGGGAGCCACTTGTTGTTGATAGTAAGACACAAAAGCGCAGGCCTGTTGCTGCATAGTATTTTGATAATGCGTGGTGGTAGGGCCTCTTTGTTGGTGTGATGATGTTTGTTGATAATAGGGAGTGTAAGGTGCCCCATGTTGGTGAGCTGGTTGTTGTTGAAAATAGGGTGGGTAGGATTGGTTTTGTTGTGCAATGGTGGTTTGTTGCATGGCATATGGGTTTAACGTTTGTTGATGGGGATTGTGTTGAGGTTGTGTAGGGTTGGCGTAAGGTGGCGCTTGGGTACGTGTTTGGTTTTGCACATTCTGAGGAGGGTTTGTATGGGATGGAATAGTGTATGTGCTAGAGGGATGATAAAGGTATTTGGTGAGCGGGTTATGGTGTGTTTGCGTAGGGATGGGCACATGTTGTTGTGGAGGTTGTTGTTGTTGTTGATGAGGTGGATGAGGTAAGACTTGTTGTTGTTGAGGCGAGTGAGATGGGATGTATTGTTGTTGTTGTGATGGGTTAGGTGGGATGTATTGTTGTTGTTGTGATGGGTTAGGTGGGATGTGTTGTTGTTGTTGGGATGTATGTTGCACCACTTGATGTGGTGGTTGTGTGAGAACGGAAGGATGTTGCAGATGTTGTTGATGTAAGTGTTGAGATGAAGCTATTTAGCAACATATTGTGGTGGTGCTGGTGGTGTGGTGGACTGGTGTGGGTTATTTGGAGGTTGTTGAAATGCAGGCGGTAGTGTGTTGGTAAGTGGAGGTGTGCCCCCAATATTAGAATATGGGGGAGGAAGCGGCGGAGCAGACGGGATGTATGACGACATGCCATAGATGTGGGGGTCATTAGGATCAGGTGGTGGAATGGTAGATGTTGTGGTTGGAAGGCGAGGATATTCTTGGACTTGATGGATGACAAGATTTCCAAGTTCGGGGTGGTACCAATTTTCAGTGGGTGCACCCTCAGGAACATAGGAGCTTTCTGGAACATTTTGTGAGGTTTGCGGGTCGACAAATGGGGGAAGGCCATATTGTGATGTATCGAAACCGGATGGTGGTTTGACTCCCTTCATGAGTAAGGTGGCAAGGATCTTATCCCCACATTCGTTTAGGAGGCAATCCGTCATTTAGACATTGGCAGGATTACTCAGATATTCATCCACAGTGACTTCAGGTTGATTGACCATGTTTTCGTCACTAGGCAGTGTGGTATTCTGGATGTCAGTGTTTGATTGGGATGAAACGCCATTATGGGGATCATGTGGAATGTTATTAGGATCTTGAGGGGCATTTGGTTGGGAACCTTGTGTTTGTTGGTCTGCCATTTGCTTTTTTGTTTGTGAGCGGGTTTGAATGGGCATGAACGTGCAAAATGACCAAGTAGTTTCAAGATTCAACTTCTAGATGATGACTTAGACAATGATGACGATTGATGTTGGCTTGATGATGTATCACTATCGATGCTTGGATAATGATGTATCAACTTGATGAGATTGGATGATGATTGGATTTGATTTGGGTCAAGTGAC
The DNA here is from genome assembly GCA_007115665.2 of Sequoiadendron giganteum. Classification (NCBI taxonomy): domain Eukaryota; kingdom Viridiplantae; phylum Streptophyta; class Pinopsida; order Cupressales; family Cupressaceae; genus Sequoiadendron; species Sequoiadendron giganteum. The sequence continues at coordinate 54,911,143 of CM021103.1, forward strand.
GACGTATCACTTGACAATTGGATTTGATTTGGGTCAAGTGATGATGTATCACTTGATGATTGGATGATGATTGGATTTGGTGATTGGATTGGATTGGACCAAGTGATGATGTATCACTTGATAGTTGGATGATGATTGGATTTGGTGATTGGGTGGTGATTGGATTAAATGATGATTCAGATTGATGATTGGATGATGAAAGGGATCCTAAAACCTGATTTGGAGATCACCCTAGGTGACTTGTAACGTTGGTTGATCGGATTAAATCAATGATTATGACGCCTAATCCACCTTGAGATGGAAGGGGATTGATTTGGGCCAATGATGTTGACTTACAACACAAATCCGTTTCAAGATAGGAGCGGATTGATTAGGTTGAAGACAAGGATTGATTATGTAGGATAACGATCAATTTAACGCCTTGGTCAATTTGGGAGAATAACTCCTAAAACAAGGTTTTAATGATGGATACAAAGGGGAGATATGTTGTTGAAGATGTTTAGGTCTTGTGATAAGGCGGATGTTCCAAATGGTGGAATGGTCAATGCGAATGTGGTAAATGGACGTTTTTGGACGGGTTAAATGGAGGTTTGGAATGATCGAATGGGTGAAACTGTCTGTTCAGGGGGCGTATTTGCACTTCTGCAGAAAATGGCTGAAACAGAGGGCAAGGTCACCCCTCTACGGAAAATGGATGAAATAGAGGGCAAGGTCGCCCCTCTGCGGAAAATGGCTAAAACAGAGGGCAAGGTCACCCCTCTACAGAAAATGGCTAAAAACAGAGGGCAAGGTCGCCCCTCTGCAGTAAATGGTTGAAAACAGAGGGCAAGGTCGCCCCTCTGCAGTGAAAACTTGAACTTGGTTTGTATAAGGGATTTTGGCAAGGACTTAAAATGGTTTAATGACAACTTGACTTACCAAAATTTACTGGTTCTTCACAAAAAGACACTTTGGACAAGCACAATCCTATGATTAATGTTTTAACGGGTATGGCCGGCAAAGGTCTTACTCTAGGATGAACAAGGTTTCTAGGGAGTCCTCGATATATGCTCGGTACGTGAGGCACAACCGTGAACACCAGTCTGTCACAAGCGTGAGTCGGGAGCCCCAGCGAGATACTGAAATGCTCGGATCAACTCTTCACGTCTAGCTAGGTATCACCCTAGCTTCGACGTTCTGCCAATTACGACGTAACTGGATTGAGGTACAGCTTTGGCTCTCCCCCCTTTATATACCCTGTCGGTACGCGTGGTTGGGATCGTCCCTTAGGGTGATGAAATCCCCAAGCAGGTCCCGCTAAGAAGATGACACTAATTGTTTCCAACTACCTCCTTCGGATCCGCACAACGTGCAAAGGAGGAAGGTGAAAACAAACTAATGCCCCCTTAGGGTAAAATAAGTAAAATAGACACAACAAACAACAAATATTACTTTCCCCTACTTATACTAAGTACCTAGATAAAGTAGCAAGGAAAGACTTTTAAAAATCAGAATAAAAAGGAAGGTCCTGCAAGGAAATGTTAGTTGTTTATCTTTTTGCCCTTCTTTGTGATGTGCAGTAAATCTGACTTCACTCACCACCAAACGAGATTAGAGGATTAGCGCATGAAATAACAAAAACAAGAAGACAAACACAAAATTCAAGTGCCCCTTTTTACCCTCTCGAATGTGCTGTTAAGGACAGGTTCGCCCCTCTGCAGAAAACATTCAGAAAGGGCAAGGTCGCCCCTCTGCAGAAAATAGTCAGAAAACAGCCTAAAAGGGCAAGGTCGCCCCTCTGCAGAAAATAGTCAGAAAACAGCCTAAAAGGGCAAGGTCACCCCTCTGCAGAAAACAGTCAAAAAGGGCAAAGGGCAGGGTCGCCCCTCTGCAGAAAACAGCCGAAAAGAGCAAAGGGCAGGGTCGCCCCTCTGCAAAAAACAGTCAGAAACAGAGGGCAAGGTCGCTCCTCTGTGGCGTCCGGGAGGGAAAGTTCGCCCCTCTACGACCTGAATCTACAACAAGCAAACAACAAAAAACATGAAAGAAAGAGACCCCCTTGTGGGTCCCACCGGGCGTGCCAGAAATGTGATCCTAATAAAATGTTGCTTCCTAAATGTGAGATGTTAAATAAGAAACTAATAGTGCAATAAAGAGAAACAACAAGATAATAGGGCACCTCAATGATTAGCCTAAGAAGATGAACAATATGAAAGCAAGATAAACAAATAAATTGTTGTTATACCTTCATGTTGTTGCTTCCTTGGTTGGCCCTTGATGTTGAAGTCTTGTGTGCTCCTTGGATGGCAATGAAAATGAAGTGGATGCAAGATGAATTGATGCAATATGGATGCTAAAATAGATGAGAGATTGAATGGCAATTTTGCAAGAGTTTATTTGCAAAAGACTTGATCCTTTAAAATGAAGGAATTGAAGGGGTATTTATAGGCCAAATTGAATTCTCTAGAGAATTCAACGGTTGGGATTGATCCAACAAAGATCAAGATGAAGGGCTATGGTGAGTTGAGGACTCACAAGCCCTCACATCTTGACATGTGGAGGGTGAGATGTCCTAGGGTGGAGTGATGTGGAAATGAGGTGGATCTTGGGGGATGAGAAGATTCCTTGGAGGAATAAAAGTGAATTAAAAATTCACAATGATTGGAAGAATCTAGTGGATAAGAGAGTGTCTCCAAAAAGCTGGAGATTTGTCACATGTGGGTGATGTGACAAGTCCAAGGTTCTAGAAGCCCTTGGTACATGTGAAGTGACAAGTCAAGGCTTCTAGAATCTTGCATGGGGGATGGGGAAGACCTTGGAAAGATAAAAGTGAATTAAAAATTCACATGGGGAAGAGGGGAACCTTGGTTGAATAAATGTGAATTAAAAATTCACATGGGGAAGGGAGTCCATACCAAAAATGGTAAGTGGGAAGGTTGACCAGAAAAGGTAAGCCAAATGTGGCTAATGATTCTGATTAAGGTTGTGCAAACACATGATTAAGGTAATTAATGAGAGATTAGAGGCAAGTGGGAGATTATGGAGGATGTGACACTTAATCTTGATTAAGTGGTGCACATCCTAATCACAGATTAATTAATTTAATCCGGATTAGGAGAGGGTTATGGAGAATGTGACAAGGAGAGAGAAAAAAGGAATTAAAAATTGATTTTAATCCAAATGACTAAATTAAATAATTTGTCATGTTTATTTAATTTAGAGAAGAGAAGACAAAGGGGTAAGGTAAAGTATTTAATTTATTTAATTAGATACTTTAGGAACCTTAGGCAGAAAATGAAATAATGATTAAATAAATTATTTAATCACTATTAATGAAATAGATGAATAAAGTAGACAATTTTGATCATATGGAAGTGATCAAATTTGGATGTCTACACATAACATTAAACATTGAATTCTCAATTATTCAGTATGAGAGCCTTGATCATTTTGATTGATTTGTTAGTATAACTTTCTAGAGTAACAAATCTAGAACACCATATGAAAGATGCAGTGAATCCTTTGGGTTCACTCTTATGGTTACCATAGTAACTCTAGAATTTTAACCTACTTGAATTATGTTTATAAATTTTATAAAAACAAATATGGAAACATAATAAAAAAAATTAGAATAATGATTAGTGTTTCTAAAATAAAGTGCAACTATATTATGAATTTTTTTAATTTTTACATAAAATAACAAATTTGTAAAAAATTAATCTAAAGTACTCGAGTGTTAAGAGAATAGTACTTGTAGGTGGGCCTCTTATTTCTTCCTAATGATGGTATAAGAATTGGTATATATTCTTGACTATTTTTTAAAAGAGAATGCAAGTTCTATGCAAAGGATTTATATGGATTTGATTGTAGATATAGTTGTAAATGTTAGGTCTTGTATTTCAATTTTGTGTATGCTTATTAAAGACAAGTATTTAATGTGAATCCTTTGGATTTGTGGATTTTAATTTTATAATCCATGGTCAAGGGTATCTATCTATTATTATCACATGTTGTAGGCATCAAAGGTATATTCTTTATTTTTTCCTATCCCATTTTGAGTTATTGTAGCTAACAAATTAAAGTACCACATACATTGGCAAGTCCAAAGGTTTGGAATCAACATTGTAAATAATAGGTGTGGTCCATCTATTGATGATTCATTCATAAGTCTATCTTCAATGCATATTTTTTGTTAGCATCACTCATTGGCCATATGTGGATTTCGAATTATATCACTAGTGTATAAACTATCTTCTTCACTAATATCATCAATAGATTCTTTATTTATAGAGGTTGATGGATTTCATATCAATTGCACTTGATGTGAATAACTTTGTGGGAGATCCTAACCAATTGATAATATTTATTAGTTTAGTGTAACACTTGCTTCAATATGATCACGTTCTTCATACAAATGCAGTAAAACTTATGTGGTGCTCAACTAATTTCTTATATGGGATATTCTAAAAGTGTTGACAAAGATTCTCTATATAGTGGTCAATATGTTGTCCTCTACTTTTTTCATGAAAATTGTACCAAGATGTTGGTTTTAATGATGCATTATGAAATTGTAGAGAAAGTTTTGAAATCTCAACTTTATTCCAAATATGTTGCCATGAAATATCATTAGGTTCAAGGCATACCCATGCATTTAGACTACCATTATTTGGGCTTCAAGATGCAGTGCAACCCTATTTGGGAAGAGAGTGGGAAAATCCATGTCTAGAAGTCCCTCAATATTTTAATTTACTAATGAGGGGCTAAGTTCAATCCAAGAGATGATGCTATAATTATCAGGTTCTAACTATAATGTTCATTTTATGGCCTCTAACTCACATTGTAAATATTTGATTGTATTGGAATGAATGATCATTGAATACATAAATTTATTGTTAAGTTCATCTTTGTCAAGTTATGGGTTTGAACTTTTGGCACCATCATCTATCTATTTTCTATTTTAAAGTGTCATAATATGTTTGAAACATTGATGCTAATTTTAGGCACCAAGGCTAGTGAAACAATACCTATTTCAACATCCATGTAATATAGGCCATGTTTAATATTGTATTCATGAGAATTCATGACATACAATCTTCTTACATGATAATTGTAATGAAATTTCTTTCTATTTAGAATCATCTAACTATTAGAATATCTAGGTCTTCAAATACTTGTGGTGAGAGTTTTCCTATTGTTTTAATATCTTGGGGAAAGCTTATCATGTGATTTTGTATTTTCATTTCCCTCCATGTAAGCATGCATAACTTTTAGTACTAGGATTACTTGTGTTATACATATCTCCTCTACTTAAGAAACATATTTAACACTATATTTTGTTTATGTGGATCTAAATTGTTAGATGTAAAGAATCAGTGGATTCCTTTCTCAGTAAATCATTATTACAAATAAGATTAGTTTTAGATGAATGAATGTGTATGCCAAAGTAGGATTCCTTACATACTAAACATGTTTATAAGTTTGATATTGTATCTATTATGTGTTGAAAATTTTGCATTACTTGTAAGGAATTTATGGGATAATTTTCTTTGTTTCTCAAGTTTTGTACTATTTTAGTTTGCATTGTAATTTGGTTGGGTATCCTAATTTATACTTATGTGTATGCATCTCACTTAATTAGCCTAGATTGAGCTTTGGAAAATGTTAATTTCATTTACAAGAACATAATATACCAACACACATATCTTAAATACATCTATCTAAAAGATGTTTAGAGATATCAATCTTGAGGTGCCTATATTAAATTTATGACATAAGTTTTTTTATTATTAAGAGGGGTGAACTCTTTTGATCTAGAGCTATGAACCAGTGAGGTCACAAATGGGGGACCCCATCCCCAACATAACCACTAAAAAATTACACCCCAATGGGGTTTGAACCTTGATGGCAAGAAAAAAAAAACAACTTAACCATCACACCATGCCACTATTGGCAATTTATGACATAAGTTAGGTAGACACCTCAAGATTGATATTTTTGTGTATTTTAGATAGATGTATAAATGTGTTTAAGATATTCTATATATTAGATTTAAAATAAATGATTAATAAGAACCCTCTATAGTGGAAAGGATCCTTTTTCTTACATAATTGGAGTATCTTCAAAATTTATAATAAGGGTGTGTCATTTCCAATTTCCTTTTTCACCGACAAATTATATTTTCTTAAAAAACTAAAAAATCTTGTGAGCATACAATTAGTCAATATATCTAGGAGCTCACTTTCTTACACAACTAGAATGCCTTCAAAAATCATACTAAGGGTGTGTCCTTTTCAATCTTCCTTCTTTACCAATGAATCTAGTTTCTTTTTCCAAATAAGTGATAAATAGAACCCCTCCAAAACTATAAAAGGACTTCATTTTCTCACACAACTAGAATACCTTCAAAACTCATATTAGTGATATATTATTTTTGACTTTTCTCCTTTACTATAAAATTTTAATTTCTTAAATAAGTAAAATAAATCTCCTAAGAATACACTTAATCAATATATTTGCATGTACATTAGAGAGGCTGATGTGTTAAAAAGGTCATCACATGTAGAGACAAGGAGAAAAATTATTAATTAAAATTTTAAAAGGGAAAATTCAATTCATTTATAGTAGTGAAAAGGATCCCACTTGTATGACGCTTTCTCACACCAGTGGAGCATTTTCAAAACTCATGCTAAAGGTATGTCGTTTCCAACCTTCCTTATCAATGATTTTTTTTTTAAATAAGTGATTAATAGGACCTCTTTATAGCTATGAAAAGGAGTCAAATTTCTTATGCAATTGGGACATCTTTAGAACATTTATTAAGGGTGTGTTATTCCAACTTTCCTTTTACTAGCAAATCTTGTTTCTAATAGCTAAAATATAATATTTTTTATTATATTGCAATATAATGATTACTAAATATTAATCATAAACAATCACAATTAGTAAAAGATATAAATACATAGTTTTTGATTCAAATAAAAACAGGTTTTGAAGGGACCCGAAACACTTTACAATAAAAAACAAGGCTACAAAAAGAATAGCTTGCAGCCAGCCAAAAGCCAACCCCCAAACAAGACCCATCAAGATTTACATTTAGAACTACTCTTGTGGGAGCGGAGAGTCATATCAAAAGAAGGCTGAGAGAATTTAGCTTTTTTGCCCTTAACAATAATCCAGCCTTCCTCCACTTGCGCTGCCATATCATGCCAAGTCAGCTCACTAAATTTCTAAGGTTTGCCTGCAGCCACTGTCTCAGAAATTTCATTATTATTCCTTCGTGCAGGCAAAGACGTATTGGAAAGGCCATTGGGAGTGATAGCCGGAACGCTATCACCAAAAGTGGCCACCATAGACCCAAACTCACACTCTTTAGGGGTTACAACCTGAAAATCATGTGTTGCATTCAAGCAACCTTATCATTTGAGGCATCCTAAGGGGATACCTCAACACCCTATGATTCAGACGCAACCATGGAGCAATATTAACCATCTAAAATGCAACCCAAAGATGTGTCAACATCAATCAAATAGTCCATAAACATTTATCCACTATACACAACCAAGAACATGACTATCCAAAATTACATAGGGCATTGAATTACACAAAAGAAATATAATAAAAATTAGTCACCAATAGAGAGAGAGAATTGCAAAATCTTCAACAATAGGAGGTAGTTGATAGTATATTAGTTTCCTTGTGAAACCAAGAGATATTCGAGTTCAAGTTTTCATGCTTACCTTCCAAGATTTGAAGCTATGTTTGAACTATGCTTTGAGAACCATAGGAAAGTTGGTCATTTGGAGTAGCAAATCAACACTAATCATTTGAACTTCAATCTCTAAAGATAATTTAAATTGAGAGAACAACAATAATATAATGAAATTTTCTAATGAATCTTATAATAACATGACAATAGCTATCAAAGATAACATTGTGGGATACTAATAAATTTACAATTGCATGGTAGTTCTATAAGTTCATTTGGAATAAATTAGAAACTATTTAGCAATCCAAAATTGATGCACAATCGTAGCTCACTACTTGAAAAATTACTTGTTAAATCATCAATTGATATCCACCTAAAATTCACATAACCACTACCAACCTACTCATTTTACAATTCATTTAAATCAATTAAATATGTCGTCTAATTTACTCATATATCCACAAGCTTTAACATTGTCTCATATATTTTCTACTTTTACCTTACAAATAGACTAAAACAAATTCTTAAAAACATACACTTAATATTCATATATTAAAAAATATCTATCACATTTTATTGAAAAATCTATATTATTAATAATAAAAATATATAAAAACCAACATTTCAAACCAAAATCATAACTAAAATGATATACTTATAAAACCCCAAAAACAAATTAATCTTAAAATTAAAGATTGTGTATATCACATAGAGTGGAGACTAAAAAAGTAGTTAAGTGAAGTTATTAGAAGGGAAAATTCTGATTGCTCCATACCTTATATACCCTTAACAAAATTAGGAATACGGAAAGCAATAAGACTCAATCATCTACTTGATACCTTAAAAATGAGTACAGTCCTAAACGATTCTATTCTTAGCTTCCAATTTTGTCTTCATACTGATTTATACGTTTTCTTTGTATACTTATTTATTCCGTACAAGTCAAATGTAAAACGATGAAATCTTAGGCATTTTAAAACTATAAGAAAAGACATTTGATAAAATATGTTGGTTACATCAAGGTTGCATTTAGGTACCCAAACAATGATATTGGGTACATCCTATCTTTCCTTGGATTTCATAGCTTCTCCATTTTAAAAATTGGTCTGTTTTATGTGCTTTATCATTCGTCTTAGGAACTCTATTAGGCAATAAAGTTATTTTATGTAAATATTAATATGTAAGTTGGTCTGTTTTGTATAGAAAATTTGATAAAATAATTTATTTTAGTTTTATGTTATTTTTATATATTTAAAGTTGATTTGTAGTATGTATTATTCATCATTTTAGTTCGAAGTAGTGGGTATAGAATTTGATCCAATTCAATTATGTGTGGATTTAAATCTTGAATTTTTAAGTTAGATCAATTTTTTGCTTTCTTGCTAATTGTTATGAGACAGTTAAAATTTGAATGATTTCAAATTGCATGTTAGGGTAGTGTATTTAAGAGCAGGGTCTAATTCATTATGATTCATCTAGATCCATGGGCATTCGTTATACATCCATAAAGAGCATAACTAGAGCACCAATATCACACCATATGCTTACATCATTTTAATTATATTGTATGCTTGTTCGTTGTCTTCAAAACATATTCATCACCATTCAATTGGTTTGTCTAGGGGCTTGACCAATAGAGTACAAAACCTTACTTTACAAATTCTTGAATGGTGTCTCTTGACACTGCCTCACCTTAGACACAAGCATATCAAATCAAGGCAAATCACTTTTGGTCAACAAATTTTAGATAAATTATCTTTGCAAGAGAAATCTAAATATTTGACCCAAGTTCACCTCTATAGACATGAAAATCAAATCCACAAGTGTGGCCTTAAACCTGAAATTGATAGAAATTTTCATTATCTTGAGGTATTCATCTTGTAGATCCATTTTTCTAATACACTATCAAATTAGTTTCAAAATCTATCATAACCATTCCTTAATAAAATTAAATCCAAATTAATTTATGTTCTATTTATTTAATTCCCACATTTATTACAATACACATTACAATATCAATTATGAATTCCAACTTTAAATCTTTAATATTAATTAACATATGAATAATTTGTAATGAAAATGTTTATTTTCATTAGAAAACTAAAGTAATTTATAGAATATTTAAAAAAAAATAATGGTCAAGGTATCTATAGCGATCTTATATTTGAAAATAAAATTAATATCTTAAAATATAATCAGACTTCGAAAAGCATATAATACTACATGTCTCTACTATCAATATTAAGATGTGTTATCAAACTATACAAAGGAATAATGCAAAATGTTCTAAAGCCAAAACCTACAATTACATCAACTCAAATGTAGGAAAAAAAGATAACTATCATCCTTAGATAATCCACAACCTCTTTTCCAATAGCTACATCCCTGTGATCCACAACATATTCTTCAACCCACATCACTAAAATAGGCATCTCTCCAATAGAAGTGACACTTTGATAAGCCCCAAAAACATAATCCAAAATGCAGATCTTTGTGATGTATTACATGGTGCAAAGAGATCCCATATAAGATTGGAAGAGTGAATTCACTTTCAACCTCTACCCTACCATTCTTATGAATTACTCTAGGAGTCTATCTTTTAACTTTTAAGTAGTATAATTTTTAGATATTAGAGTTAAATTAAATTTTAGAAGTTATAAAAATATAAAGTTCAAAGGTTATAAGGCATGTTCAAAGTTATATAGACAAGATGAAGGTTATAATTGTAAATATCAGAATATTTTTATTCCTTCAGTACATAATAAACGTAGTTGTAATTATGAAAGTTAGAATTGAATCACAAATTGTGATAATGAATGTTAGAGTTGAATCATAAGACACATGTTAGAATAGACCATCTACTTGTCACATCTCTCTTTATCAATCTAATATGTATTTATGTCTTTAATTTCATATTAGACATAAACATGGATCATATACTTAAATTGATTATATGCTAATTATTTATTTAATTAATCAATCTAGATAGTTATGAATTGAGCTCATATATTTATTCTTTTTAAATCTAGAGGTAAATAATATTGCTTTTATTAATTTAAACATATTTTTCATAGTTAAGTACTCCCATCTCTCTTTATCAATCTAATTTTTATTTATGTCTTTGATTTCATATTATACATAAACATGGATCACATAATTAAATTGATTATATGCTAATTACTTAATTAATCTAGGTAATTAGAAATTGAGCTCATATCTTGATTAAATAAAGATATTTTTGACAAGTTAAGTACACCCATCTTTCTTTATCAATCTGATATTATTTGTCTTTGATTCTATATTATACATAAACGTGGATCATATATTTAAATTGATTATACACTAATTATTTAATTAATTAATTAATCTAGATAATTAGAAATTGAGCTCATATCTTTATTTCTTTTTAAATCTAGAGGTTAAAAAAGTTTTTTTTATTAATTTAAACATCTTTTCATATAATAGTAATTAGCTTTTTGTGATTAAAATTGATAATGTAACCTACCTTTATATGTATGAAAATAAACGAGTTCAAGAATATTATAATAAATGATTTGTAAGACACAAGATTTGTTTGAGGTTTTAATAATGAGATAGTAAGTTAAGTGAGCTTCATTATAGAACAAATTTAATGGTCAAGGATACTTGAACTAAAGTAATACTAAGATAGGTGACCTAAAAAATTCTAATGCTTTACCCTTATAAACATTATCTTTAAATGCAATTAGTATAAAGTAAACAATTCATAGTCATTACCTTGGGATGGGGGGCCTAGCTCGATTGGCTAAAGCATCTTGTTGAAGGCAAGAAGTCACAAGGTCTAGTCTTCCCCTGTCCCCGTGATATTGGAGGACGTGTCACGCCAACATCACGGATCATGTAAAAAATTCATAATCATTGCCCTATAAAATAAATACTAAATAAACTATTTATAACCATAAAAATAAATTCTTATGAACCACTATTCAAACTATAATAATATTTAATGAAATAAACAATATCCCTCATGTCATCCCTTTCTCCAATTTTCCTCCATCAATAACCTTTGACAAATGATGTTAGTCTACTCCAATGTTCTTTCAATAACCCTCTCCCTCATTGGTCAAGAGTTTTCCTCATTGCAAACTCTAGGCAGACATGGCGCTATTGAAGTTGAAAATGTGAATTGGGTTTTAGGCCCAACCACATTATTCAATGACAATACTTCTCCCACAAATCCCTACTTTGAAAAACTTTTGTCAAATCTTGCACCTGGATAGTTCATAAAAGTTTTCATGTGACTAGACATTTCATTTAACTCTGTTGTCTAAATGCAGGTGAATTGTTAATACAGTGCATTTTACTCAACTCAAAAGCATCTAGATGAAGTCATTTTTTGATAGTCTCTTAGGTGATGGACAGTTGGATCCTCCTAAGCCATTAAGATATCAATGTATTTCATTCTTTTAGCTTGTGGGACTTTGTGACAGGTGCATGAATGAAACCAGATTGAGTACTTGAAATCCTTTTATGAATTTGTCCTCTCATTTGACTCCTTTACTTGCTCCATTAATCATTCACAGACAAATACGGACTTTCCTCCACCAAGCTTTTGAAACAGAATGATTCCATCAACTGAGATTTCTTTCCATTTGAGGGTCTAGGAAAACATCACTTTTTTTTGCAGTTTATGTTAAAGGTACTGATATGTTCATGATTGAAATCTCTTTGGGTAAGGCTTCTCAACTTTAAACTACCTTTATGGACCATTTGTGGGCTTTCGAGCTGTTGGGCATGGACCTATATCTAAAACCCTACATTCCTATCCCAATAATTCAGAGGGCCATTAATGCTCTTAATAGAAGCATTTTAGTGCCTACTGGTGAGAACCCAGGGAGATTTTGGTAGACCATGCTTTAAATCTTGTCAACTTTCACCATTGTCCATCACAGTAAAGTTGCTCTGAAAGTTTGATTTTCAGTATATTGCACTGTGCAAAGCATTGACAAACAAAATACCAATTCTAATTTGGACTGATATGAATAGTACATGTTTGCTACAGGCAATGGATCTAAGAATGTTCCAAGTTTGTATGGTTCTTCTATAAAAACTATAGATGAAAACACTTGAAATAAGTGCTCTTTTTAATGTTGTAACGGTGCAAACTGCATACCGTGTGTTTTGTATAACAGTTGTTAAATCACTTAAATCTAACTTAGTTTTATCTACTCATATCTTCAAAGAATAGTCTTATATCTAAGTTCAACTATTCATCTACTCAAATCGAATTTGTGCATATGGAAATGAGCTTAGTTTATTTTTATGATGAAGAAATGATCCTACAAATTTTTAAATTTAATTTTTAATTTGGGTCCAAGCCAATTATTTTCTTACTTGATCATTACCTACTAATTTTAGTGTAAAAAAATTCAAATTACATGTAAGGATCTTTTATAAGAGGAAAAAATTATAATTATGTTTTAGAAAATAAAGGACATCCATCTAAGCATCACATAACACTATCATTCAAGAATAGAGCATTCATTGCATTGTCAAGCTTACATCAACACCTATACTTAACAAAAGTTTACGCATTCTTTGATGGTTGCTTGTTGTTTTTTATCTTTGATCCAAAATTGTTGAATAAGACCCTATGGATTTCGCCAAAAGAGAAGATCTTTGTCTAGCAAACTTCTCAAAGGTGTTCATCACTAAGTACTTAATTTATAGATTGACCAAAATATCATAGATTATTTTTGTGCGCAAAGGTTCATTTCATGAGGAGGATTCACTTTTATGAGTGTGTAATTTAGTTATGCATGCATGGATTGGACCCGGAGAAAAGAAAAAATATATTAAAACAGTATGCCAAAGCATCACAAAATTAGATTCAATAACAAAACATAGATTGATCACCAAACAACAATATTCAACCATACAACATCAAGTCCTACAGAAAGCTAAGTCCTACTTTATTTTTACTATGAAAACATGCTTGTACATTTCAATTACTATCCTAGCTCCTTAATCTAGGGTTAGATTTCTACTTGTATTGATTTCTTTGATTTACTCTACAAAACATATTAGAAAAGGTCCATTTATTTCCTTTTCATTTTGATGACTTATATAATTTTAAACCCCTTAAAAGTCTTTTCCTTAGCATTTTATTTCTAATTTATTTTCTAGATCTAAGAATTTTTTATTTTTGATATTTATATTAATACTCATTTCCTTGTTTCATCCTTTGTATTATTTTTGGATTTGTGTATTGACTTTATGCCTAACTCTCAACATCATCGTACTTTGCTCTAAAAATAATTCCTTGTCTTAATCCTACAACGAATCAAATTTTAGTTGATCATCTGACCTTTATTGGTACAATGCATAATAATCATAATGAGGAAAGTAATTTCAATTATGAGGCACATGTGGAAGTAATATTTTGTATTAAAATACATAATTACTTTTTCATAAGCTTGCTACTTTAGATAGTGTTGCTTCTCCTAAATATTTGGTTGATTCTCTTCATAATTTATTGATCAATAAAACCTTTGGTTTAGATGTTCTTCAAGGCATTGGTGCTAGGTTTATCTCTTCAAATTCTTTACATGACACATCTTCCCCCTCCCCGCCCAACCTTCTCCTTCAATTATCACTCCCCCAACTTTCATTGTTTCTTGTGCTAGATCACTTTTAGTGCAATGCATTATCCTTATGTTTTGATCAAAAAATAGATTTTTGCTATAATTAGATAACCTAAGTTATTTATCCACTTAGTCAAGGAAAGACTAGTTCTTGTTTTCCTTCACAAGAGAGTTTTTCTTTGTTGTTTTTGGAGAATCTTAAGCTTGTATGCAAGGTTGTTGAATACTTGGTATGATCCATATCATCATACAGAAGAAGGTAGAGTTATGTTAAGGCACAACAAAACTAAGTGTTTTTCTAATTTAGGTGATTTTGTGACTTGTTATAGCAGTAACAGTACTAAATATCATGGTGCATCTAGGTTCATGCCAAAAAAAGCATCCAAATTTGTAGTGAATTCATGTTCACCCCTAGTGAAACCAAGAAACGTGTTTCAAGTCGAATAGTTCTAGGAACACAAAGAGTTTTATTAGTTTATTTTAACTTGTTTTCATTGGTTTATGTACTTACACACTTGGGGCATGAAGGAAGCTATATTAAGCATATTTGAACAAGGAACAAATGTTGGCACTCATTTTTGCCTCTTGGAATAAGTACTTTGCAATCCCTTTCTCATATTTGTATAGGGTATTAGAAACCTAATTAGTGGATTCTAAGTTGTATGAGATATTGTTACTTGTTGTGAAAATTTGTCAATCATATTCAAATTTTACTATATTATTATTCATTTGTTTCATAGTGGAGGTAAGGAACTTACACCCCTTGTGTTGGATTTTTCCCTTATCTAGGATTTCTCCAAGTCAAATCTTGTTTTTTCATCATTGTATTTTTTGTATTTTGTTGTTCCATTTACCATGTTGATGTTTGAATGAAAAATAATTATTATTAGTAACTATGAGTAAATAACTAATAACATTAATTTTTTATTTTTGGGAGGTGTCTTTTAGTAGTCGCACATGAAGAATCTATTGTTAGTGAACGTTTTTGGAGTGTCGCATTCAACTTATAGGTCATATGGTATCACAATGTTAGAAACACCTATAGATTAAAAAAAATTATTCATGTGGTGGGATTACATTATATGTTTATAACTGTTGGAAACATAGTTGTTGTTGCACCAAAAGATCGGCCTGTTAATGCCTGATACAACTATGAGATTTAATAGATCCACGAGAGGCAGTTAAGCTATGTCACAAATCTCGAGGGGAGTGCTAACCATCTCCTAAAAAACTCCCCCTCAACGTTACCTGAGGGGATTTGAACCTGACACCTTTGGATCTGATACCAATTGTTGGAAACATAGTTATCGTTGCACCGAAAGATCAACCTGTTAATGCTTGATACAACTGTGAGAGTTAACAGATCCATAGGAGGCGGTTAAGCCATGCCACGAATCTTGAGGGGAGTGCTTACCATCTCCCAACAATAACATAATCTAGTGGAAGTGGATAATTGAGTAGTATGGACATGCTTGAGAGTATGTTGCTTTCTATTACACAAAATTTGGGCATAGAGAAAAGTCACAATGAGGAAGCATAACCCAAGATCACTTATGAATATGAATAAACATCTAATAGTATAAAGAATGTTCAATTTAATTTAGATTCAAAGGTTGAAATACAACCTTTTGATGGAGAAGTAAATACAAACATGTTATACTAATGAGTCTCACAAATGGAAGAATACTTCAACTTACATAAATTCAAAACCTCAATGATACATCTCCTTTGATCATTTGAATATATATGGACATGCCTTAACATGCTATGAAGTAGATGATAGATGTTATAGAAGAAATTTTACTCTATATGTTATGAAGAAGAAATAGAAATCCAATGGAATTTCTTTCATCAAAGACTACATGAGTGAGTTCCATAAAAGGGTAGTACAACATGATAGAGATATGATGGATAGGGATCTTCTCATAAATTATATTTGTATTATTTGGATATCTTAAAATGGATACATTTTAATGGCCAAGCCCCAAAAATTTGATGAAGTGAGTGCATAGGCTCAATATTTGGAAAAAGGACAAGAATAAATCAAGTTCATTCAAGGATAAAAATAGGGTGAAAATTAAAAACAAGGTAATTATTCCAATAAGGGTAAAAATAAATGGATATGTGAGAATAACACTAACACCATCACAAAGAGAAATGATAAGGAAATGGGAAAACATTTTTTAATCATTGTGAAAAATATGGTTATTCAAAGAAGCTTATTGGAAGCTAAACATGGAGTTTGATCCATTCAAAAAATTTATAAATAACAAGAATGATTCATGCAATAAAAAGTAAAAGAGGTGGAATGTACTTTAGATGTAGATGAGTAGTTATCATGTGCAACTATGTGAATGAAAGAAAACATGCTAAACTACAATGCTCAAGATGAGGATGAATACCAAATTATTTTATGTTAAATTGTAGCTCAAGGAAGAATTGTAGGTGCACTATTTGATACTTGTTCTCAAGTAAACATAATTTGCCATTTTTTTCTTGAAGAGCTTGGGTTGGAGACTAGGAAACATCCAAACCATGTTCAATGCGTTGATTAAAGTAAAGGTGTGGAGATTTTAGTCAAGATAATGTAAAGTCAAAATTAGCTACTCTATATACTTCAAGGATGAGGTAGATATATGTAGACTTCCTTTGGATGTTTGTGGAATTATTTTTAAAAGACCCAACCTCTATGAGAGATATGCAGTCTTATATATGAGGTTGAAAATTACCAATTGGTCAATTATGGAGAAGAGTTGATGATCTAATCATATGATGGGAAATCTAAACATTCTATGTTAGATGCAATCCAAGATAGGCTTCTCATAAATTCAAGTGGCAATTTCACACAATTAATATTGAGGGTTGAGTATGAAGAAGAGTAGGTGAGACGGGTTTAAACCATATATAGGTTGCATGCATATTATGAAAAGAAAAGTGTAAAAAATCATATGTCAATTTAGTAAGATTTTATAGAATCCCAAGGGACCACCCCCTCACAAGACTATTGAGAATGAAATATAATTATTACCTAATTACTTGCTTCACAACATAGGTATCTATTATCAAATTATTGTACGAAATAAAAGATGCAACAATTTTTGCAGTGTATGGTGTAATGATCTACCTAGTACATTCCCATATGGATCTCATATTATTGTAATTCCAAAAAAGGATGGTATGTAGTGCATATTCATTGATAATATAGCACTAAACAAGATTAGGATAAAGAATTGGCACCCTCTCCCTCACATTAATGATATAATATATATGAATTCTAATATGCTAGTTTTTATAAATTTGGATTTAATATCTAGGTATTGCCAAGTTCAAATAAGAAAGGATGATATTTTGGAAATGACATTCAATAATATATAGATTTAATTTGATTGGTTAGTGTACTTACATATGGATTGTGTAATACACCAAAAAAATCATGGTGAATAGTAATGAAGTACTACATCCTATTATTAATCAGAATATGGTTTTCCACTTGGATGGCATCCTTGTTTTCATTTGAACATCGATTAACATGTTACATATCTTGAGAAAGTGTTGTTAGCTTTGAAAGGAAATAAGATACTCTTATGTAAGATTGTGGAATTTTACAAATATTGCTTTAGTACTATGTAATATTTTTTAATGGTTCAAACATACCCATATTATTGATGAGACAAATAATCCACAAAATATAAAATACATATGGTAGACAAAGATTGTAGATGCGACACATGAATATTCTATTAGAATGAGAATGTAATTACAAAATTACTAGATGTGTTGGCTTATAATGGATGGATTTACCATATGAGATCTAGAGGTGTACATTTATTGGATATAATAGTAAGAGATGTGAATGCTTAACCAATATGACACAAATATGATAATTTTCATTAGTACAAGTCTCCACCGAATTAGGAAAGCACAACCACCTTTATTGAATGTATTTTACCTCCCTAAGTAGATTCCTACTAATTTTCAAGGGATATATAACCTACACAAGTAGATAACTACCTAATTAATCTCATCCTAGGTGCACACAAGTGTAATAAAGTAATTGAATGATTGTAAGAAAATAAATATGCACCAACAACCCTCATAATTGTAACTTAGATAGGTTTAATAAAATGTGAAGCTATGTTAGGTTACCATGTACAAAAGTATATCTCCAAAATTACTAGAAGGAGAAAACCCCATGTGAGAAGAAATTTCCCCAAAAGAGAGAGAAGATGAGAAGAGAGACTATGTAGCTACCCTGTTAAAGTATGGTTTCCTATGCTGTTGAATGATTGACACTAACCATTCAAGATGGTTTATTCTTTCCAGACAACCTTTATCCACTTGGGAAGAAACAAATCCAAAGGTGAATGTAAAATATCTTTTCATCCATAAATTTTATACAAGGAAAGAAAACATAAGATGTAGATTTGTAGAAGCTTCTTATCTATCACCATGTTGATCTACTAAAAGATATCATATAGTTTTATCAAAAGTCCTAAGCCTAAATAAAGATAATGGAATATTTAAACCTGATTGAATGACTATAGAACATGAGCCAAATATTATGAGATATAAATTGTTATGTGAAAGGGAAATAAAACCCAATATGCACCTTTTAGTATCCTATGTTTTCTTAATCAAATATTCAACAACTTGATACATGCACAAATTACTATTCCCTTGAAGAGGAAATTGAAATATTTGATTTCCTATTAGATTAATCCTTAGAGAAAAGATAGTGTAGCTTACAAATCTAAGTAAATTTCAGTAGCATAACATGTAAATCAAAATTTTAATAACATGTAAGAAGAAGAATAGAAGAAAGATAAACATAAGAAAAAATACATTGATATACATGGGGAAACCCCTTTCAAGTCAAAAATCCCACACTCCAAAGCATCAAACCAATTTCTCAATTTGCAACAGCAAACATGTTACAATACACTTGTAGGCTCAAATCCTTATGGAGGTTTACATCTTTCTTCTCTAGAGAAAAACTAAAAACATAACCTTGCATAAAAATCTTCTCTCCACTCTTAAACCAAACACTTGTATTTATAGAGAATACAATACAAATAGGATGCTACTATAAAGTTAATGCCTAGAAAGGCCACAATACATCATCTCTAATACTACATGCATGTAGAACATAACCTTTGACATGATTTTTCCCTCTTGGAGTGTAAAGTGCCCGCTTAACATACAAGGTCCTTACATTCATACAAATGGTCCCACTTGGTATGCACCATTCATCCTTCATGCAAAGGGTTTCATAGTTTATCATAGTAACTTCCATTTCCAACTCTTACATTGTCATAATGTAGTGTATGACATGATTTATCATAAATTTTGTCATATTCAATCATAGACTATTACACCTTGACACGTGTCATATAATTAGCTTCACAATGGGATCCAAAAGTGGGATGACTATTTCCTCAAATTTGGGGATGCATGTCATCCTAGCTACTTTCCATGTAAGATGACACCTCACCATGTTGAGTCCCACAAAGTGACATCATTGGATGAACATACAATTGCAAACATAGGCATACATATAATAAATTAATAAAATTAATGTTAGGAATTTAAAAAGGTTGAGAACACCTTAATTCCTAAAATTATGGAGATATTATTGAAGAGGAAAACCAAGTCCTCAATGGTATCCTCCAAATCTACATGACGGGACTCATAAAATAAACATAAAATCTATTTCATGTACTCATCCCAATAAATAACTACTACAACAAGGATGACCCTACTACACTAAATCATTGGAATATTTTTCTAAAGAAACTCTAAACTTTAGATAAGTAGGAGATAATGGATGATGATCTCTTAAAATTGTTCAAACTTTTCCAAGCATTTATACTAAATTGTAACAATTATTGATAAGAGAAATCTAGTACCATGTAAGAGCTCAATATAGATATTATCTCAATCTAAGTAAGAGATATAAGCTAATGAAACTCGGTACACTTTTATAAGGCATCAAAATAAGAGTTAATGGATTCGGATTTATGGTCTCAAGAACTCTAGAATGTGCCACAATGGAAGCTTGTAGAGGTGGAGAAAAAATATGATATTCTAAATGTACTCTCATGATATCTAGAGAAGAGTATGAAAATATATGAGAATTATCATGAAAGAGGAGAGAATTTTCTCATGGTGTCCTCAAGATCCTCCAAATGAGATTCTAAAAATAGATGTGATATTTCTAGTAAGTGTTCATCAATGTGAAGTGAATTCTATATACATGAGTGGTCTTGCTAAAAAAAATCAATAGTGTCTAATAATCAATATATGAAAATTAATATTGAAGCATTAGTAGAGAACTCATGAAAAATCATGTGTGCTTGACATTCCAATAAAGTATCATGCTTGTATGGAGGTCGATTGGGGTATCCAAATAATTTATAGATAGTGGTCCAATTATTTTAAGAGCATGTAGTTTGATCGATGTTATGTCCCAAGTGCCATAGTATAAAAATTTAGTTTATAGACAATTTTATTGCTTCCACAAGGTAAATGCACAAAGATGGGGGGCCAAAAAGGGGTCTTAAGTGGCCACTTTTCTTTTCTTTTCTGAAATTAGGAAAGACTAACATTGGATGAGAAATTGAAGATGGTTACACTCAAAATTTAAAGATGCAACAAAAACAAGAGTCGTGCTCTAATTCTACTTTCTAGGCTACTATTTTTTTTTTTAAATGGTAGAGATTTAAGGGGTTCTCAAAGGGGCACCACACAAATTGGTCTCTTTTTTTTTCAAAAAAAAATAACATAGTGTTTGGTGTGGCCCCCCTAAAATTAACTTTTTTTAGTATTTTAAAAATCACTTCAGTGAGAAATTAGCTAACACCATGTAGTTTATCCCCAATTTTTTGAATATTTTTTTAATGAATATATGTTTTTTTACTAATTTTAAAAGTGGACACATCCTAAAAAATAGAAATTTGAGCATGCTCCCCCCTAATTTTTTTAAAAACTAATTAGAATACCATTTTTTTAATGTGTAGAATGTCCTCTGCTTTCTACAAAAGTAGTTTATTTGAAAATTTCAATGAACAATTAAAAATAAAGTAAAAAGTACTAAAAATATTGGTTTTTGACAAAAACACAAATACACCAAAAAATAAACTAAAGATGAAAGCCTTAACATACTCAAAATGTGAAAAAATTATATGTTTAGATAGTTAAGAGAGAGCTTAACATTACCCAAGTGTTTTTTTACTTGATCTTGAAACACGTGCAAACTTGATGTGCAACATGCTCAAGATTATGTAAAAAAAATAGAATCTTGAAAAACACATCTTTGGGCATTAGAAAGTCAATCCAAGCCTTTGAGTTGGAAATCCAAGGAAAATCCAAGCTAAAGGCTTGGAAAATCCCAAAGCAGACAAAAATGTGAGCACGTTATATCATATCGAGGTTTAGGGTTTAAGGTATAGGGTTGAGGATTGAGGGATAGTGTTATGTCAAATTCCTCTAATTTAGTATTTATTATGATATTCATTTCCCTAGAGCGAGTATTCACCATTAGGAGGGGTCCAAAAGTGGCTTTAAAAAGTGTGTCAAATTTATACACCAAAATGGTCAACTTGAAGCTCTAGTGTATAGGGTATAGGGATGAGGGTTGAGGGTGTAGGGTTTAAGGTATCGAGTTGAGGGATAGTGCTCAAGGCTGAGGGTATAGGGCTAAGTGTATAGGGTATAAGGAATAAGTTTTAGGATATTGGATATTGGGTTTAGGGTACAAGGTTGAATGCACGGTTTAGGGTTGAGGGATAATGTTCAGGGTTGAGGGTATAAGGTTAAGTGTATGGGGTTTAAGGATTAGGGTTTAGGATATTGGGTATAGGTTTTAGGGTATAGGGTTGAGGTTTGAGGTTTGAGGGTTGAGGGTTGAGTGAGTAGGGTTTAGCATTTAAGTATAGGGTTAAGGGTATAGTGTTGAGGGACAATGTTCAAGGTTTAGTGTATAAGGTTTATGGTATAGGGTATAGGGATGAGGGTTGAGGGTGTAGGGTTTAGGATATTCAGTATAGGTTTGAGGGTATTGGTTTGAGGGTTGAGGGATGAGGGTTTAGGGTACAAGGTTGAATGTAGGGTTTAGGGTTTAAGTATATGAATGAGAATTTATGATTTACGGTTGAGGGATAATGTTCAGGTTTGAGGGTATAAGGTTAAGTGTATAGGGTATAGGGATTAGGGTTTACGATATTGGGTATAGGGTTTAGGGTATATGGTTGAGGGTATAAAGTATAAGGTTAAGGGTTGAGAGTGTAGGTTTTAGGGTTTGAGTATAGGGTTGAGGGTATAGGTTTGAGGGATAATATTTAGGGTTTAGGGTATAGGGTTGAGGTTATAGGGTATAGGGATGAGGGTTGAGGGTGTATGGTTTAGGGTTTAAGGTATAAGTTCAAGGGTTGAGGGATAGTGTTCAAGGTTGAGGGCATATGGTTAAGTGTATAGGGTACATAGGGGTTAGGGTTTAGGATATTTGATATAGGGTTAAGGGTATTGGGTTTACGATTGAGGGTTGAGAGTTTAGGGTTTAGGGTACAAGGTTGAATATAGTGTTTAGGGTTTAAGCATAGGGTTGAGGGATAATGTTCAGGGTTGAGGGTATAAGTTTAAGTGTATAGGGTATAGGGATAATGTTCAAGGTTGAGGGTATAAGTTTAAGTGTATAGGGTATAGGGATTAGGGTTTAGAATATTGGGTATATAAGGTTTAGGGTATAGGGTTGAGGGTATAAATCATAGGGTTAAGGGTTGAGAGTATATGGTTTAGGTTTAAGTATAGGGTTGAAATACAATGTTCAGGGTTTAGGGTATTAGGCTGAGGCTATAAGGTATAGGGATGAGGGTTGAGGGTGTAGGGTTTAGGGTTTAAGGTATAGGGTTGAGGGTTGAGGGATTTAAACTTCCAATTAGAACCTCTTGGCTCATGGGTTATTCCATAAAGAGTGACTAAATATCCATATATATCCAATAATTTTTTATCTATCTAAAAGATGAATAATAGTTCCATGAATTAAAGGCTTTAATCAAATAATGGGAACCATGATGAAAATCTAAAAAATATTTAAGCACAAGATCCTCTTAGAAAAACACAAAGCACAACCTTCAAAAAACACTCTAGAAAAATATGATTATAGCGCTTTGTACAGTGCATTTATAGTTTCCAATTACCAGATACATAATAGTGGAATTGATATTAATTAACTATAAAAATCAAAGAGACCAAAATATTGAAACTATAATTTTAATGTGGAATGGGAAAAAAGAAAGCCTACCCCCATGATGTTGGGATAATACAATAAGAATAAACTATTACTCATAATAGATACACTCACCTCCTTGTAAATAAATAATAATAATAAATTAATATTATTATTTATAATGAGTGTTTATTTTTCACTACTCAATGAATTAGTTGGAATATGGTTATAATTTTTTAGAATATAATCAACCATTATTTTTGTATATGTGTAACTTTCAATTAATAATGCAATTATCATCTATCTTCTTCAATATAATTTATATTTTGGTAACAAAGCAATATTAATCCTACCATAAGATGAAGCCATAAGAAGACACGATAAATGACTCATATAGGAGGAAATAAGTATATTTCAACAAATGGTGGTCAAATAGTGATAACATTAAGGGCCAGCCTATCATACAAAAGTGGAGAGATGACTTGCATATTGAAGTTTCACTTGTACATTGAAGGGGTTAACATTATAGGCCAACCCATTGAAATTTTATTCCTTATTCATTCTTGGGTGATGTTGACTTGTCAAGATTCCTTATATGAAGAGTTTGTGATGCAAGGTCATCGACTATTCTCTTTAATTTTGTCTTATCTGGGTGAATGTATTTCCTATCGCCACATGGGCAAGAAGTCAAATAAATTGGTATGCTTGCCTTTGACAAGAGGAAATGGATAATCAGTGATTAATGAGAAGTTACAATCATCAGTTCTAAATATTTGGGAAACTATCAACAGGGGAAGAGTTGGTTCAATGAAAAGAAGAGACATTGGTGACAGTTGGAGAAGATGAATAGTTGGAGAGATGATGGAGACAGTTTACAAGAGTAGTTTGGATTTAGTTATGGATGATGGAAAAGAATGGGCAGTTAAACATTGTTAAGATGAATCGTATGGAATATAGTGGGGTTCAGTCAAGCAAAGGAAGAAGGTTGATCAAAGAAGGTCGATTTAGAACAAAGGCCAATCTAGAGGGGGTTGGTAGAAAGAGAATAAGGAAAGGTCGAACAGAGGCCAGATAAGAAGACTGACAGGTTGTAGGAAAGATTTGGAAGATGAGAATTGATACGAAAGATGATAGAGAAGCTATGGTAGGAGGATAAGGGAAGAAGATCAACAGTTTGAATACGTGGGAAGACTTGATTGATTACAAATTTGTTGAAACAAGAGAGTAATCAGGGTAGAAAGATTAGTAGAATGAGAAGATGAATGGATAAGAAGAGAAGAGAATTCGATAGAGAGGAAAATGGCCATTGATTCCTGAAAGAAGCGGAGAAGAGGGATCAATGTATGTGAAGAAAAGGCCCACCAAGCAAGAGACACTAAAATTGGGGTTCCAGTGGGCGAAACGGGGTATGAAATTAATACAGAATGTAATTTGAGAAAATGAGTTCCAAGCCTATGTTGGGGTAGCAAAATATTATGAATGTAATCATTGGTTTTGAAGAAATAAACCAATGCTCAAGTGTTATTGTTGTCTATTGATTGTGCCTGTTGAAGCTTGCCTCTTATTTATTATGTTGGGTTTAAGTAGCTCCTGTCACCTTGAAGTTAAGTTGTATATGTGTGTTGATTTATGTCTCTTATTGAGAGTGTGATTACATTCTTGAACTTCCTATCATTATTGTTCTATGTTAACCTTTATATTTCCTATTCTAGTTTTGTTATTAAATTGTATAAGTCCTATCTGAGTGGTTGGGAGAAGGATTGTGTTTCTTTGTTGGATTGGAGAGTATGAGAAGGCACCTGAAGGGTGTGAGGGTTTGTCTTGCACCAATTTTGTATCAGAGTGTGTGACTATGAAAAACTCAGTCATCAAATTGGTATCAGATCCCTAAAGGTTTGGGCAAAGAAGTTGAGACTTTTAGAAGGTGTGTTGAAGAAGATAGTTATGTTCATATATTCTTGGACAAATATGTGTGTTGCAAGATGACATGATTATGAAAACAAAACCTAAGTACAAAAATATTGGGCACGGGAAAAGAAAAGAGAAGCCCTAGGTGAGGTACAAACAAAAGAGGAAAGGTTAGAAGAACCGACAACATACTAAGAAGGAAAGCATCAAGAAGAAAGACAATATGAAGAAACAAGATTTAGATTTTGAAAGAGAAATGGTTGAATTGAGAAGAGACTTGGAGAGATGTAAGCTATTGGTGCAACAATGGATTGAAGAAAGAAACCAAGATAATGCTTGATGGGGGGGAATGAGAAATAAAGTAGAGTGGCCACTAAAGAGGATTCTGGAGAAAAGGAGAAGGCAAAGGTCAGATGCCTTGAGAAGAGAAGATGAAAGTGTACGATAAACCTGTAGAGGTTTGAAGTTGCCAAGAGACAAACATGTACAGGAAGTGATGAAGGAAGTTCTCATTGTAGAATACTTGAAGAATGATAGAAGAGAATGGAGGAGAGAAGAAGTGCAAAAAGCAACATTTGAAGGAAGTAGTAAAGAGGAGAGGAAAGTTTCCATAACAAAGGCACTTAAGGAGACACCTGGGTCTGTTGACTTATTTTCTAATGATATGTCTGAGAATGTGAATGGAGATACGAGGAAGGTTGAGAACAAGACCTTGTAGATGATAAGATAAGGGTAAATAAGAGTACTTGTATACAAAGATAAAGATGAAAAAGAAATGAAACAAATTACAGCGGTGTGTCAAGCATACCAAATAAACCTATAATCTGTAGCGGAGGTACATTGTAAAGTACCTAAAGATGAAGAGAGGATTATTGAAGAATGGAAGGAAACCTACAAAATAAAAGAGATATTGAGAAATGATGCCAAGATGGAATAAAATAGGGAAAACATGCCAATAAAAGGTAAACGTGAGGATGAATGTTGATTTTGGTCGTATAGGTGGAAATACGAATGTAAATGTGCAAGTTAAAAAGGAGAAAAATCCAATTAGAAGACAATGGGTATAGGGTGCCAAGTTGGTAGAAGAAGCCTGGTAAAAGACAACAGATAAAAGGTAAACAAGGGGTAGCTTATGATAGAGTTTGTGACAACAAACAAAACCAATCATGGAGGAAATGATGAAGTTTCCAAGAGAGCAACAAGGTAGGCCAAGTGCAGAAATAGAAAGACATCAACCCAAGAATATGGAAAAAAAATGTGGGTGGTGAAGCATGGGATAGCAAGAGAGGAACGTTGTGGTGTAAGCAAAAGTGAAGAAGAAGATAAGTCCAATAACCAAAGGATCACGAGGAAGCCAACAAAGGAGGACAAGAGGACATTGCAGCAGGGTATACAACAAGAAGAAACTTATGTAGAACTCAAGAAGAAATGGGAAGAAGCATTGGTACTCCATGAAGAAGACATGACAATGGAGCTTGAAGAAAGGAAAAAGAAGGAGAATGAGGCAGCAACTTGGAAGCAGCTTGAGGAGAGTGCATACAATGGGGAAGGTAAACAAGTTGGTTTTGATGTTGGTACTTTTGAACTTTGGAATGAAATTATTGAAAGAAAGAATTTTAAAGAAGAAAATGATATGTGAAACTAAATGGTGATAATGAGATATTGTAATGTGAAATGGAGTTGTGGAGGCTTGTGGATGAAAAATTCACAAGAAGGGAAAGATACAAGAAGAAAAGGGAAAGAAAAAAGAGGTAGATTAGAAAGCCTAGAATGAATAAATATGAGTGTGGAATGGGTAAGAAGAATGGGTTGAATAGGAGGAATGGAAAGAAAGAGTGGACATCCAAATAATGGTATGATAAAGGCATGAGGAATGAAGAAGGGGAAGAAAATTCAAAAAGTATGGAAGCGGATATTATTGCAGCAGAGATTATAAAGGATGAAGGCAAACAGATTCATGATGGGAACATGCTAAAGGTGGAATTAGAAGGAAGAGCAGAAAAAAATCATAGTGTATATTATTTGTGGGTGCAATTTTTTGAGATAGAGAAAGAGTGGATGGAAAAGATTGCTAATGAAGGTCTGAATACAAGTAGGACAATGAGGGATATATAAAGGGAGGTTGCAGCTATTAACAAAAATGTTGGAGCTTCAATAAATATGAATGTCTTTCATAAGGATGTTGTTGTGTATTAATTTTCTATGTTGAATGGTAAGGAGTTTTGACAAGAGGCTAGAACAGTGTATGCAGATTTTAGCAAAGACATCGGGGGATGTGATGAGAATGGAGAAATCATCAATGATTTGTTGTTGTGTAGTTTGATTATCGCAAAGGAAGTATATGAAATGGTGAATGCAAATTTGCATAAGGTTGTGAATGCTGTTGTGGAAGAGGATAGATAGATGGACAAGGTAGAACTACTTGGAAAAGTAAATGTTGAGGTATTTAGACATATTGATTTGGGTGTGATGGTGTGTGCAAGTGAATTTTGGCAAAGAAATATAAGAATGTTAGAGCTGAGGAAGGATCTACAATGTTGGAGAAGTGTGTTAATTATTCCAACATGGTTGTGGAAAAAGCGTAAGAAAAGAATGAAGGGGAATGAGTTTTGATTTAATTAAGGCCCATGTGTAGGAGCACATGTCTTCTTTGTCCCCTGGGGAGTATCATGCAAGGGCATTGACTATTCTCTTTAATTTTTTCATTTTTGGGTGAATGTAGTTCATGTCGCCACACAGGAAAGAAGTTAAATAAACTGGTATGCTTGCCTTCGACAGGAGGAAATGGATAATCAACGATTAATGAGCAGTTACAATAATTAGTTGTAGATATTTGTGAAACTTTCAGCAAGGGAAGAGTTGGTTTGATGAAAAGTAGAGGCATCGGTGACAATTGGAGATGATGAATAGTTGGAGAGACGATGGAGACGGTTTACAAGAGAGGTTTGGATTCAGTTATGGAAAATGGAAAGAACACGCAGTTAAACATTGTTAAGAGGAATCACATGGAATATGGTGGGGTTCTATTAAGCAGAGGAAGAAGGTTGATCAAATAAGGTCGTTTCAGAATAGAGGCCAATCTAGAGGGGGTCGATAGAAAGAGAACAAGGAAATGCCAAACAGAGGCTAGATAAGAATATTGACGGGTTGCAAGAAAGATTCAGAAGATGAGTATTGATATGAACGATGATAGAGAAGACACGACAGGAGGTTGAGGGAAGAAGATCCATGGTTTGAATACGTGTAAAGACTTGATCAATTGCAAATTTGTTAAAACAAGAGAGAAATCAGGGGGAGAAGATTAGTAGAATGAGAAGATAAATTGCTAATAAGAGAAGAGAAGCCGACAAAGAGGAAAATGGTCATTGATTGCTGAAAGAAATAGAGAAGAGGGATCAACGTGTGTGAAGAAAAGGCACACCGAGCAAGAGACTCTAAAATTGGGGTTCAAACGAGCAAACTAGGGTATGAAATTATTTACAAAATGTAATTTGGGCAAATGAGTTCCAAGCCTATGTTGGGGTAACAAAATTTTATGAATGTAATCATCGATTTTAAAAATGAGGGAGTACACCAATGCTCAAGTGTTATGGTTGTCTATTGATTGTGCATGTTGAAGCTTGCCTCTTATTTGTTTTGTTGGGTTTAAGTAGTTCTCGTCGCCTTGAAGTTAAGTTGTATATGTGTGTAGATTTCTATCACTTACTAAGAGTGTGATTACTTTCCTAAACTTCCTATCATTATTGTTCTATGTTAACCTTTATAGTTCCTATTCCAGTCTTTTTAGTAAATTGTAGAAGTCTTATCTAAGTGGTTGGGAGAAGAACTATGTTTCTTTATTGGATTGGAGAGTATGAGAAGGCACCTGAAGGATGCGAGAGTTTGTCTTGCACCAGTTTTGTATCAGAGAGTGTGATTATGAAAAATTCAGTCATTAGTTTGTCTATAGTCTTGTTTGTAGTGATGTGCAATGAATTATCAAATATTGTGGTACAATAGGTATGGTGATTTACATATAATGTGCTACAGCATATATGTTGTTTCACATTTAGTAATGTTATGATAGAAACCAAAAAATATTTAGCAAAATAACTCAAAACCACATATTAGTTAAGTATTTTCTATCTGTATGTTTAGTGATACAAGAGCACATGTTATAAATTGGTGAACATGTATAATCTTGAGGGTAGTATCAGCTTTAAAGACTCATAAAAGAGTCTATTTTGGTGGGATTTATTAAAAAAAATCTAGAATCTAGTTTCCATGTAGTCTTCCAGATATTCATCCTCCTTTTGTGACATCCTAAAGATGTCATCTCTCTTTCTATCAATTCTTCTACAGTAGTCATGGTACTTCTCCAGTAACTTTATCTTCATGGAATTCCAATTAGGAACATCTCTTCCTAAACCCATGAACCATCTTAGAGCAACATCCTCCAAGGTTGGTTGAAATAGTTTGAGCCTATGTGCATCTATAGTATAATCATAACTTATACACAACACATCAAACTCAAATAGGAATATATTTGGGTCCTCATTGACAAACCCATAGAAGACAAGTAATGTTGAAGGAGGTATGTTCTTCAATGCAGTTGATCTCTCCCGGTTGGCAATGCAAAACTCAAAGGTTACATGCTTTGGTGAGTCTTCCACTTTAGCATCACCCATGGTGATGATTTGTGTGTGGGAAATCTCCTCTATTTTTGATGTGGATATTGGTGTTAGGGAAGATTATTCTTCAAGAATACCCTCTCTCAATTCACAATGATCATTGGTATCCTTTAAAGCTTCATGTGTTGAAGGGAGAAATATTCCTAGAGCATCTCGCCACCTCCACAACAATAGTTGTGACTCTTTGGATCAACGACTCATGCACATTGTCAGTAAAGTGTTTTGTATTGATAATAAAAGCATAATTACCCTAATGCTAAAGAAAATTCTAACTATAAAACCTTGAAATAAAAAAGGAGAATCCTGAATGCAGAACCATCCCCAACAACGGTGCCAAAAATGTAAGGCCAAACTAATGTCTAGTCAACTTGGTGTTACACACACAATTCAAAGGAAGGGTTCCTAGTTGAACAATCCACTAAACCCTTGTTAAGGCCTCATTTAATTATCAACCGGGGCTTCGTAAGATTTTGATGTTGTTGGCCATGTATGTGCATTCACATAATCTAAATGGCCTATATCATCAAGTATAGGTGGTTTACACATGTGCAAGAAAATAGTAAAGATTAGAAAAGGAAAATAAAGAATACACTACAAAACAAGGGAATTAACTTAATATGCTACTGATGTTGTAGGTACTTTCACCTTAAAACTGTAACTGATAACTACTAACCTGAATTCCACGACTTCATTAACACTACTAACTCTCACTCCTAACTACTTGACTTACTCCAGAGAATGACTCAAAGACTCAATACAAAAGTTGAATCATAAAATAGGATATCATTCACATGCATGTAATGAAGAATCTATTGAGATGAATGCAATAATATGAATATTTATTCTAACAAAAAAAATTAAAGGTGGGTGAACAATACCTTGAGTGGCCCTTGCTCAAGTTGTTATTGCCACAGGATAATCCAAATATGTGCTACTTGAATTAACTAAACATGACCGTAAAATGGAACATCTTCATTGTATAAAACTGAACTCTTACAACATGACAAGAATCTTCACAAATATTTCATTCATGAGTGCATATCTATTACAATTGATAACAAAAAAATAACAATGCAAGATTTTATGTTTGCAAATGATACTTGGAAATATTAAAAACACATGTATCTCTAACTAGATCTGCTCTTTTGTTACACCATGTTCCTCGGTTACTAGGTTACTTTTACCTTGTAAGTAAATATGATGATAAATGTTAATCAAAACTTTAATATGTTCAATAGGTGAATGAAATACTAAAATATGCATTAAGATGTTATTGGTTTTGAAGGAATGATTATGTTTTATATTGATGAAAATGTGATGAAATAATATGTATTGTAATGTGAATACTTTAATGCTTTGATGATGCAAATGGATTCAATGTGAATGGCTAACTACCTTTGCGATGTACTAATTTGGATGCAGGAAGGAGTCAAGCCCTTAGGTATGAGAGGGGGAGTAAACCCTTGTGGATAATTTGGTTATTAATACAACGACAATGATGGTATGATGTGCATATCATCATTAATAGGTTGAGATGTTATGCAAACCATATTGATAGGCTATTGATTAATTATTCATATCTCCTTGATGTTGAACAGTTTGGATAACTGAGAGGGGGGGTGAATCAATTATCCGAAACCACTTTTCTTTCTTTACTTAATTCAGAGCAATCATAAACCATTCATATATTAATTAAAAAATACATGAGCATGCAAGCACTAAAAAACACCATGCACAATGAACACAAGATATTATGTGGAAATCCAGGATGGGAAAAACCATGGAGAATGCTAATTCTCAATTATAAAACATCATTTAAGGTGATTTTTACAAGGGCTCACTTTCAGGTGCCTCACTACTATTGGGCTCATTGCCCAAGATACAAAAACCACTTATTACAAAAATGGACAAAACATGAACTGATGAAGTTGCATCTACATATGCATGAATTTAGTTCCAATTAAGAGCACAACATCTGATTGCAGTAGATCTGATTAAGAATATTTTGCCAACCTTCCTTCCACTACTTCAGTAAAACAGATTACTTCTACTTGGTACTTGCCATCACTTCCTTCTTTGATCCTTGTCGTACAATCCTTCACATATTTGTCACTGTTCACACAGTCCAAACTTCTTGTATTTGGATGCCTTTTTTATGTTTCACATACATGTATATATACACCTAGAGAACAAAATGAGTCAGCCTAGCAAAACATGTCGGCTTGAGGAACAACCTTGAACTATTTAATAAGGCTTGGCACGCTAGCACCAGACCCAAAAGATAGGTCGCACATAAGGGATCTTCTTACCAC
Source organism: Sequoiadendron giganteum (assembly GCA_007115665.2). NCBI lineage: Eukaryota > Viridiplantae > Streptophyta > Pinopsida > Cupressales > Cupressaceae > Sequoiadendron > Sequoiadendron giganteum. Next base: position 54,943,563 of record CM021103.1, read on the forward strand.
ATTACACCGGGACCCATACATGGGTCATACATAAGATATAACATTATTACCAAAAGATAGCTAACATTGAATTATATGAGATATGTATTCCGAATTCAATGGGATCCCCACAACCAAGACCAAAACTTGATTAACATCGATTGATAGGAACACCACAACCAAGACAAAATATCGATCAACATTCATTTGATGGGAACACCACAACCAAGACCAAATCTTGATCAACGTCAATTTCGGTACTAACCAGAGAAATGCAGTCAGACATACCAAAAAATGTGGCAGGCTATATGAATGTTCAGATAGCAAGGATACTTGAAATAAACTTTTAGATATAGAAACCTATAGCAAAAGATTATTCTTCATTATTCTACATTAATTGTCTTCCAAAAATATCCCAAAAAGAAGTATTACCATTATCCGAATCGAGGATACCATCCATACTACGCAACATTATAGGATAGATCATTTATGTATATCATCTGGATCACAACCTTCTTGATCCCAAGTTTTTACATCAATGACAACAATGCCACATCAACGATTTCTCAACAATCTCCCCCTTTGGCATTGATGGAAAAACAACAAAAACTCAAAAAAACAAAAACTCCAAAAATTCCAAGAACTCCCCCTTAGCAAATCAAATCCTCTTTTGTTTTTGTTTTTCTCTTCCTTTCCTTTTCTCCCCCTTTTTTCCATCAAAGGAAAAGGGCCAAATAAGAACATTCAGAAACTTAAGTAAAGATAACACTTTTCACATGAAAAATTTTCTTATACCTTTCTTTCATAATTGGAAGAATCTTCTTCTAAGCTTGCACTATAGACACCATTATTGCACACACACTCCTATAGAATCAACATCCCAAATGAAGATGACCAGTCTGGAGATAGGCACTGTCGTTCACAATTCTCAACTTCAGAAAGTATCCCAGAGAGATGATCCAACCAAACCTCAACAATTTATTTAACTACCAAGAGGTTTTAACCACATCTTCTCTCTGTCCCTGAGTAGACAACAACTTAGCTTGCAACTCACCAACTCTTATCCTCTATTTTCCATATTTATCTTTGAAGAAGTCAAAACGCTTCTCAATTGCATTCAATTCAGATTCAATAGCTTCAATTATTCTTCTAAAATTATAAACAACTGTGGGCCATCAAAGAAAGTATGTGTAGATGTTAGATATCTTCTTAAGGCATTCTCTTGTCCCACCAATGTGTTTGGATAAATTTCATTTTCTGGTGACACACCTCCTTTCAATCATAGCTTGGAATTTATCTCCTTTAGACTTTTCTTACAACAACCTTTCTTCAACAACTTCTAATAGATCATTTAGTAAAGAGTCAAAAACAATAGAAACTGTAATACCCTTTTTTAGCAGATGTTCTATCAAGGCTTATTCAATTATAGGCCTACTAATCAGAGAGCAAGAATTCCACATTTCACCAACCTTTTTCATATCACCTTCATCCAACATGGACCGGACTTCATCTAAATCAGGTAGAGATTCTTCTTCCTTCTCCATCTCTTTTGAGATAGTGATGATATCTTTTGTGTTAATTTTCCTCCTTTTAGGTTTTGGAGGGGAACCACCAATAAAAACCTCTAATTCCCTCTTACTGGAGGAGGAACCCTCCTCAAACTAGTTGATAGGAATAGCACTAGAAACTATCACATCGAAGCACAGATTCAACTGCAAGGATGAGAAATAAGCTTTACATGCACTTACTTTATCTTCTAAAATTTCTAGATATATGTGAAATTGCTTTTCGATAGGGATACTAGAGACTTACACTTAACATTCTCCTTTGACGATAACAAATTCAAAAATTAGAACACCAAGAACTTGAGTAGAGACCTGAACCAAAAGGGGTAGCTCTTAATTACAGGCATTCTAACATTCTCAATTAGATTTCCCATTACCAGGCTACATAGATCAAACTGTTGATTTTCCTTCGCCATCTTATGTGCAAGAAACACAACAATAGTAGATGTAGGACCTTCATGATTTTGGAAGTATATTTTGTATGAGATACCATAAGAAACATACCTTATTGCAGTATTGATAACAATATTTATTAGTAGAGCTCATGGGTCTTTGTTGATACTAGTAAGTTCGTCCACGTCTTTGTATTTCACGATTTTCTTCTCGGGGAGGTCACCAACCCTGCACAACCTAGCAATAGCTTCAATGGCTTCCTTGGTGACTTGATAGGGTTTGTCTAAAATAATGTTGTCATCCTTGAAATGGCTTAACAGGAACAAGATAGACTCCTTGTCGAAAAACCAGAGGAATTCTCCCCACAAATCCATGCCTACGGTACTTACATTCTACAAATCACCAACCTTCAACCCTAGCTCCATTTCCTTCATCTTCTGATGATCAAACTCATCCAACTCAACTCCCTGTAGCTTCAGCAAAATACCACCACTAGATTCATTGCCAATCAACATAGTTCCATTGTTGCGCTCAACTTATTCAATCCTTTATCGCTCAATGAAAAACTCTTCTTCTTCCTTGCAATAGTGAGAAAGGATTTGAAAATCCATCTTTTATCCTTAATTGCTCATGATGAATTCACCGCCAAAACATGTATTGATGATGCTAGTAATTGTACTTCACTTTTCAATCAGCGGGATTAATCTCCATTATGCAACATCACCCAAATCTAGCTTAATCCTATCAGAAACACATCAATCTTTCTTTGGAGAGGAGGGAACTGATAGGATATGCATTGCAAAACTCCCCCTGAGCCAAGGCGGTTGGCTTAATTTTCACAAGAGCTAGTACCAAGATCTAGTACCACAAAAGGGCTCTCCACACTCGTTTCCTTTTTCTTCCAAATGGTGACAGTCTTCCTTTTAGATTCATCTGATTCTGCAACCTTCTTTTTGTCTTCAATACTTTTCGGAGCATCATATCTGCTTGTTTTACCATAATGTTTATTGCACTTGTAACATCTTTGTTCTGACCTAACTATGTGAAACCTAGGTCTACACTGATTAGCTCTATGACCATAATCGTGGCATAAGTAGCAATAACCATAAAAGAGATTTTTCATTTCATTGCTTCTAGTCGGATTAGATAATCAACTTTTGCAATGACTTGCTTTGTGACCAAACTTGTCACAATTTAAGCATTGAATATCCAGTTCCTTCTTGCTTCTACACTCTAAAACCTTATGTTCAAAAAATTTGCATAGAAAATAGTTACCATTGAATGATAAATTCCTTTAAGCATTTGGTTGCCTCACTAGAGGTCTTTCTGTAGATCTTCTAGAGTTTTGGACTTTGCTTGTTACACCAGATCTTGCTATAGCTTCCACTGCATTGTCTTTACCCTTAGTGTTCAGATTTGATTTTTCACTTGAGAAGCCAAGTCCTTCCTTATCCTTGTGACATTTTTGTAGGGACAAAAGTTGATCCAGAATCATGCTACTTTCACACACCCTATCTTTTGATTTCATCCTCCTTAACTCTTGATCTAACTTCTTATTACCTTCTTCTTTCTATTTGATGGTATCTTTGAGGTTTTCTTTAGTATTCTTCCATTCTTTTGTTTTCTATTTGATGGTATCTTTGAGACTTTCTTCTATCATTTTGCATTCATCTAACCAAATCCTTAGATTCACATTATTTTCCTTTGACTCCTTTAATTCCTTGTTGACCTCTTTGTGTCTTGCTTTCAATTTCCAGATTTTCTCCCTCAACTTTGAGATACAAGCATTTGCCTCCTTGATGTTTTCTTTCTGTTCCTCATTCTCAAATTCTATACTTTCCATGTCACTTAATAGTGACTTCAGTTCTTCCTCAAAGTAATAATCTCCTACCATATGTTCAAGCTTCCAAGATCTCCCTCAAGCAGTTAAGCTTTATCTACAAGGGACCAAGCTCTTATACCATTTTTTGAACAGTTCGGATAACTGAGAGGGGGGAAGAATCAGTTATCCCAAAACACTTTTCTTTCTTAATTAATCCAGAGAAATCATAAACCATTCATAAATTAATTAAAACAAACATGAACATGCAAGCACAAAACAACACCATGCACAATGAACACCAAAAATTATGTTGAAACTCAAGATGGGAAAAACAACAGAGAATGCTAATTCTCAATTATAAAACACTGATTAAGGTGACACACTAGTTAAGGTGATTTTTACAAGGGCTCTTTTCCAAAATGCTCACTACGAGTAAGGCTCGTTGTTGGGTGGCTCACTGTCGATGGGCTCACTGCCCAAGATACAAAAACCATCAATTACAAAAATGGAAAAAACATGAACTGATGAAGTTACTTATACATATGCATGAATTCAATTATGTTTAAGAGCACAACATTTGATTGTAGCAAATCCGATTAAGAATCTTCTACCAACCTTCCTTCCACTACTTCAGCAAAATATATTACTTCTACTTGGCACGTGTTGTCACTTCCTTCTCTGATCCATGTCACACTATCCTTCACACCTTTATCATTGTTTGCACATTCCACACATCTTGTATTTGAGTTCCTTTTTGATGTTCCACATACATGTATATATATACACCTGGAGAACAAAATGAGTTGGCCTAGCAAAACATGTCGGCTTAAGGAACAACCTTGAAGTATTCAATAAGGCTTAGCACGCTAGCATCGGACCCAAAATATAGGTTGCACATAAGGGATCTTCTTACCACATTACACTAGGATCCATACATGGGTCATACATAAGATATAGAATTATTACTAAAAGATAGCTAACATTGAATTATATTAGATATGTATTCCGGATTTGATGGGAATGCCACAACCAAGACCAAAACTTGATTAAAATCAATTGATAGGAATGCCACAACCAAGACCAAATCTTGATCAACATCAATTTTAGTACCAACCAAAGAATTGCAGTCAAACATACCAAAACATGTGGCAAGCTATATGAATGTTCGGATAGCAAGGATACCCGAAATAAGCTTTTAGATACAACAACTTGTAGCAAAAGATTAGTCTTCAATATTCTGCATTAACTTTCTTCCACAGATGTCTCAAAAATAAGTACTACCATTATCCAGATCGAGGATACCATCCATACTACACAACATTATAGGATACATCATTTTTGTATATCATGTGGAGCACAACCTTCCTGATCCCAGGTTTTGACATCAATGACAACAATGTGACATCAACAAATTTTTAGCACTTGAAAGTAGGAAGAGAGTCTTATACCTAGGGTTAGGGTATAAACTTTATGATTCTATAAATAATCAATGGTAGGGTTGAGAAACATATTTTTTGGTTATGATTTTTTCTTATTTTGTTTAAGAATCTATTCATATTCACAAAATTCAAGAGGACTCATGTTCTGAAAACCCATAGCCATATTGAGAAGGGAACTTGTAGGTGTAGAATCACAGACCCTTCTCAAGTTAATGTCCTCTAGATTACATTCAAATGTAGTGAACATTGTAAACATGAGAATATTTGAGGTATACTGAAAGAGAGGTTTTATGATTTGTTTATGATCACTTGATCATTACTTTACTTTTGATTGAAAACCTAGGTTGAGAATAACCTATTTGGTTGGTTTGTTTACTTGAATTTTGATTGAATCAAATAGGTTGGTATTAACATATATGATTAATTGATCATTCGATTGTTATTATATCTTTGATTGAAGTCATTTATTGTTGAAGATTATACTTTTGATTGAGGTCATTTATTGTTGAGATCATACTTTTGAGTTGAGGTCATTTATTGATGAGATTATACTTTTGATAGGAGTCATTTATTGTTGAGATATACTCTTGCATGGAAACATTTATTGTTTGGATTGTAATTTTGAAATAGATTCATTTAACGTTATGACATTAGGAATACCCGTATGGTTAATTAGGTTATTCTTAGGGTTAGGATAATCCATGGGAAAGGGGATAAACCACGTATAGATTTCTAATGGTCAAATCAAATTGAGCTATGAATATGGTAAAATAGATGACCCTCACTCGAAGTATCGGGTGATGAATCTTTGGCAAAAGTAGTGTAAGTAGCCACTGTTTACACTGTCAGTTCACTGTGATCTGATTTACATACTAGGTTGTGAATATAATATATGTAGTTGTAGCCATAGTATTGTATCTCTAGCTATGTAGGACACATCACCATGCTCAGAAAGGGCTAAGGAATTATGAGGTTACCAAACCAATCTCTTCGTCAAATGGAAGTTTCATCTCACCAAGTTTGGTAGATGTGTGAGGGGCCGTAGTAAGTTCATGGTTGGCAAAAAAGTGCTTGAGTCATGCTTCTCCTCATGTAGTTGGCAGCCAAGAATTGGAGAAGGACACTCTAGACCATTTTTATTTCTAATTTCAAGTAAGCTTGTTGAAGCTATGTATGTAATCATGTATCCATCTCTATGGAAATTGTAAATGTGAAATGTTATCTTGAAAATATGTAAAGCGAAATCATTACTTGTATTGATGAAATGATTCTTTGATTATGTAATGGAAAAGTTTGGAAAGGTTATGTTTCAAATAGTTATTTTATTATTGAAAAGACAAGAAATTTTGTATTGCTCATAATGTTAGATACATAAACTATTCACTTGTGGGTAAAACATACTAAAACTACTGGGTAGAACAATGTGCAAGTTACATGTGGTATTAGAGCTACCTAGTTCAACACAAGAGCCTATGAGCTCATTACGTAAGTGATACCAAAACAATATAAGAATTTAATGGATGGAAGGTTCTTACACCAAGATGGTAAGAGGAAAAGAACAAAGGGGAAACAAAAAGGAAGTTAAGTTTCTTGGGGACTTGTTTGCATTTGGGACTAGGAAAGAGTCATCCTTGGAGTTGAAAACTCTTAAACCAACAACTCATGAAGATACACCTTTGGATTGCAGAATATTATGCAACAAGATTTAGTAGGAAGGTTATGGAGGATTACCAATAAATACCTTTGCACTACACAATAGGTTAAATGACTAAGGGATATAAAGGAATGAAGTAATCCCCCTTATTGATAGCAACCTATAGATGTGAAGAGTCGAGGATTTTGGATTAAGGATACTATGAAGCTATAAGTATGCTTTATGGGAAAAAGAACTAATTGTTAGCATAAATTGGAAACTTCAGTCGAAGTAGTAAGTCATTTTTTTGTGAATCAAAATCAACTAGAGAGGTATCTAGGAGGTAGGATAACCCTTGATAGACTTGATTCAATACAAGGTTAAAATCTTGCAATGACAATCAGAGTCAAGAGTGAAAGTTGATGCCTTAGAATAAAGGTTAGAGACTAGAATAATTAGAAAAATAAGCAACGTATGAAGAATGAAATCCAACATGATTCCACCAACTAGAATAGGCAAGGTCAATTTGGAGTTTTGATTAAAATGGGGAAAATAAATTGAACCACCTTAGAGTGTCTAAAGTTATGAGAAAGTGGAATTACCAAGAACTTGGAAAAATTTACTTTGAAAGATGATTTCAAGGTAAAATATTGGAAAGAAAATCAAACAATTCAAACAAAAGGGCTCAGTTAGAGCATAATTTGGTTGAAGTGGAAATTGAACTTACCAACTTTTCAACGAAAGTAAACTTATGTTTTGATGTGTAAATTCTCATTTGTAGATGTTACAATGGGAAATTGAATATGGTTGGAAGGATATTAGTATACATGGAAAAGAGAAATGGAATGAAATACTAGAGTACCTCTTAGCTTGTAAAATTGTTGATTATTCATTAAATCTCATTATTATGGATCCAACTGTTGATTATGAGAGATTAGGTGATGATGAATCCAATTTTTGAAATAAAAAGTGTATTTAATATGTACCATGGAGGGTAAGAAATGCAAGTAATAGTCAATCAACTATCAAAATCCAACAACAAGGAATATTAAATCAATTCAACTAATTTGGAGAGAACAAATGATTGTTAAGAGTTCAAATTTAAGTTGATCTAATTTTTCTTGGAAACACTAAGGGGGAGAGAGGGAGAGTAGATGTACTCAGATAAGTACCCTATTCAATGTTGAGTGATATATTTTCAATCTGAAGGAACTTTTGTTGCTTCGACAATCATGATTCAAAAATCCTATATTTGAAGTTTCATGCTCCATGACCACAACTAGGTTGGTAAAGTTAAGAGGTTAAGGTATTTGAATTATTGGAGAAAGGTAGTGGAAAGGTCAAGACTTATGACCAAAGAGAAAGAAAAATTTACAACATAATTTTGTATACATATTTATTTGAAATATTAATTTGTTGTTATCAATAATATTTTGGAAAGGTTAGTTGGAATACTTGATCATAAAAGGCAAGATTATCGCCTATGCAATTGGAAAGGGAAGATTTATATACTCATGATTTTGAGTTATTGAGAAATATTCATGCTCGGTAACTAGGTATGTAATAATTATTGATATTTTGGAAGATACTATCAAGCCAACATGATTTAATGAGAATTGTTATTTAACTAATATAAATGCTCATCGAAAGAGATGGATTGAGCTAAAAATTGGACTATGACTTTGGAAACAGAATGAGGATGAAATAAATCCAAGGTATAGATGCCTAGGACGAAAGAAACCTTTAAATGAAATGAAACATGAAGGGAAGGAATGATGAATGAGCACCAACTTGTTGCAATTCACCAAACCCTTGAATGGAGATCCTTAGAGGACTAAAATCTAACACATCTCTTAGAGTTCTTGATCTTGCATGAATGGATTGATTGGATGCTTTATTTAATAGCTTGAATCTTGAATTAAATGCTTGAAACCTACATCATAATGTTAGCTCTAGAAAAAACATGCATGTATGCAAATAACTTTGACATGATGCTTGAGATCTTGAATGTTGCAACAAATGAATGAGAAATATACTCTTTAACACCTTTGACAGGAATAGTTGCTTAGGAATGCTTGCATGAAAACTCTAGGATTTGAATTGATAAAAAGACCTTGTATTTATAGGTAATTTTATAATTTCTCAAAAATTAAACATCAAAGGTTGACAATTACAAATTGAATTTGAATAATAAAAATTCTACCAAAAACATATTAAAATTTGGGGTCCTAAAAATAAGGGGGGCCCATGTGCCCTTGGGTGAATGGGTCATAGGCCCCAAAACTAGGACACACCAATTTCAAGGCAATTTAATTAATGCTTGTGATTGTTTAATACAAGTTTCCCTTTCGAAAAATGGAATTAATTAGGCTTTTAAATGCATAATTGGGCCAATTAGAGGCTTAATTAAATCTAGTTTCTTTAGGGACCCAAACATAGTGTGAAAATGTAAAGGAGTACATTTTTTTGATGCTACAGTCGCAAATACCAAACTTCATCCATCAAATGTGTTGTAAAAATAAAATGATGCTCTCACAAGGATGTGAAATCACTCATGAAACACATGGCTCCACTGGAAAGCAATTCATATTATGCTAGGTGGCCATGAAATACATTACTCACATAGGCTCGTGAAGTTTGATATTCACTAGGTGAGCCCCCAAGACAAAGATGAGAAACACATACTAGGTCTACAAAGTGTATACTCACAAAAAGGTGGCAAATGGGAAATTTGTGCTAGGTCTACATGCTCCCATACATCAACCATACCAAAAGTTATACTCCCTGATAAATTTGATAAGGTACCGCAAAATGAACATGTTTCACAAGGCTAGCAAGTTGCATTATGCTAGGCACTCATGGAATATGGAAAGGTTTAAATGCAATAAATTTGAAAATATAATCAAAGGATTTTTTTCTTAATACATGAGATGTCTCACCTTAGGGAACATCACACTTGAAATCACCACCAAGAGAGGAATATTTAAGTAACAAAAGATTCACATCTTACGGAATATTGATCATAGCATTACCACCAAGAGGAATTTCATATGCCGAGAAGAGTCACACTCTTGTAGAATATCAAAAATAATATCACCACAAAGAAGACACTTCACATATATCAAGAAAGCCACAATTGGAATGAAAATTTCACACTTCCTATGATATGTATGCTATCATCACTAAGAAGAGAACATGCAAAAAATGAGCAAGGGACAATATATGCCCCCACTTAAAATTTCAACATACTTAATATGTTGGTATTTTAAGTAGAAAGAGAGGAACATGGGGTCCTTGAAAAGAATGCATGTCTCCCAAAACTAGTTAGCCTTACCCCCCAAGCATAGAGACAAGGAAAACCAACAAGGACTGTCATGTTTTTGCCATGAAAAATATGGTTGTACCTAAGATTGTACCACAATGAATGGCAATGAGCAAGACACATAAAGCTACCCACGCCACATAGTGATGAGCAACATGATAGGATGAAAATCATTATTGATAGGAGGAATTAGGTGTATCAACACCAACAAGAGCACCATAATCCTTAAGATGTTGAATTATGTTACTCAAGGCCTGACATTCATTTTTTGAATGACCATGCACTCAATGATATGCACAAAATTGTTTGTTGTTGTAAAATTTATTCTATGTTCCTAGAGGGAGAGATGTCAAGCGAGATTGGAGAAGCCTCAAAAAGTTATTATTTTTATCAATAATAGAAGATGTTCCTTTCTTTTGTGACAAAGATACTTCTTGCTTACTATAAGGTTTCATACATACACAAGACTCTCTAAGTTTAGATTGTGAGATTTTGTACTCTCCCTTAAAGGAGGTTGTAAAATCTAACGAACCCCAATCATCACTAAGACATATGTTTGAAAATGAAGCAATATTTGTCCTAAGAGTGTTTTGCTTGATGTCGTTGATATTGAGTGAAGGTTTCTTTGATTCTTTCATCTCTTTCGAAAGATAATAACCAAGACCTCTTTCTTGTTCTTGTGAGGTAGGTTCTAGAGGGACACAAATAACTTATTCTTTAACACCACATCCTTTTCCATTATAGCCAAGTTATTTCAAAAGCTCATAACCTATTCCACAATGTTTTTCCATTTCTTTTAGAGAAGGTGGTATCTCATGATCACACTCATCATATGTGGGTGTATAATTTTTTATTTCCGCTTCTTTGCTAAAAGTTGTGGACTCACATGGTTTTGATGACTCAAATTGTGTCAATATTGTATCAGCTTCTTTCTCCTTTCTTGATTTGTGTATAATCTAGTATTCTCCTATGAATGTAGTTGTAAAATCCAATGAACCCCAATCATCATCCAATAGTTTTTTTATTGATGAAAAACACTTTTCTTGTTCTTCTTCTTGCATTGTTTCTACTTTTCAAGTTGGTATCAATGTTCTCAAAGACTTTTCATTCCCATTTCAGTAAATGAAAACAAATTTCTAATTGTAGATCAGCTTTCATTTTGTGCACCTTGTTATTATAAGTGTATTCCATTAGATGGTGAAGCGTTGAAGGGACTTCATTCATTTCATGAATATATGGCCCACCCAAGAGAATATTATATGAAAGATCATGGGGAATGACAAGGATAAGAGTTTGCAATGTAACCCTACCAAATTTAACAAGTAATATTATCACACCAAGTGGTTGTTTTCCCACATTGAAAAATCCACAAATAGATAAAGAATCCAATTGACTTTTACTGTTGTCCACTCCAATCTTATCTAAGATGTGTACACTACAGAAATTGAGCACCAATCCATTGTCAACAAGGGTGTGCTTAATTCCAAAATTCTTAGTACCATTGTCGATACTATCCACTATCATCAAAGCATCATTATTTTTGTGTTCCCAAAGGGAGTAATTCACTTTGATGAAAGATAATGTCTAAATTAGGCTTATTTGTATTCTCAATCAAAGTTGTCACATCATTTGGTTGCGCACTAGGAGGGATGATAACTTGTTGCAAATAATTTTGAAGCATTCCATGGTAAAGGGTTGATGCTTGAATCAAAACCCAAAGGAAGATCTTAGCAGGAGTGTTACAAAGTTTCTCCACAAGATCGTACTCATTTCCATTGTGTAAAGGAAAGTGAGGAGCACTAGGCAAAATGGATAGAGGGAGTGGTTATGAAGTAGGTATGGATTGTGTTTATCTATTATTCCTTCCATTATATGTATGAGCAATAGTATTATAACTTGGTTGCTGCAAAAAATTGTTACTAGTGAGTTGCCTTATAAAATTTAAGATAGCCCCTACAGGTTTTGGTTGGTGTTGAGGTGGTCCTATGATAATAAGTGGCTTACAAGGTCCAATAACTAAAGGAATCTTAGGAGGTTCAAAAAGAATCTTAGGTGGTCCAATAATCAAAGGAGATCTAATGGACACTTGTGCATTCATTACCTCAGTAGATTTGAATTCTTGTTGATGATATTTTATCGAGGGGTAATCTAAGGTAAGCTTAGAATCTTCATATATACTATCTTTCAAAAGAAATGTATCAATGATATTATCTTCTTTTGGAACAATATCTTTACAAGTGGTAGAAGCATTGGGAGAGTGACAAAAAAATTCTCGTGATTCTCAATGATTGTATCTTCTAACACCAAGATACCTTCGTCACTAGTAGGAGAGGTATTAGGAGAAGGACAATTATGATTTTCATGATTGTGAACGATTGCATCCTCTTGCACTAGAAAATTATCACAAGTGGGAGAGATGTTTGGAGATTAATGGAGACTAGGCAAAGTGATGTTAAGAAATATGTCAATGATCTCATCCTCTTGTGCCATAATATCCTCCCAAGTGGGGGAAGTAGGGGGAGAGGGACAAACAAGACTCTCATTATTTTCAATGATTGTATCTCTTTTTACCAAGATACATTTTTCACAAATGTGAGAGGTATCGGGAGAAGAAAAACTATGATTGTCATGATTGTCTATGATTGCGTCCTCTTGTGCTATAACATTCTTAAAAATATGATAGATATTAGGAGGGTAACTGACATGCTTGTCAAAGATTTTATTATGCTCATAATTAGGGAAAATAGAATCATACAAGCCATGTGATACTCTATGAAATCATATGTTTGAAAAGAAAACATACTTCTATTTGTGCAAAGATGAGAACTAATCCAAAATATGCAATACTTCAGAAAATAGACATAATTATCCTACAGGTCTGATGATTTTCAATACTAAAAAGCAACAAATTTTCCATGAATTTACAATAAATCAAACAAAATGACACTTTTCTTGCACATAAAATAACATTTTTTTAGAATTTCAAAACAGACTTCTACAATCTGAAACAGACTAATAATACAGAGATAAAGGCTATACAAAAGTTGTTTGAGACACCTATACAAGGACAAGTTCACCCAAGGGTGAATGGGTCCTTGTAAAAGTGAAAATTTTAAATTTTATGTTGCTATTTGATGTTTCTTTCTCTAGTTGCAAATAGGTTAAGTAGTGATTGTTTTTCCATATTTTGATGATTAAATTCAAACGCAATATGATAGAAAAAATCAAACAAAATGACAACTTTTGAGATGAAATTTTGACTGAGTTCTCTAATATAAATGACTAAAAGATACCCTTGATACAACTAATATGCAATATGTATGCAATATTTTTTATTTTTGTGAATTTAAATGATGCAAAATACAATTTTGAATCCCTAAATGAGATGCAAAAAAAACTAATGCAAAACCTAGATCTAGGGTTTTAGATACTTCCAAATCAAAATTTATGATGTACAATGTCAGGTTCACCAAAATGAGATGTAGGGAAATGGGGGAATGAATTCAATGAAATGGCCTAGGATTCAAACAGACCTTTCCCCAATTTCAATAGAAAGAGAGGATATCACAAAGGGATAGGATTGAATTTCAACCTTGAGGTGAGTCAACCCTATTTTGGACCTTGGATCTTTGCTTTCTTATGATAGAAGTGACTTATTTGCAATTTTTTGTAATTATTTAAAGTGCATTAACTAAATGAATTCTATGACCTAACACTTGAAATGCAAAATTCTATGATAACAGAAATGGAAATGACAATTTATAGGAAGATCTGAGAAGGGCTTGATAGTGTGTATGTGTCATGAAAATTGGGTTTTAGAGCCTCTAGCAGGATTGGTTCACCCCTGGGCGAATGGGTCCTTGACTAGGGCTCCAAAATCAATTTTTGCAATCTTTTGATCTTGAATCTAAGCTTTTGATTTCTTTGAGTTTGATTGTTAGAAAGCTGAAAATAAAATATTTAAGTGAGTTTCCATAGCTTGACAACAATGATGAAAACTTATACAACTTTTCAAAATTTCTCCTTTGATAAAATTTTAATCCTTTTTCACCTATAAATCTACACATACAAAGAGAGAAGCAAAAATGCTTATTTTTGAGTGAATAGGGGTTTTCCTTGGTCAAACCCCAGCTTGGTAATTAAACCTTGATAATGAAATAATGACAAAATGGAAGGAAATGATGAATGAACAATGCTTGTTACAACTCACCAAACCCTTAATCTCTACCCTTAAAGGACTAAATTCAAACACATCACTCTAAGGCTTGGATTTTGTATGAATTGGCTTGATTGATTGATTGATTTGATGCTTGAATGTTTGCTTGAATTCTTGAGACCTACATCACAATGTTAGCTCCAAAACATGACATGAGCATGAACTTTGACTTGATGATATGATATTGATTACTATTGTAGATGATTGATAATGGTGCCCTTCAATGCTCTGAACAATAATATTTTCTCTTGTGAAAGTTCCCTTAATGCTAGATAATGTTGCTTAGAATTCTTAGATTTGAAATGATAAAATACTATGTATTTATAGGTGTTTATTTAATTTCCCAAAAAACGGATCCAAAAGCCGACATTTGAAACTTGAATTTGAATCACTAAAATGTTGCCAACAAAAATATTTAAATGGGTCCTAGGCCCTAAGACCAAGACAAACATGATCCAAGATGTTTTAATTAATGATGGAAATTGTTTATAGGTTCCCCTTTGAGGAAATGGGAATAATAATGCTTTGGAATGCATAATTTGTTCAATTAGAGGCTTAATTAAGTCTAATTAATTAAGGGAGTGCAAACATAGTGCGAAATTGTAAAGGTATACAATTTTATACACTACTATAAGTTAGTAGCAATAGAGAGGTAAACCCAAAACAACAAACATTGCCAACCTCAAAATCAATGGTAGCCATGTCAAGGGAAAAATCAATGGAATTATGATAAGCCCTTGAATAGAGTAAATATAGCTACTTCCAACACTTCAAAGGCTATGGTTCTAGTCCAAAACAACTTAGCTCAAGAACATGGTTGGTGTTATTCATGCAATCAATCCCACAATCAAAATGCTTGTCAAAATGGAGAGTTTGTGTAAGCTCTAATGGTTCAAAATGAACCCTCAATTTTAGGACAAAAATTTGATACAAAACAAGCAGCTTCCAATAGGTAAGATGACATATAAGGAGACTCTGGACATTAGTAAATTGGAAAAAAGGGGAATTTTTAAGCCTAAATGAATTAGGTATTGATGTAGTACCCTAGAATACAGGATCAAAGAAAAGAGCAATGGATAATGGTGTATCTTCCACATTTTTTCAAGAATCAACCTCCCAACCATTTCAAGATACTACAGTTTTTGGAACAACAAGTAGAAAAATCATGCTATTGTTGAATAAAAATGATGGTAAGGGTAATTGGGCACAAGAAAAATTGCATGTTGTCCAATTAGCAAAGTTGGAGCTTGTTGTTCAAAGGGTTTCATCTAAGGTTAGTCAGGATCCTTTCAATATAGTTCTTCAAATGAAAAAGGCTAACCTAAATGTCACCATGTGGGATGCCCTATCCATCCCATCTCAAAGGGATCTGCTACAAAAGGCTTTAGAAGGGTTCAAGGAGATAAATGATATCCCAAAAAAAGGATCTACTCCATAAACCAGCCTAGTGCAACCCATGGACAAAGGGAATTCTAGTAAAATCAGTAAGACACATACCTTATATTTATCCTTAACTATTAGAGATCATATAGTGCATAACTATATGATAGATTCAAGGGCTAGTAGTTTTGTTATGCCCAAAAAGGTAGCTAATATGCTTGGCATTAAGTAAAAACCTATGACAGAGATTTTTGAAATTGGATGGTACTATTGTAAAGATAGTGGGGGTCATTAAGGATTTAAAATTGATCTTGCAAGCATGCCCTGGTTGTACTGTCTTGCAATAAATTTCAGTCATAGATCTCCCTACCTTCTTTGCCATATGTTTGTCTAGAGAATTCACTGCTAAGATAGGTAGATAGCTATCTTCTTATTAGTCCCATATGCTATTTAGAACCAGGTATGGTACCAAGGTGACCATCAAATCTGAATTCATTAGAAAGGATCATATTGAACCTTATACTCCTAGCACCATAAACATGAATTACACGATCAAGAAGATGAGTGTTCTATTCGTGAGCTTGATACTCTTTTGAAGGAGGTTCCTTACTATTTTCTAGATGAAAAGGGCAAGGAATTTCAGTTGGATCCACTAGCATAGGCATAAGATATTGGTTTTGGTACCTACTGCATTTATGAATAAAATACTCCTGTCCCTAATCTCATGAAACCTCAAGAAGATCTAGAGGGGTTGTGGTAGCTAATTTTTATGGTTCCAAGAACAAGAATGGTGAAGGAATTGATGTAATGCTAGTATCTCCAAGTAAGGAGAAGTATTATTTCTCTTTCAAATTTCAATTTAGTTGCACTAACAATGTGGCTAAGTATGAAGCCCTTATCCAATGTCTCCACTTGCACATAAAAGGAAGATCAAATTCTTGCAGGCCTTTGGAGATCATGAATTGGTTGTCAACCAAATCGAAACTCAGAGTACAGCCAAGAATAACCTACTCAAATCCTAAAAACACAGAGTTTGGGATTTGATTGAGGGTTATGGGGGTTTTAGCATCCATACCATTCCTAGAAATCAAAACACACATGTTGACAGACTTGTGGTAGTTGGTTCCCAGTTTGATATGCCAACATATATTGCGAATGAGAAGGGATTTCATATCAGGTATTTTGTAAGGCTTGTTGTTCCAGACAACCAAGTAAATTGGTGGGTCTTTGAAAGCGATTAGAAAATTGTCAATTTCCTTCAAGAGGTGGAATTTTTTGCTAAAAATCAACATAAGTTGCAAGGCCAGTACGAATATCAGATCATACAACTAAATAACAATAATTTTCCAAAAGGTCTTATTACCCTTGAGGGTATCTTTAATTCATATTATCAATTGAAGTAGAAGAAAATGAACCTAGTTACAAGAAAGAGTGATTACAAGGTAGTCACAATTGTAGAGGGAAGATATTTGAACTTGGGAAAGGTATGCTCTTAGTATGAACATGAAATATTCACTAAGCTTTGCAATAAATAAAGTGATGCAGTTGCATGGACTTGTGAAGACTTAAAGGGTTTTGACCCAAGCCTCGTCCAACATACTATTGAACTAAATCTTGATGTAAAACATGTGAGACAAAAGTAGAGGCCTATTAATCCCAAGAGTGAGTCTCTAATGAGGATGGAGTTAACTAAATTGAGAGAGACTAGGATCACATTTCCTATCAAGCATTCTTCATGTGTGGAAAACTTGGTCCCTATCAGAAAAATAATGGGGAAATAAGACTTTGTGGTTACTTAAAAGACCTTAATAGGGCCTCCTTAAAGGATTACTACCCTCTTCCCTCCATGGAGAAAATTTTGCAAAAGGTTAGTGGTTCAGAAATATTTTATTTCTTGGATGGCTACTTAGGCTACAATCATATTCTATTCCAAGAATTTGATCAACATAAGATGGTGTTCTCTAAAAAATGGGGTACCTATGTGTATTGCAAGATACCTTTTGGGTTAACTAATGTTGGTGCCACCCTTCAATGGGCTATGGATATGGCATTTCAAGTTGTTTAAAAAAAATGTGTTGGTCTATTTGGATGACATAACATTCTTTTCAAAACTCACAAGTGATCACTTCAACCACCTTGAATAGGTTTTCCAAAAATGTAGGGAACATGGTATTTCCCTTAATCTAGAAAATTGTGTTTTTTCCACTACCCAAGGCAAATTAATTGGGCACATTGTTTCCAAAGATAGTTTGTCCATTGATCCAGAAAGAGTGGAGTCCATCTTTTGTATTCCACTCCCTAGCCATAAAAAAGGATTATAAAGCTTCCTAGGGACAATAAATTTTGTAAGAAGATTCATCCCCAACCTAGCAGCTTTGGTGACAACAATGTCTATTTCTTACAAGGGTCAAATATTCTTGAGGAGTTACATTTTCTATTGATGGATGCATTGATGAGTCACATGGGAGCATTGGGTTTTTTCCATACCGTAATTTTTGGGTGTTATGGTTTCAAGAATTTACTTGTAGTTTCCTCTAAACTCTCCTTTATTTATTATGTGTATTTAATAGAGGTTTCATGACTTTTTCATAGGTACATGGGTATTTTTATAATATTATCAAATTGAAGGCAAAATTTTGTTGATTATTTACTCTTTGCTTAAAAGATTAAATTTAGACTTTTACTCTCTTTCATAGTAGATTTTTTTCTCAAAAGGGTTTCTCCGTGTTCATCCATTATATGTGTCATATTATTATGGTTTATCGATTTCTAATTTGATAGTATATACTTCCAAATATGATCTTTATGTTTCATCTAATATTGTATTAAAAAAATTGAGATTTCAATACTCTTTTGAGAAGTTTAAATTTGTAGTAGTTTACCCTATTTAACAACAATATTCCAAGTTGTGTGACCATGACTATGGAGTGTTGGATTTTTGTTAGTATTTCATGGTTTTGTAAAATGTAGTCATGCGATAGAGGTTTATAAGGCTCTTTGTAAGTAGTCTTATATTGTTGCATTATTACAATTCAGAAGGATAAGTGGATTGTATTGGTGTAGACTTATATTGTGATTAATACAAGTTTGGGTCTCTTGATGATGGATGTTTTCTCAACATATATCTAGTGTTCATATGATTTATGTATTTATTTTTGCTTCTCTAATATTCATTAATATTGTATGTTTTATCACATGTTTAGTGGAATTGAAACACTTTATTATTAATATTATATTGTCTTATGTCATTCACCAAGTATTCAACATATATTGTGTATGGGTTTTAGTATGGAAGGTAAGAGGGGTGAATGAGGTAATAGATTGGGATAAAGGCATAGAGGATTGTAGGTACTTAAGTTCATTTAGGGCATGGAATTTGGAAGTGCATTGGGTAAGTGGCTATGATTTCAATAGAGATGGAGGAAAGAGGCATGGTAGTGTGATACATTATTTGGGTGATGTGAATCTCAAGAGGGGTATAACTAAGATGTAAGCCATATTGGTGAGATAAAGTGGGAAAAGGATAAGTACTAAATAGAGGGAAACTCTAGTAGTAGTGGAGGTGACCTATGTAGAGGATGGATCTACAGTATAAGTATGAGTGGAAGTAGATGCACTAACCATAGTAGAGGAATCAATTTTAGCAATAAATCTTGTAAGATCTCTAAATCATATGGATTATTAATAAACATGTTGTGAATCACATCAACTAGTTATGTAGAATTTTCTACGTTAGCCAAACTAATAAGCTTGTTTTCAAAATATTTTTTGTTAATATGAGTTTGTCAAGGGTGCATGTGGTGGGTAAAATAAATTTCACAAGAAATATTAAAATCCCTAATAAAAAAACATAAAGAAATGTAAAACAAATGAAACAAGACAAATATTAAAGAGTTTAAAATATGAAAATGTGAATATTAGAAAGCAATAGATCTAAAAAACCCTAATAGAAATAAAAACTCTAGATATAACCTAGGTCATGTAAAATCAATTGGGTTCACCAAAATGAAATGGAAAATATAGTTTACATAGAGCTAATCTAGGTCAATCCAATTAAATGCATACAAATTAGCACAAATTAGCCTAGATTAACAAATGATAACTAATTACTGATAAATTCAAAAGGAGCACTTACTATTTTAAGAAATTAAATAAGATAGGAGCACTTGGCTTGTTGATTGAAGAATGATTACCACATGATGAAGAATCTAGAATAATTTTTTGTCTCTATCTTGAAAATGTGATCTCTTTATCAAATGAATGATCTATAGGTTTTATGCTAATCCTTTGTATAGTTTAGGGTCAAGTATATCTAGCTAAGTTAGATCCACAATCATGGACTCATTATGTACCTTTGGATTTGGCTCTATTGAATGTGTAGGTTTTCTCGTTGTTCATTTTTTCCATTCATAT
The DNA here is from genome assembly GCA_007115665.2 of Sequoiadendron giganteum. Taxonomy (NCBI): domain Eukaryota; kingdom Viridiplantae; phylum Streptophyta; class Pinopsida; order Cupressales; family Cupressaceae; genus Sequoiadendron; species Sequoiadendron giganteum. Next base: position 54,963,725 of record CM021103.1, read on the forward strand.
TGATTTGAGGGTTGGTAGTATGTAGAAATATCTTGGAAGGGTTTTCATTTCATTATGAGGAGATGAGTTATCCTAAGTCAACCCCTAGAAATATGTATAGATTCAAAGCCAATAGGCAAGGGCTCTAAGATGATATTTGTAGATTCATTACTCTTTTTAGTGCACCAAACCTAGTGTTTCACTATTGATTGCCCCTTGATGCTCTAGTATTAGAGAGGATGCTTCAATGTGTGTGGATGATAAATCAATGTCATTAAGTTCCTTTGAATACTAGCATATAGCATCAAATTTCACAAAATGTGTGTTTAGTGGGCTCTAGGCCAAAAACTTAAGGGGACTAGTTTTTTTTAATTTTGAATTTTGGAAAGGAAAGGGTCAATGCTATAGTCATAGAAATGACCCTCGTTAATGAAAAATTTAGATTCAAGTGTTTAATGGCTATATGGACGTAGGTGTATAGTTGAATGTGATAAATGTGAGAATAAGTTAAATGTATAGAAGTATGTGTGTATAAGGATTAGATTAGAACTTTAAATGTATATGGATATTTGTGTATAAGTATAAGGTGAGGGCTAAATGCATATGGATGTGTGTGTGTGTGTGGATAGATAAAGGCTAGGGGAATGAGCCCAACTTTGCACAAGATTGTACATTTTTTTAATATGTACATTGTTGGCAAAAGACACTGCAGTATCACTTTATGTTGTCATTGATGGCAACTATAATCGATGATCAGTTACTCACACTATGATTTGGTCATACTGGCAGATAGATTGAAGATTGATAAGGCAGAACAAAGTATCTGGTAGCACAGTGTTCATCGATTTGTATGAAGATTTCAGGTTATTATTTTGTGTTGCGCATCTTAGGAAATTATTTTTGGAATATTGTCTCTACTACTACAGAAGCGCAGTGGCTCGTATAAATTTGTGTGAAAGTTAGAAGATTTGGTTAGCTTACTCCTTGTTTTTCTTGTATTGGAGTCGACCTCATGAATGCATTATTTCATTGATGTATAAGGAGTATTTAACTAATTTTTTACAGGCTTGATCATGTTTGTTTGGGTCCCCTCTATGTCTTAACCGACTTTGGAGGATGCACATAAAGATTTAATTAAGGATCTAGCCAACAGTTGTAATTATTTTTGTGTTCTATTGAAGCCAACAAAGTGTAATTGAATTCTATTTTGCAGATATATATAAGATCATCTGTATTGTTTTGATGGATGAATGAAGTTTGATTTGGTGTGAATTGCGAATAAGAGTAGAGTAGAAGAGCGATAATGTGTAGTTTCACTTGCGCATAGAAGATCTATATTGTGTGTATGAGAAGAAGTACAAGATCAGTCTGTAAGGCAACTGATCTATTATAGTGCTTAACCAGAACTGTAATCAATAATTTGTAGATGCTAACTTTCTCAGTTCAAACTCTCAGATGGTTTTAATCTAATTGTCTTTTGTAGGGCAGTGAGCCTTCCCTTTGAGCAGTGAGCTCTAGACAATGTGCCTAAATGCAAGTGCATTCCCCTTTTTGTAATATTCATTTGAGTATACTTAGATCATAATTGTGGATTGGCTGTCCATCGTGGTTTTTCCCCTAACAAGGTTTCCAAGTAAAAATCTCGGTGTTCTGGTGTTGTGTTTATTCTTTTGTTTATGCATTATGATTGAATGTTGTTAATGCTTTGAAGATAAAGGTTAATGAAGTTAATTTTTGCACAACATAGATTCACCCCCCCTCTCAGTGTAGCTTGTTTCCAAAAATTGGTATCAAAGCTATTTCCTCTTAAAGAATTCTAATCACTTGAGGAGATCTTGGAAGTTGTTTCAATGGATTCAAGCAGTCTTCAACAACAGCTTTTGGTGGCCCTAGATGATCTTGATCAATCAAAGGATAAATTTCAGAAATTGTAAGCAAACCTCTCAGATGTTGAGAAATTCATTGAGTCTCTGAAAGACAAAATCAATAAGTCTAGAGAGAAGAGAAAGGAACTTTGTGATCAGATTAAACAGAGTGACAATAAGAGCATTGAAGAAGAAGAACTCGGTCAAGCTCTGAAAGAAAAGACAAAGGAATGTGAAAAGCTTACCAAAGACAATACAATCCTAAAGCATGAGATGGAATCTATTATGATGAAGATGACCAAGGAGATTGAAGATAGAAAGAAAAATGAAGAGAACCTAGCTCAGTCCCTGAAAGAAAAATATGAAGTGTGCAGTCGACTGGATGATGAACTAGAACAATCTAAGAACAATGAAGAGGCATTTGAAAGGCAATCGGATGATCTCATAAATGAACTTGTTGTTGCAAATGAGTACAAAGAGAAGTTCAATGCTAGCTTTTCCATGATTGATGAACTAATTAGTAGCCAGAGGACTCATGGTGACAAGCGAGGTCTTGGATATGAAGAAGGATGAAAGCTTTGGATCCGAGCAAACAAAATTCAAACAAGGAAATCAAATGAACAAATCTAGAAGGTATCCGGTAAGGCAACCTAATGCTCAGAGATTTAACAGATACTATTACAATTGCAATAAGTTTGGACACATGGCTTCTCAGTGTAGAAGTGGGATGAATCAAAGTGGTCCATCTTTCTCAGGTCAGTGTTTTAATTTTCATAAGGTTGGTCATAAGTCAACTAAATGTAGAAATGTGATGAAAAAATTTCATAGAAATGTCAAATGTTATACATGCAATAGACTTGGCCATACTAGTAACCAGTGTAGATCAAGAGGAAATCAGTGGAACAACTGGACTGTAAAAATAAATGTTGTGTGCTGTAACTACAACAAAATTGGACACATTGCTACATTCTATTGGAACAGAAAAGGTCTGGTAAATCAAAGGAAAATCCAAAATCACTACAGATGCAATCAAACAGTAGATGCAGAAGAAATGGGTGAAGAAATATCCCTCTGTTGTTGTTGAAGAAAGTGTGCCAACACCAGAAACTGCTTCTGGTAACTCCTCCGGGAATTAGTCTTAGGCATTTGGCCTAGGGGGAGTAATCAAGAAAATCATACAACCCCCTAATCGGTAAGTGACACCAGATGTGGATGTGTTCAGTAGATGCATAGATGCTCAACTAATGTTGTGAACTCATTGGAGGAAATTGTATACTATACTGGAGGTCCATAGAAGATTTACCCGTCACAGTGTACAGGAACAAGGTAAACGGATGTATTAGGGTTAAAGCACTTATTACGACAAAAGGTTAGGTATGCAAGTGATAAAAATTCATTTCTACTCTTCATTTGTCACTTTGAATTTCAGAGAAAAGAAGTTTAGAGAGCTCAAAGGCGATCATTGGTGATTTGAGGCAAAAATTCAAGCATCGAAGTGATTCAGCATTCAAATTGCAATCTGACGAAAAAGGTATTTTTCAAGAAAAATTTTCAAACTTGTGATTTGGTCAAAATGAATACTCCTCTAGTAGTTGAAGTCAAGGATAGACCTCGTCCTAGATTCAAATGGCATCCTTACAATTCTTTAGAGACCGATCCATCAAGAGCATTTTCGTTCATTCCGTATGGAGTTTTACACACAGAGGACATTAGGGTTTATATTCATGCCAATATTGAAGAACTAGGAAGTTCTCAACTACTGAATTTGTACAATAATCATATCATTGGTGAAGATTACTCTGTAAAGTCAGAACATAAGATCCTATAAACAAAGAAGTTCACACAAATTGTCAAATTTCCCGTATTTGGATAGTCAAAGTGGGTTGTTATGATTTGAGTCAAGTGCATGATGAATTTATGTGGCTCAACATTTCATTCAAAATTACAAAGAAATCTATCAGTGTAGTAACTGGTCTAAACTCTTCCAGTGGATTACCTATTCTGAAGTTTGTGAAAAACCAAATAGACACTGATGCTACAGGATCAACATATGATAGAAGAGCAATCACTATTGACAACATTGTCGATATAGATGTCAAATTTGCATCCATGGTCATTGGATACAATATTTACCATTCTAGTCGAGACAACTCTGTGTCCAGCACAACAATTTATGTTGCTTACCAAATAGTGAAGGAAAATGCAGATGACGACCTCTGTGAATTGCTAAGAATTCAGTTAATGGAGAATCTTGCAAAAATAAAGAAAGACGAAAAAAACTCTTTCAAATATGGTAACTTGCTCGTGTGCTTATTATGTTATTTCATGGGTGAAGTTTTGGGAGTTGAAAAGATAAATGATGATATGATTGAGGATACTCAGATTCCTCTTGTAGAAGATAACACTGAAATCCCTATGGAAGTTGAGGCACTTGAGAATGTATCAGTTGAAAAGGTAGAGATCTCTGAAGACAAATCAAAACCTTCAACTGAGGAAGCAATAGCTGAGGAAAAGAAAGATGATGTAAAGCCAATTCTGATTAAGGCAAGAGACACTACTAAGGCAGTGAAGAAATTCTTGGTTGATCACAAGGAAGAGATTGAACCAGAACTAATAGAAGGTCCCGTTGACCTGTCCACCTTAAGCCCAATCCAAAAAATGAAAGTAGCTTCGTTTGCTCAAGTAAAATCCCAAGAAGAGCTACTGAAATCTCACATTGAAGATGGTGAACTGTTTAACCTTGCGTCTAGAGTATTGGAAAATATTATGCCCTCTTTTGTGAAAGACCCAACTAGATCTTCATCCAGTGAATTGAAAAGGCTTATCAACTCGGTGAGTACTCATTTTGAGTCACTCAAAAAATTTGCTTTGGCGAAAGTACAAAAAGAATTTGATGTTAAAAGGTTTGGTGGATTGAAGGTATTGATTGACAAAGTTAAAACGGTTTTAGCCACATGCATAAAAAATGTACAGAATACTTTATCAAAAGGTGGTAAGATCTACAAAGCATGTTTGTCTTTTTCAAAGTTTACTAAAGCTAATGAAAAGAAGATCAAAGCTCTGGAAAAACAGTTAAGTGTTATTTTTGAAGCATTTGATCCTCTATCTGGTGGCATTGGAAAGACAAAAAGATGAAGTAATGTCTTTGCTTGGTAAGAGGATAATCCCGCAATACTACTTTACAATTTTTGGGAAAACAGGACACTGAACTAATTTTTTTAACTAAATCTTCACTTTCAGACTCCTATAGCAGCTAAACCGTGAGAAATTTGAAGATGATGCAAACTAGTTATTTGTGAAGTTTTGTCTATAGATTATAAATATATTTTTTTCAAAAAAATTGGAATTAGATTGTACTTTTTGTTTCATCTCCTTCGAAAACTAGTTTTTATCAGTAAACAACATTTTTAAGGAGTAATGCTCACCGTATACAACATAATTTTTTTTGTATGAAGGATAAAATTCTAATCTTTTCGAATTTAGATTTGTAACTACGATATCTAACCAATTCATTTGGTTTCATAGTGTTTTATTAAATATTTTTTCCTTAATCAAGTTTTGAAGTCAAACTAATTACAATTCAAACATAGACGGACTGTATACAACATAATTTTTTCTATATGTATCGAAATTCAAATTATTATTTTTTAATGGATCAAGGACATCAATACTCAGCCTAAACATATTTTTCAAAATTTTATTTTGATAATCTACTTTTTCCACATGTGCAGAACAAAGAGCTTGATTTTCAGTGAAAAACCTACATTCACAAGAAATACAAAATAAATATAATAATCAAATTTCATTTAATTAAAATTATGATTTTTTGGAAGCTTATAATAAGGACTGCATACTTACAAAAATAAATTTTAAATGAACTCATTTGATCCCCCAAAAGGTAAATCAAAAGTGGTTTTTTATTAGTATTTTGATAGGTGTAAAGGAGACTCTGTAATAGGTATGGTTTAAACTAGCGGGATTCTATCTAAGGGGGCTTGGTCTAAGGTGGTTTGATCAAACCCTCTTCAATTGGAATCCTTTAAATAGAAATTTTCAAGGCTTAAATCATAATTTTTTCTAAAAATATGTGATTTCAACAAAAATCAGGATCTCCCAGAAAGTGTAAACCATTATTGTGGCAGCACCCAAGATTAAAAGCTCGGAACATGAAAATAACAAAATTATTGCTAGAATGTGTGAACTCAAAGGGACAATTAGTCCAAAGATTGACATATTGTCAAGTGCTCTAAAAGAAGGAGGGGACTCTATGGTAGTTGGTGATTTGGCCAACTTGGAATTTGCAGAGACACAATCTTACCTGATCTATGGCCATATCACAATCATGGAGAGTCTCAAAAGAGTTTGGGACGCTAATTTAATTCAACTAAAGAAATATTTTGCAAACATTTTTCAGTTTTTGTAAGTTAAAGAAGCATTTTTGCATAACAGTTTTGTTTGATCTATTTTTGGTATGCTCGCCCCTATCTCTTCCATTGATGTCGAAGGGGGAGAAGAGTGGAGTGAAAAATGCTTAATCATCTTAGGAGGAGAATTGTATTTTTGGAGTAGTCAGTGTAGTTTATCTTAGTACTGATCTAACACTTAGTCAGTTTTCACTAAGTGTTGCCATCAATGCCAAAGGGGGAGATTGTTAGCAAGAGACACTGCAGTATCACTTTATGTTGTCATTGATGGCAACTATAATCGATGATCAATTACGCGCACTATAATTCGGTCATATTGGCAAACAGATTGAAGATTGATAAGGCAAAACAAAGTATTTGGTAGCACAGCGTTCATCAATCAGTATGAAGATTTCAGGTTATTATTTTGTGTTGTGCATCTCTGGAAATGATTTTTGGCATATTGTCTCTACTACTACAGAAGCGCAGTGGCTCATATCAATTTGTGTGAAAGTTAGAAGATCCAGTTAGCTTACTCCTAGTTTTTCTTGTATTGGAGCCGACCTCGTGAATGCATTATGTCGTGGATGTATAAGGAGTATTTAACTAAATTTTTTTCTGCTAGATCATGTTTGTTTGAATCCCCTCTGTGTCTTAACCAACTTTGGAGGATGTGTATAAAGATTTAATTAAGGATTTAGTCGACAGTTGTAATTATTTTTGTGTTTTATTGAAGCGACAAACTGTAATTGAATTATATGTTGTGGATATATATATATATATATATATATATATATATATATATATATAAGATCGTCTGTATCTTTTTGATGGATGTATGAAGTATGATTTGGTGTGAATTGTGAATAAGAGTAGAGTAGAAGAGTGATAATGTGTAGTTTCACTTGCGCATAAAAGATCTATATTGTGTGTATGAGCAGAAGTACAAGATCAGTCTATAAGGTAGAAAATCTATTATAGTGCTTAACTAGAACTGTAATTAGGCATTTGTAGATGCTAATTGTCTCAGTTCAAACTCTCAGATGGTTTTAATCTGATTATCTTTTGTAAGGTAGTGAGCCTTCCCTTTGAGCAGTGAGCTCTAAGCAATGCGCCTGAATGCAAATGCATTCCACTTTTTGTAATCTTCATTTGAGTATACTTAGATCATAATTGTGAATGACCATCCACTGTGGTTTTTCCCCTAACAGGATTTCCACGTAAAAATCTTGGTGTTATGGTGTTGTGTTTATTCTCTTGTTTATGCATTATGATTGAATGTTGTTAATGCTTTGAAGATAAAGGTTAATAAAGTTATTTTTTGCACAACACTGATTCACCGCCCCCGCCCGCCCTCCTCCAACCTTCCCCTCTCAGTGTAACTTGTTTCCAACATACATGTCTCAATACATTTTCTCAAAATGGACAAAAAACTATATGGAAAATAGTATGGGTATGCAAATTTTACCATTACTTCACCTTTTATTTCAATCTTTATAAACTTAAATATTCAAACACATTATAATTAAATTAAATTAAATGAGATACGGATAATATTTCATCAACTAAGGCAAATTGTTTGCCACTTTATAATCTAAGTCTAATCCAACAAATGCCCATCAATCAATACATGTGCATTACTCTCAAATATAGCACACAATCATGGAAATACTTAATAAATCCAAATAATATCCATAATATTCAAGTAATGATCGTCTAAAAATAAAATGTCTCCACATGATCCAAATTACAACAAATTAATTCAATCAATCAAAAATCAATAATTTAGAGTCAAGAATTTGAAGAGATCAAGAATTTGAGATATTACATACAACTCCACTACACTAACATTAAAAATGACATAACAAGCTTTTAGTAGAAATAATGACATCAATGATGTCAACATTATAAGTCCAAAATGTTCTTCTAAACAATATTTTATAAAATTAAGTTATATTATCAAAAGGTTCGTGTAACTCAATTGGTTGAGCACAATTGGTGATAACGATGGTATATTTGTTGGTAGTGTCATTCACCAAGGTTCAAATGCCTGAAGATATGATATAAGCGATGAGACCGACATCGTACCCCAAATGACTATTGAGAGAATGTATACTCCTCAATTCTTGACTCTTAACCAAAGATATGTCAATGTAGACTCGTTCTCCCATATCAGATACCAAATCAAACGTGTGAATGATATAAAATCCTCTATCTTAGTAAGATTGAAATGTTCATGTGGATGATATAAAATCTTCTATCTTAATAAGATTGAAATGTTCATGTGCAATGATAGAGAAGAATAATGCAGATCTCAATCAATGGTCAAAGGAAGAAGTTGGTGCCATCCTAATCATCTCTTTACGCTCGCAAACACAGTTTCCCATCACAATTTCACCATCACAATTCAACTCTCCCGTGTTTATCCATCAGTAACCTTGGCAAATGGTATTATGTACACTACGTTTTCTTCTTCTTTTTTTATTTTGTTTTGGAAACGTGTTTGGAAAAGATAGAACATGGAATTCTACGCATTCGTTGAAGTTGAAAATGTGAAGTGGGAGCCACAGCAGAAGATGGATTTTTTATGGCCCGGATTCAGTCCTATGTTGATGGCTACGTCGACACACTAGAGATATTTTTTCTTTGAAAATACTGTTCCCACCAATCCATAACTCCATTGTTTGTCAAATCTAATAATTATTTCATATATTGTCTTCACGTGACAAATACTACATTAGTTGTGAAATTGTCCAGGACAGTGAAGATTTCGAGGTGTAGGTCTAGACCGCACATTTGAGATTTGGTATTGTTGGGAGCCCACCTAGTTGTGGCCTTTGTTCAGGTCTTGTGTCACTGATTCTTTTTAATGGCTGTTTGATAGTTTAATAAGATTATATAGATATTGAAAGAAGATAACAATGTTTGAATGGCCATATACCCGTTCTACTGATTTTTCATTGTACTTACTGCTTTCATGTGTTAAATTATCCATAACTTTCTGTCTCTTTTAGGATAGTAAGATGAAAGGACCTATGTAATTTTTCAAAAGATATTATTTCATTTATGGGTTCATTTTATTATTCAATACAGATATTTTTTTGATTGAATCAAAGATTCAAGAGTATCAGTTTCATCAAAGTCACTTTGGATACAATCTCAATTTTATCTCTTATATCATACCTTTGAGAGTTTCAACCTCACCAATTATACTAAATTAATTGAAGTAGAACTTTTTTGTAAAATGTAAGTTTTGATCTAATTCCCTTTTGTATCGAGATACACCTGCACCATTTTTCACCTGTATAAATTGAATGCATAATCACTGAAATATAAAACAAAAGCATCTAGATGAAATCACTTTCTGATAAATTTTCAGTACCATTTAAGGGTGGTTGGATGCATCACTTGATATCAATATAAATTCCATCCTCAGTTTATAGGCCTTCCAACCATCAAATACTAATAGACTGTGAATGGTGCAGGAATGAAACTACATGATTCTTTTACTTGAAACTCCTTTGGGAATGTGTACCTATCATTGACTCCTTTATTTGGTCCACTAGTGATTGATTCACAGACAAGTCTGGGCATCCCTCAAAATGCTTTGGAAACCTAAGGATTCTTTCAACTGAGACTTGTGTCTCAAAATCGACCTTTCTTGCAGTCCTTAATAAAGCTAGTGATTTTTTATCCATGATTGAAAATTATTTGGGTAAGGCTCGTCAACTCCAAATTGCCTTTACATACCGTTTGTGAGCTTTCCAGCTGTTGGGTTAGAATTTTCTTACCCTTTTTATTTCTATCCCAAAAATTCAAAGGGTGAACAGTAGTTCTGACAGCAAATTTTACATTTATCATCAGTGCCTACTCGTGATAGCCCCATGGAGATATAGGCAGCCCATGTTTTGGACAAAGAAACCATGTTGACTGTCAGGTTTATCCATAACCGTAAAGTTCCTTTTCTCTTTTACTTACCAGACCATTCATGACATGAGCAAAATAACAACCCTTTGTTTAAGCGAACAGCCAAGGCAAATAATGAAAACAAGCTAAGAGTGTTGTGTTGTATACTCTGAATTAACCTATCTAGCCTGGCTTTTGGCATGAAAGCACATGGTTTCATTCAACCAAGGGATCTAAGAATGTTCAGTTCATTTCATCTTTGGGTAAATGTAAAACTATAGAAAAGACAGTTTGGTGCTTGGATAAATGAAAAACTATAGAAAATGTGGCATCTTTTACACTGGCAGAACAGAGATGAACACATTGTGCCTCTGCACTACCTATGAGAAAACCTGAGATGGTTGAATCACGAAATGTAATTAGGTTTCAAGTAATTTTATAACTTGCCTCACAAGGTACGGTTCTTTCAAAGCTTTTGATAGTTAATTACTTGCACTTTGGGGCTTGTTACAAAAATGGCTGCGGATTTCTGCAGTGACCTTTTCTTTTTCTTAACTCTTTTACCCCTGTGACTTGCGTTTCCAGTGTCATAACATTTAATGAAAGTTGTAGAATTTATTATGGTCCATTATAAGATTTGTACAAAACACACACCACAACAAATGCCTTCAGATACTCATGAGGCTCCTTTGCTTTCCTACCTAAATAGGATTTAATTATTATAAATAGATCCGGGATCCCCCAAAAATATCGTCGGAAGACCAAAGACTCCTTAGTGAAAAAATTTATTACTTAAAGATTTTGTTGAGCTCCTCCTTTAAAATTTTGTTGAGATCCCATAGTTATTAGCATGAGAACAGGAACCCACAATAAATATTGCAAGCTATAGCAACAATTCTCACATCAGAAACAGCTATGGCTGCTTGGTAGGCGAACAAGAGCGCCCACGCCCACTGACATGCCATTGGCCATACGTAGAAGCAGATAATAAATATGGATTAGAAGTTAATCTGTTTTGCTTAACATAAACACTCCCACTGCTATTTGCACTTAATATCACGGACTGTGAAATCATTTTGTCATTTGCACTTAGTTAATCATAAACTGCTGAAATCTAGTAGTGGTCAACATTACAAGGATTGATTTGGATCACCTGCATGTATAATTCAATCTAAATCAAGGTGTTTAACAAAATAAAAATGGCGAAGCATTGTTTCAGTCTGTGACTATACGCCAGCATACACTTACAGATAACAAAGAGAAGCAGGGAGCAGCGGTTTCAAATCTTCATAAATATATCATCCATCTTCTATTAATTGTTAATGGGCAAGAAACTCTTTTCATTGCTCACACATACATTTTCTTTGACTCAACCATGGATACAAAGTATAAAGAATTACCTATTCACTAAACCACACAGTACTAGAGATAAAAGGCTACGGCACAATTTCTCCTTCTTAGAAGGAAGCACAGTCGATTACTTGGAGGGCTCTAAAGCACAAAGAAAACCCAAGTCACCGACTGGTAATACCGTATTCATTCTCACTCATAACTCTTCTTCCGTTCTTTGAAATATACTACCATCCTAACCAAAACTCATAATCTACATACTAAAAAATAAACAATCCACCGTAGCCAAGGGACTGTCGCCTTGGTCAATATACCTCACATATAAGATCAAAAGATCATCTCGGGAAAGCAGGCTGCTTAGAAATTGCTCTGAGATACTAGTCTACAAAATCGCCCTAACCCACCTGAGCTTATTTTCAAATATCAGACATTTATCCAGGTCAAAGCTTCGGAACCTATATCAAAATTTAAGCTGGGAATGATATTCTCTTCTTCCAGCAGATCATCTAAACTGGAGATGTTATTCCCTTCGTCTAGAAGATCAAGAGAATCTGGAAAGGAGAGTAATCCCGGAGCAGGACTAGCATGATCCATCTCAAAAACTTGCCCAAACTCATTCAAAAAATACAAATCATGACATGACAAATCACCATATGATGACTCCAGAGCACTGTAACATTGTTCACTGAAAGGAGGATTGAAGAAATCCACAAGAGGAGGATTATCTTCAGTTGCTATGTCATGTTGCTGCTTCATGTTGTTGAGATCTAGAGCTGCATCTTGTAAAGCGGTGTAACTGTCTAATTCTAGCAAGAGCTCTTCACTAGAACATTGATATACGTTATCATCCAAACAATCCGGTAAAAAATCTGAAGAGAGGCTGCAAGATGTACTGCAATCAATGATGCGAGAGCATCCTACATCTTCGGATCCAAGATCATCAACCAATGAATCAGATGCGGATGCATAGGCTTCCATAACTGAAGCTTGATTTGGTATCCACTCAACATCAGAAGCTTCTTCTGAGATACAAGAAAAAGAGGCGGAAGATGATGCCAAACAGCTTTCTATTGTGTTTGGCTTCGTCTTGGCATTTGCAGCAGACCTTGTCACAACTGAATTGAAACCTGAGCTGGGTGTACCATAGATCTGCTTCTTATGTGAAGCTCCAGTATTTCTCTGCGAAGCATATGAAGACCAGGTGATGTTAGTGGGAGCAGATGTACCTTTAATTTTCCTGGCTGCCTTGTCATAAGCCTGAGCAGCCTCTTCTGCCGTGTCATAAGTACCCAACCACAGTCTGACTCCTCTTGATGGATCTCTTATCTCAGCAGCCCATTTGCCCCATCTCCTCTGCCTAACTCCCTTATATTTGGAAGTCTTCTCAGCAGAAGACATCAATGCTGAGCTCGATTTGGTGAATCTCCCAGCTTTGAAACGCTCATAAGCTTGCAACATTTTTCGTCCCTTCTTAGAAGCCCTCTTCCCTTTGGTAATCTTCTTAGATTTCATATGGCGAGGGGTACAGAACTCTTTTGACGAATACTCACACTCCTTGGAGCAACTGGGAAGTTCATATTCCTTTTCAGAATCTGATGCAGCAGGCGGACAATCTATGGGAATGTGGATCTCTTGAACCAATCTTTTAGGCTCACGAACAACTGCATCCTCGTCACTTGAATAGTCTGTAGCATCTGGGTCAGCGCAGATTACTCTCACTTTCCTTGTTACGGTGGCCACTGGCCTGTCAAACTTGTTGTCTTCTGTGCAACCTTGGATACTATTAACCTTAATCTGCTTCTTCGCCTTCTTGACTGCCTTCGCTGTAGTAGCACAAAGTGACTGGGGAAAAAGTTGGGCTCCAGGCATCTTTGTTTCGTAAATTGAATCCTCAATCACACACTTGCTATTTCAGAATGTGAATACCAATGAACAGAACTTCTGATTTCAACTTCCCAAGCTCGCCAGGTCCTCTTCTGCATAGCTTAGACCAGCTACTGCAAACAACAATAAGGAAAACGAAAGAAACCATAAGTAAACATCTATGGAAGAGATCATTAAGCTAAAACAAGATATTGAGGCCATTAGTGCTAGTGTGAAGTTTATAAACTCATGCTGACACATACACAACAGACTATAACTGTTAACAATGGTATACCAGAATCCCCAGGCAAAAGGGCATGGCAACACCCCATTAAGTATTCCTCAAAAAAACTCGTCTTAGGCCTTATGCAGACCAATCCCTTCCCTAACTCACACAGGCATGTAAAACAAGCTTTAATCCCCCTATAGAGAAAACAAGCCTTCAAACTGCATATATAGACCAAGAAAGGCACCCTATAGACCAAGAAAGGCACCCCTTCAATCCGAAAGCAGGTAAGTAAACCTGCAATCTGAATGCCTTCAAACAAGGCCCATTTTCAATCTCACAAAGAGCTTTCTAAAACTACCTTAAATTCTAGTAGGCTCCCCCACCTGCAGCCATATGGAATCTAGAAACAACACCCCACTTGAAACTGGATAAGCCCAATTTAAATCCCGACTTGAAAATCCACAGCCGAAATCCTGGCAACAGCCACATGATGAAGCCCACCTTCAATCTAGACAACAAACTAACAAGCTCCAAGCCCATGCCCACAAAACCCCTCTTAAATCTCCATTACAGAAAAGGGGAAACAAACTCGTACCATTTGACAGACGACCAAGAAGAAGGCCTACACCGTCAGAGCCCTATAAGGCAAGGCATAACCAATGCCACATCTGACACCCAACATAACCAATCCCAGCGAACCTTGTCAATTAAGAACCAGGGGTACTCTGCCTTAAAACACACACACAACAAGAAACAAAATGAGGGGAAAGAAGCAAACACTCACTATGCTATGGAGAGGCACAACGAGAGTGTGAGGTTCCTGATTGCAGAGAAGGAGGCCAGGCCACGATACCACCACCGCCGAACGAGAATGAATGCTACAAAAACGCAAAATATGAAAAGCCAGAGCTTCTGAGCTCCAACAAGGAAATAATAATCTCTAGAGGATGTACTCGACATAAATCCAATACACTCAGTACAATCACCGCCACCAGCAAACAGATCCACAACCCCCTCACCACAGGCTAGAAAGAAAAAGTATCCGTAACTCTTCTAAGGAGAGCGCAGGGGAAGAGCAGAGAGCTCAGCGTCCCACAAGGATAAAATGGGTGGCTATGAAACTCTTTTCAGAGCTCCATGGAAGAAAGAAAGAAATAATGGGAAAAAGATGAATAAGCAAGCGAGGTGGAAGTGGAGGGCGAAGTGGCTCTTGTAGCCTGATAAATAAAAAAGGCGCAAAGGAAAAGCTGAAATACTTAGAGAGAGAAAGAGGAGACCCGCCCTCAATGCTACACAACACACAACAAGTCAATCTGCTGCCCTTTTATTTTATTTTTTAATGTTTTCTCCGGGTCGCCAATTAAAAAAAGCTCGACCCATTGGCCACGTCACCGTATCGGATCGTATCTACGAGCATGCCATCTAATGCAATAGCATGACCCCATGACCCATGCCCCATGCCCCATGCGCATGGACGACATCATATGGGGAAACGCAAGTTATGTCCTACGCGATTTACTATGCGAACTAATCTGTAAGAAAAACTAATAAACCTTTCATTCATTTCACCAGGCCACCTTCATTTCGGTCACATGGAGAAAGAAAGAAGTGACAGCTTTTGTACAACTTTGACCAGCGTCTGCTAATGAATTTTCTTTTTTATTATTATTATTATTTGTTACGATAAAATCAGATTCTGGTGGAATGTAGTTAGTTGCTATTTGCTAACTAATTTGCCTGCACTTCGATTCGGTGGTTTACGTGCCCCTCCACGACTCTACTTTTAACTTACCCCTACTCCAACTGTTTACTCAACTTAACCCGAGTTAACCATGTTTGTAACGCCCACCACCACCTGCGGTGGAAGATGAGTGAGTTGAGTTTAAGTTTCATGGTCTTTCAACTTTTCAAACTTGACTTTAATTAGGTGATAATTAATTATAGTGAAATAGATTTTGAACGAAATTATCAATTTTCTTATAAAATTATTTGTTTTTTGAAAGTATATTATAATATTTATAAACAATCACCACAAAAGAAATGCTAAATAGAGAGGGTCAAGTGTCAAATTTATGATTTCTCCCAATTGTCAAATTTATATTTCAGGATTAAAGCTTGTGTACATAAAAATCAATACATATATTTTTGTAATGGTAGACATAGCTCTATGATAGAATAGTTGTCATATGGGTAAGGGGTCCATGCAAATTATAAGAATTTGATATACTTTGGTTCTCTAGCTATGTTATTCTTAAATTTTATATATATTAATATAATTATATGGGTTAGTTATCTTTTGCTCAAAAAAAAAATAACATGTATTTTTGAAGATATTTTTGATGGTATTCAAATTATTAGATAGACAATGCAGTTTTTTTTATGGAAATAGATAATAATATGTTTTAAAATCATGAAATTTTTAGATAAATTGTGTGAACAATTTTTCTTCATCTTAAATTGTTCATGCATTGCTAACTTTATCAATAATAAGTCTTTTATGTAAAAGAAAAGTGGGTCCTAGTAATGAAGAAAAAAATTTGGGTCAAAGTTCTTGTATAAAGAAATTATCATCTTTGTGAAGACTTAGACTTGAGATAATAATAGTTAGAAGAAGTGGTCTATGTGTATTCTTAGAGGTGCACTGTGTTTTTAAAGAGATTAAGTCATAATTTATATAAATGAATGTGTTTTTGTAATTATTTGATAAAAATGATCAATTGTCAAATTTATACTCTAGGGTCAAAGCTTGTGTACATAAAAAATCAACATGTATTTTTGGAGATAGTTTTGATGGGGTCCAAATTGTTAGATAGACAATACATTTTTTTTATGGAAATAGATTAAAATGTCTTAAAGACATGAAATTCCCACATAAATTTTGTGCATATTTTTTCTTCATGTTAAATTGTTCATGGAGTTTCATCCCAAAAATGCACTCTATCAATAATAAGTCTTTTATGTAAAGGAAAATTGGGGCTTAGTAATGAAGAAAAAAAATTGTTCATTGCTAGATGACTTCTGGCATTGATTGTGTAAGAGTTTTTTACATCAATGTTTCGAATCACACTCTGTGATCCATCATCAGGGTA
The DNA here is from genome assembly GCA_007115665.2 of Sequoiadendron giganteum. Classification (NCBI taxonomy): domain Eukaryota; kingdom Viridiplantae; phylum Streptophyta; class Pinopsida; order Cupressales; family Cupressaceae; genus Sequoiadendron; species Sequoiadendron giganteum. Next base: position 54,980,409 of record CM021103.1, read on the forward strand.
GTTGAGAGGTCAAGGAGAAAAAAACTCTCAACTATCCTAATGATGGATCACAGAGTGTGATCCAAAACATTGATGCAAAAAACTCTTACACAATCAAAGTCAGAAGTCATCTAGCAATAATCGATATGGATTGTGGAAATGTGATATCTTTAAAAAAAATTGGGTCAAAGCTCTTGTACAAAGAAATTATCAACATCTTTGTGAAGACTTAGACTTGAGATAATAATAGTTAGAAGAAGTGGTCCATGTGTATTCTTAGAGGTGCATTGTGTTTTTAGTGAGATTAAATCATAATTTATATAAATGAATGTATTTTTAGTTATGGAAGAAAAATATTTTTTAATAATGAGACCTAAAAATTATATTTAAAATATTTAACAATCTATAATATGTTATTTTTAAAATGATTCAAAGAAATTCATCTTAAAATTTATAATTGAAATATATAAATTATAATTTTTTTATAATTTTAAAAAGATTAAAGAAATTTTGTATGTATAATTTTTATAAATATGTTTTAAAAAATAAAAATAATAAATAAGAGGAACTCAAACTTGAGCTAAAAAAAACCAAATTATCAATTAAGTTCTTTATTTTAAAATACATAATTTGATTATTTAAAAATACATAATTTGATTATTTAAAAATACATAATTTGAAAAACTCCCTTATTAATTTGACAAATGTAGCATTTAGAATCTTATATAAACGGTGGGACTTTGTAAATATAATTTAAAACGATCACATCAATCCATATGATACATTTGACTTTCTAAGAGAAGTTATGATATTTTATTAATAAGAGAGTAGATGGTTAATATACATTTATAATGGTGAAATTTGTATATTTTTATTTAATTTTTTATTTGTATTAAGAAAATATTTTAATATGTGAATATATTAACATATAATATAATTCTATGTGAAGTTGAATTCTTTTTTCTAACCTTTACTACTTCGATATACATGTATATTTATATATTTATCTACATCATATCCATATATGTAGATATTCTAATACCTTCAAATAGACCATGCATTAATTATATTCATTCATTCTCTATCCTGATATATCTAATATCTATTTTAGTTAACCATTTTTGCATACATAGGGTCAAATTTGTAACCCCATAATTGTAAATTTGACTCTTAAAATTTCAAATTTATCCAATTCCTACCCATTCTACTTGTCATGGTAAACAAACTTAACACGTGCATTTGTATAATTTGATGTTATGTTCTTGCATTTAAAGATATTCATTCACATCCATCTCATGATCTTTCATATCTATAAATAGACCAACCAAACCAACTAAGCATTACAAGGAGTAGAAGCATTAGAAGAACACTTTGGTCTGGTGATTTAAAACAAGTCTAAGGTTGCACACTCGTTCTAGGATGCTCACTTTTTGTCTTGTGATATTTTACAAACATTTTCAAAGGTTGGCCTAGGAGAATGTATCCATTGAAACATATTGGCAATAATCAAAGGTATTTTAAATATTGTTAGTCCAAATAGTAGAACAAAGACAAGTAGACTTGGTGAAGTATAAATCAAGAGCATAAAAACATAGAGATCATATTTGCATGGTAAACTTGGAAAATTCTATGAATGTAGAAAAGGCATTAAGACATGAACTTGACCCCAAATAACGTATAGGTTTAGCATAGAATTAAGGCATTACACAAATAAAGAGGCAACAATTCTAGGTCAAAGATTATTTATAATTGAAGGCTATGTCAAAAATTATTCATTCTCAATCATAAAGCTAAGTACCCCTATCTTTCAAATTTACTTTTCTAATTTAGCATTAATTACTTAATCATATTAACCCACAACTCATAATTATTAAAGTATAGGTTGATTTATGTCAAGTTGTAAGCATTTCATTTGATTAGCCTAGATTAAACTTAGGGAAAGTTTATTTCCCTCTTACAATAGTATTAAAATAATATAGTTTTAAGGGATTAAATGTATGTTTTTTATTAAATTTTATTTTATATTATTTTGGATGCTAGCATAATCATATTATTATGGTGTTTAATTTGATTTATTTGGCATATAATTCAATCTCAATCTTGAACCTGTCAGTCAAATTATATTATCCATTATCTTAGTTAGGATTTGTATGGTTTCCTTGGTCTCTTATCAAGACTAGGTGGCATATCACAACCATGTTCATGGAATAGATGGCACAACACGGTCTAGTTTATCAAATTCAAATTTGAAATATGGTACTCCTAAAGATGATTCTTCTAAAATTTGGTCGTTATCCCATCAAATGCCTTGAGTTGAATAGCTAGGAAAATGTATTTCTAGACAAGGTTAAGTGATGAGTTCTCATCAAAAAAGTATTTGCACAAAGAGTATAAAAAGGCAATGTATAAAATTATTTTGTGTATGTGGATCTTGCACAACACTCTTAAGGGGTTTGACTACTAACAAGGAATTTTAGTGTTTTCCTTCTTGTTGAACAAAAAATGTCATTATGCTTGTGAGCACAACCCTATGTTTAGTTGTAGGTGTAGAAGAAAGGAGTGTAATATAAAAGATAAGGTTGCAATGACAAAAGATAAAATCATAGATAAGATGTAAAAGAGAAAATTTTAAATAATTTTAGCTAAGATGTATTAGCCAAATGATTTTTCACTAAGCTTTCACATTAGAATTGAGATTAGTTTGTTATTGTTTAACAAATTAAATCTGCAATCCTCAAATTATAAATAAAAGATCTTTAATTGATTAGAATATAGAACATGTATAGGAGCGAATTCGCACCCCTAATGCAAATTCCCCTTTCACCCCCTTCCACTTTAGAAAACCAAATTCGAAGGTGAAATTCCACCTAAGCCCGCTTCCTTTATTCCACTTGGCGTCCATTTTGTGCGTCGGCAAAGGAGTTACTATCAGATACGCCCACGCAACATGGCAACATCTGTGCAGCGTGCAAACATCTGTGCAGCATGCAGACGTTTGTGTAGCATGTAGACATCTGCATGACACGCTTATGTCCCTGACAAATTCTCGCATCTGGAGCCTACAAAGGCGTTACAATTCCCATTGGGAGTCGACTTGTAATGCCCTATTTGACCAACCAACCCGAATATGGTTGTTTTCTTCCCTCTTTCCTTCATATTCACTATTCATTCCTTCCATTTCATCTTTTCATCTCTTCACAAGCTCCAAGCAGCTTCTTCAATATCTCTTCACTCTCAAGCAGCACTTTGCAGTTCACAACAACATTATCAACACTCCATCACTTCAATAGAGCAAGTGTGAAACGAAACACCACGGTAGCAGAGGCTTGAGTTCCTCTCATTTTCTCCCCCACTAGCCTTGAGCGCTTTGGGTAGAGGTGGTAAGCTTTCACTCCTCTCCTCTATTATTTGGTTGAGTAGCATAACACTGTTTTGTAGTGTCTTTGTGTACTTTATTTCATTTCATACTTTTCTCTCTATCTATCTGGCTATCCGTGGAGGTGGGAACACCAAAACGGGGGTTTGACTGAGGTAAACCCCTATATAATCCCAACACTTTCTCTCTCTCTTGTGTGCAGGTATTGAAGGCATTCACAAGCTAGAGACTTCATCACTCTCACGGTTGTAAGCATTTCCTTTCCCTTCTTCCCCTTGTCCTTATCATTTCTATTTCAGTCTATTCCAGCTTTATCACTCTCGAGAAGTTATTAGCAATCAAACTAGAAGTATTCGCTTAGCCATTCTCTGAGATAAGCTCGCTCTCTGGTACGTGCGAGACACCAGGGCATGGTGCTATTGTATGTGTTCTACGTTGTCGTCCTTTGGCCGAGAGCTTGTCAGTTTGTCCAAAAAACCTCTGTGGCCTGCTCTTTCTGGTTCTAGAACTCTCGTCGTTGTCCTTTGAGGTATTTTAGGGAAGTTTTCCCCCTAAGGCTCTCTGAATGAAGAGACCTCGTGAGTAGTGAATCCCCCTTCCCTACATTTTGGTGAACCTGACATGAAGAACAGTATTCTTTGAAAAACTAGGAATTTATTTACCCCTACTTGGCGGGGTCATAACTTTTGACTTGGTGCTCGGAATTCAAAATCGTTTGCACCGTTGGAAAGGTCTTCTAGAGAACTAGTTTAATCCCTAAAATACTAGTGCCTTTGGCAATTGAATTTTAGGGACCGACGCAAGTTCTGAACCCTAATTCCGCTTCGAAGACCTTCAAAAATATCGAAAAAATCATAATGAATTTAATACCTTATTTTATTAGTTTTGTATCTAGTTTTGTTCAAAATATTAATGATGTTCCATTTCATGCATGTGACGGTGACTTGGTTTTACCCATGTCACTTGATATCTTTGACCCTTCTCACGAAAGTCCTCTTGCTTCGGAGGATATTTTGTTGCAAGAAGATGAAATCATTGATACCTTTCTTAATATCACTCTACCTTCTATTCATTCCAATGCACTCTCTTCTAGATATGATGCATTTGTGAATGATGAATCTCCTACTCATTCCAATGCACTATCTTCTAGAGATGTTGCATTTGTGAATGATGAATTTCTTATCTATTCTAATGCGCTCTCCTCTAGAGAGAATGCATTAGCGAATCTCGAATCTCCTTCCACATTTGATCCTGTCTGGATTGATGTTGACAATATATCTTCAAATAATTGTTCTACTAGTTGTGATGATTCTATAAATGTAATCTATGTCTCTGCTACCCCGCAAAGGCCTAAGAGATCAGTCATTTACATGACTACAGCTAGTCCTTCTCCTGAAAGGGTTTGTTCTATTGATGGTGTTCCATTTGATAGCGATTCCCTTGATCTTTCTAAGGCTCCCTCTTATAGAGCGATAGCCCATACCTATGATACTAGAATGAATAAACAACTAAGCCTTCTCCAAGCACCTGAACCTACGACTAAAGCACCTGGTGATCACAATCTTGTCATGCAAACTCAAGTTACTCTAGCTAAGATCTCACTGTGGGACTTGCTTCAGTCTGCTTCGGTTTATCAAGGTATGCTTCAGGAAGCCTTGCAAAATATCCTTCTTCCACTAGGCCGGTAGATGTTGATATGTTGATAGCTTATATTCATGTGGATTCATCAAATATTACGTTCTATCCCCAGGAACTACCGCCTCCAAAAGTACAAAAGCAAGGAGATCCTCTAATGATTATAGTTAATATTAATAAGATTGGTATTAGACGTACTCTCATTGACGTTGGTCTGGCACTTAATATATGCAGTATTGAGCCATTGCCTAAAATTCATATTGATCCATCTTCTCTTAATGCTTCCTCTGTTGACATTCGTGGGTTTGACAATGTCAGTCGGCAACCCTTAGGTACAATAGTCTTTCCTTTGAGGTTGGGACCCGTTACCGTACCTACCTTTGTATATGTTATGCCAAAGAAGTTACCTTATGACCTTCCTTCTCCTTGATAGACCATGGATTCATGCTATGGGTGCAGTCCCGTCTACCTTGCATAAATCTATTAAGTTTGTTTGTAATAATAAAGTAGTCACAGTTAAGGCTGACCCTGATGCTATGCACTTATGCGAGATGGCAACTGTCAGTCAGGCTTCAATTGTGCCTACTGTTATTCCTTCAGTATCTTCCAATATGTCGATGTTTACTCTACCAATACCTATTACAAAGGATACTCTTGAGATAGATGTCCCTAAAGAAGATCCTTCTAAAGCAGAGTCTACTCCTTCTACCTCTTCTCAAAGGAATGCATGTCTTGGTGATGATTGGGGTCCTTCATACTTTATGAGTTCCTTCGTTCAGGAATATAAAGTCGACCCGATCCACTTAGACCTTTCGATAACATCATTCACACCCTCTATCGAAGATGGTTATTCATCTATATCATGGGATAATGTGAATGCGAACTGTAATGTTCTTAGTGTTGATCCTCCTTCTAAGGAAGAATATTACGCCTCTACTAAAGAGAATAATGTTGACAGTCCTATCAAGAAGGATGATGACGATCCCGAAGAAGAGTATGCTCCCCCTTGCTAGAATAATACTCTTTATGAAGATCCTCCTTCTCATGATTTGCAAACATGATATAGCCCTGTCTTTAAGCTTGTCTCTAAGTATGGCTATGAGCGTAAAGGTTGTGGGTGTAATGAACAAGGCATACAGGTCCCTATAGAATTTGTGCCTCGTAAGCATAACTTGGGACTTGGTTGCTCGAATAAACAATCTGAGCAGAAACCACAGTTGAATGTTGATGTGATGTCCACTCAACCTCATTCTCGCAGATTGGTCCATCCTCCTTTGTCTTTTATCTTTGTATCTTCTTCTTGTGAGAAGTCGGACTTTTCTCCACAAGAGAAAGGGTTGCTTCCTGCTCCTCATCCTTTGTCTGAGCAAGAGCATATTTTATTGCAACTTATAAAATCCTGCCTAATTACTCTTCCTCCTCCTTCACACAAGAAATATCATGAACATGATAAAGCAAAACATTCCTTCTACGCATACCATCGAGTGCCTAGCCATTCCACTAGCGAATGTAAGGCCTTGAAGGATAAAATACCTCAACTTCGTGATTCAAGTGCCATCACTCATTGGTTTGCTGATACACCTGCCTTTTCTTTAAATGATAAGTGATATCGAGGTTTACCTCTATCATGTTCTTTAAAGTATCTTGCATGGTTCTCCACCCCTGCATGCTTGGAGCAATCTGACTAGACCGGTTTCACATCTTACATCTAGCTTGGGGGCAGCCCAACTAGACCTATTTCATATCTTTATATCTAGCTTGGGGGAAGCCCGACTAGACCTACTTTGCATCCTTACGTCTAGCTTGGGGGCAACCCGACTAGACTTTACCTTTCAAAAAATGCATCCCTTGAGTGGACCCCTCTTCCTTTTGAAGGGTTCCTAATCGACCCCTTTGAAATTCTTCTAGCTTAACGATGGTATGTGTGACTGTCTGCTCGATGATACAGGTTTTCCTCCTCAAGTGGGGATTGCTTTTATCACTTTTACTCTATGATATGGGTTCTACTCCGAAGCGGGTTTTGATTTTATCACTTTTACTCTATGATACAGGTTCTACTCTAAAGCGAGTTCTTCTTTTATTACTTTTACTCTGTGATACGGGTTCTACTCCGAAGCGGGTTTTGCTTTTATCACTTTTAATCTGTGATACGGATTCTACTCTGAAGCGGGTTTTGCTTTTATCACTTTTTGCTTTGTGATACGGGTTCTACTCTGAAGCGGGTTTTTCTTTTATCACTCTTACATTCATTTATTCTTCTATATATCAGATCGAAGATCAACATCTTCTTCATCTTGAGTATATGCTCTTTCTTCAGCTTCATAGATCTACGAAACTATGAAGTCCTCTTTTGACCCTACACTCTCGGGTTTGCCAGATCGTGGTTTGCTTCCTCAATGATTCAGGTATACATTTCTTACTCTAATTCTTACTACTCTACTTTACCGAAGCACTCATCAGCATTCGTGCTTGTTAAAGTGGGGGCAAAATTTATAGGAGCGAATTTGCACCCCTAATGCAAATTCCCCTTTCACCCCCTTCCACTTTAGAAAACCAAATCCGAAGGCGAAATTCCACCTAAGCTCGTTGCCTTCATTCCACTTGTGTCCATTTTGTGCGTCGGCAGAGGAGTTACTGTCGGAGACGCCCGTGCAGCACAAAGACGTCTGTGCAGCGCACAGACGTCCGCACAGCACACTTATGTCCCTAATAGATTCCCACATTTTGAGCCTGCAGAGGCGTTACAATTCCCATTGGGAGTCGACTTGTGATGCCCTCTTCGGACGATCGACCCGAATATGGCCGTTTTCTTCCCTCTTTCCTTCATATTCACTATTCATTCCTTCCATTTCATCTTTTCATCTCTTCACAAGCTCCAAACAACTTCTTCACTATCCCTTCACTCTCAAGCAACACTTTACACTTCACAGCAGCATCATCAACACTCCATCACTTCAGTAGAGCAAGTGTGAAACGAAACACCACGACAATAAAGGCTTGAGTTCCTCTCATTTTCTCCCCCACTAGCCTTGAGCGCTTTGGGCGGAGGTGGTAAGATTTCACTCCTCTCATCTATTATTTGGTTGAGTAGCATAACATTGTTTTGTAGTGTCTTTGTGTACTTTACTTCATTTCATACTTTTCTCTCTATTTATCTGGTTGTCCATGGAGGTGGGAACACCAAAATGGGGGTTTGACTGAGGCAAACCCCTATACAACCCCAACTCTCTCTCTCTCTCTCTCTCTCTCTCTCTCTCTCTCTCGTGTGCAGGTATTGAAGACATTCACAAGCTGGAGACTTCATCTCTCGCACGGTTGTAAGCATTTCCTTTCCCTTCTTCCCCTTATCCTTATCATTTCTATTTCAGTCTATTTTAGCTTTATCACTCTCTAGAAGTTCTTAGCAATCAGACTAGAAGTAGTCACTTAGCCATTCTTTGAGATAAGCTCGCTCTTTGGTCCGTGCGAGACACCAACATGCCTCTGGGACGCCAGTGTGTTGCGTTGTTGTCTGTGTTCTACGCTTTTATCCTTTGGCTGAGAGCTTGTCGGTTTGTCCAGAAAACCTCTGTGGCTTGCTCTTTCTAGTTCTAGAACTCTCATCACTATCCTTTGAGGTATTTAGGGCAATTCGCCCCCTGAGGCTCTCTGAATGAGGAGAACTCGTGAGTAGCAAATCCCCCTTCCCTACAAAACAAAATAATAAATTACTAGGGAAGGAAATAGGCAACGAAATATGGAGAAAACATTTGAGGATGCTAGGGCATCACATGGATGTACATGCATCACCTTGTCATCATGTATGGCCAAAAAAATAAATGGGCTACTATGTTAAAAAAGTATATAAAATATAGGTACAAAAGGATGAAACCAAAAAATATGAAAAATTTATCCATATCAAGTATGATATAATAGTGCCTTGTGAGATAGTGCTAAGTTTGTAAACCAAAAGAAAATGGAGGCCTCAAACTTCGACTATCTAAAATTAATATTCAAGCTTTAACTATCAAATTATATTAGTAATGTTGCAAAAATCCTAATCAATCTTAGGCAAGGATTCTCAATTACAAGTATTTGGGGGGTGGAGGATAAAGAGAATCCACTTATGAATTTGATTGGAAAGCGATCCATGATTTAGACCTCGATTAAGAGAGGGACTTATCTCGTTAAGGAAGGACTTTTCTAGATTAATAAAGGTGATAGTGATTTGCTTGGATAAACTTTAGATAATAAACCTCTAATTCTTTCCTCTTTTCCATAGCTTCAACTCTTGAGTGAATTTTTTTTAGATGCAAAATGTTCAAGAATTGTTGATTTCAAGTACTCTATTCCTCTAGGAGGTCTTTGATTTATTGCTAGAAAGATCCTAGGAATTGGCCTAAGGGAGGCTTTGTTGAGGATATAAATTCTCTTGCTTATATCCTAGATAATCATCCCTATTATTCACCATATAGGATTCAAAATATTGTATCTTGGGGTCACGATAATAAATGAGTTTATTATATTACCCTTGAATATCATTATTTATAGCAATAGAAAGGAGGGAATTGTGTTGTTCCTTGATGGAGGATAATTTGGAATAAAATTGGTTGGCCAAAATGTAATTTGTTCATGTGGCTACTAAATAAAAAAAATTGCCTAACTTGAGAGAACATAAGAAAAAGAGACTTCTAGGGACTGTCTATTTGTGACCTTTGTAGCAACAATGAAGAATAAACTAATCACCTTTTCTTCTAATGTCCCTTTCTTGTTGTGATTTATAACTTATAGTGGAATACTTGGAATCGATCTAGATTTTTAGCTACCTCCTTGTTGGATTTTTGGGATAATATGGGCCAACCCCCAACTTTAACATCCTTCCTTAGGGTAGCTTTGGAGATTGATCCTTCATTTGTCCTTTGGAAAAATTGGCTAGAGTGAAATAGACACGTTTTCCAAGGATGTCAAAGTATAGCTATGCAAGTTTGGCATAGGAGTAAAGGTATGCTTAAAGAAATGATGGAGGCCAACTTTAGCATGGATGAGTCCTTGACTTTGTCATATGGTTGAGTTGCTAAACTCTTAGATTTTGACCTGTCTAGGGCTACTTATACTAAGATTGATCTTAGAAAGTAATCTTTTCAAAATGTGGATAGGTCTAGTAAGTGGTCATCTTTGCCCAATGGTTTCTTTAAGATTAACATAGATGGCTTTGCTTATGGAAATCTAGGTGTGACAAGGATAGGTGGGATTGTTTGTGATAGTGAAGGTTATGTCCACTTTTTCTTCTCTACTTATGTTGGCTTGCATACAAATAATAAAATGAAAGCTTGGGCCATTCTTAAGACTTTAGAGAAGGCTAGTGAACTATGATGGAAAGAGGTTATATATGAAATGGACTCTGTGATCTTAATTTCCTTGTTGAATAAAAGAGATTTGCAAGATTCCTCTTGGAGATTGGTTCAAGTGATTAAAAAAATTCCTCTTGTTGCCACATTTTTTTACTCTATTTCATTTATCCATATCCCTAGAGTGTAGAATAAGGTGGTCGACTATCTAGCCAGATGAGCTTAAGAGGATACAAGTAGTTAAAATGTTACAAGATGGGGAGGATTCACCCAAGATAGAACTCACTAGATTCTTCAACTTATTCAAAATGATTAGCTAGAATGATTATTGTGATTTGGCAAAGAGAAAGGTTGGTATGGTTAGTAGTTTTAGTGTTACTGGTTGTAAGATTGATTAGTACTATAAGAATTCTCAATGGGTTTTTTTTGCTTTGGTATTTCTTGATGGCTATAGCTATTTGATGACAAGTTACAACTGGAAAAATGCTCAAAATGGCCACCAAACATGAAACTATCTTAGGACACTAGCACATTGTGCGAACATCCACATGTTGCACTAAGTCTAGACAATTTCAACTCAAAAATGATGAGATGCTAGAAAAACATAAGAATACCACAAAGGTGACATCAAAATTGACAAAAGGAGATTATAAAAAACAAGAACTAAGCACCATGATAAGGGAAGAGGTAAGGGCTAAAAATGAACATAAAAATAATAAGGGAAGGAACACCAAAATGAACACAAAATTTAACATGAAATTATAAGAATATACAATTTTTGACATCATAAAAAAACTAAATTATATGATAAGAATTTAATCCTAAACCATCATATAACATAATCCAATTTCATATCAATTTATAAATAAACAATAATTCATCATAAATAACAAATCCCATATCTAATATCAAACTCTAATTTTTAATCGATAATTACTATATCAATAAAAAAAACCATCGTACAATAATACATCAATTAAAAAAATAAACATATCCTATTTATTTTTGTATTCATCATACTCAATTCAATGTATTTCTAATTATAGATTACTTCATTATTTAATTAAATCTATATCAAAAAATGAGAATAACGATAGAAACCTTTTATTCCCTTATGATAAGTTGTCTTTTCGTTTACCGAATTAACCTTTTTTTTATTTATTTATTGAATAACCGAATTAACCTTCTTGTTTGTACTTCATTATAAATTTACTAAAGATTATAACATAGAGTGATTAGATATATGAAGACGAATTTAATGGAGTTTATGTCCCTTCATAATTAGAGAAATATATCACATAATAAGCACATGCTCTCAATCACTAAGGTACGACTTTTTGACCACCGTGGGAGGTCTAAAAGCGGGGTTGAAAATTAGTTTAGTAATTTGTTAAATTTCTAAAATTAGGGTGGTTGAAAATTAGTTAAGTAATTTGTTAAATTTCTAAAATTGGCATGGTTGAAAATCAGTTATTGAGTATAGGCATTCGGTTTTTATATGTTTAAGTCGATATTTTTAAACAAATGTTTGATCTTTGTTTTTATGATCATATCGAAATAAATTAATCTAATTTAATGATTAGATTTGAAATTATATTTGATTTGAGGTTGATTAATTTAGATTAAGAAGTTAGTTAATTGAAACATGAATAGATGAATTGTTGAGATGGATTAGAATTTATCTAGAAATCGGTGCGATGTTGATCTTAAATATTTTGGTTAGTTGAGATCATATAATAGAGAAACTTAGAAACACAATTTGAAACCTAACTAGTAATCAGAAGTTTGTAGCTACAAGATTCTAACCTTTCTCAATCCTAAGACTAGAAAGTATTTATGACTTTTCCTTTAGACTATTTTTTTATGTGATTTAAAAATTATAGAATTTTGGTTAAAATGCCTACAATACCTATTCACTACTATGTATAACCATGTTTAAGAAAGAGTGATTCCAAGAAGTGCCTTAGGGAGCATATTATGTACAAAGGAAAGAACAATCAACTTCTTTGTTGATAGTTAAGCCCCTAGATTGATTTATCAAGTTTGGAATACAAAATGTTGGATATTGAATAATTACAACTAAGACTTAGAATAAATATTGCATGCATATGCTCTCTATTGACAATTATTTTGTTAGTATCTCTTGATAATTAAAATGACCTAGTATAATGTGCTTAAATACAAGTCTTAAACCCACAATTCATTTACTTTTAGGACCATGGGCCACTTAAGATAACTAGTTCTAGAAGGCCCCCCTTAAGACCATATACATGTGTATAAATGTATAAAATGAAGAGGTAAAAGCATAAACTATGTACTTTTATCCTCTACATATTGTATTCACTTTTGTGTGTCTATAAATCTAAGTGGGGAAGAATGTCAAGTATAAATAAATGAAATAATAATTACAAATAGGATAATATAATTTTTAGAATTTAGAAATTGGAGCAAGTAGAACAAGTGTGTTGCCTCATTATTCCCAATATACATTAGACATCCATCAATCCTATCATATCATTGAAGGAAATGAACTAACTTAGGGAAACAACACATAAAATGAAAATAGAGTTTAACTAATAACATGCCCCCCTCAAATTGTATACTATAAAGGAGTACCCACAAATTGAGGAGCAAAGATAAAATGAAAATAAAATTTAGAAATTATGATTGAAAGCTTCATATGATAAATAGAGTAAATTAAATAGATATACTAACCTATATATATGTGCAAATAATGTGTACTAAATATGTCCCCAATGAGAGCAAATGTAGATATATAAAACTTACAAAAAATGACAACGCCTTGCCCCAAGCAACAAATCAAGTGAAAGCATGGAAAAACCATTAGCATTTAAAAATGTAATAACATAATATGTGAGAAAAAAAAAAAATGATGTCATAGAAAGGAATCTAACTAATGATTTCAGTTTTTCCACCTCAATAGAATAAAAAAAAGTGTCATAAAAATCAATGCTCCCTATGGAGCTATCCTCTATGACTCTATGATGTACAAGTGGTAACAGTGATAATGTGTGATTATCAAGTGTTTCTCTACAAATAAAAGTAGTGTCTAAATATAGCAATCTTGATGTTTTTTAGAGAAGTAGGTTGATATATGTCATACTTAGTGTTTTTAATGTAGACATTATTGTGTTTGATCATATGACCATGAGAATATATAGATACTAATTTACCTTTTGTAACCTTTGTTTTAATTTGATTTTCTTTAGCTACCCTTATTTTAATTAATTATCCCTATAATTATTCCTCTCCTAAGATTAATTAATTAAATAACCTTAGCTCCTCATTCTTCCAACTTAATAAATTAATTAAGTCATGATTAGTTAATTAATTAAGGTTAATTAATCTCCTCTTAATATTTCCTCTATTTTAAAATCCACATCATCATTAATCATCAACCATTTAATCTATCTATATAAATTAAAATCTAAACCATCTATCATCTAATATGTGTCCCAACTTCCTCCCATGCTCTTACATATGTGAACATGCCAACCTAGCCCACTTTTTATGCGAACATGCTAACTTGGAGGCATGCTAGATCTCCTCATCAATCCAATCCATGCTCTCACACATGTTTGAGCATGCTCACTCATCTCACTCTTTGTTCACACATGTGTGAGCTTACTAACTTGGAGGCATGCTAATCCTTCACCTCACCCTTTGACCTTGTCTCATCTACACCTCTTTTTCTCACACATTTCACCTTGCTCACATATGTGAGCATGCTTATCCTCTCCACAATCACATATTTAATTCTTCACCTTGATCAAACAACATCTATTGATCTTGGATCTTCTTCACTTGTCACAAGACTAATCATTTTATCCTTGGATTAAAATATTACCCATTAATTCAATTGTCTATCTTGGCCCTCCACTTCCCCTTGTAAATCTATTCAATGAGAGGCTTCCCCTCCCTTTTGATCATCCACTTTCATGCTAAGTTTATGCTATTATTTTCTTGACCAAATCCACTCACTTGCTCCTCATGCTATCTATTTGAGTGACAAATTTTTAAAAAGGGAATCCACATCTATACATTGGAGCTTATCTAAAAACCAACAATCAAGGTATAAATGTTGTGTTTCTCATTCTTAATTTGCATCTTCATTTATTATCTTTGTTGGTTTGATCTAACACAAATATCATCTTTTACTTGGATTTTTCGATTTTGTTGTGCCAATCAATTTGCTTGATCTTATTTTTAAGACGCACATTTTGATGACCACAATGAGATGGGGGCATTGTCACAATCCTATTTCTATCATGTTTAACTCTAAAATATCATCCTTATTTTGTTGTTTGGAGGAGATAATCAGCCATTAGTTGTTTATCATAAATTTGAACATTTTACCTTAGGCAACTTGTTTTAGTTTATGCAATTTGTTTGAGGATTAGACTTAAAGTTTCAATGAACTATTAGGAAAATCTAATGTTGGGTCCTTTACTTGTGTCGAAAGCATGTAAATCAAAGTTGAAAGTCTTGTATGCCTTCATTTCAAGTTTTTTGGGCCACTCTTTCCATACTCTCAAATTCTTATGCATTTAAACCATCGAAGTCT
>CM021103.1:55003511-55144944 GCA_007115665.2 Sequoiadendron giganteum
ACACTTTACACTTCACAACAACAATATCAACACTCCATCACTTCAATAGAGCAAGTGTGGAACGAGACACCATAGCAATAGAGTCTTGAGTTCCTCTCATTTTCTCCCCAACTAGCCTTGAGCGCTTTTGGCGGAGGTGGTCAGCTTTCACTCCTCTCCATCTATTATTTGATTGAGTAGCATAACATTGTTTTGTAATGTCTTTGTGTATTTTACTTCTTTTCATACTTTTCTCTCTATCTATCTGGCTATCCGTGGAGGTGGGAACACCAAAACAGGCATTTGACTAAGGAAAACCCTTATACAACCCCAACATTCTCTCTCTCTCTCTCTCTCTCTCTCTCTCTCTCTCTCTCTCTCTCTCTCTCTCTCTCTCTCTCTCTCTCGTGTGCAGGTATTGAAGACATTCACAAGCTGGAGACTTCATCTCTCGCACGGTTGTAAGCATTTCCTTTCCCTTCTTCCCCTTATCCTTATCATTTCTATTTCAGTCTATTTTAGCTTTATCACTCTCTAGAAGTTCTTAGCAATCAGACTAGAAGTAGTCACTTAGCCATTCTTTGAGATAAGCTCGCTCTTTGGTCCGTGCGAGACACCAACATGCCTCTGGGACGCCAGTGTGTTGCGTTGTTGTCTGTGTTCTACGCTTTTATCCTTTGGCTGAGAGCTTGTCGGTTTGTCCAGAAAACCTCTGTGGCTTGCTCTTTCTAGTTCTAGAACTCTCATCACTATCCTTTGAGGTATTTAGGGCAATTCGCCCCCTGAGGCTCTCTGAATGAGGAGAACTCGTGAGTAGCAAATCCCCCTTCCCTACAAAACAAAATAATAAATTACTAGGGAAGGAAATAGGCAACGAAATATGGAGAAAACATTTGAGGATGCTAGGGCATCACATGGATGTACATGCATCACCTTGTCATCATGTATGGCCAAAAAAATAAATGGGCTACTATGTTAAAAAAGTATATAAAATATAGGTACAAAAGGATGAAACCAAAAAATATGAAAAATTTATCCATATCAAGTATGATATAATAGTGCCTTGTGAGATAGTGCTAAGTTTGTAAACCAAAAGAAAATGGAGGCCTCAAACTTCGACTATCTAAAATTAATATTCAAGCTTTAACTATCAAATTATATTAGTAATGTTGCAAAAATCCTAATCAATCTTAGGCAAGGATTCTCAATTACAAGTATTTGGGGGGTGGAGGATAAAGAGAATCCACTTATGAATTTGATTGGAAAGCGATCCATGATTTAGACCTCGATTAAGAGAGGGACTTATCTCGTTAAGGAAGGACTTTTCTAGATTAATAAAGGTGATAGTGATTTGCTTGGATAAACTTTAGATAATAAACCTCTAATTCTTTCCTCTTTTCCATAGCTTCAACTCTTGAGTGAATTTTTTTTAGATGCAAAATGTTCAAGAATTGTTGATTTCAAGTACTCTATTCCTCTAGGAGGTCTTTGATTTATTGCTAGAAAGATCCTAGGAATTGGCCTAAGGGAGGCTTTGTTGAGGATATAAATTCTCTTGCTTATATCCTAGATAATCATCCCTATTATTCACCATATAGGATTCAAAATATTGTATCTTGGGGTCACGATAATAAATGAGTTTATTATATTACCCTTGAATATCATTATTTATAGCAATAGAAAGGAGGGAATTGTGTTGTTCCTTGATGGAGGATAATTTGGAATAAAATTGGTTGGCCAAAATGTAATTTGTTCATGTGGCTACTAAATAAAAAAAATTGCCTAACTTGAGAGAACATAAGAAAAAGAGACTTCTAGGGACTGTCTATTTGTGACCTTTGTAGCAACAATGAAGAATAAACTAATCACCTTTTCTTCTAATGTCCCTTTCTTGTTGTGATTTATAACTTATAGTGGAATACTTGGAATCGATCTAGATTTTTAGCTACCTCCTTGTTGGATTTTTGGGATAATATGGGCCAACCCCCAACTTTAACATCCTTCCTTAGGGTAGCTTTGGAGATTGATCCTTCATTTGTCCTTTGGAAAAATTGGCTAGAGTGAAATAGACACGTTTTCCAAGGATGTCAAAGTATAGCTATGCAAGTTTGGCATAGGAGTAAAGGTATGCTTAAAGAAATGATGGAGGCCAACTTTAGCATGGATGAGTCCTTGACTTTGTCATATGGTTGAGTTGCTAAACTCTTAGATTTTGACCTGTCTAGGGCTACTTATACTAAGATTGATCTTAGAAAGTAATCTTTTCAAAATGTGGATAGGTCTAGTAAGTGGTCATCTTTGCCCAATGGTTTCTTTAAGATTAACATAGATGGCTTTGCTTATGGAAATCTAGGTGTGACAAGGATAGGTGGGATTGTTTGTGATAGTGAAGGTTATGTCCACTTTTTCTTCTCTACTTATGTTGGCTTGCATACAAATAATAAAATGAAAGCTTGGGCCATTCTTAAGACTTTAGAGAAGGCTAGTGAACTATGATGGAAAGAGGTTATATATGAAATGGACTCTGTGATCTTAATTTCCTTGTTGAATAAAAGAGATTTGCAAGATTCCTCTTGGAGATTGGTTCAAGTGATTAAAAAAATTCCTCTTGTTGCCACATTTTTTTACTCTATTTCATTTATCCATATCCCTAGAGTGTAGAATAAGGTGGTCGACTATCTAGCCAGATGAGCTTAAGAGGATACAAGTAGTTAAAATGTTACAAGATGGGGAGGATTCACCCAAGATAGAACTCACTAGATTCTTCAACTTATTCAAAATGATTAGCTAGAATGATTATTGTGATTTGGCAAAGAGAAAGGTTGGTATGGTTAGTAGTTTTAGTGTTACTGGTTGTAAGATTGATTAGTACTATAAGAATTCTCAATGGGTTTTTTTTGCTTTGGTATTTCTTGATGGCTATAGCTATTTGATGACAAGTTACAACTGGAAAAATGCTCAAAATGGCCACCAAACATGAAACTATCTTAGGACACTAGCACATTGTGCGAACATCCACATGTTGCACTAAGTCTAGACAATTTCAACTCAAAAATGATGAGATGCTAGAAAAACATAAGAATACCACAAAGGTGACATCAAAATTGACAAAAGGAGATTATAAAAAACAAGAACTAAGCACCATGATAAGGGAAGAGGTAAGGGCTAAAAATGAACATAAAAATAATAAGGGAAGGAACACCAAAATGAACACAAAATTTAACATGAAATTATAAGAATATACAATTTTTGACATCATAAAAAAACTAAATTATATGATAAGAATTTAATCCTAAACCATCATATAACATAATCCAATTTCATATCAATTTATAAATAAACAATAATTCATCATAAATAACAAATCCCATATCTAATATCAAACTCTAATTTTTAATCGATAATTACTATATCAATAAAAAAAACCATCGTACAATAATACATCAATTAAAAAAATAAACATATCCTATTTATTTTTGTATTCATCATACTCAATTCAATGTATTTCTAATTATAGATTACTTCATTATTTAATTAAATCTATATCAAAAAATGAGAATAACGATAGAAACCTTTTATTCCCTTATGATAAGTTGTCTTTTCGTTTACCGAATTAACCTTTTTTTTATTTATTTATTGAATAACCGAATTAACCTTCTTGTTTGTACTTCATTATAAATTTACTAAAGATTATAACATAGAGTGATTAGATATATGAAGACGAATTTAATGGAGTTTATGTCCCTTCATAATTAGAGAAATATATCACATAATAAGCACATGCTCTCAATCACTAAGGTACGACTTTTTGACCACCGTGGGAGGTCTAAAAGCGGGGTTGAAAATTAGTTTAGTAATTTGTTAAATTTCTAAAATTAGGGTGGTTGAAAATTAGTTAAGTAATTTGTTAAATTTCTAAAATTGGCATGGTTGAAAATCAGTTATTGAGTATAGGCATTCGGTTTTTATATGTTTAAGTCGATATTTTTAAACAAATGTTTGATCTTTGTTTTTATGATCATATCGAAATAAATTAATCTAATTTAATGATTAGATTTGAAATTATATTTGATTTGAGGTTGATTAATTTAGATTAAGAAGTTAGTTAATTGAAACATGAATAGATGAATTGTTGAGATGGATTAGAATTTATCTAGAAATCGGTGCGATGTTGATCTTAAATATTTTGGTTAGTTGAGATCATATAATAGAGAAACTTAGAAACACAATTTGAAACCTAACTAGTAATCAGAAGTTTGTAGCTACAAGATTCTAACCTTTCTCAATCCTAAGACTAGAAAGTATTTATGACTTTTCCTTTAGACTATTTTTTTATGTGATTTAAAAATTATAGAATTTTGGTTAAAATGCCTACAATACCTATTCACTACTATGTATAACCATGTTTAAGAAAGAGTGATTCCAAGAAGTGCCTTAGGGAGCATATTATGTACAAAGGAAAGAACAATCAACTTCTTTGTTGATAGTTAAGCCCCTAGATTGATTTATCAAGTTTGGAATACAAAATGTTGGATATTGAATAATTACAACTAAGACTTAGAATAAATATTGCATGCATATGCTCTCTATTGACAATTATTTTGTTAGTATCTCTTGATAATTAAAATGACCTAGTATAATGTGCTTAAATACAAGTCTTAAACCCACAATTCATTTACTTTTAGGACCATGGGCCACTTAAGATAACTAGTTCTAGAAGGCCCCCCTTAAGACCATATACATGTGTATAAATGTATAAAATGAAGAGGTAAAAGCATAAACTATGTACTTTTATCCTCTACATATTGTATTCACTTTTGTGTGTCTATAAATCTAAGTGGGGAAGAATGTCAAGTATAAATAAATGAAATAATAATTACAAATAGGATAATATAATTTTTAGAATTTAGAAATTGGAGCAAGTAGAACAAGTGTGTTGCCTCATTATTCCCAATATACATTAGACATCCATCAATCCTATCATATCATTGAAGGAAATGAACTAACTTAGGGAAACAACACATAAAATGAAAATAGAGTTTAACTAATAACATGCCCCCCTCAAATTGTATACTATAAAGGAGTACCCACAAATTGAGGAGCAAAGATAAAATGAAAATAAAATTTAGAAATTATGATTGAAAGCTTCATATGATAAATAGAGTAAATTAAATAGATATACTAACCTATATATATGTGCAAATAATGTGTACTAAATATGTCCCCAATGAGAGCAAATGTAGATATATAAAACTTACAAAAAATGACAACGCCTTGCCCCAAGCAACAAATCAAGTGAAAGCATGGAAAAACCATTAGCATTTAAAAATGTAATAACATAATATGTGAGAAAAAAAAAAAATGATGTCATAGAAAGGAATCTAACTAATGATTTCAGTTTTTCCACCTCAATAGAATAAAAAAAAGTGTCATAAAAATCAATGCTCCCTATGGAGCTATCCTCTATGACTCTATGATGTACAAGTGGTAACAGTGATAATGTGTGATTATCAAGTGTTTCTCTACAAATAAAAGTAGTGTCTAAATATAGCAATCTTGATGTTTTTTAGAGAAGTAGGTTGATATATGTCATACTTAGTGTTTTTAATGTAGACATTATTGTGTTTGATCATATGACCATGAGAATATATAGATACTAATTTACCTTTTGTAACCTTTGTTTTAATTTGATTTTCTTTAGCTACCCTTATTTTAATTAATTATCCCTATAATTATTCCTCTCCTAAGATTAATTAATTAAATAACCTTAGCTCCTCATTCTTCCAACTTAATAAATTAATTAAGTCATGATTAGTTAATTAATTAAGGTTAATTAATCTCCTCTTAATATTTCCTCTATTTTAAAATCCACATCATCATTAATCATCAACCATTTAATCTATCTATATAAATTAAAATCTAAACCATCTATCATCTAATATGTGTCCCAACTTCCTCCCATGCTCTTACATATGTGAACATGCCAACCTAGCCCACTTTTTATGCGAACATGCTAACTTGGAGGCATGCTAGATCTCCTCATCAATCCAATCCATGCTCTCACACATGTTTGAGCATGCTCACTCATCTCACTCTTTGTTCACACATGTGTGAGCTTACTAACTTGGAGGCATGCTAATCCTTCACCTCACCCTTTGACCTTGTCTCATCTACACCTCTTTTTCTCACACATTTCACCTTGCTCACATATGTGAGCATGCTTATCCTCTCCACAATCACATATTTAATTCTTCACCTTGATCAAACAACATCTATTGATCTTGGATCTTCTTCACTTGTCACAAGACTAATCATTTTATCCTTGGATTAAAATATTACCCATTAATTCAATTGTCTATCTTGGCCCTCCACTTCCCCTTGTAAATCTATTCAATGAGAGGCTTCCCCTCCCTTTTGATCATCCACTTTCATGCTAAGTTTATGCTATTATTTTCTTGACCAAATCCACTCACTTGCTCCTCATGCTATCTATTTGAGTGACAAATTTTTAAAAAGGGAATCCACATCTATACATTGGAGCTTATCTAAAAACCAACAATCAAGGTATAAATGTTGTGTTTCTCATTCTTAATTTGCATCTTCATTTATTATCTTTGTTGGTTTGATCTAACACAAATATCATCTTTTACTTGGATTTTTCGATTTTGTTGTGCCAATCAATTTGCTTGATCTTATTTTTAAGACGCACATTTTGATGACCACAATGAGATGGGGGCATTGTCACAATCCTATTTCTATCATGTTTAACTCTAAAATATCATCCTTATTTTGTTGTTTGGAGGAGATAATCAGCCATTAGTTGTTTATCATAAATTTGAACATTTTACCTTAGGCAACTTGTTTTAGTTTATGCAATTTGTTTGAGGATTAGACTTAAAGTTTCAATGAACTATTAGGAAAATCTAATGTTGGGTCCTTTACTTGTGTCGAAAGCATGTAAATCAAAGTTGAAAGTCTTGTATGCCTTCATTTCAAGTTTTTTGGGCCACTCTTTCCATACTCTCAAATTCTTATGCATTTAAACCATCGAAGTCTCTTGCGATTTGCATGTTTGAAAGTTTTTTGCTGTGTTTTTATTCTTTGTTTGATTTCATTTTGATTTCAACGTGTTTGATCTTTTATGTAATAATCACTCATCTCTCTAAGAGTAAATCATCCATCCTCGCTGAGTTTAGATCGTCTGGTTTGCTGCATTTAAATCACTTGACTCATTGGACATAAATCAATTAAAACTTTAAATGCAAATTGCTTGTGTGTTTGAGAATTTAAAATTTCCAAGCTTTTGAATCTAAACTGATCGAATCTTTGAGCTTAAATTGTCTTAGTTCTTGCATATAATGGTTGAAATTTGGATTGTTTTGGTACTCATGATTTTATGTTTGGAAAACATGCTAGTCCAAGAGATTTTTTCATAAACCACTAACTTGTAGTCTTGGAGGACGCTTGTTGAGATTTGATTATAGATTTTTTTTGTTTTTGGGTGCTAGTAATGTATTGTTTTTTTAATCACATTGAAATTTGGGTTAAAACTCACTTTCACATTTTGATTTGGTTTAATTAATCTATTTGTGTTTCTTATTCTAAAGTGATATGTGTTTATGCTCTCCTCTTGAACCTTAAGGTGATCTTGATGGTCAAAATCAAGTATCATCTTTTTTTCTTTTCTTTTTAAGAGGCATGTCCAAGAATTTCATCATCCTAGAGGATAACCTTAACCACTTGAATTTAGTGAGGTATATAAATGAGGGAGGATAAAAGTTGTACCTCAAAGGAGGAGTTATTATTGTTGGCCCAAATTTGGCCTATGAGATTGGGGTAAAGTGAGAAATCACACAACTTAGACAACACTCTAGTTCATGGATTTAGACCCCATGTACCCTTGAGGTACATTTGGGGTACCTTAGAGAGCCTTATTTAGCCTAGCATAAGATCATTAACCAACTTTTCATATGGTGCATTGGCTACCAATTAAGCTCGAGAAGTTACTCACAACGTTCCTTCAAGTGGTAGAGGTAGAGCTAACATTGGGCAAGGTTTTATCATCCAAAGTAAGGGGTGCATAGGTGGTCTATGAGTTTGCATTCCCTAGTTATCCACACTTTTGGTAGATAGTATATGCAGGTCCATAGGGATTGATACTCCCTTATTAAATAAATTTGGGCTTCTTGTTGTGTCTTATTGATTGAGTATTGTGAATACCAAGTGCTTGCTTGTAAGCCTTTAAACTAAGTCAAAGTTTTTGCTTCAAGTTAACACCAAATGGAAGGAAAAAACAATAATTCTATAAGAGAAACACTAAAATAATTTAAATATCTAGGCAAATTTTCGTAGTATAACAACATAAATTTACCCTAAGAAAACCCTTACGAGAAAAACCCAACAATAATAACACACCCAAATGCATCAATCAAATAAAAGAGGCTACAATATAAAAGAGTTCAAATGTTGCTAATGGAGATCTACCTCTAACTTCTAGAGTCAATCCAAAAGCACAACCTTGCAATCAAAATCATTATAGATCGAGATAGACCAAGGAGATCTAGGAGACCACCAATGGTTTATCAAAACCACAAGTTTAAAATCATGAACCAAATCTCAGTCTAAATAATCTAAATTGGACCCAAGCATCCCTCTCTAAGAGAAACTCCTCTTGAATTTGAAAGTAAATCTTCACAAAGACTTTTGACTCCTATGACCAAGGTTTTGTAACTTCAAGTGCTCTACATTAGAACACTAATTATACAAATATCTTATACATTATTATTTATGGTTAGTCAGAGATGCTCCTCCTGATCCACTATGTAACCCCTATTTTAGTGCTCTCTTACACCCATAATAATATAATTAACAAGTGGGATAATGTGGAATCCAAGGAATGTCATGGATTCCCCCAAGGGTGACACCCCATTGTATGAGATCCCAAAACTACAACACCTTGCAATAATTAAATAATTACATTAATCTTAAAATAACAAGGTGGACAACACCTAGTTCTAACACACACAAACACATACTTATGTCGTCTAGGTTGGATTGTGGGTGTGATTACATCCCTTTGCCTCTAAATTTTAAGTTCTCACTTTTCGAGGCTAGTAATCCCAAGCTTTGACCATTAGCTATGAATGCAAGAGCCAAAATATTTTAAATTATGTATATAGGGTTGTGTATATAAATATATTATCCTATAACACTTACATATTATTAGATTAATGAAATATAATATCAAAAGATATGAAAGCTTTGATCTTGTTGTAAAAATCAATCCTCAATCCTCATTTTCTAACGTCAAGTACCAATAATAATTAAAGATCAACAAATTGATATTCATTGTCAAACCAATCACTCATTGGTTTGCATTGAGCTTTAATAAGATATTAATAACCAACTCAAAAACTTCCATTACTACTTTATCACTTTTACTAATATTAACTCAATCTCGAAGTCTAATTATGACACAAAGAAGTCTTGAACTTCAATTCATACATAATAGATCCCAATGACATTCTTTAACAATACCCAGTCTTCCTTCCTTCAAATATAAATTAAGTAAATAGATTCTCTAAATATCAAATGTTTAACTTTACTCAGATTGAAATTACACCATTTGAATAAGAATATACCACTTAAACATAATTGTATCTCAAACAATTAAGCTCTCATATTTCAATCATCTTAAATCCCTATCCTTACCTCCCAATTTTCATTCCTATGTCATAAAATTATATAAATCAAAATTTTAAAATAAGCATTGATTCAAATCTCATTTATGTTTTCAACAGAGATCTGATTTCAATATTTACTATCCAATTAATGTCCCAACTTTTAATACACCCAGAGTTTGAACTATTGTTGATTTATTATCCCTAGACAGGGTGTGTTTTTATCCTTACACACTTACACTTGTTTGTTGGGCAATGCAAAACAATACATTAATCTCCTAGAGAAGATCATCTAACGTGCTTTGCATAGCAAATAGCAAAGGGCAAAGGGGATCACCCACTCAAATCCTCAAACGCAGTGCCCAAAAGATGCAAATGCAAATTGGCCATATATCAACTTTTATAAATAAAATAATATAATTGTTAGTTAGACACCATATACAAGGTAAAACCATGATAATTATGTCCAAACTAGCGAATGATTAGAGCAATTGAACATTAGTTGGTCATGGTCATCTTAACAAATCTGATCTGCCTTGTTATGAGCATTCTTCTTCTTCACTCTTCACCACAGGTGTTGGTCAGTGTGTCTCCAATGGACATACTTTTGAGGAACTTGAAATCACTTTAAAATGCACTCCCTGCCCCCCTTAAATATCAAGGATAACTAGATTTTTTACTTGGTATATTTTTAAGTATTTATTAGTTTATTTTTGGTTTGTTCTAAAGCCACTTGCTGCTTTGGACTGACAAGTAATAAATTTGTGTTTTGCCCTTTTCAATCTCCGATAGCCCGTGAAAGAATAAAGAAAAGAAGAAGCACACGAGGCCCAAAGGACACCCACATTAATTATTAAACTATTACTTACTTAGTTCAATTAATATTTTTGCATTGCAGACAACAGTCGCTAAATCTGTCGGATAAGTCAGTATGTTGTCTTACACTTTATCCGTTGGAGTTTAAACTTCTAACTCCGCCGCCGCAGTTTGCCACGTGGTGCCTTGCCTGCCTGTGAGGATTCGATGGCCGGATGATGCGGTTTGTTCGACACGTCACTCATTTGATGATAAGGATTTTTGTGGGCTTATCTGAATTTTAATAGAACTAGGAAGGTTATGTTTCTAATTTCTAGTGTTTGGGGTTTAACCAATGGAGAATGGTGAACATGAAATGAATGAAGGTAAAGTATGTTTGGAGACAAGGAGAAGATCAGCTCACTCGCTTGCAAAACAAAAGACAAGTTTTAGAAAGAATTAGATGGATGAAACAACTCTTTCACATTAAATTTTTTTTTTATTATTTTAAATTTTATTGAGCTTTCATGTTGTTTAATCAAAATGGAATGAGTATTTTTAATGGATGAGATGGTGAAGTATGTTGCTAAGTGCTTTTAGATTAGATTGTGTGTGTATTTTTAGCATCAACGTTTTAGATCACACTATGTGATCCATCATTTTACTCCTTATGCTCTCTCTTAACCTGATGATAAGAGTGTGTGTGTATTTTTAGCATCAACGTTTCAGATCACACTATTTGATCCATCATTTTACTTCTTATGCTCTCTCTTATCCTGATGATAAGAATGTGATCCGAAACGTTGATGCTAAAAAAACACACACAATCTAATCCAAAAGCACTCAAGAACATTCTTCATGGATTGTGGAAATCTATTATCACTAAGAAATGGTAAAGATTATTTTTATGTCGACAGGGATTCTACAATGATAATAATGATTCTCATGTTATGACCGTGTACATATATAAAAATAAAAAATATGTTTCTAATTCCTAGTGTTTGGGGTTGAAGTAATGGAGAATGGTCAACATGAAATGAATAAAGGCAAAGTTTGTTTGGAGACAAGGAGAAGATTAGCTCACTCACTTGCAAAACAAAAGACAAGTTTGAGAAAGAATTAGATGGATGGAACAAGTCTTTCACATTCAAATTTGTTTCTATTATTTTGAATTTTATTTGAGCTTTCATGTTGTTTAATCAAAATGGAATGGGTATTTTTTAGTCAACGAGATGGTAAAGATTTTTATGTTGGCAGGCATTCTATAGTGGTAGTAATGAGTCTCATGTTATGATTGTGTACATATATAAAAACAAAATTATGTTTTTAAAATATTGAAATTATTAATTAATTTATTTAATGTAGACATTTATTTTTTAAATATAAATAATTCAAAAATTTTAAAAATATACTAGTGTCAATATCTTAAATATATATAATCAAAAAGTGTATCGAATTATTTTATTTACTTCTAAATTATTTTATTTTTATTTTTATTATTTATTTAAAGAGTCATTTTTATTTATTTCAGAGTTATTTTATTTTATTTTTTATGTTTTATAGTTTTAGTTTTTTAAATATATGTGAGTTGCATTTTATTTTTTGTGAACATGTTTATGTCGTTACATTCCACTCCTTGTTGCTACTATAATTAACTTATGAAACTATTAAAAGTAACATATATAATATTTATTACATTTTTAAAAGGAAAAGCAAAACAAAACAAAACAATTACTAAAATAATGAATTGTGGTTTTACCAAAAAAAAAAAATTAAAAGCTACATACAAAAGCAAAAGAAGCGTATTACAAAAAAAAATTAAAAAAAAATAAATAAATAAACAATTTAGATATTTTTAAAATAAAAATTAAATGTTATTTATTTATGTATGTAGTGAATAAAATAAAAAAGTTAAATTCATAATACTTAATTTGGTGATATCTCTCTAACATTTTTAGGTAATTTTGTATAAGATATCTATACTACTTTTAATTTTGATCTTACAACATTAGATCTAGGTTCAATTCAGTTAACAATTAGATTCTACTTTTTTAAGGCATGATTTATTTATTTACATTTTGACGAGTGGGGAATTTTTGAGCCTAATCTTTAGGGTAGAATTTTTTAATTTTATCTTCATCTATACATACTTTGATCCCTCCCATTTCTTTGGTCATGGTTATTCCTCTCATGTATCTCATGTTGTTCAACTCTTACCTATCACATCTGTAACTACACCTTCCATCCCTATACCCATATCTAGCCATAACAACTTTATGCCTCAACATGTGTACATTCCCCCTTTGACTACTCATATCTCCTTTATTTCTTCCACTCCTTTGTCTAATTATATGCCTTTGTTTCTATAATACCCAACATTTTCCACCAATTGACCACCATCATGAGTGAGTTGAAGGATATGAAAACATATATCAATAATTTGCAAAAGTATTCTAATAAGAATATATCAAGTGCATTTTCCACCAATTGACCACCATCATGAGTGAGTTGAAGGATATGAAAACATATATCAATAATTTGCAAAAGTATTCTAATAAGAATATATCAAGTGAGTTATTGCATAATCCCTAAGCATATGACATACTAGTTTATCTTTCATTGTCAAGATTGTAGCACCTAGTTTTGCAATGTATGATGGTAAAAGCAATCTCTTAACTCATATGCATTCTTTGAAAGAAAATATATATATTAATTTTATGATGAGTGGTTTCTTACTAAATTGTTTTCACAAAGCTTCAAAGATTATGCACTTTATTAGTTTTACTCTTCACCTCACACTCCTCACACTTCTATCCATTCCTTTAAGGCTTAACCAATGCTTTTCTTGATCATTTCTAACATAATATTGGGTTTAAAGTGATATTTTCCATATTAGCATAATACAAACAAGGATCAAGTGATTGAATTAATTATTGCATGTTTATATTCCAAACTATGTTGGGTACCATGATTCATCAACCACTTTGCATTGAGCTTTAAGGTTTATTTATTGATAGTTTCATTTTAATTACCAAAAAAAATAGTGGTTTTCAATACTTATAATTCACTTTTTTAGTTATATTCTATTGTATGCAATTATGAGTTTAATTTTTTAGATAACATTCTCCTACACTATGAAATATTTAGTACTCCTTACCATCTCCATAAGTTTTAATTGGAGTCAAAATTTCAAAATGTGGGCACCATAGGTAATTTTTTAAATGCAAGCATGAGCCTACACATAATATTAATACCATCAATAACTATCATACCAACTTCCTTAACCAAAAAGCAAGGGAGCATAAAAAGTTCACTATATTGGAGATTCTCCACATATGATGTCATAACTATTGTGAACTAAACTTATCATCTTACATGGCCATAAAATCAATTTATCCATATAGGTATGTTCCACATTATTTCAATGCTAATTATTTTATCACTATCATTGGACAACTAGACACACTACAAGTAGGTGCATAAAACTCAAACATAAGATACATGATCCTATTAATAAAAATGTGCTTCAAGTAGAGCATATTACTGACAATATAAATAAATCTATAGAACCTTCAAACAAAAATATAAAGATATTCATTGATCCCTTCACCATGCATCAACATAATTAAGATAGACCTTTCCACCATCAAACTTATCATAATAAAAAACCACTCCCTATGGGGAGTCATGTGGAAAGAGGAATTAGAGTCAATCATCCATGCATCCTCACATGCATGTGTGGAAAGGGATGTAACAAATGCATTAGATTCATCTTGAGAAGCTTTAGAATCTAACTCATTCTTTTATTTCCTCTTCTCCTTGCAGTTGTTCTTAATGCAATCTTTACCATTTCCAACATATTACCTTGGATTTAAGTTAGGAGACTTAGATCTCCCCCAAGATTTAGATGTGCCCTAAAGAGTTAATTACCAAGTGCATCGTCACCATAATTTTCTCTCTTTAGTGGAGGGTCGGGTGTCCTTTTTCTTGCCTTTTTTCTTTGACTATCCACAAGTAACTATTGAACCAGCTCTTCTGCCTCATCTCCTCCAAGAGAAGAGAAACCGCTACCTCATCAAGTACAAAATTTGAAGTAGTACTTCCAATGGTCATCACCAGATAACCCTGTGAGTTTGACAAAGAACATAACAGGACCATGCATCAATCTTCTTCCTCCATCTTTACATTGATAAATTGTAACTAGTTTACAACAGTCTTAAATACATTAAGATCCTCAACAACTGACTCTCCATTATCCATCCTCAAAGAATATGACTTCTTTTGAAAAAAAGACGTGTTCACCAATAATTGAACCTAATACACCCTTCCTAACTTATCCTAAGAACTTAGATATGAAAAGTATGGTATCAAAAACAATATTATAACACCAGATTACAATGTAGATATGCCAATCACAATAAAAAAACTCACAAGTATTGTTCTCTTTGCTTCGTTTGAAGCTATTGTGTTCAATTTATTTTGATGTATGCTGCCTACAAACTTCAACTGTTGCAACTCCTAGATAACTTGAAGTTCATACTCCTCGAGCTTTGTTTTGCCCTCTTCAACAGCCTCTATGTTCTCCATCCACCCCTACAACTCTGCAATTGTAATCTATTTTGACCTTTAATCCATTAACTTTCCATTCATTTGCATAATTTTCCTCTCTATTAGGGGGGCTCTTTTATCTTACCAACAAGAATCTCGAACCAAGTTAAATTAAGCAGAGGAAATTATTATATAAATACAAATATCTTCAAGTAGCTTGGGATTTTTGGGGTTGATGTAGGCAAGCTTCCAAGCAAATAGGGCGAAGGGGCAAATCGGCCATGTCGCACGTCATGGCGGATGGCCCGACTGGTCGATGTGAAAGGCGGCTGCAGCCGGCGCGCGTCGAGCTCGGGACCTGCAACCGCTGAAGTCTTCACGCTTGCCATATTCCACACGCAACGTGGACCGCCTCCACGTCACATACTTGCATGCCCATGCAAGCATACGTCCGTCCGAGGACGTAATATTTTATTTTTTATTTCCATTATTCATCGGACTTACCGACGGAGAAAACACGCCACGCCGGACACTTTCCTCCCGCTATTAGTAGTTAACACGTCACCCGTCAGCTGACCCCTCCCAGGGGATAAGTTCGGAGTAGTTAAAAATGCTTTTGTTTTATTATTTTTGGGTAACGTATTTGGGATTCTTTTTTCTTGACTTTTCTCGCCTAAGATAGAGTGGGCAAGTCATGGTAATGATGGGGGGACTGGGGCCTAAATTTGATAGCCGTATGATCGTATTTCTGATGATTGCTTGACAGGGAGGCTCAACCGTCAAATTTAGAACAGGTAGAGGTGTGGACTTGGAGATTTAGACACTAGGAATGTTTGCCACGGGGGTAGCGTGGTGAGAATTTTTCATGGACGGCCCCCTTTTGGAGTAAAGTTAGGGAAAGCATCAATGGTGGGGAGACAATAATAAATGTTGGGGTATTTGGTTTTTTATACTCCCCATCATTGTCACTCCCAAGTATTATGTGATTTGTTTCTATTCTAGTCCACTCTATT
The DNA here is from genome assembly GCA_007115665.2 of Sequoiadendron giganteum. Lineage (NCBI taxonomy): Eukaryota > Viridiplantae > Streptophyta > Pinopsida > Cupressales > Cupressaceae > Sequoiadendron > Sequoiadendron giganteum. Next base: position 55,019,527 of record CM021103.1, read on the forward strand.
ATTTATATGCCACTAGGGATAATGTGAAGCCTAAGCATAAGATTCTCCCACTCCATGCTAAAAGTTCCCCATTGTACGCCCTCTCAAGACAAGATTTAAGGATATAATTGTCTTTGTTGTTAATGGTGGAAATTTTACCTACATGTCTTTTTTTCCTTTTATCTTTTTGGTCAAATTACTTTATGAGTGGTATACATTTGTATGAATTTAGTTTATGATTTTTGTCGTTTTGATTCTTATAGATTTATTTATGAAAATGTATTATTTATTATCTTAGATCATATTTACATGTACGAATTTGACCTATGTCACTTTTATAATTATAGATTTGACTCTTTGAAACTTTAAAATATAAAAATAATAACTCATTAATTTATCAACTACTTCACTAGTCATTGTGAGGCGACTCCCTACACATTTTGTTGATCTGTAGGATTGCTTTTTGTATTTAAAGACAATCATTCCTTCATTTTCAAACAACTTGGGTGTTTTTATTACGCAGATCTAGAGTTTTACTTTCAAGCAAAATACAAAGAATCTAGAGTATTAACATCAACACATCATTATAGACCCATCACACTCTTGCTTCTTGTCTTTTTCTTTCGCTTTGTGCCATAAAGGTAGTCCATTAAGGGTTTGACTAATGAGAACTTGACCCCCACAATCTAGTAGATTTCTTTGAACATACACCATCTTTCCTTACACATATTTAAGCATCTAAAACCAAGGCGGAGAATCTCAACTGATTACATTATGTCGGATCTAATTTGTGAGTTTCAAATCAAGTATGTGATACAAAGTGAAAAACAATTATTTTAAGGAAATTGAGATCTTCATCCAATTCAAGCCTCAAATTTTAGAGCATTAATGAATCAACTTTTGACGTTTGTCATAACATATCTCTATCAACAAATTTCAAGCTAAGTATCCCATTTAATTTCTTTTAATTATTATTTAATTCTAGTTATTTCAATTATTAGTCCCAACTAGTTTTATCCATGTTCATTATTTGCTAATTAAGTGTATTTATTTAATTACTTTAGAAAAAATGAATGTAGAGATAATTCACCCCCCAATACCTATTAATATGAATTAAGTGCTTTGCATAACAAAAATAATGGTATAAGGACAAAAAGTGCATGCCTTGTAATTTTCCCATTCATTTTGATCTCACCTTAATTGATGTTCTATTAAAGATTGATTAATGTATAAATGACATGTTTCTACATAAACAATGATAATTAACCAAAAATTAACCTAATCCTATCTTCAAATATCTTCAGAGTCTAGACTAGACTTAGATATGCTTATCCTAATTCAAATTTAGAGTAGATAAATGAACTTGGTTCAAATCCATAGCACAAAGATGATTCCTTAGTTTCTAAATTTAAATATAGGCCCAAGTCAAATCTCTTCCTACTAGTTGTTGTATGGTCACTTATACAACTAATGATCTTGAGCAGTATGGTCATGCACTTCTACTTAAAGGACAAATTTATCTACATTAAGCAACCATCAATTGTAATAGGATACATTAAATTATCAATCAAGGGCATACACTTGAGATGAGACATTTATTGTTTATGTACTAAAAGATTTATGGGGTCTCTAAAATACTTCCATTCATTAAAGAATTCATAAGATCAAAAGGTAATAATTACTAAATTAACAATTAACTAAATGATTAAAGAGTATTGCTAATATTAAACTTACAAATCACAACTACAAGTAAATGGAAAGTTCAGTTGAAAGTCCTATACTAAATTCTAATAAATAGTTTCTACATAAATATTTAACTATCTTTAACTAATAATCGAATGTAACAATATTAACAAATTAAAATATGGAGTAGCACCATACCTCAAGTGGGCCCTTACTTGAGTATGTGCACTTGTTACACTAAAGAATCAACCAACAATCAAAACTTCATGTAGATTACTTCACAAGAATGCATAAAACTTGTTGGAATTTGATTACTTACTTAAAAATAAAAAACACATAATATATTTAATTGATCATTCAATCCACTGTTCTTTGCAATATATATAAGCTTAACTAGTCCTTGTTGAACACGTCGGATATTGAGAGGGGGGTGAATCAGTATAAAAAAACTTAAACCCCTCCAGAACTTGAACTCTTTAGCACAATACTTCTTAAGCAAATATAAACCCTTAAATAGATTAGCAACAAAAAAAAATATTGCAATTTAAACCTTCAACAATTTCAACAATCTTCATAAATGAAAGATATAGCAATTATATCCTTAATCAGATCAACAACAATGAAAAAAACAACACACATCCACAAGATGACACTAGATTTACATGGAAAACATGATGAGGGAAAAACCATAGTGAGAGTTAACTCACAATATAAAAGCTCACTATCAAAAAGGACTTGCAAACTAAGGAACACTACCTTAGAGAAAGATGTAAGTGACTTACAATGTTGAGGCGAACAACCCCAAGGGTAAGATATAAGGACCTAATGAGATTCACTATCTCAAAGCAAGATACAAAAATATTATAGAAAATTACAATATTTGTCAACAATTCACTCTGCTGACTGAGGCATTAAGGCACATCTGATCTTTCTTCTTTACACTTTAACACTATTTTTGTTATATATTCAATATATTCGACACACACACACACTTCTTTTCACTCCTTCAGACATCCATACCTCTGCATTTGAAAAGATATTGCATTTATATCTACTACAACACTTCAAAACATCAAATAGGTCATCTAGAAGAAAGATAAAACAATGATTTCAACAAGTCGGCCAAAAAAACATAGTGCGGTCTTATCCAAGGGAAAGAGAGGACCAAAAAAATATTATTGCATCTTCCAATGTGATAAAAATCCATTCACACATTGGCGCACATCAACCCAAGTCGACAATAAGGAAACGTGAAGCACATAACCAGTCAGCCCAAAAACACACTTCCAATTAAATTAACTCAATTTAGTCTCAAATAAGATAGGTTAGGACTAAAAACTATCATAAAAAAGCTTTATATGCTGAAACAACCCCTTAAGCTTTTAACACAAGAAATTAAAAAAGTCGTGTAGGCTAGATATCCATAAATAACCCAAAAAAATAACTTAAGACATAATGTAACACCAAGGAGCACAACCAACAATGTGTGGATCACATGGGGATGTTCCAAGAACACCTACAAAACTTCCAAACACATCTTCCATACTGGGATGCCACCAATAGCCACCGTAGGCCAAACAAGAACATAATACTTCATTCTAGAGACACATAATGTATAAACATGAGATATAACATTAAAAAATCAACTTGTGAACCACTTCAACACATGAAATTAGAATTGGGACACTACACAAACATTGAAAGTGCATCCACCAAGCCGCAGGAGCAAAGATATAAATGTGGAGAAATGTGAAGCATTTTTTGGACTAGTCCAAACAACCAACAACACTACCAACCTTTTGTAATTCACAAAAACCTCCTCGACAACATTGGTGACCTAAAAAGATAGGAGTGAAACATACATAGAACACTAAATTTGAATCCCAAACCGAAATACCATATCTTCAACAATGGAGGAATGCAGAGAATTCTCCCAAACAGACTTCAATGCAACTTCTAGGTACAAAACCTTTCAACAACTTGTGGAGGCCAAAATTTTCTTTTAGGAACATATACTTCATTAGGAACAATAGGAGAGAGCATGGAACATACTATAGAATATCAACAACATCTCTCCATCATTAGTAATACTTCTAATCCTCATCTTAATATATTATTATAAAACCAACTCTATCGACAACAATAATACAAGGCATGACATCCAACCATAAGCTTCAACAATACCACCATACATCAATGATAGCCCAAATTGAATGTTGTCAACAATAAAAACCAATGCGAAACAAAAAAACATTGCAACAACCACAAACAATTCAACCATTGCCAACAATCTCACAAACATACGTAACAATCTCACCAAGTGTTAACATCAATGATAACCAACAATTGGTGTTGACATCAATGATAACCAACAATCAGTGTTGACATCAATGACAACCACTGCCAACAGTCCTAAATAATCTTTGACTCATCACTATATTTGTCACTCATCCCTTTTAAGTAGGGAGAGAGTTATTTTATAGAAGGATATAACTAAGAAATAAAGTCCTATCATAAATTTACTAACATTAAAGAGAATATCTAATCATAGACAGGTGATAGAATCATGTAAGAGAAAAACATTGGAATTAACTGTAGAATAAGAGTCTCTGATTCAATAGTCATTTGCTAGCAGTAGAAGTCTAATGCAACTACTCAATTCTTCTTAGCCATGACCAACTCAACACTAGTTTGCATGATGCATGTTGTTGCAAACCCACACCCTCTCTTGGCTGTAGAAATACATTCCCGTTTTGTAACTATAAACACCTCGACTGCAAGTACTCCCATGCTTTATGTCGATGACTATCTCGTCTCCTATTTTATTGCTACATGATGGGTTATTATTTTTACAAAAATACCTATTCATCAAGATCAATCATATTATTCCATCACATCTTAATCAAAAACCATATACTTCATGTAAATATTTCATCAAAACATTAACAACTATGTCTAGTACATCATATTAACACAATCTTAGGAAATTCCATGGAATTATATGAAAGTTCAACCATTCTTTGGGCAATAACAAGGCAAAAAGTAGCAACTAAAGGAAATTTTCAAAACCCATCACTTCGCTCAATCTAATTTCCTAGTTTCTCTCAAGTAGGAAGTGGTATTTGATTATGCATCTAAGCCAAATCCCTGAAGTCCCTTGGGGCTGTGATACCAATATATTGATTATGAGGATTCCAATAAAATCCATTCATCTTCTCTAATCTTCTCCACCTGGTTTCCTTTGATTTATCATCATAAGGAACCGTCCCTTGCCAATGTGGAATAGGCCACCATAATAATGGTGGTTGAAACAATAGAGGTATCCAAATTATTTTATATTCCCCTATGATCCTTATGTATTTATGTGCTCTTCAAATTGTTGCATGATAATTATACAAGGAATGCAGTTCCTTTCTATTCAATTCATATGGTAGTTCGTGCCACCTCTCTTTAATGAATCCCAAAGCCTCTTATCCTATATTTTTAGCCATATGTGCAAACATAATCTAATTTAAATTCCTTTATGCCAAAATCTAATCCTAAATGTTTTGTCTACCAACAATGGTAAACCAAGCATCTAACATTTTATCTTGGTTTTTGACTTTGGTCTAAAGCTCAATAAAACTGATTTCTCTAGTTCCATGTACTCAAAAATCTGTTTCCCTTTGTTGGTTTCATTTTGATGAATGAGGTCAATTCTCATAGCTACAAATCCCCCACATAAAGCAATAGGTTCTATTTGGTGTCATAGGGCAGAACATAATTATGCAAATAAAGTTCACATAGGGTATTTTTCAATTTTGTAGTAGAGTTTGAAGAATTTCCTAGAGGTTGTCATGGAGAATGGTAGATCACAATATAGCTACATAAATTGAAAACTCAAATATTTCTCCCTTAAGAACAAGGTATAAACCCTTACAGGTGGACTACATTTGGTAATTTAGGGTGTAATGAGAGCCATTTGATCATTTTTACCTTTTAATATATTAATTTCCTCATCCTTCAATTGGATATCGAAATCAACTTTTGACTATATTTATTCATTCTCTTTCCTCCATTTCTCTTGCTACAACTTAATTGCTACACTCGATCTATAGCTACAGGGTAATTTTTGACCATGAAATACTAAGAGTCAACTATATTGCTCTTGGTAGATTATTCTAATATCTTCTCCTTCTGCAATGACAACCATTTGGGCCAATTTCTTTAGAAAGGTATGGAAATTTCTCTTCACCCAATTATTCCCCCTGTCTATAGTCTCTAGCTATGGGCGTGACTACTTTTCTTCTTCTATTTGATCTTCCCAACCCACAATTGGTGCAACAAATGAATGCCCCTCACAACTAGTTCTAGAAGATGAGAACTGTATAGTTTGAACTAGGATTTCTCACTCTATAAACATGTACTCCCTTTTAGAGTTGGTCTCTAATTCTATTATAAGTGGTTGTGGATTTGTGGGAGTCATTTTGGTGGTTGCCTTTCTCCCTTTAAGGTGATATGATCACTTGGAGGGTTTCAAAGGATCCTTTTTCTTCCATTTTACTATGGAAAGACTTGAGGTTGTTTCCCTTTCTATTTACCCACAATAAGGGGTTAAATTGCTTTTTTTTCTTGAGGAAATTATAGTTATGGTCACGGACTGAAAAGAAAGTGAGTTCTTTGAAGAAGTTTTTAAACTAGGGCTTTCAACAAGCACATCCTTGATAGGAAAGGTAGGAGGTTTAGAAGAATCAAAGTGTTTGGGGGATGATTCATGTGCAAAAGAAGTTGCATGAACTAAGGATGTTGTAGGGATAAATGAGTTTGTGGTTCCACCCCTATTTTCCTCATTTTTTATAATCATTCTTGTTGTTCATTTAAATATAAGTGGTTGGCTATTAGGCCCAATATTTACCCCTCTTGCCCTTTTTACTATAATTTTTTTCCCAAGACATATTTGGAAATTGAATACTCAAACTCCTTTTAACCAACAATTGAATTAAACAGTAATGAGATATTGTAGTAGCCTTACCTTTTTAGAATTTTATGGCCATGTGTGACAATAGGTGACATAGGAAGTTGGGGATGTTTACATACCAATTATGCCTCAAATGACTAAGCAATTTGAAGTGAATTGTATACAATAGAGAATTTCATCCTTCACAAGTCAAATACTTTATAATGTAAATTGGACTGCATGCCCATCTCTAGGGAAAGGAGAGGTTCTTTGTGCCTTGTGAAGAAGACTCTATTTGCTCGTTGGGCATGGTAAACTCATTTTGAGTTACAACCACATCAAGGTGTTCTGGGAAGACTTCTCCTACAATAGGTAACCCAATGACCTCTGCTATAGCGGCTTTAGAGGTGTCCACTCGCATATATTTTACCATTGTCACATTATTAGTTAAAGTCTAGGAAAATTTCTTGGCTACTTCATCATCATACTCTGTTAGTCATTCAACATAGTCCAACCACCTCACTTGTCAAAAATCGGAAAGAAGTCTCCATCATTTAGGATCATTATATCATCAGTTGGTTCTCTTTTGATTGGGTTGCTAGCCATCTATGACACTTCAAACCTTATAGCTTACCTCTTCTTCTCTATAATGAAATCTGCCTTCTCCCCTTTTTATTCTCTATTGAACAACCCTTTTCAACAACAATAGAACTCCACATTTTTTCTTGATTTTTTTTATTGTCAACTGGTCAAATTGGTATGAAGCATGTGTATGATTGGTTATAGGTTTGGTACAAAGGTAGAGAGAAATCTATTTACTCAATATAATGTCAATTGGCAACTTGAGTGTACGCTAAAATGTACTTTGAAGCATATTTGTCATAATGGCAAGGTAACCTACATAGGTTGGTGACAAGACTTGAAGTGATATTCTAGAGTAATCCATCCCCCAACTAAATAATGAAATATGTCCTCATATGTCAGGTGGTGTAGCAAGACTCGTGGAGTGGATATTACATGAATCATTATTCGTAATTGCTATACTTATGAGAAATAAAATAAAATGTAATGAAAATTAATTAAAAAAGGTGATAAATATTATGAATAACCATGATAAAATAAATAGGCTTGTATGACTTAGATCGATTGATAAAGATTTGTTGAATATGTGACATGTGAAGAGATGGTGGCCTAAATCATAGAATAATAAAAAAATTGTGTGGTTGTGAATAGCTACATGGAATGACAATGTGGTAGTGTATAGTTACACAGGTCCCTTAGCTAGTGGTTTCATGTACAAGTCCTATAAGTTCCATAGCTAATGGTTGCAGGTGAAACAATCATGGATTATCATACTTTTGAATTATTGTGATGATGGATTGTCCCAACAATTTACAAAGAAATACTAGAGGAACCTTATTATGATAAGAAATATTAGGTTAGAGATCATACTTGTAAAGCATAAGGGTTTGAGAAATTAAGCTCTATCCTAGATGTCATGTATCCTGAAATTATAATATACATATTTAATTTTTGTAGAAAAATTGCTTTGTCCAATGGTTTTTAGTACAACTTTCAATCGATGACCATTGACCAACAAGAAAACTTGATTGGGTCAATGGTGGATAAATGCACCGCACCATTCAAATACACTTCATCAATTTCATATGGCCCCAACCATCTTATTTGTAACTTACCCTTATGATCCTTGTATAGTAAATCATAAAGGAGAGCTCAATCACCTATGTGAAACATTGTTTTCTTGATGAAGTGGTCATGCCACTTAATTTACTATTTTTTCACTATCTCAATGTGATGGAGAGATTCTCTGGAGATCTCATGTAGAGTATTAAGCTACATTAGCCTCTCTTTTTGTGTTGTTGATAAGTCCATTCCCAAATGGAGTGATGCCCTTAATGTTTTGTGTTCAAATTCAAAATTATAAGGACAAATTTCATCTCATAAACCATTTCATATGGTGTAATTCCTATTATAGTATTCCAAGTTGTTTTATAGGCCCATACTACTTTAGGGAGATGAGATACCCAGTCCTTGTGGTGTAGGGAAATCGTCTTTCTCAAGATTGCTTCAATTTCCCTTTTTTTAACTTCAACATTACCATTAGAATTTAAACATAGAAAAAGGGGGATCCTAAGTCCTAAGTACAAAGAACCTAGGATCAATTCCACTTTTCCAAGGGTTTCACTAGGATGCAAATGAACAAGGTATAAAGATTAAATTTCAACCTCAAAGGTGATCCAATCAGACTTCGATTTGATCCTTTTGAGTCTTAGAAATGAATTGGAAATGCTTTGGAATGATTAATCTAATTAAACTATATGACCTGATATGAAAAATGCAATATCTCGAAGATGAACAGACTGAAATAGTAATTTGCAGGTAGATCTGGTAAGTGTCAAATGATATGTACTTGCCACCAAAAGCTAGATCTAGCATGTGCAGAGGGACTCATTCAGCCATGGGCGAATGGGTCTTTGTAAACCTTTCCAAAACTTTAAAATGTGATCTTGTATCCCTCTATCTTCTCTCTATTCCTATACTCGCAAATCTCCATTTTTAGATTTGAACCTGCAATAAATTTGTAAAATAAATTATTTGGGTGGCTATATGGAGGTTTTCCTTAGTCAAACCCCTATTTTGGTAATTAAACCTCAATAAAAATCCAAAGATTTGATATAAAACAATGTGTGATCCCTAACCTTAAATGTGTGTCTAAGGTTATTATGAGCTAAAAATGCAAAGAAACCCTACTCAAATGTATTAGAGAGATTCCTATTTAAAATGAAATGATACCTTGCTTTTAGGTTACAAGAGGAATAGATCTTGAAGATGATAACATTAGGAAACAAGTCATTAGGTTGAAGAAAGTGGCCAAATGCATCTCCCAAACCTAGAATCCATCATGTCCTTCCATAGGCATCAACCTTCAATCATGTGATAAAGCTTGAACTATATCTACAAATGGGCTTGAAGACCTACAATTTCAAGTAATGTCGCTCCAAGACTTCAAAGTTTGTTAAGTTCTTGAGTGTTATCTCTTATGTTCTAGTTTTGAAATGGTGAAAAGACTAGGTATTTATAGGCATTTCAAAAATTTCTCAAAGATTAGATCTTGAAAAACGACATTTGAAATTTGAAATTCGAATAAAAATACCACCAATAATACATAAAAAAACTGGTCCTTGACAAGATAGGGGGACTCATTCTCCCATGGTAGAATGGGTTATGGCCCTTTTTTCTAGGATAAAGTGTATTGGGGGAAAACCATTATTTGTTTACATTTATTCAATGCTTGTAGTTTGTTGAAAAACGATAAAATAGGCCTCAGAGTGAATAATAAAGGGAATTAGGGCCTATTTAGGAGGGTTTGAAAATGCATGAAAGCAAGGGTCACTAAAATAAGTCCAAACTAAGCGAAAAATTGTACTATCACCTGGTTGTCGCCCACAAAATGATATAAAAGTCACGACAAATCCTAACCTGGGAATTGGACATTCCAGCAGGTGACTAACATCTTCTTATGGTCGTTCATTTACTTTGTCAAACCAAGGAACACATACTTGAAATGGAGCGGCACTGTATGTGCACTAAGAACCAATTTTAGCCACAATTTACTAGAAATAAATGCATGAAAGGAATTCTACTTCTGATGCATGTACGTAAGGCAAAATCTTCTCAACTTAAGCATAACTTAATTAAAGCATAAATCATGACAACTACTACTGAGAAACAAACCATGAATTGGTCTTATGTTGCAGGAACAGACACAGGGATGGATTCCTTATGCTGCAGGAACAATATAAGACTGAGTTTGCGGTGAAACTTCCTGGAATGAAATTCTAATTGATAAACAACAAGAAATAAACAACTAACTACATATACTTACTAAGTGGGCCCCCTTAGCAAGCATCAACCAATTTATGCAAGAATTGAACTCAAAACTTCATCAGCTTTTATTCATAAACTTGGAATCATATACATGGTCGTTTTGCTTGTAAGAAAACTAACACAAAACTCTGTTTATCATTATAACACTTAACTCGAACATACTCTGTTTTGTTCTCTTATCTCTAATCTAGTCTAATCTCTTCTCCCCTTTCTACTTGTACACTCATGTAGGAGGAACACTTATTTATAGAAAAGCAACTAACTAACTAACTTAACAGAGAAAGGTGCGGACATAAATGCTTCCTAATTCCAAGGAACAGACTTCCATAAATGAAAGCATATCTGTTCAACCAATTCAGAGAGAATCTAGCATTCCACTCTTCCTAGATTGATGACCATTTAGATCTCCTCCCAACAACCTAGACAGAGAGTCTTCATTGGAACAACTTCCTTGATGTCATGCTGGAAATGAACTTCCCTGCAGGATCGAGATCTGTTGCGCATTGACTCGTTCATGCTAACTTCAACAACCTATGAAACACATGGCGATAGAGGCGAAAGAAAGCATGCATATAATAACATGATACTCATTAATTAATCACACACATTAAATTCATCTCATTTATCCAAAAACCACATGCATCATATCAGTCAATTGGGAGGTCAAACAGGGCAATGAATATAGACATACGGAGATATTAAGCTGCAGGAATATAGAAATGCGTTGCCACATGATACTACCCGATTTTAGATAAAAAATTTATAATCAAAGAGTTTAAAACAACCATTAACAAAAGAGTAAGGGTATTTAAAAATACATCATGACATTCAAATTATGAGCATATTTTGGGCTCATCATCACCTACAAGGCAGTACAATTTTCTATGCTACATTTATCCCCCACTTTAGCAGCCATATGCCACTACGTGTATATGCAAGCTAAAGTACTGAAAATAAATCATGCTACATAAAAGGATACTCATATGAATATTATGATTCATTTGAGAATGGGAGAATGAAGCCCCCATGTAATCATCTACAAAACCACAATGTTAGGAACCACATCTTGCAAAACCGATTTGTTAGTTGTTCAAAAACATCTTATACTTTCAAATAGACATGTCAAACTTCTACAAAGAACCAAATTTGAGGGTAGATGTATGCCCCCTGATTCTGCTTGCCTTATGGAGGTGGAATCAAGGTAGCAATCTAACCACATTGAATTGTTAGGTTTATTGATAAAAATGCTTACAATAGGGTTATGAGACCACACTGCCATCTATCAGTAAATATTAGAGATGAAACTATGAATCCAACACAACAAATGGCATCAAAAAGAGTTCAATAGCCCCCATTATAGTGATTTGAATGGAATGTGCTATTAAGAAATGTTACTATATGTAAGTGCAAATTCATCCTTTTTACTATCATTGTCACATTTACTATTTGGATATTTTGAGAGAGATACCTTGGTGTAGAGGAGTGAAGATGTCGAGTTGATGACCGTACCAACCCTTGAGACTCAAGGTCCTATGAGCAGAGGTTGCAGATGGTGCCATCACACGTGAGGTGAGTTCCTTGTACCTTATCCCTATGATTTGCCTTAGTATTTTGTATTTTTTTAAAGTATTTTTCTAAAATCATGACATCCCTATCAAAACTAGGCAACTATGTTCTCTTTGGGTGACCCTGTCCCAAAACGGTGCCCTTGTCCCTAAATGGTTCCTATGTCCCAATTCAACCTTTCTTTTCTTTCAAGTGTTCGGTTACTGATTTTTATATGTCACTAATGATTTCCTTTGCTTCTTCTAAGATCCACCACACACTCGACAGTGTTTGGGAGGATGATTGTTTTCCCTTCTCTGAGAGCAATTTACATAGTTTACTGAGGAGGAGGAGCAGACTTTTGTGTATTACTAGGTTGTATTGGATATACCTCATGCCACCCATGATGTATCATGATTCAATGATTATGGCATTAGTTGATTAGTGGAACATAGATACTTTCACATTTCATCTCCCAATAGGGGAGATTATAGTGACCAAGTGGAGGATATACACCGCATACTAAAATTACTTATCTGAGGCGAGACTGTCCATTTTGATGGGTTTCGCACACGTTGATAGATGAGAGATGATATTCAGTATTGTATCGACAACCACATAACTTCCATCGACTCCAGAGCTTGCATCGAGCTTGAGTGGCTTTTGTATGCCAATTTTCCTTTCGTTTGTCAAATCATGTGTGTAAATGTCGCCCTAGCTCTTACACCTGATGGACAAGGTGCACACCTTGATGGGGGCCTTGTTCATATTGTACGAGAGATGGAGGAGCACCAGACAATCTATTCTTGGGGATAGAGCATGCTTGCATGTCTTTATTATGATCTTGGTTGCTTTGTCTATCGGGAGGTCCACAACGTTTTCCATTGTATCCTTCTTTAGGCATGGGAATTTGAGCATATTACATGTACCAGACCAACCGGATTTCCCACCATGATGGCTTTCAGCTATCCAAGAGCCTTTTGCTATACTTTGAGATGAGCCTAGCAATGCAAAGATCTATTGCATTGGAGAGTCAGGTTTGATCATCTAGAGGAGGATGACATATTATGGAGATCGTACAAGACTCTATAGTAGTGGCCAAGTCTTACACAACAGTTGGCCAAGATGTAGCAAGATAGGTTAATTGTTGGATTCCATGAATATATCGTCATACCATTCTATTATGATCGTGTCATGTGTTAGTTTAGGCAGATACAGATAGCACCTAGATAGTGACCTACATTCTTGAGATTTGCACATAAGGTAGTCCCACAATAGTGGGTTACACTTTTTGGCCAAACTTGTTGACATTCAAATGAACATTTTGAATTAAATCTTCACTTTCAAACACCTATAGCTGCTAAACTGTGAGGAATTTGAAGATGATGCACTCTAGTGATTTGTGACATTTTGTCTATAGATTCTAAATATATATTTAAAAAAAAATTGGAATCAAATTGCATTTCTTGTTCCATCTCCTTCGATTACTAGTTTTTAACAGTAAACACCATTTTTAAAGAGTGATGTGTACTATAAGCCAGATAACTTTTTTTCTATGAAGGATAAAATTCTAATTTTTTCAAATTTAGATTTCTATTTACGATATATAGAGATGTATTTGGTTTCATAATGTTTTATTGAATATTTTTTTTAATTAAGTTTTGAAGTCAAACCAATTACAATTTAGACATAGGTGTACTATTAGGAGCATAACTTCTTTTTTATGTATCATAATTCAATTTTTTTTTGTTCGATCAAGGACATCAATACTAATAAGATAGATTTTTTTGGATTTTTTTTGGCAATCTACTATTTTTTCACATGTATAGAACAATATAGAGCTTGATTTTCGATGAAAAACCTATGTTTAATTAAACTAAAAAAATGTATAATAAAACCAAAATATATTAAAACTATACTTGATGGAGAGCTCATTTTCAGGACTATAATTCTATAGCTAGGTTTGTCAAGTTGATTCCATTTTGATCCTCAACCTGAGCCTCGAAACCCAAAAATTTGCATAAAATTACAGATGAAGGGGGGCAAGGGCAAAAAAGAGGGTGTTCATTCAAACCCCCCTTCTAATGAAGGGGGTTCGAAAGAAGGGATTACCGCTTCATTCAAACCCCCTTCATTAGAAAGGGGATTCAAATGAACAACCCTTATATGGCGCAAGTGGGTGTTCATTAGAAGGGAGAGTTAATTAGAAAGGGGGGTCATTAGAAGGGGAGGTTCATTTGAAGGGGGTGGATGCCATGCATGTTCGAACGAATCCCCTTCATTCAAAGGGGTACCTTCATTTGAAGCAATTTTAATTTTTTTAATGGGCATTTCTAATTTTTCTTCGTGTAAAAAATTGTAACCCACTATTGTGGGTTCACCTCGTAGCGATGCCAGACCAGGGGACATCTGTTGTCCTATAATCACCATCACCTTTAGTGATTCAGATGATAAGGATCAGGGTGCACCATTATAATCTAACTTGGATGATGTGGGCACCACTACAACTTATGAGAGATGGTGGATGGCAACATGACCTCAGCATGTCTTTTCTGACGATCATCCTGCAGACAATCCTAGACCTTTTCCATATCAAGAGGATGTGAGAGAGGACAATGGCATGGATGGAGATACTACTGATGATGATGATATAGTGGAGGAGGAGGATCAATATTTGGAGAGAGAGGATCCTGAGGAGCTAGTAAAGGCTGCAGATGCCCCCGAGGAGAGACCTATGTCTCATCCTCGCATTACCTGAGCACATAGACTGACTACAACAATAATCTAGTCCCATGAGTGTGGAGAGAAAATCCATGCAACTCCCACCACACCCACAACCCATCATAGGATTCTTGATACGACACCTATATTGTCCTATCAAGATTTTGAGTGGTGGACTGACGAACCAGGTGATGTGATATGTTATTTATGTTTTGTACATTATTAACTATGTTTATGCTTATTTATTATCCCTAGTTATAATTTATTATCATGTTTTCTTTGTCATAGTTGGCACATGAGAGGGGCTCACCTTCTTCAGTTGAGTCACCACATATATTATTCCACTGCTGCCCCCACACCGAGTGATAGAGACTAAGCATAAGCCATCACCTAGCGCAGGGTTCCATGCTGATTTATTCGAGCCTCTAAGATGGTGGAAGATGTCCTACAATGATGCTAGGAGTACCATTAATTTATTTAGAGTTGAGATCGAGGAGGTCTGATCTAGCGAGGAGCAGACTAGAGCCACACTTGAGGAGCTCAAGACTACCTATGAGGAGCTTTGAGCCACATGGGCTCCTTCTGAGAGAAATACACAAGCTTTCTTATCTTTGGAGCTTAATAAGGTGTAGACAAAGCTTAGCAGGGTGTAGACGAATAGGGATCAGATTGCCCAGGAGCACATCACAACACTCGTACCTGAGGGGATAGCTATAGGTCAGGTTCAAGGCCTTCTAGAGCAGATAAGTTCCATGAGATGCTCACGATCCACCATCTCCTGAAAAGCACCACCACAACCAGGCATTGAGTAATCTAGTAGCCATAGTCTCACTTAGATATATCCTATTACGAAACACCACATTTTGCTATTGAAATTACCATGATGTATATAAACCTTATGATCTATATATATGAATGCTTCTATTTCTATATATTTTTGTATCCTATTTAAATTAGATATCGATGTGATCTATTAAAAAATATCGATAAGATTATTTAATAAATGTCTTCATGATCTAATTGTTATGTGATGAATTTGATCTAATTAAATACCCATGTCTTCTTAAATGCTACATTTTTTATTTGGTGTGATCATGCTAAATTAGATACCCCTTTGATCTAATTAAAATGAAATGCATATAGTGATCTAATTTAGCACAATACACACATGATTGAATAACATGCAAAATAAAGTAATAATTCAAGCAAATGAATAATTACTCATAATAATTCAAGACACACAAAAAATGTTTGTCAAGAATGAAGCAATATGAGACAATAAAAAAATATCTACTTAATCTATCAACATACTTTATCATGCATACTATTCAAAAGGTTGTTAGGTGTAATATCTGCATAGACGTGCAACATTGATAGGTTCTTTAAGAGGTGTACCATCTATTTATTTTTTATAGGCTCTAGACCCATAGTCTTCATCAATGATATAAGGTCCCAGCCAATTCGAGCTAAAATTTCCCTTTTCATATAGAGAAACATTTACATTACATTGATTTTTATATAACACCAGATCTACTCTATTAAAAGAGTGGAGAATTAAATTATCATTATAATTATGTTGCATTCTTTTTGAATAAGCTTAGAGATGTTTGAGAGCATTTATATGTTGTTCATCAAGCATTTCAAGCTATTTTAAATGTTTTAATCTATGTGTTATAGTTAATAAGGCCCCTAAGAGAGATTCTCAAGGAGGGAATTTCTAACTCTAAGGGCATTATTGTGTCTGTATTGTAAACAAGGTTATATGGTGTATTTCTTGTAGATGTACAATTACTTGTATGATAAGCCCACAATGCATAAGTAAGTTGAGTGTGCCAATCCTTGTTATGTTTACTAACTGTTTTATGTAAGATTTGTTCAAGTGTTTTGTTTGTTGCTTCCGCTCGACCATTACATTGTGGGTAATAAGGTGTAGAAAAATGATGTTAAATGTGAAATGTTTCCAAAAATTTCTTCACTTCCTTGTTCTTAAATGGTGTCCCATTAAATTTGTTATTAAGGTTGAAGGAATACCAAATTGAGCGATAACATTTTTTAAAATAAAATGACAAATCACTTTAGCAGTTGTAGAATGAAGAGGAATTACCTCTACCCACTTCATGAAATAATCTGTAGCAGTTATTATAAATGTATGTCCCAAAGAAGAAGAAGGATAAATATTTCCAATAAGATCTAAACCCCAACCAAAAATGGCCAAATAGGAATTTGGGAACGAAGTTCAAAAAAAGGAGCATGAATCAAGTTGTTATGCTCTTGACATTTATGACATTTCTTAACATGATCAAAACAATAGTGTTCCATTTTTTGTCAATAATATCCTATGCAAATTAACTTTTAAACCAATGATCGTCCTCCAAAATTCCTCGCACAAGAACCCGCATGAGCTTCCTCAAGGGCTATAGGGATTTCAAATTGTTTAATACATCTAAGAAGAAGACCGTCGAATGACCGCCTATATAACACATCCACTAGGATTATGTATCGAGCTACAAGTTTTCAAATATGAGCTCTAGTGTTCTTGGTATCTGGTTTAGGAAAGGTACCTTCTTTTAAATAATTGAATATCAGTGTATACCATTCACTAGAAGCTTCAATATTGGCAACTAAGACTTCTTTCATCTATCAATGGTTTTGTGAGGGTGTGAACAACGAATGTGAAGTCTGCAGAAGAATCTTCAAGAGAGACAAGGGAAGTAGTGCTTGTCATTGCATTCACATGTTGATTATCATTTTGTGGAACATTGTCAATGGTGTATGATTTCAAATGTTCTACCAATGTCATTGTGAGGTTTTTATATCGAGAAGCTTATCATGTTTTGCTTGATAGGACCCATTAATTTGTTTGATGATCAATTAAGAATCACTAAATATACAAATGTGTTGAGCACCTAAAGACAAGGTCGTACGTATCCTAGCAATAAGGGCCTCATACTCTGCAGTATTGTTTGTACATAGGATAAGGGAATTGGTTTTCTTGAAGACAGTATTAATATAACCCTTGCTCCAAAACCATTTTGACAGTCAGATCCATAAAAATACAATTCCCATGTCTCATTATCATCAATTTTCAACACTTTCTCATCGAGAAATAAGTCAAAATTTGGTAATGCTAAAGGTGAGGGAGCCTCAACTAAATGATTGGTCAATGCTTGACCCTGATCACTTTTTGAGAAACAAACTTAAGGTCAAACTCAATTAATAACATAACCCACTTAGCCAAGCATCTCGACAAATCTATTTTAGCAAAGAGATGTTTTAAAGGATCAAATTTCATCATGACATGCACTTTTGTGTTTAACAGATAATGTCTCAATTTGTTTGTAGCGAAGACAAGAGCCAAATATTGTTTTTCTATAGTTGTGTACCGAGTTTCATAATCAATCAATGTTCAACTAATGTATTAAACAAGATTCTCCTTACCATTCTCATCTTGTTAAGCTAATAATGCAACAAGAGCATGGGTTGATGCTAATATATAAAGGATAAAAGGTTTTCCTTGAGTAGCTAATTGCAAAATAGGGGGATTAGTTAAATTTTGTTTCAAGCTCTCAAAATCCTTTTGAAAATACTCACCCCATTCAAATTTTGACTCCTTCTTAAGGATCTAGGTAAAGGGAAGAGTTTGATCCATTAATGACACAACAAAATGGTGAATAGCCTGCATCTTTCCTTGTAGGCTATGCAATTACAAAATATTCTTAAGAGGTGGCATATTTATTATAGCATCAATCTTCTTTGTTTCTACCTCAATGCCTCTTTGTGATACTATAAAACCTAAAAAAAATCCACTATCCACACCAAAGACGCATTTCTTCAAGTTTAGCCTCATGTTGTACTTATGAATTCTTTCAAAAAAATTGAAGGATTTTGACATGGTCTTGGCATGTTATAGATTTATCCAAAATATCATCAACATAATCTTCCAAGATGTGTATAAAATCATGAAATATTAACTTCATTGCTCTTTGATATGTGTCTCCAACATTCTTTAATCCAAAAGGCATCACAACCTAGCAAAATATTCCCCAAGGTGTAGTGAAGGCTATCTTATATTGATCTTGAGGGTTAATGAAAATTTGATTGTATCTTGAAAATCCATCCATAAATGATAATAAGGCATGTCCCATAGTTGAATCCACTATCGTGTCAATTTTAGGAAGGGGAAAGTCATCCTTTAGAGATTCTTTATTAAGATCAAAAATTTGTTCACATCCTAATAAAATTATGAGGTTTTACTATTGCCACAATGTTAGAGATCCAAGGTGAATAATTAGTGGGGCGGATGAATCAAACTTGCAAAATCTTTTCAATCTCAGCCTTAACCAATAAAGCTATCTTAGGATTCATCTTTTATATATTTTGTCTCACTCGTTTAGCATTTTCCTCCAAAACAATGTTATGTGTGACTATCTTAGGATCAATACCCATCATATATGAATAATTCAAAGATTTTTTTTTAGGAAAATCATGTAATAAAGTTGTGTGATCTTCTTGTTAATCCTCATCAAGACACTTTCCAATTTGAATCACTTTTTCTTCATTAGATGGGGTCATTGGAACATCTAGTGTATCTCCTACAAGTAGCACATTACGATTTGGATCACCATGAGATGTTTTATTTTCATCTTGTTCATCACATAGTTCATTTTCTTTCTCACAACATGCCTTTGCATTTAAATAATAAAAATCTCTTCAATTATCATGATAGTTGGGTGAAGTGTCATTTATTCCCAAAAAAATTCTTAGGGACTCGTCATTTTGAAACATATCCAATGACATATTCTCACATGTAGTGTCTATCAGTTCAAGGTGCACCAATTTCAAAGTTGTTTTAGGAGAGTCTTGCATGATAATATTGATATTGAGTGAAGGTCTCCTTGATGCTTTTTTTTCTTTTGAAGGGAAATATCCAAGACATCTTGTTGTCTCTTGCATATTAAGCTCTAAAGGAACGTGAATGCCTTGTTCTTTCACTCCACATCCTTTTCCATTATAGACAAATTATTTCAAAAGTTGGTACCCTCTTCCATAAAGTTTTTCCATTTATTTTGAGGAAGGTGGTTTTTCATAGTCATTTTCATCATAGGTAGATGTATAATGCATGTTTCCCTCATTACTAGAAGTTGTGGACTCTTGCACGTCTTGGATGTTTCAATATTGGATTGTGTTGATACCACTACCACTTCTTTCTCTTTCTATTTTGGTTTTTCTATTACCTTGTATTCCCCCATGAATGCAAGTGTGAAATATAATGACCCCCAATCATCATACAACAACTTTTTCATTGATGGAAGACACTCATCTTTCTATCCTTCTTACAAAAGTTCCACTTTTGAAGTTGGTATCAATATTCTCAAAGGACTTTTCATTCCATTTTTGATTTGTAAACAACTTTCAAATTTTGATCAGCTTTTATTGTGTAAACCTTGTTGTTGTATGTGTATTTCAACATATGATGTAGCATTGAAGGAATTACATTCATTTCATGAATCTATGGTCTACCTGAGAGAAGATTATATGAAAGTTCTTGGGGCATCACATGGATAAGAGTTTATAAAGTAACGTATATGACTTTGACAGGTAATGTTATCACCCCAAGCAATTACTTCCCACAGATGGACAAATAATCTGTTTAAATTTTAGTCTTGTCCACTCCAATTTTATCTAAAATATTTACACTACACACATTAAGTCTTGAACCGTTGTCAACAAGGGTACACCTAATCCCAGTCTTGTTAATGACAACCAATATCATCAAAGCATCGTTTTGTTTTTATATTTCCACTGGAGGTAACTCACTTTGATGAAATGTAATATCAAGATTAACCGAATTCATACCTTGAATTAGGGATGATACATCATTTGGTTGCACACTAGGAGGGACCACAACTTGTTGTAAGGCACTTTGAAGACTTTCATGGTAAGTTGATTATGTTTGAATTAGGTCTCATAATGAAATCTTAGCATGGGTATTACAAAGTTGCTCAACAAGATCATACTCCTTTCCACTATGTTGAGGTAGATGAGGGGCACTAGGAAAAATAGGTTATGGAAGTGGTATCAATGTGGGAATGGTTTGAATATGTCTTGGTTATTGTAGAGAAGGTGGATTCGCTACTCACAAGTTCTCTTCACTCAGAGAGCCTCAGGGGGAAAATTGCCCTAAACTACCTCAAAGAACATCAACAAGAGTTCTAGAACTAGAAAGAGTAGGTCATAAAGATTCTCTGGGCAAACCAACAAGCTCTCGACCAAAGGAAGACAATGCAGAACATAGACAACAATGTAGCGCGCTGGCGTCCCAGAGGTGCACTGGCATCTCATTAAAACCAGAGGGTAGGTTTATCTCAGAGAACAACTAAGTGACTACTTTTATTCTAAATGTTGAGAACTTATAGAAAGTTATAGAGTAATAGAATGTGATAAAGCTAAAATAGACTGAAATAGAAATGATAAAGATAAGGAGAAGAAGGAAAAGGAAACACTTACAATCATGCGAGTGATGAAGCCTCCAGCTCGTGAACGTCTTCAATACCTGCACATAAGAGAAAGAGAGAATGTTGGGGTTGTATAGTGGTTTGCCTCAGTCAAACCCCCATTTTGGTGTTCCCACCTCCACGAACATCCAAGATAGATAGAGAGAAAAGTAGGAAGTGAAGTAAAGTACACAAAAGCACTACAAAACATTGTTATGCTACTCAACCAAATAATAGAGGAGAGGAGTGAAATCTTACCACCTCCACCCAAAGCACTCAAGGCTAGTGGGGGAGAAAATGAGAGGAACTCAAGCCTCTGTTGCAGTGGTGTGTCGTTCCATATTTGCTCTACTGAAGTGATGGAGTGTTGATGTTGCTAATGTGAAGTGTAAAGTGTTGCTTGAGATTGAAGAGATGGTGAAGAAACTTCTTGGAGCTTGTGAAGGGATTGGAGAGATCAAGTGAATGGAGAAGAACCCAAGAGATCAACCAGCCATGAAATGAATGAAGGTCAGTGAATTTGAAGGAAAGAGGGAAGAAAACGGCCATATTCGGGTTGTTCAACCGAAGAGGGCGTTACAATTTGACTCCCAATAGAGATTGTAACACTTCTGCAGGCTCCAAACTCTAGAATCTGTTATGAACGTAAGCACGCCGCGCGGACGTCTGCACGTCGCGTAGGTTTTCTAGACAGAAATGCCTCCACCGATACTCAAAACAAGCGCCAAGTGTGATGTGAACAACAGGCTTATGTGGAATTAATCCTCCACCTTTGGTTTTCTAAAGTGGAGAAGGGTGAAAGGGGAATTTTCCTAAGGGGTGCAAATTTTCTCCTATACAGTTATCTATTATTCCTTGTGTTATATGTATGAGCAATTGTGTGGTAACTTGGTTGCTATGATACATTACCACTAGTGAGTTGTCTTACAAAATATAAGATGGGCCCTAGAGGTTTTGGTTTATTTTGAGGTGGTCCTATGATAAGCATAGTTTGGCTTGAACTTGAGGTTGTTGTGAAGATGGGTAAATAATGAGTTGAGGTGTGATTGCATTGATTGTTTGTTGTTGGTTAATAATGTTGGAAGATCATACTCCTTTCCACTATGTTAGGAGGTTAAATGAGGGGCACTAGGCAAAATAGGTTGTGGAAGTGGTATTGATGTGGGAATGGTTTGCATTTGTCTTGGTTTCCTATTATTCCTTGTGTTATATGTATGAGAAATTGTGTGGAAACTTGGTTGCTATGATACATTACGACTAGTGAGTTGTCTTACAAAATTTAAGATAGCCCTTGGAGGTTTCAGTTTATTTTGAGGTGGTCCTATGATAAGCATTGGTTTGTCTTGAACTTGAGGTTGTTGTGAAGGTGGGAAAATAATGCGTTGAGGTGTGATTGCATTGATTGTTCGTTGTTGGTTAATAATGTTGCAAGCTTTAGGAGATGATCTAGGTGAGATAAAGTCCTCAAGGGCTTCATCTAACATATCAAAGTCATCACAACTAAAGGGCTTGATGGGTATACAATGCACATGCAAAAATAGATCTAGCATGATCAGATAACTATAATTTCTCCAAGATTAATCATTAATTTCCTATGCACATTTAAGATAACTAGGGTTGAAAATAGGTTTACAGAATTGCTACAAATCTCAAAACCAGATTGCAGAACTGCAAACAAATAGTAAACATCAGCTTGTTTCTGAGTTCTAAAGCTATTTTTGAAGGACTGGGATGCCCAAGGGAATTTGGGTCCTAGTAGAACTTTTTCAAAAGTGTCAATTTTAGAGGCCTTACTAATAGAGATTAACTATATTATTGTTTGCAAACCTAGGTTTAGGATTGGTTCTTCTATTGTTTTGTGAGTTTCTGATTTGTGAAATGTGTTGTAACAATCTAGGGTTTTGAATGTTTGAAAAATGAAAACTAATCTACCGAGATTATGCAATGATTCAAATAATTCAAATAATTGGTCTACAAATCTAAAAATTTCAAGCACTAAAAAGTAAAATTATTTTAAAATTTTGACTAAGCTAAGCAAAATGACAACTTTGTTTAACATGCAATAATATTGTTCTAGAATTTCAAAACAAAGATTTACTAGTAGAAATAGAATGCAAACACAGAGACAAAAATGTGTGCAAAAGTTCATTGAGCCACTTGCAGCAGGATAGGGACACCGAGGGGTGTTTAAGTCCCTGACAGGGATTCAAAAAATAAAAAAACTAAATGTTTATATCACTACTTAAGTTTACTATTTTTGTTTGTAGACAAGTTTAATAGTGATTATTTTTTCCAAAATTTTCCAATGTGAATGCAAATGAAAATGTATGACAATGTGTAAACAAAAATGATAATTATGAGTGCAATTTTTGAGATGAAAATATGATCTAAATGTTTCAAACACACCCTAATGCAAGCTGTGATGCAATATGGATGCAATATTTTTGGAATTTTTTTTACTTTTATGGTGCAAATATGAAACCCTAGAAATGAGAAATGCAAGAAAAAATGATACAAAACCTAGATCTAGGGTTTGAAAGACTACCAAATAAAAAATTTATGATATCAAATGTCAGGTTCACCAAAATGAAACATAGAAAAATGGGGGATCCTAAGTCCTGAGTACAAAGGACCTAGGATCAATTCCACTTTTATAAGGCTTTCATTAGGATGAAAATCAACAAGGTATAAAGATTAACTTTCAACCTCAAAGGTGAGCCAATCAGACGTAGATCTGATCCTTTTGAGTCTTAGAAATGAATTGGAAATTATTTGGAATGATTAATCTAATTGAACTATATGACCTAATATGTAAAATGCAATATCTCAAAGATGAATAGATTGAAACAGTAATTTGTAGGTGGTGCTTGGAAGTGTCAGATGATGTGTACCTATCACCAAAAGATGGATTTGGCATGTGCAGAGGGACTCATTCACCCATGAGAGAATGGGTCTTTGTAAACCTTGCCAAAACTTGAAAATGTGATCCTGTAGCCCTTTGTTCGATCTTTGTTCCTATACTTGCAAATCTCTGTCTTCGGATTTGAACCTGCAATAAATCTACAAAAGAAATTATTTGGGTGGCTATATGGGGGTTTACCTTAGTCAAACCCAAATTTTTGTAATTAAACCTCAACAAAAGCCAAAAATTTGATAGAAAACAGTGCATGATCCCTAACCTTATGTGTGTCTAAGGTTCTTATGAGCTATAATGGCAAAGAAACCCTACTCACGTGTATTAGAGAGAGATTCCTATATGAAAATGACAATATCCATTTAGGGAGAAATCAAACACCCTAAGTACATTTGAAATGCAATGATACCTTACTTTTAGGTTGCAAGAGAAATGAAGCTTGAAGATGAGAACATTAGGAAACTGTAGATGTATAAAATCAATTGACTAATTAAAGCTAAATTGAATCAAATTAACAAAGCTATGATCAATTAAACATATAAATATCAATGAAATTGTTTGTAAAACAAATAAACTTTCAAAACATGAAAAATTTCAAAGAAATATCAAATGAAAGATACTTTAGAAAATGCAAACCTTAATCCCATTAGGGGATTATGTCCTTCATGAATGTGGAATGTTGCAATCTAGACAAAATCCATGATATGCAAAGAAAATGGATGAAATTATGAATTCAATTGTCTCAAAAGCTTTCAAATTGATCAAATTACAGATTCAATTCAAGAGAGTAAGTTTACTCAAAGCTTGGGGATGATTATTATGAAGAAATGTCTCACTATTTATAGATTTTTAAAATTAGAATCAATTGTGAAGATCAAAAAGGTTAATCAACGGATGAAATCGAATGAGAGGAATAGAAATGGATCAAGGAAAAATCAAACGGTTGATAATCCATAAGACATGGATCAAAGATTGAATCAATGGTTTAGAATCCATGAGAGACCCAACTAATTCCCTAATTTTTAGGAAATATGTTGGAAGAATGTTGGAGATATTTCTATTTGGAGGGAAATATTTGAATTTGAAAAAGGAACATTCCAAGGGGATATTCATTGTGGAAGTGGGAAAAGTTGGAGGATTTGAAATAAATTAGTCAATTAAATAAATAATTAAAATCATTTAATTGTGCAAAATAATGAGAGAAAATCTTTAATTAAATAGTCATGAATTATTTAATCAAAGTGTGAAGAATGGTAATTAATTATATAATTTGAATTATTTAATCAAGTGAGAATGAAATTATTGTGACGAATAATGAATTAACTAAATAAATTTGATTTATTTAATTAAAAAAGGAGAGATAATGAATTTAACTAAATAATTGACATTGTTTAATTAAATGGAAGAATTAGGTGAAATAGACTAGAAAGTGATGTTAGTACGTGAAATCAAGTATGCAATATTATCAGGAAAATTTTAAGTGTCTACATTTTCCCCCTCTTTGAAGCAATGCACCCGTTGCATTGTTTCAAAGAACTAATGCTTCTCAAATCAAAATTAAAAATTTACCTGATGTTTCCTAATGCCCCACTATGCCCCAACAAACAAAATAACTACTGGTATACTACCCCTCTAGAGGTCGAGAAAAACATACTGATTTTCGGTCAGGATCATGAAATGACTATAGAATTGGTTCAACTGCATAGAGAATGATTAACAAGCTCCTAGACATTGATGAAATACTTAAAATAGGCTGCCAAGCTCAAAAATGGAGATGCCAAACTAAAACCCAATTTTCACCATGCAACTAGGTCAAAAATGCTAATTTTCATTCATATATAGGGGCTACGAGACATTTTCAAACTCATTTGCACACTTAGAGTTTGAGAAATTGAGTGAGTTTGAGAGAGACCTTGCAGATCTCCCAATGCAATGGCGGATCGTGTGCTTCCTCTACATCGCACAGATTGAGTGCATGAGTCCCAATAGCCAACCAACGTAGGACCACCAGTATGTACCTTGAAATTTTTTCCTTGCATGATTTTTTATGTAGCATAAATTTAGGTTGAAAATGGTCGACAAGTGCATCGCAATTTCAACAATACATTTATTACGATCGGTGAGGCACTTGTTAGGCATAGTGACACACTTGTAAAAGAATGACAGACTAGGAGCAAGTGCACGAGTATACAAAATACTCTGATGCACTTTTTAAAACACACACACACACCTGCCTATTTTTAGAGTGACACACTAAATAATTTCAGAGTGACACACTTGTCAAAAATTGAAGCGCACTTGAAAAACTATCATGCACTTTCCTTTTAGCAACACACTTGTTTAAAGTGTGACGTAGTTGCAAACCTGACAATGTGACACACTTGTTTCAAGTGGCACACTTTCTTTTTTAAGGTTTAAATTTTATTTTTTTAAATTTTTTTTAACAAATTTGATGTTGTGCATGCAAGAGAGCTTCCATCCTTTATAGTTGCGTGAGAGGAGACCTGGGATTTTATCAAAACTAAGTAGACTTGGGGATGAGGAGGGATTCTTCCTAAGTGCCATCGACCTATACTTTATTACATACATGCAAGAGATTCGAACCCACCTAACAATGATGACTGGCTAGTTGAGAGGTGGCATTCTGAGACTTCATCCTTCCATCTTCCTATTAGCTAGGTGACCATTACCCTTGAGGATGTTTGGCACATCCTTCAAGTACCCATTCATATAGATAGAGTTATCTATAATTCCAACCTTGTCCTAGATGCGATGTTCTGAGTGCTACGAGCTCTAGAGGTGGAGAGCTATCAGATTGACTTGCATAGGCACCATGGATAGGTCAGTGACTTGACATTGGTTATTGTAGGATTGATCATGGGATTATTGGTTCTTGATAGATGTAGTCGAGGATTCAACGTCGGTTGAGATGTAGTTTTGGAGTGCATGGTTGAGGACATGTGTGCATACGCTTGGGGTTCGATTATTCTAGCTTCTCTTTACCATGACATGTATCAAGTGGTTTACCTGCAAGGATGTGACCTATTTTCTAGTGTTACATTATTACACATTTGGGCATGGGAGCACATATTTTCACTTCAACCTGTGATTGTGTTGAGAGATATTGATGAGGAGGAGCTAGTGGTTCACAAATATGTAGACATGAATACACTCTACCACACAGGAGTGGAAGGTATAACACACTGGAGGAGAGTTATAGATGATATGAAAGTATTCAGGTGGAGACCGTAGCTCTAGGCACACCCATGGGATGATGATCAAGAGTAGCTATTTTATGCTCGATAGACACGGTGGATCATGGGCCCACAACATCATATTATTTAGAGGTGTCTTCCTGATTGAGTTTCTAGAAAATTTAGTGATCAATAGGCTATCTTGGTGCCATATTACAAGGTTGTTTATGCACGTACCACCAAAGAGGTTCTAGCCTGGGGACATCAGATAGATCCATAGATTATCATTCAGGATTTTACACATCTAGTTCCCCTACCATGGGCCTACATAGGAGGTGTCGATGACCCCAGGACGTCGTTGGGTTATGATGCTTGGTTTGCACAACACACTCTTATCAAGTTGACTGGTCCTATAGGGGGTGACAGTGCAGGACATTGTAGGGGTGGAGGTGGAGGTAGAGGATAAATTGGACAGATACCTTAGCAGCCTCCTCAACATGATGGAAATATTTTAGGGTAGCATGATGGGAAGGTTCCAATGGTTGGGCAGTAGCCAGGAGTGCAACCAGTAGCGCCACCACCACCACCACCACTTGTACAATAGTAGTAGAGTTTAGATTCGAGAGATCAATGCATACAGGTGCTTATGGCTAAGAGAGACTAGAACTTATAGGAGGGGGACGCCGCCCACCAGGAGTGTAACATGCCAATTGTTCTACGAAATTAAATTCTCTTTATTTTAACCTCAAGTAAAAAAACTATGTTTAATTCTCATTGCAATAAAATATTTTCTTTCCAAAAAGAGAATAATGAGCACATTTTCCATAACAATGTTCCAAAGTGTTGATTTCATTCTCAATATAAACATATTAATTTTACAAATTTCCAAAGATGGAATACAATGATACATACATAACTCAACTGAGCTTCATTAGCAATAGATACGAATGGTCCAAGTAGTCCCCATCAAATCTCGGCCACCAAATGATGAGGAGAAGCATCACTCAAGCATTTTTCCACCAACCACAAACTTAATGCAATCCCCCACACATCTTCCACATATGGTAAGATGGCCCTCCCTTCGATGAAGAGATCGGTATGGTAACCTCATAACAATAGCCTTCCTAAGCTTAGTGTTGTGTCCTAAATACTTATACTTCAATACAGTGGCTACTGCCTATCTATATGACAATTCCCAGCCTAGTATGCTATATTGAATCATAGTGAACTGACAGTGTAAATAGTGGCTACTTACACTACTTTGGCCAAAGTTTCATATATAAAATTGTCATCTCTTCACCCACTACCCTTAGATCGATTTAGATTTTGACCATTCATATACTATGCATAGGTAATTCCCTCCATTGGGTAATATTTAACCCCACGAACAACCTATTCCCATTTTATGACTATAACACTTCTACCAAGTAATTTCTACACATAAGTTATTCTCTTCATTGGATAATCTAATCCCATGAGTAACCTATGAACTCTCTATAGTTTGGATTACACAAATAACTTGAAACAAATAACTTCATAAGCTACTTTAAGCTTCTTCTTTCCCTAGTATATAATACTAATGAACTCATTCACTCCTTAATATGGAATATGTACAAACACTCAAATAAGGCTCACAAGAATTAAGTGTGTTAAGATTCTTTCAATTCCATATAAGTAAACACAATGTTTCCCTACTCTAGTAAATTAATGTATTTTAACACACAAGTCAAACAATGATACTCAATCTTTCCAAATCATATAAAGCATAAAAGAGAAAAATCAACATGCCTATTAAACACTAATCTCAATTGAACAAACTGATTTCCTAGCTCAATCCCTTCCAAGATCTGTTTGATGACTCTTCAACAATTCTCCAAACCCACTCACAAAAATTTCTCATAACAACTCTCACAACTCTCCCCACAAATAAACTCTCAACTCAAAACAAGAATATCTTAGATAAAAAGTAATAGAATGCAAGTGAATTGTGTGTCCAAATGAGGAAATTCTACCCTCTATTTATATAAAAACATGAGCCTTTGTTGCCTACAAACAAGCTACTCAAAATGACACTTCTTAGTTTTCTAGATCAACTAAGAAAATAAACACAAAAGGTGGCAGCATCAATTGATGCTTATCAAAAACATACTCAGCCATGGGAATGAGTCGCCCTATTCCTCAAGACGGGAAAAATTTGCTTAGAGATGCAAGGTAATGGTCTCCTATAGGTCAACTTATTCGGCTAGCTGCATGATTGACCAATTCATATTTACATAATGCTTCACATGCTTGAATTTGTTGCAGGTTCAAGACTTCTATTTGGTTTGCACCATTCATATTTTGATGCAACCAAATCACCATGTTTCCTATTCTTTTGGTTTTTTGTTTAAAAGACCAAGTCAATATTTTATTTCCCGCATAGTTTGAACTTGTCTTTGCTTAAACACTCAACACATAATATTAGCTTAGCTTATCCAAGCGCTTATGGCGTTGTCATTACTTTATGCAACACGTTGGAATGTTATTCACAGCCTTAGCATAATGCGTGGCCTCAAACCAATATGTTTTATTCACTATATTATGTTGCGTGCACTTTATTATCATCAATGCTTTGTATGCAAAGTTTATATGTGTGGATCATATGTTATCTATGTGTTATTACAAGCAACGCCATATACTCTTTAAATTAGGCACATATATAATATATTTATACATACATACATATACATAGCATATAACGCTAATATGTATATATATATACTCCTTGATTCAACAAATTCCTTAAATGAATCATTATATATTTGAATGCATATAACCATGTTATCATTTTCTATAAACAATATCATATGTATATATCTATATACATATACGCATATATACATATATCGATGTACTCGTATGGACGTTCCATCATGTTGACACATACATGTATATCAGTATGTGTATATATGTATATATACGTATATCACATATATACATTTGATAGTATAATCAATCACATATATCTGCTAACCCATTGACATACACATATGCATACAATGTATATATACATATATATATATATATGTCTCATTATCCATTTGATACCCTCATGCATATGGGTAATCCATCCATGAGCATGCGTAGATACGTCTATCTACGTCTACTGATGTACGCATTTACTCATGTGTATGAGTTTATCATCGACATGTATATGTTCATGTATATATATCTCATCAATTAAATATATTCATACAAAGTATAACTCACACGTACCAAGCACCCATCACAAATCAAGAATGCTCATAATTGAAATCATAACCTTATCTATTACATGAAAAAACCAGCCTAAGTAACTTACCATTTCTTGACACTATGACTCAACTAGTCCATACTATATGTGAGTGTGTGAAAGCTCAATTAGGCTTTATTAAGGGTTACTCGACCAATCACTTCTCTTGAGTGATACTTTCTCTCTCTTCCGAAGGCTTAATCCTATATTTGTATTCAACTTAGCACATTGCAATAGTAGTTAACTGTTCATCAAAACACTCATTTGCATTATACACTTCATAGTTAGAATATCAAATTAACATTCCTTCATCATTTTTCCCAATGATACAAATAAACAAAGTACAAACACATGTATTTAAATAATAATTACAAACAAATTTATATATCAAAGTATTTTTAGCCATCATAGTAATAGTAACTAAGTAAATACACAACGGGGTGTAACATATCCCCCCTTGTGAATCATTGTCCCTGATCATTTTAAGTAGCACACAAAGATATAATCAGAAACAAAACACGATAACACTACTTTCGAGAACTCTTAAAAGAATGTAAGACATTTGGAAACTTTTTCTCAATCTCAGCATAATCTTCCTAAGTGGCAGAATCTTCTACATACTAGTTCCACTGGACTTTGGACTGAAAAACCTGCTTGTTACGTAAGTGAAGCTTACATGTTCCAAGCACCTTGAGAGGCTCGATTGTTACCACTCCTGGGTCTTGTACCTGTAAAGCATTCTAATCAATCACATGATTATCACCTTGTATATACTTCTTTAGGTATGAGATGTGA
Source organism: Sequoiadendron giganteum (assembly GCA_007115665.2). Classification (NCBI taxonomy): domain Eukaryota; kingdom Viridiplantae; phylum Streptophyta; class Pinopsida; order Cupressales; family Cupressaceae; genus Sequoiadendron; species Sequoiadendron giganteum. The sequence goes on from CM021103.1 coordinate 55,050,968, forward strand.
AAGACGTTATGCATTTGAGCAAGAGTTGGTGGCAACGCAATACTGCAAGAAATAGGATTAACTTCCTCGAGAACCTCAAAAGGACCTACGTAGTGTGGAGCTAGTTTGGATGACTTTCCAAACTTAATGGAACTTTTATGAGGCTTAACCCTTAACAACACATTTTATCCAGACTACAAAAATTTTGGGTACCCGCTTAGCATCTGCATAGCTTTTCTGCCTATCATTGGCTTCTGCTAACCTTTTCTTAATAACCCTAACTTGTTCATCCATTTCAGACATCTCAAGCCCAAGACTTACCCTATCCTCAAGCTTATCCCAACTTATAGGTGTTCAAAAAATTTGGCCATACAATGCTTTGAAAGGATCCATCTTAATTGTAGAATGATAGGAATTGTTATATGCAAATTCCACCAAATGAAAGTAATCTTCCCACTTGTATTGTTGATCCATGCAATATATTCTTATTAGGTCTTCTAGTACTTGGTTTACTCTTTCTATTTGTCCATCCGTTTTTGGATAATATGTTGAACTTATATTCAATTGAGTTCCAAGTGCAAATAATAAGGTTTTCCAAAACCTAGAAGTCACACGAGCATCCCTATCCAAGATAATCTTCTCAGGAATTCTATGCAACCTAAACACCTCTAAAATGAATTTTTGTGCTATGAAATGAGCTCCATTAGTCAAATTCCCAAGTATAAAATGTGCTATCTTAGTAAGCTTATCTACTACCACTAGAATGGAATTATGCTTATTCCTTGACATAGGTAATCCTTGCACAAAGTCCATACTAATGATTTTCCATTTACTTTCAGGAACATCATGTGGATACAATAGTCCTACAAGGTGGTGATGTTCAAATTTTACTCATTGGAATTCTAAGCATCTAGCCACAAATCTTGCAGCATCCCCTTTCATCCCTTTCCAAACATATAATGGCTTCACATCGGCCAACATTTTTGTCACACCAGGATGTCCTGAGTATGGTGCTTCATGAACTTCCTGCCATACCAAGTTCCTTAATTCCTCGGAATTAGGTACATATATTCTTCCTTTAAACCTTAGGAATCCATTGGGTTCAAAGTGATATCCTTTGTACCTTGCATCTTGTAGATTGAGCGTGAGTGATTGCTTAACTTGCTCATAGAACTCATCCTCTTTGCATTTTTGTAACACTTGGCCCTTAAATTCGGTTTGGATTGTCACTATTGAGGTTGTTGGAAATAGGATGCCATTTATTTGCAATCCTAAACATTATTTATTTCATGTATCTCCTAAGTCCTTGGAATGTGTTCGACAACACTAGGATTAGGAAGAGTAATATTTGATGAAATAATCATGTTAATTGACATTTGTAATTAATTCTAAGTATTAGGAGCATGTGGGGACACCTTGGAGTTAGATCCTACAAAATAGGAGCACATGGGAACACACATGGGAGGTGGGATCCACCTTGGTTCAGTTAATTGGTTGGTGAATTGAGTACACTTCATAAATGCATCCTAGGTTCCTACAAAATAGGGATTTTGATTTATGCATGTTGAGGTCCTATAAAACAGGGGGTGATGTGTACGAGGTTCAATTCAGTTTAGTTATGGTTCAATTATCTTCAGTTAGTTTTAGTTGAATGCTAGTTGACTTCAATTAACTTGGAATGCATGGCTAATGACTTGAGTTGCATGACAGATAATAGGGACTACCTTCATTTAATAGGGGATGACCATTCTTGCATGAATGGTGTTGAGAAATTTTTCAGTTAACAAGAAATGACTTGGACCCATCTTGGGTGCCCAAGTTGGCTTCTTGGAATTAACTCCTTTGCATGTTGAGATATTTCAAAAGGTTGAGTTAAGTGGACCCTCTTTTGGGCACCTACATTGAGGATAAGCTTTGAAGATATTTACATAATAAAGGTTGAGTTAAGACTTCATTTTGGGATGCCCAAATGGATGAAGGAGAGGATTTGGCATTGTTCTTCATGGCATAAATCTACTTGGAAGAGATAGATGTACCTTTTATGGATAGGGCTTGAGAATTGTAATTGTAACTCATTTGGAGTTTACAATGTTGATTAAAGCCTATTTATCTCAAGCAATTTGAAGAGAGTTATTATCATTTTTATTGTAGGTTGTGAAGAAGTTTTGGTGAAGAAAAAAGAGGCATTCTCAAGCAAGAATTGGAGCTATTGTAATCTACTTCAGAGATTGAATAATAGATTAATTCTTGGTGGAGTTTTTTCTCGAAAAGGTTTCTCCATGGTATATGCTTGTGTAATCTTTCTAATATGATGTCTACTTCTTCTATCAACTTCTGTCTACATTCTACAAACGGTAAAATGTATTAATCAGATAATCACCCACAAAGAATCTGTAACAAAGGAAAAGCATATTTAGATCAGCAATATTAAAGTTTTACAAAGTATTAAGCTAAGAAAACTCCTCAATTTTCAATAGAGGCGATATTCCACCTATGACTTAAGGCATTGGCAACCCAATTTTCTTTCCCTTTAATGTAGTTGATATTGAAGCTATAATCATATATCAACTCCAACCATCTTCTTTGTCATGCATTTAGGTTGGGTTGGGTGAATAGATATTTCAACTCGTGATGATCAGTTTTCAACTCAAAAGGCTTTCCCAACAAATAGTGCCTCCACATCTTCAATGCGTGAACCACTACTACTAACTCTAAATCATTTTCTTGACTCATAAGCTATAACTTTCCATTCTTGCATCAAGACTCCACCTAAGCCTTCACCCAATGCATCTGTAATGACAATGAAGTCTCCATCTAAGTCTAGCACCTTGAAAATTAGAGTCGTGGTCAACTTCTCTTTGAGTAGGTCAAATGCTGCCTGAATTTTTTTTTACCATTTAAAATTATTCCCTTTCCTTTGTAATGATGTAATAGGAAAGGCTATCCTGAAAAAGTTTACAACAAAATTCCAATAGTAGCCTTCCAACCCCATAAAGCTCCTGACCTCAGGTACACTCTTAGGCATTGGCCACTCTAACACTACCTTATTTTGGCTAGATCAACTGAAATCCCATCAGCTGAAATCACGTGACCCAAGTACTGCACTTTCCTTTGAAAGAAGGTACACTTAGAGAGTTTCCCATACAAATTATGTTCTCTTAACTGCTGGAGAACTATCTCTAAATTCTTGCAATGATCCTCCTCATTCTTGGAATAAATTAGGATATCATCCAAGAAAACCCAAAGAAAACCTATCTAGGCAATCTCTAAACACATTATTCATTAGGTTCATGAATGTTGTTGGTGCATTCATAATTATGAATGGTAGAACTGTGAACTCATAATGTTTGTATCTAGTCCTGAAGGAAGTCTTGAAAATGTCCCCACCTTTGATCTTCAGTTGGTGGTATCCTGATCGCAAATCAATCTTTGGAAACATAGCCACTCCCCGAATTTGATTGAAGAGATCATCAATATGTGGCAACGGGTACTTATTCTTTATCATAGCTTTATTGAGCATATGATAATCTATACACAGCTACAGTGTGCCATCCTTCTTCTTCATGAAGATCATTGGTGCTCCCCAGGGTGAAACATTGGGTCTTATCAATCCCTTGGATAACAACTCTTCTAGTTGTGCTTTGAGCTCCATTAACTCTATTGTTGTCATCTTATAAGGCACTTTGGTAAAAGGTTTTGATCCTAGTACTGTGTCAATGAATAAATCAAATACCCTCTTAGGTAGTAATCCAAGTAGCTCTTCTGGAAATACATCCACAAACTTTCGTAAGATAGGATATTTATCCATATCCGTCTCTCCAGTTTCTATTATTTCACCTTTCTCTATTTCTTGGTTGTCTTGTGGCCCATAGTAGACAATGTCATCTTGAGAAATGAATTCCTTACACTCTTTTAGTTTTTCCATCTTAATTGCAAAGATTTTTCATCCTTTCTTCTTCACCCTATGCAATTGCATAGCGGAGATTTGACACAACTTAATTTCCCTAGGTGTCCCTTGCAATGTCACCCAGTTACCTAGATCGTCTAAGCACTCTACAGTTTTGGCATGACAATCTACTTTGGCTCTATGCTTCCAAATCCAGTTCATTCCTAGGATGACATCATAGGATCCTAAGGGTGCTACATATAAGTTTACTTCTATTGAGAAACAAGGAAGTTCAACCTTAGCTTCGAACACGCATTATTCCACCATTGCTCTTGTCTGGTTTGCATATTCTACATCCCAAGACTTTTCCATAAACCATCTTTCCTAGATATTTGATTAACTAATCTAGGCAAAACAAAGTTTTTAGTTTCTCCAGTATCAATAAGTATGGAAATGGGCATACCAAATAAAATACATGGAGTTTCCACTAGGGTGATTTGGTACTCCGCTTGTTGATTTTCCACAACAACATGGATCCTCTATTGGAATTTAACTCATTGGGGTGAAAGAGGGTTTCCATGAGGTTGCGATCCTGAAGATTTTTTGGGATAGTTACTAGCATAATGATTTCCGCCACATGTGAAACATCCCCTCACAGGTCCCTTCTTTCTCGCAGGCCTTTCAGAACTACTTGCATTTCCTCCAACATTGTTGAGATTGTTGTTATTAAATTTATTTCCTCTACAATCCTTCCTTGGTTCACTCCAATTATTGTGAGATCCCCAATCCCCTTGCCTTCGAGAGTCCTGTACTCCATTAAACTTCTTTAGAGTTTGGTTACTTTTGATTCCTTCAAACTTCTTATGGTTCTTATTCTCTCAGTAGATTGAGATGGCTTTCAGCTTCTACTCCTGCTTAATAGCCTTCTCATAGGTCCATAAAGGCTAGACCATGCACATCTACTTCACCATCTATCTACCCATTGATGAGAGCCATTTATGTTCCATTTTATTCCACATTATAGCTTATTTTGTACACCCTCATATCCATTTACATTCCATTTTCATATTAGTTTATCATTTACGTTGCATATGATTAAATATTAATAAGTCATATTTAATATGGTTTTGAGATAAATATATGGAAATTAATTATTTATTGTCTTTACTAATATGCATTGTTATTTAAAGCCTTGAAAAATATAGCTTGCAACATGCAGTCTTCTTGCCACTTTTTGGTCAGGAACTGTTATATATTACTTTGTGACCAACAAGTTATTTTTTGTCATCTTTTCAACAGATGAGATGATGCCAGTTTCCAAGGTGGCAATGGTTAAAACTTCTCATCTTCTATTTATTCTACCAAGTTGTTGATCCACATATGCCTCTATGATGGTTATGATCTTATTAGCCACGTGGACTCTTGATTCTACCACTTTTATTCACATTATCATTACCAGTTTGATCTGCAGATCTTCAATTATTGTGTGAATGATTCTAATGTCTGCTTCTCTTTGCCAACTCAATTGCATCATGGTGGAAATACGTTACCAGAAAACCTATGGTGGAGAAGAACCCATAATTCCTAAAGTAGTGTGGAGAAACTTGTATATTTTCCTGTCAGCTATATTTGGTTACTTTTATAGTAATGATATTTTTAATATGTTACTAGCTATTTACATACCACTTCAGCATCATTATTTTGTACGGATCTGTGATTTGTTGTATGAAGGAAAACCAAAAGTTGTTTGTTTCCTATTTTTATGTTGTTATAATAAAACTGCTTTTGATCTGTGACCAACAAACAAAGTTACGCAATCCATTCTATTGTAGATTTTGTTGACCGCAGAAAACAAAACTCTTTATCTCTATATGCATCTTTTATAAGATTGCACATATATAAGAGGCATAGTAGAAGCTACGAGGGATAGACTTTGGCGTGAGAATATTTCTGTAGCAGAATATTGTGTGCAAAATTTGTAATATTTTTGGATGAATAAAATAATGTTTATTTTGATTGAATTAGTTTAGAAAGGCATTCATGCTCCCTCAACAGACGTACTAAGGAGGCAAGATCCACTTCTCGAGATGTTTGGTGGTTTCTATTAGATTAGATGTGTGTTTATTTATGTTCTTTATTAAATGTTTTTTTCTATTTTATTTGTAGGCATAGTTTGTTGTTTATTTCTCATGAGATTATTGTATAGATTAAATTTTCATGCTTTATATTGCTTTATGATTTCCAGATTAGTTTGATTTGGAGCTACGAGTTTAATTTTTGTTGTTGTTGTTGTTGTTGCCAGGAAGTGATAGTTCCTGTCGCTAGCATTATCTTGATATGCAATAAGTGTATTTCCTAGCTGCATTTCATTTCACTCAACTCGCTATCTTCATCCCTTCGATAGATAGCCACAATACCTTTCACAAGTCCACAATCCCCGGATTGACATTTTAGGAACAAATTGAGGAAGCTAATAATTTTATATCCATTTGATCCCAAGTTATGATCCATAGTTTTGTCCATCACCCATTTAGTTCCATAATGAATTTCCTGATATGAAAACACTCATCCTTCTGGTGCATTGGTATGTACCTTAATAGATGAGTAAAATTCTCCCAATATCATTGATTGACATGTCCCCTTGTTTAAGATTTTGGAAATTGGTAAGCTTTTGATCGAAAAAAGAGTTGGGCTAGCCACCTTTTTCAGAATATCTCCACAAACTCATCCCAATTCAACTTCAAAGAACTGAGTTTGAGTTCCATTTTCTTGTTCATCCACCAGTTAGAGGCTTCTCCCGCTAACTGGTAGGCTCCCCAAATAGCCTTGGTAATCTCAGAATAGTTCCTTATCTCAAAGTATTTTTCCATTTGTATCAACCAAGCCTCAGCTTCTTCCTCGCTGGTACTCCCTTCAAATTTTTGTGGGGATAATTTTTCTCATGTCCCTAGATATTTCAATTGCCAACCGCTTCCTACTGGTTCTCTCAAGTTGAGATTGATAGTTCTCATTCTCATACTCATGAGTTTGAGTGTGATTGTAAGAATTTTCCCCTCATCCTCATTATTAGGAACTTCTTCTTCATCATTATTGATTAGAACTTATTGCTCCACCCTATCCCTTCCTCTCACTTCATGTTCAAGGTTTTCCAACCTTGTTCTGGTTTCATCCATGAAACCTAGGATGCGGTCCAACTTGGCTTTAGCACCATCTGGACCTTGTCTAAATTCTTGACTTCCTTTAGGATTAGTCCTTGTTCTCACCATCCTAAGAAAAGGGTTATACCTAAAGGTTCATCTTTATTAGATTCCATCATGTTTTTACTTAACTTATGGAAAGCATTCAAATGAGCATTCATTCACACATGAAAAAAATTTCACATAAGATTTGAGTATAAGATTTTATAAACACATAAATTTTATTTATTCATAAGTATCTCAATATCCTTTCCATTTATATAGAATGACTATTCAAATAGTCAAGTGGAGAGTATCCATTGGATTCACTCTTAGATACATAACTCAATGGGGTGTACCCCTCAAATTTTTGTTCATCTCTCATTTTCTCATCTCTATCCCAAAAGGGGTAGTATCCTTCATACTTATCTTCTGATACATAGTTACGGGGAACATATCCCTCTGATTCACTACTAGAGGCTATTACAATTAATTCTGATAAAGGAAGAAATTGAGGGTCCCTGAATATTAATGTAGGACTTACGCTACACTCCGAGGGAATATCCCTAGAAAGTGATAGGGAGTCAAGCTTTGCTGGTGAGACATGAGGTAAATAGTTGAAGTTGGATCCTCCTTCATCCTTCTCTTTTCTTGAATAATTTGAGAAAGAGCATGAATGATTGTCTCAGTATCACTCAACCAGATAACATTTTTGTGGTTGGTTCCCTCTATCATATGAACAATGGCCTCCTTTTCCTTCTTTTCCATCAAGTAGCTCTCATTCCCAATTACCAACTTCCTTGTAGTTAACCTAAGACGCACCATCCTAGCACAAGAAGTTCCAAGAATTAGTCATATTCAATGTTTGACATAAAGTATGGTGAGCAAATAGGTTCCAGAGCTAAACCTGATAGCTGTGATATCACGTGTAACATGTCAATTGTTCTACGAAAATAAGTTCTCTATGTTTTAACCTCAAGTAAATAAAATATGTTCAATTCTCATCGCAATAAAAAAATTCTTTCCAAAAAGAGAATAATGAGCACATTTTCCATAACAATGTTCCAAAGTGTTGATTTCATTCTCAATATAAGCATATTACATTTTACAAATTTCTAAAGATGGAATACAGTGATACATACATAGCTTGCTTGAGATTAATTAGCAATAGATACAAATGGTCTAGGTAGTCCCCCTCAAATATCAGCCACCAAGTAATGAGGAGAAGCATCACTCAAGCGCTTTTTTGCCAACCGCATACTTAATGCGGTCCCCCGCACATCTTCCACATATGGTAAGATGGCCCTCCCTTCGATAAAGAGATTGGTATGGTAACCTAATAACAATAGCCTTCTTGAGCTTGGTGTTGTTTCCTACATACTTAGACTTCAATACAGTGGCTACTACCTATCTATATGATAATTCTCAACCTAGTATGATATATTGGATCACAACGAACTGACAGTGTAAATAGTGGCTACTTACACTACTTTGGCCAAAGTTTCATATATAAAAGTTTCATCTCTTCACCCACTACCCTTAGCTCGATTTGGATTTTGACGATTCATATACTATGCATCTAGGAAGTTCCCTGCATTAGATAATATTTAACCCCAAGAACAAGCTATTCCCATTTTATGACTATAACACTTCTACTAAGTAAGTTCTACACATAAGTTATTCCCTTTGTTGGATAATCTAATCCCATGAGTAACCTATGAACTCTCTATAGTTCAGATTATGAAAATAACTTGAAACAAATAACTTCATAAGCTAATTTAAGCTTCTTATTTCCCTAGTATATAATACTAATGAACAAATCCACTCCTTAATATGGAGTATGTACAAACACTCATATAAGGCTCACAAGAATTAAGTGTGTTAAGATTCTTTCAATTCCATATAAGTAAACATAACCTTTCCCTACTCTAGAAAATTAATGTATTTTACCACACAAGTCAAACAATGACACTCAATCTTTCCAAAGCATATAAAGCATAAAAGATTAGAATCAACATTCCTTTTAAACACTAATACCAATTGAACAAACTAACTTCCTAGCTCAATCCCTTTCAAGATCCATTTGATGACTCTTCAACAATTCTCTAAACCCACTCATAGAAATTTCTCACAATAACTCTCACAACTCACCTCACAAATAAACTCTCAGCTCAAAACAAGAATATCTCAGATAAAAAGCAGAAAAATGCAAGTGAATTGTGCATCCAAATGAGGAAATCCTCCCTCTGTTTATACAAAAACATTGGCCTTTGCTACCTACAAACAAGCTACTCAAAATGACACTTCTCAATTTTCTAGATCGACTTAGCAAATAAACAGAAAAGGTGGTAGCATCAATCGATTCTTATCAAACACATACTCGGCCATGGGAATGTGTCACCCCATTCCTCAAGACAACAAGAAAGTTGCTTAGAGATGCAAGGTAATGGTCTCCTACAGGTCGACTTATTCGGCCAGCTGCATGATTGACCAATTCATATTTTCATAATGCTTCACATGCTTGAATTTGTTGCAGGTTCAAGACTTCTATTTGGTTTGCACCATTCATATTTTGGTGCCACCAAATCACCATGAAATTCGTATTCTTTCGGTTTGTTATTTAAAAGACTAAGTCAATGTTTATTTCCTGCATTTTAGATAGTTTGACCTTGTCTTTGCTCAAACACTCAACACATAATATTATCTTAGCTTATCCAAGCGCTTATGGCATTGTCATTACTTTATGCAGCACGTTGGAATGTTATTCACAACCTTAGCATAATATGCAACCTCAAACCGATATGTTTTATTCACTATATTATGTTGGACACACTTTATTATTATCAATGCTTTGTATGAAAAATTTATATGCGTGGATCATATATTATCTATGCGCTATTACAAGTAGCACCATATACTCTTTAAATTAGGCGCATATATACTATATAATATATATATACATACATATACATAACATATAACACTAACATGTATATATATGTATATATATACTCCTTGATTCAACAAATTCATTAAATGAATCATTCGATATTCGAATGCATATAACCATGTTATCATTTTCCATAAATAATATCATATGTATATATATATAAACATATATACGCATATATACATATATCGATATACTCATATGGACGTTCCATCACGTTGACACATACGTGTATATCAATATGTGTATATATGTATATTTATATATATATGTATATATACATATATCACATATATACATTTGCTAATACAATCAATCACATATATATGCTAACCCATCGACATACATACATGCATGCAGTGTATATATACATATATATATATGTCTCATTGTCCATTTGATGCCCCCATGCATATGGGTAATCCGTCCATGAGCATGCATAGATACGTCTATCTACATATACTCATATACACATTTACTCATGTGTATGAGTTTATCATCGACCTGTACATGTATACATATATAAATTTCATGTATATATATCTTATCAACTAAATATATTCGTACAAGGTAGAACTCACACGTACCAAGCACCCATAATAAATCAAGAATTCTCATAATTCAAATCATAACCTTATCTATTACATGAACAAACCAACCTAAGTAACTTATCATTTCCTAGCACTATGACTCAACTAGTCCATACTATATGTGAGTGTGTGAAAGCTCAATTAGGCTTTATTAAGGGTTACCCGACCAATCATTTCTCCTGAGTGATACTTCCCCTCTCTTCTAGATGCTTGATCTTGTATCTGCATTCAACTTAGCACATTGCAATAGTAGTTAGTTGTTCATGAAAATGATCATTTGCATTATACATTTCATAGTCAGAATATCAAATTCAATCAACATTCATTCTATTATAAAATTAACATTCCTTCATCATTTTTCCCAATGATACAAGTAAATAAAGTACAAACACATGTATTTAAATCATAATTATAGACACATTCATATATCAAAGTATTTTTAACCATCATGTAGTAATAGTAAATAAGTAAATACACAATGGTGTGCAATAAGGAGGGGACCACTACAGGTAGGAGCGGGACCAAGAGCATCACTAGAGCCAGTAGCTCTAACGCTCCAGCTTGCACAAGAGACAACCCATAGGTAGTAGCTTGAGGCTATTGCTTAGATTCAGGTGTAGACACATGCGCAGGCCCAGGCCATGGTACCAGTGGGGTTATATGGATCAGCTATTGCTAAGGTGTCATATTATAGGACACTTTATCATTGGGAGGTTCCTCGACATTGATGACAACCATATTTTTCTCACAAGAGTGCCTTGGGACTTATTGGATCAAGAGGTGGGCCCTCAGTAGGGGGTCCATCAGGTGGAGGGGGTCATCAACAACCCTCTTGAGAGGAGGATCGAGGGAGCAAAGGATATCTCTAAAGATACAAACACTTTTTGATGTATAGCTTGATTATTGATGTCTATTCATTCATGGGCTCATTTTTTATAGCCCCATGTATATATTTATCACATACTTGACTTGTATCATGAAATTTGATGATTATGATATATATGAGATGACTTTTGATGTGATCATGATTTGATGTTTTATTTCATGCTTATGATATCATGCAATGGATACCATATGCTTCTATATTGATGCATTATGGATGATGTATGATTAATCATGAAAATGTGATGTGTTTATTCTATCTATTATGCAATATATACAAATATATATGATTCGTGGATGAGATGTATTTTAGTTTTATATTTTTGATATGTCATGTTATGAATATGCATGATGTATGTTATGATATGCTGACGGTTTGTGGATGTGGGATAGATGCACTTATTTTTATTATGTCATGATACTTGGATGTTAGTAAGAATTGGATAGAAAGTGGATGATAGAGTAGAATAATGAGATGGTTTATTGATTAACCTTCCATTTATGTTGATATTGATTCATAAGTCCAACAAATCTATAATTATTATGAGATTTTATTGGATATGGTGATGAGAGAGATGATATTGCTTTGCTTCTAGGACTTTATCTTAATTCATCATAGCAATCCTTATTTTTGATATAGCAAATAGACACGATGCACCAAGGTATGAAGAACCGGGGTGATGTATCTAATGTGATGGACTTTGACTCTGCAAACAAATAGGAGTATTCTTGTTCATACTTGACATAAAAAAGACCTTATTTGATCATGTGAAAGAATGAGCCATCAAAGTAAGGAGACTAATACACAAAAGGTATGAAGAACCAGATATGTCCTCGCCATTCTTTTACCTAAGACTATCCCAACACATGCAAGATAAGTATTTGTCAAGGTTTTACTACAAGAATATCCAACAAGCTTATCAAACAAAAATATTCAATGCCCCATTCCTTTTGCTCTAAATCATTTTGTTAGACATCATCAAGAGATCATCAGAATGAATCAACAAGATAAATCATAGGAACAGATTAAAATGAACAAGCAATCAATGTTATTTATATCTATTACCAAAGGGATTTTTATGTTCTTAGATGATATCTGAAATACTGCCCATTGCCGAAATGATATATCCTAGGACCTTCATTGGATAATGATTCTGTGTGAACTAATTAGGCCGTTGATATAAACTTAATTAACATGTTCAAAGATTAACCTTGACTTCACGACTCATTTCACTAAAGTCTACTTTTTGAAATGTTGCACTTATTTCTGCTTGCTTCACTAAAGGGTGGGAATGACAATCAATTTATTATGAATAACGATTATTTCGGGTGAAGCGAGATGATATAGGTGGTTTTTTTCTATTTAGAATATTTGAATTTTTTTTTGATATTTTGAAATGTTTTGAGGCTTTTTAGAGTTTTTTGTTATTTGAATGTTTAAAGTTTTCGAGCTATTTGAGGCTATTTTGAGTTTTCAAGATATTACAATCCTTTAGGGTTTTCATTTTTTTTTTGTGTTTTCCAAGGGTAAGAATAGGACCTAAAAGGGATTGTTTAGGGTTTTCAAAAAGTTTAAATGTTTTTTGTGTTTTCCAAGGGTACGAACAAGACCTAAAAGGGAATGAACTAGTGCCTCGGGGGCTCATTGATGATGGCCTTGCCTACATAAGTGCAGAGACAACGTAGTTCGATTAACTCTTGACTGTTTATTGATGAGATAAATATTTTGAATTGTCAGTTTATTATGATGGACTCCTAATGGACTAAACTAATGTCTCAAGGGCTCATCGATGATGGCCTTGCCTACGTAAGCATAGAGACAATGTAGTTCGACAAGTGTTTTTGACTTTTTTTGACTTTTTAGACCTCTTTAGGGATTTTGAGATGATCTGGATGTTTTGAGATTTTTGACATGTTATGAATGTTTTTAGATTTCAAGATGATTTGGATGTTTTGGAAATTTTGAACTTTACAAATGTTTGAATGTTTTTGGGATTTTGAACTTTACAAATGTTTTAATGTTTTGGGATTTTGAACTTTGCAAATGTTTGAATGTTTTTGGGATTTTGAACTTTACAACTTTTTGAATGTTTTTTGGATTTTTGGAGACTGCTATTTACAAGACTTTGGTAATACAAGAATCTAATGTTGTAACCAAGTATAAGAAATTATACCCAATCGAGTGTTATGGAACTTTGATATGAATCCGATAGGATGACCTGAGGGTACAACTCCATAGGATGAATGAACATTTTCTTGAATACCAAGCCATGGTAAGGGTTAAAGTGGATGAGTGGAAAATGAATACCAATTTTATTATGAATGGGATGAAGTCATAAGAGTCATTAATAGATGGAGATGAAGTTTATTTATGTAAGACACCTGTTTACTAGGTTTTCACCAAGGTACTTTCCCAAAGCACCACCGAAGTGGTTCTCGCTAGAGGATGATTTTTCTCTTTGTTGTTTTCAATCCTTTTTTCTCTCTTTTTTTTAATTTTTTTAGAATATCGCCCCTTCTGGGCTAGGCATAAAACCTCTCGAGATGCATGATGTTCATAAGTTCCTTTAATGGATCTCCTTTTGGTGTTGCAAGTTGATAAGCTCTTGATCCATAGTGAGCTATGATGACAAAGGGTCCCAACTAGTTTAGTTCAAACTTCCCCTTGCTATTTTGGTCTAACATGTCCTTCTGATTTTATTTTAATACAAGATCTCATACTTGGAAGTTTTGACCCTTGATTTTTTTGTTATAACTCCTCTTGAGTCTGTTCTGGTACAATTGAAGATGGTTGAGTGCTTCTAGAAGCTGTTCGTCTAACAATTCCAATTCATTTAGCCTTGATACTCTATATTCTTCCTTAGTGATCAGGTTTTGTAGAGACACTCTCAATGATGGGAGCTCAATCTCAATAGGAAAAATGACTTCGTTACCATAGACTAGGGAGTAAGGTGTAGCACCAGTTGGTGTTTTGATGCTGGTTCAATTCCCAGAGAGTAGGATTTAATTATAGATGCCAGTCTTAAACAATGTCATTAACCGTCTTTTTGAGAATCTTGATAATGGTATTATTTGAGTCTTCAACTTGGTCATTTCCTTGGGGATAGTATGGGTTTGAGAAATAATGTTGGATGTTGAATTTATTACATAGGTCTCATACATCCTGGTTTTTGAAGCGTGTTTCACTATCTATGATAATGGCTCGTGGAACACCGTACCGACAAAAAAGGTAATTAAGGATGAACTTTGAGATTTTTTTCCCAGTAATATACTTCATATTAGGAATAGCTTCTATCCACTTCATAAAATACTCTATGGTGTTAATAATGAACTTGTGTCCATTGGAAGAAGTGAGTGTAATTTTTCCTATGAGATCAAGCCCCTATTGAGAAAATGGCCATGGAGTTACCACTGGTTGGAGCTCTTGTGTTGGAGCATGAATATGATCTCCATGCTACTAACATTGTAAATGTTTTTTCACAAACTGATTTGACTCCTGGTCCATGGTAGGCCAATAATATCATGTGCACAACAAATTTTTAGCCAAGGTTATGCCACTCGAATGTGACCCACATATGCCTTCGTGTATTTCTTTCAAAGTGACATAAGCTTCCTCCTAGTTAAGACATCTAAGAAACATGTTATCGAAACCTCTACGATATAAGTTATCACCAACAATGAAAAATCATGAGGCTCTTCTGATAAAGGTTTTGTGTGAGTTAGGGGTTACATCAGTAGGGAATATACTTCTATGTAGATAGGTGAAAATGTCATGATCATATCAGGGTGAACCAAGACCAACAAACTCACATGAATTCTAACTTCTAAACCTCAAATGCTGGTATGAGAAGTTATTCCACAAGGAATTCATATTTTGAGCTATCCTTTGGTATGTCCAGTAATGACCCAATAGTTACCATTGCATCAACTACTCTGTTATTGATCATTGGTATATGCTCAAAGGTTATGCCAATGAAGTACTCCTTGCAGGTATCCACCATTTTCTTGTATGGTGTAAGCTTGTCATATTTTGTCTGATAATTATCATTGACTTGGTTCACTATTAGTTGTGAATCTCCATAGACTTGGAGCTCCTGAATTTTCCATTATATTGTTGTTCTTAATCCCATGATCAATGCTTCATACTCTGCTATGTTATTGGTACAAGGGAATGCCAATCTAAAAGACTTGGGTATAAAATCTCCTTGTGGAGTGATAAGCAATATTCGTACTCTCGACCCATGTTGAGTATGTGATCCATCAAAATATAATTTCCACTCCTTAGATGTTGTGAGAGTAAAGATGGATTCATCTAGAAATTTTGATATCAATGGGTTCTCTGCACATAATGGTGATTCAACCAACTGGTTTGCTATGACTTGTCCCTTGATTGCTTTTTGATCTACATATTCATTATCAAACTTGCTTAGGATCATTACCCATTTAGCCATTCGACCAATGAGTGTAGCTTTGGATAAAAAATATTTTAAAGGATCAACTTTTGAAATGAGCTTAACCTGATGTGATAACATGTAATGTCTTAACTTCTAGGATGCAAAAACAATTTCTAGACATGCTCAAATCCCACTAAGGTTGTACTGATATAATAGATAGCCTGTTCCTTTCTATTTTCATCATGCTAAGTTAGGAGAGCTCTGAGCACTGTTGAAGTTGTTGACACATATATAATCAAAGATTTTCCTATTATTGATAACATCAAGATTGGGGGTGTTGCCAAATAATTTTTGAACATTTGGAATTCTTGTCCCATTTGTATGCTACACACTTGTGAAGAAGATGAGTGAAAGGATGACACTTATTTGTAAGTTGTGCCATGAATCTCCTAATTGATTGAAGCTTTCCTTGAAGGTTCCTTAGTTGTTTAAGTGACTTTGGTGGTTCCATTTCCATAATTTGCTTCACTTTTGCTAGATCAACCTCAATGCCTCTTCGTGACACTATATATCCCAAGAGTTTTCCAGTGGTGATGCCAAAGACACACTTTTTTGGATTCAATCTTACACTGTATTTTTCAATCTTGTCAAAAATTGGACCTAGTATATCCAAATTTCCTTTCCTTGTTAATGATTTGGCCAAGATATCATCTACATAATCTTCCACCATTTTATGAATCATGTCATGAAATATTAGTTTCATTTCCATTTGATATGTAGCTCCTACATTTTTAAAACCAAAAGGCATTACATTCCAATAATAGGTTTCCCATGCACATGTGGATGTTGTTTTGTGCTGATCCTCTTTAGCAATCATGATTTGATTGTACCTTGAACATACATTGAGAAAGTAACCAAAAAGATCAAACAAACCACATTTCAAAAATGGGGAGACCTAAATGCTTAAATCATAGATGATGGGAATGTATCACAATGGATATATCAAGACAAGAAAGAGGAACTCCCATTAGCTGTGGACACAAGCAGAAAGGGATTTCAGCTGATGAAAAATATGGGTTACATGGCCACAGGTGGCCTTGGTCTAAACCAACAAGGAATAAGGGAACCAATAATCAAACTTGATTGACCAATTAAAGATAAATTGAATCAAATTATCAAAGTTTTGGTCAATTAAACATATGAATATCAATGAAATTGTTTGCAAAACAAATAAACTTTCAAAAAATGAAACATTTCAAAGAAAGATCAAATGAAAGCTACTTTACGAAATGAAAACCTTAACCCCATTAGGGGATTATGTCCATAGATGTGGAGTGCTGCAATCTAGACAAAATCTATGATATGCAAATAAAATGGATGAAATTATGAATTCAATTGTCTCACAAGCTCTCAAATTGATCAAATTCCAGATTCAATTCAAGAGAGTAAGTTTACTCAAAGCTTGGGGATAATTATTATGAAGAAATAGCTCACTATTTATAGATTTTATAAATTAGAATCAATCGTGAAGATCAAAAAGGCTAATCAATGGATGAAATCGAATGAGAGGAATAGACATGGATTAAGGACATATCAAACAGTTGATAATCCATAAGACATGGATCAAAGATTGAATCAAGGGTTTAGAATCCATGAGAGACCCAACTAATTCCCTAATTTTTAGGAAATATGTTGGAAGAATGTTGGAGATATTTTCATTTGGAGATAAATATTTGAATTTGAAAAAAGAATATTCCAAGGGAATATTCATTGTGCACATGGAAAAAGTTGGAGGATTTGAAATAAATTAGTCAATTAAATAATTAATTAAAATCATTTAATTGTGCAAATGAATGAGAGAAAAGCTTTAATTAAATAATCTTGAGAATTATTTAATCAAAGTGTGAAGAATGATAATTAATTAAGTAATTTAAATTATTTAATCAAGTGAGAATGAAATTAGTATAAAGAATAATGAATTAACTAAATAAATTTGATTTATTTAATTAATAGAAGAAATAACGAATTTAACTAAATAATTGATATTATTTAATTAAATGGAAGAATTGGGTGAAATAGACTAGAAAGTGATGTTAGTACATGAAAGAAAGTATGCGATATTATTAGGATAGTTTTAAGTGTTTACAAAAACAAGTCATTAGGTTGAAGGAAGTGGCCAAATGCATCTCCCAAACCTAGAATCTATCATGTCCTTCAATAGGCATCAACCTTCAATCATGTGATAAAGCTTGATCAAATCTGCAAATGGGTTTGAAGACCTACAATTTCAAATAATGCTGCTCCAAGACTTCAAAGTTTGTTTTCTTGAGTGTTATTTCTTATGTTATAGTTTTGAAATGGTGAAAAGACTAGGTATTTATAAGCATTTCTCTAATTTCCTAAAGATTAGATCTTGAAAGCCAACATTTGAATTTTGAATTCTGAATGTTGATAAGTGGATATGGGAGGTTGAGAGGATGATATGTGTTGGTATTAATGAGAGTATGAAATGGGTTTGGAAGATCGGAGGTGTTGATAGGTAGATGAGATGGGGTTGGAGGTTTTAAAGTGATGTGATGTGCTAAGAGGGATGAATGTTAAAACATTATGAGAAGCGATTGAATGCTAAGGTTGCGGGGTATGTGATGAAATATTTTGGGTATGAGAGGGGATTTTGATATGTAAGTGGAATGTAGGATTGAGGTTTTGAGATGAAATGGAGAGATTAGAAGAATATAAGAAAGATGAAGGATCATGAGGATTAGAAATAGACAGAAGATGTGTAGGATTATGATGAATAGAAGGTGGGGGTGTAGAAGGAGGTTGTTGCATAATTTGAGATGTCTCAAAATCATGGGGTAATTTGACACCTTTATTTTCCAATACAATGATATTGGTTGGGATGCTTCATGATATATCTATGTATCAAGTCTATGGCTTGGGTATCTTGGGCAAAGACCTCTAACGATGTTTGAGTCTTGGTCACTTGAATCATGATCATGGATGATGTAAGATGGAAATGGATTCTTCATAGGGATTTGGTGGACTACATCCTCAAAGGGTGTATCATGAGATGATGTGGGGAAATATTGA
Organism: Sequoiadendron giganteum; assembly: GCA_007115665.2. Classification (NCBI taxonomy): domain Eukaryota; kingdom Viridiplantae; phylum Streptophyta; class Pinopsida; order Cupressales; family Cupressaceae; genus Sequoiadendron; species Sequoiadendron giganteum. The sequence continues at coordinate 55,069,918 of CM021103.1, forward strand.
GAGGCTATAATTTGATTTCTTGCTTGGGACCTTGTGATAGGAATCTAAGAGAGAAAGACCTAGGAATGATGGGATGAAAAATGAGGATGATTAGGGATGATTGGGGTAGACCTTGGATTTGAGATAATGGAGATGATGAAATGGATAGAAAGAGGATAATGATAGAATAGATGGAAAGGGGATAATGATATAATGGATGGGGAGAAGAAAAATAGTGTCTCAAACTAAACTAGATCCTTGATAGATAATGATGGGGTTTTTTTTACACTAGACTTTGATAATCGCCTAGGCAAGGCTTGGATTTTCTCACTCAAGCTTGGATAATGACTCGAGTAAGGCTTGGATAAAGGATGGTTTTTTTTTTTTTTTGCTTGGATATTCACTTAGGTAAGGCTTGGATATGCTTACTTAGGCTTGGATAATCACCTAAGCAAGGCTTTGATGGGGATTTTGATATCAAGGACTAGGATCTAGATAGGCTCTTGACAAGATTGATTTTGATAGGATATGATATGGATTGTGATAGGATGATAAGATAGGTCAAAGATGATAAGGATTTGATATGATATAATAAGATTTGTATTTGATAAGAAGATTAAGATGATCAATGATAAAATTAATGATGATGATGATAAAGATGGGTTGATGGATGAAAATGATAAGATGAGGGAAAGATGATGAATTTTGGATGGATATGATGTAAATGGTTGATGTTTAAGGTAAAATGATGGCCAAGGAAGGGTCTCTTAGGTCTGCTCTAGGGATACAAAGGTCAAGTTTTCAAATTGAGCTCTCAAGATGGTCAAATGAATATGAAATGACATAGGTGCAACTTCAAGTGATAGAGGTGCCACTCTGTGGAGTAGAGGTGCAACTCCGTGAAACAAAGATGCATTTCTATAAATAGATGCACAATTTCACAAAATACTATGCAAAGGTATCTCAAAATGATGCACATGTGTTGGGGGATGATGTAGAGGTGTAGTTTGAAAATTTGAGATAGATTTTAATGATTTTGGCAAGAGACAATAAAACAAGAAGACATAATGGCTGAATTGACTTTCAAGGTAATAAGGATAATTTTAGCAATACATGTTGAGTAGTTTCACTGGTTTTACATATGAAAACATGCCAAGCAAAAGGTTACCATTAATGCACTAACAATCACTTCCAATTACTTACCAAATAATTTGAATGTATACCAAAATTGAAATTTAAGCTACATGTTCAAATATTTTAGTGCTAAAAAAATTGAAGAATATAATTAAAGACTTAAGACTCAAAAGTTATTTCACTAATTTATTTTCACAATGGTTTACCCTTCTAAACTAAGAGGAGCATGAACAAAATCATTGGTAATCTTACTAACCTATATATTATTAACAGTCAACTAACTCCTACATAGTCTAGGGATGGATTCCAAATTGAATTCATGATATCCAATATGAAAATTTGAGTATATTTTTTGAGTTCTATCTTTTACAATGATCCTAGTTGTTGTTCCCTAGCAATGACTATATATAGTGATCTCATAAGAATTTTGTTTCTCTATAATTTATGGTATAGGTTTCAAATCAGCTATTATATGACATCAAAACCTGAATGTGTTTGTATATTTGGATTCTTTTTGAAAAGTTATGTAATTTTTAAAAATGACATTTCATTTTAAGTTTATATACAAAATTATGTCTTCCAAATTGTTGGAGAGTAATTTTTTTAACAATGACAATTTGACAAGTGCTAATGATAGTACTGAAAGCACTAGCATAGTTTTGCAACTATTGCAACAATTTTGAAAGAACCAATAGTAGTCTCATACACCTCTCTACATAAATGAATAATTTTTCTTTATCTCAAATAAATCCCTTGACATTCTAGTTTTGACCATCTCTTTAAATTTCTTTGTTCATTTTGACTTCTATAGGGGTTTTCTAAAGCCTTGAAACTCTATATGTACATTATACAATCAAATTGGGCATGTTTAATTGAATTAAGTCTTGTAATTCAAGTACATTGAGATTCATTTGTGAGAGTTTATCCCATGTTCTTGAATTTCAAGGACAAAGAGCTCATTGAGAGATTTTATTATTGGACTTGGAGAGTGTACTAGAAAATTAATAGATCTTAATAAGGTCTATGGGATGAAGATCAATTGTAAATTATCACTTGGAGTACTTAAAGTGAGTATTTTATCATAATTAATGAAAAATTATCTAAAATATCTTGATTCTCGTTTCATATTGTTTATCTCTTTATTTTTTCCTTATTCTAATTCATATTATTAAAAATATTTCAAACATTTATTTACCCTCAATTTCAAACTCTTAGTAAATTCCATAAATTGATGACTAATATATAAAAAATTCATCCTAAATTATAGATTAGATAATCCTAAAGATACTTTCCTCACTTGACCCTTAATGCCTTCTTCAAAATGGTAACTTAACTATATTTTTTATAAATTAATAGAATTATCTATTGAGAAAAAATGTTTTCACTATATTATGTGTAAGAGCTAAAGATTATCTCTATATCCAAGACCACTTGCAAAAACAATGAAAACCTTCTACAATAGGGTATGCAAGAATATGAGTTTTCTTGATATTAAGACCTATCAAAATGATGATGAGGTATGAAGTATATCATATGAGTACAATGACCTTGCTTATATAGGTAAGGTGAGGAATATGATTAAACATGATTGTGACATGTGTCTTAATCCTATGACTTCTGACAACTAACAATCTAACAACCTAGGAATCAAGCATTACAAGCTAGATAAGATAAGTATTAGAAAAGTCAATTGAGACTTTTAGAAAGAATCTTATATTTTAAGCAAACCGAATCATGTGAATAAGTCCCCTAAGTCCCTAGCAAGATAAATTACTAGGTACAAGACATATATTCACATCAACATTATGAAGATACTTCTTTTAGATTCATATAAATTTATGATTGGTTTTGAAGGTGACATTATAATTATAATTTACAATAATAATTGATATTATTAAACTTTTAGGGGTTTAAATGTGTCATAGTGAGCAATACTATACTATCATAGTGAGCAATATCATAATATTTTGAGATTATTAATATAATTATTTTTAATATTTAAGAATCTATGGATAGTATTTCTTAAATTCATTATGTGGACTGATTATAAGGAAATTGATAAACATACAAGCATTTTGAAGTATTTCTAGAGGGAGAAGGAATAATGATTATAATTTGATCAAGGGTTTTTCATTTTTAATCCCTTTCTTCATTCATTAAAAAATTGGATGATAATGCATTTTATAGATATTTTCTATGGGATCAATTATAAGGAAATAAATTCAAAAATATAAGAACGATGCAAACTAATGTGTTGTGACATATTCTACGTAGGTTCAAACTATAATTTTATTTTTTTAAATAATTATTTCCAGCCCTATTTATTTTTATTTTTAAGTAATTTTTTTTTCTATTATTTTTATCGAGTGACATTATTCATAATGCATAGCTTTCCCTATAAATAAAAAAAATCATGATTATTGAAATTGAATCATTAGCTTAACATCTAGCACATGAATATTTTTTGGCAATTTTTATCAAGTATTTTATTTATTATTAATTTTAAATTAATTCTAACAAATTTTTTAGACCTTTATTATTTTGTAACACATTTCTCTTAGCATATTTATCATTTTTAAATTTATCTTTTTTCATTGAAACAAGGACATCTAGGTGGAGTGCAATGCATTTTTGGAGTTTTTTTTAACAATCTTATTTTTTCTAGTGTCTTGAATAGAGTTCATAATGTTTATTGTAATGGATTTACATTCATCATGATTTTAAAAAAAATATATAATATTAAAGAAAGCATAATATATATTATAAATTTGGTTAACTTAATACTAAGGGATACGTACTTAGAAAATGACATTTTTTCTAGTGTCTTGAATAGAGTTCATAATGTTTATCGTAATGGATTTACATTCATCATGATTTTAAAAAAAATATATAATATTAAAGAAAGCATAATATATATTATAAATTTGGTTAACTTAATACTAAGGGATACGTACTTAGAAAATGACATTTCCAAATGACGTCATTTGATTCATGAAACTTCATCAAGGGTTTGATTTAAGACTAGAAGGTTTTATTTAAGGGGGTTTGATTTAAGGAGGTTTAATCTAACCTTGTTCAATAAAATCCTTTCGATCATGGAACCTCTCAAAGCTTAAATCATTAATTTTTTTGAAAAATATGTGATTTCATACAAAAATTAGAATGTCATGGGACACACTAAAATGAGATCAATTCTATCCATATCATTATAAATTGCACATATCTTCCCTCTTTATGACATTATAATTTGTATAAATTATCTATATCTATATGTAAACTTCTTGCCTTCTGATGTCTTTCTTCATTGAGAATTTTTTAGTGAAAATGTACTTTATAAACCTTTTATATCTATAATTTTAGACTTCTTACTTTCTTAATTTTTTAAGATAAAAATAGACAACAACAAGATGAACAATCTAATAAAATATCAAATTTTATGTCACACTTCCAACCCCCAAAACAATAAACTTTATATAATATTAGACTTCTTACTTTCTTAAAATTTTAAAATAAAAACGAACAATAAAAAAATAATAATCTAATAAAATATCAAAATTTCTTTCACACTCCAATCAAAAAGAAAAATTCAATAAACTTTATATAAATCAAACATCTTCTCTTAACACACCATAACAAGTTGACAAAGCCCAACATTTCTATCTCACATAAGGTGTGAAACTTTCAATCCATGAAAATATTGAAAACCAAAAACTCCATTCAAATCTGATAATCAACATGGAAGGTGGGTGAAAGAGAAATTAAAGGGTTTTGGAGGGCAGGGCCACATAAAGTGAACTTCTCAAAAGTTTTGGATTGTCTAGAAAATTAAAGCAAGGAGGAAGATTCTCTACAAATATCATCCCTAAACATTCTTATTTCCGTACACCTGAGTTGGCTTAATGGTGGAGAACTTGTATGCTTGAAAGAGAGGTCACAAGTTCAAATTCTACGGGGGGTAAAATATGTACACTTCGTATTGTGGAGCACAAGTTAGGTGCCTCCCTCATATTGGAAGTACGAAGAGTCCCATATACTATAAGCCATCTATAGATCCAAAAACAGACCACCTGAAGAGTCCCATATACTATAAGCCATCTATAGATCCAAAAACAGACCGCCTAGTATCGAGGACTATAAAAGAACTTTTCCTATCCTTTTTTTTTCCTCTAACAAAAAAAAACATATATTTGACCCCACCATATTCTCCTTAAACCACTCACCAAACCCACCAACTTTGTCCATTAACTTTTACAAACAAATACATACATCATATTTTTTCATTTATTAAAACATAAATTTGACAAAACAAGTGAGCATAAAACCCAATAAAATAAAATATTCAACGTAGGCACTGTTTACGAATGGGATGACACGCCGACCGGAGTGTCTGCCGGCACACATACAAAAAGTCTTACACGTGTCACGGGACTTTCATGCACATAAACTTACCTTCACTGAATCTGCCATGGCATGGGCATGGGCATGGGCACGCAAGTCGATGGCGTGTGCGGCAAGACAGACGGGGACCAATCATCTCAATTGGCGCCATATACAAGTGGGTGAGAAGAGAAATGGGGCCCACTCCTTGCCCTTCCCGCCAAATGTTAAGGTGGAGTCCAGTTGTCACTGGAATCCGCGCGTACAATTTGCCTATCTACTACACTTTGGGATGCCACGTAGCATCTCAGCTCTTATAGTTGGAGTTGACGGCCTCAACTACTTCGTAGAATACAAATATCATCGTTTCTGGGAATTAAATTTGACGGTCACCTTTGGCTGTCAAATGGTGTTTTTGTGTTGGGAAACATTTATTTATGTTTCAAGAGTGTACTTTTGATCTTATTTATTAATTGATTGAAAATTAAAAATCTGTTGTATTATAATTATCATTTAATTAATAAATACGATCAAAGATCCATTCTCAACGAGGTTGGATAGATAATAGTTTTGTGTTATGTGGATCTCTATTTCCTATGTTTGAACACTGAGACTAAAAAAAGGCTAAAAAGTTCACAATTCTAATGGTGAAAATTTGCATAGTGATGTCCTTGCCTCTTATGGTATGGGGCCGCTTTCACTAGATTGTGTTTCTTTAATTGAAATAATGCATTAAAAATACAAAGAAATTGAAAGTCAACTTTCATTGTGTCTTATGTAATAACAATTTTATAAGTAGCATCTTTTTTATTATTAAATTTGGTCAATGATTTTATTTTAGTACGTTCTTACTTTTTTTATACATTAGTTTTAATCTTTAAATTTTTTATTTGTTATGTTAATACAGATTTTAAGGTGTGAAATCAATCTAAGTCATTTTTACTTGTAGATTTGAATCTTAAATTTTTAGAATTCAATTTTCAAATCAAATTTTATTGACCTTTTTGCTATTAATTATTTTAAATTAATCTAACATATAATTGTGTGAATTTGTAGGCTACATTGTTATATTTAAGGACATTTTGTCTGTAGTTGAAATGATAAAAGAATATCTACATCCAAGATTACTCATAGATTTGAATCTTAAATTTTTTACAATTCAAATTTCAATTTTTTTTTTTTTAATCTTTTGCTACTAGTTGTTGTAAATTGATCTAACATATATTTGTGTGAATTTGTAAGTTACATTGTTTTATTTAAGGATATTTTGTATCTAGTTGACATGATAGAAGAAGACCTACATTCAAGATTACTTGTAGATTTGAATCTTAAATTTGTAGAATTCAAATTTGAAATCAAATTTTATTGATCTTTTGCTACTAATTGTTGTAAATTGATCTAACATATATATGTATGAATTTGTAGGTTACATTGTTTTATTTAAGGATATTTTGTATCTAGTTGAAATGATAAAAAAAGACCTACATCCAAGAGCATCCATGATTCATCCATAAATAGCATAAGTGAAACATAAAAATTATATCATTTGGTTATAAACCATGTTTTCATATTCATGATTAAATTAATTCATTTAAGAACTTGACCAAAGGAGAATAACTATTTGCCTAACAAGTTCTCAAATAATGTTTGTTGACACCATCCCACTTCATACATAGTTACAACAAGTTGAGGCATATCGACAATAATTGTTAACTATTTGCTAGTTCATTAGTGTGGGTTATGTTCATTTTGATGTGCTAGGTTGACTTCTACAAGCATATATATTAGCTTTACATGCACAAACATGACCTAAAGCAAGATATAGATTCAATTTAAAAATTTGTGAGGCATTCATCTTGATAAGACCCCTTTTTTTCTTGCATATTGATGAATCAATTCTTGACATCTTTTGTACTATATTCATTAATTTGAATTTTGAGCTAAGTATAACACAACTTAATTTATTTAATTCTATAAAATTCACTTATGCATTTATTGTTTTGGTCCTAGCACCTTATCTTATGTTAGATTTATTCATTACTGTATTCTAATTGATTTACCTAAGATATTTATGTGAAAGTGTTTTTATTTCTTTACATCAATTGGTGAGCTTATCATTCTTACACCTCCTGAGGTTCATTCCTTCTTCATTAGAGTTTTAAATCTACCTTATCTCATACCATATTTTATTTTTTAGATCTCATTAGGGTTTGGATTCACTTTTGTTTGTGCTTCATTGCTATTACTTTCTTAGCATTTTTTTTTTATGTGTGATCTTGTTGTCCTCACACCCTAGCCATGCTTATTTTGACCTCTAGGGTTTTCCTTGTTGTTTTATTTACAAATTTGATTGCTTGATATTTTTTTGATGTTATATCAAGTCTTTCCATCCTTTATATATCATTCATCCCTTAAGATTTTGTGATTTTTTTTAGCATTCCAAGGTCTTTTCTAAATCCTCATTTTCTTTTATGGAGAAGCCTTTGTTTAAATCCTTATATATCCTATTTTTTGAGAATGGTATTTTTATGGTGTTACCATGGGTGTTATTATTTAGCTTGAGGTTGAGAATTTTGATCATGAGGAACATTTGGAACAAAATAGTTTTGTACATGAGCTTGCTAGTTTGGTTTGATGTTGATTGTTTTAAGCATTTGTTTGAGGCCTAAGGTTACCTCTTCAAGTTCTTTGAATTGTGCATCTTCCCCTCCTCATTCTACTCAAGCCACTTTCTCTTTTCAACCTCCACCTAATTTTTTTAATAAAAAGGGAGTAAATTTTTTATTGAAATCAAGAAATAATTAGTACAAAGGGATCAAAGAACACATAGGCTCCCAAGAAACAAAGAACAAAAACACCCAACCAAGAAAAAAACCACAATCCACACCACCACAAACACCTTATCCATCCATATCCTCAACGATGACCCTCTCCAATTCATGACAATAATCAGGGGAATAATTGTCCCCATTCCTCAATCTTCCAATCATCAACATGCTCTGAAGCCCACTTAGCCAGACAGTCAGCAACCTTATTCCATTCATGCGAAATGTGGATAAAAGACACCACTTACAACATAGAGCACAACTGCAAAATCTGACGAACCACCAAGGCAAGTTGCCAATTAACCTCAGATACCTTTTTTCTCGTGCAACAAATTAACCATAATCTATGAGTTAGATTCATAGATAATCCTACGCCAACCCAAAGCACAATCATGCTAAATAGCCATGAGAATCGCCAACCCCTCCATAAGGTTGTTAGAATGTTGCCCTGTGTGAATGGAGAAAAATAAAATAACTAAATCGGAACCGTCTCTTCCAACTCCACCAATGCCAACAAGTCCCAGATTATCCCTAGAGGAGCCATCTATATTAATCTTCAGAACATCCACCAGAGGAGGCAACCATCTTCCAACCCTTTGAACCTTCTTTTTAACCTGTTTACCTCTTTTGACATAAGCAGAGACATAAATCAACCCCTGTAAGCCCAATCTATTCACAATCTAATCATCACCCCTTTCCAAAGGATAAGCCACATCACATTTGGCTTCCACTGTCTCTTGGATCATACCAAATTTTTTGTGCCAAACCTGTTGAACCATCAGCCTATCCCCACCAAAGATCCTCTGATTCCTTTCCAACCAAATTTTCCAAAGGAGGAAAGTAGGACCAATGCACCACACAATCTAAAGGAAATAGGTCTGGGAAGGAGGTCTTCCTAAACTGCTCTAAAATTCGACAAGGGAAGAAACATGAATAAAAGGGTGTTTCCAAACACCCCACCAAAAATACCAAAGCAACATAGAATAAGGACAACAACAAAAAACAAGTGAGAAGAATCCTCCTCCTCACTGCAGCTGAACAAAACACAAATAGAGGGACCTTGGAATCCTCGCTTCCAAATATTACCCCAAGTCAAACATCCATTCCAAGCCAGAGTCGACATGAAACAATTACACTTTGGCCAAGAAAAATTGTTCCACACATGCTTCCACCAAGGGACCTCCACCCCACTGAACTTATGAGCCAACAACTCTTGATAGCCACTAGCCATAGTGAAAGAACCCTTAGGATCTAGGCTCCAAGCAAGAATATCCTTATTCCTAAGGGAGCTACAATGTCTACCAACCAAAATATTTTGAAGCTCAACACACTCCTCCTCCATCCCAACCACAGGCCAATCACAAGGATCCTTCGACCTATCCACCTCCATCTGCCCACATGGATAAGAAGCCTTAAAATCAATCACCCTTGACCAACCATCCTCTAGGAAGCACTGATAAAGATTCAAAAAATTAGCATACTGGCGCAAAATGGGGGGGAATTTTTTCCCAAGAATCTAACCAAAAGAGGGCCTCAACCCCCTATTACATATCCAGAACAAGCCCTCCTTGATCAGTGCAACCCCTTTCTCAAGCGTTCCCGAATCACATAACCTTTCCCCATGAGAGGAAACCTAGGAATCTCCTCCTTCAGAACCCCCAAAAAGTACTTGTGAGATAAAATGATGGCCTAGATATGATCTTGCTCCACACACCACCTCCAATAAAGCTTTGCAGCCAACACCAACCTTGACCAAGTTGATTTCCATAATCCAAGACCCCCAAACTACTTTGGGCTACACATAATATCCCACTTCACAAGGCTCCACTTAGAAGAGGACAAGCTGCCCGCCCATAAGAATTATCTAGCCAAAGAATCCAACTCCTTCACAAACCCAACCAGAGCCACTTGGAGCATACATCTATAAATAGGAAGATCTTGCACCACAAATTTAAGCAACTGAACACACCCAATGAAGGACAACCATCTATGAGTCCAATGATTAACCTTCGCATGAAACTTTTCTAGAATATTCTGCCATGACTCCCTAGGGAGACTACTAGGAGTGATAGGAATGCTAAGATAGGTTAAAGGGAGAGACCCAATCTAAAACCTCAAAATACGAGCAATCCTTTGCTGAATAAATTATGGAGTATTGAAGAAGAAAATGGAAGATTTATCTTCGTTAATCATTTGACCAAAAGCAACCAGATAAATATCCAAAGCCTTATGCAAATTCGTGGCTTCTCTAATCTTAGCCATACCCATCAAAGTAGTATCATCCATAAATTGCAAGTGAGACTAAGGAGGCAAACCATTTCCCCACACCCAACCCTAAATAAAACCCAACTCCACATTATGTTTCACCAATCTCCCTAGACCTTCAGTAAGAAGAATAAATAAATAAGGAGAGAGAGGATCCCATTGACGAAGGCCCCTAGAAGCATTAAAAATAGAAGAAGGCTCACCATTTATTAACATCGAGAAAGAAGTGGAAGAAACACAAGACATAACCCATTGGACCCACTCTTCAAAAAAACCTAAGGCAATGAGATTTTTTCGCAAGAAGGACTACTTAACTCTGTCATAGGCCTTTGCCATATCTAGCTTGATGAACATAGCCTTTTCTTTTGAGGTTGCCATAAAATGAATGATTTTAGCAGTAATGACCACCCCATCCAAAATTTTCCGATCCTCCACAAAACCACTATGTTCCTCAGAGATAAGCCATCTAAGCCAATGCTTCATCCTTTCAGCAATCAACTAGGGAATGATTTTATAAACTACATTACAAAGGGAAATAGGATGAAATTGACTTAGTCGATTTTCCCCCTCACATTTGGGAATGAGGGCAAGGAAGGTAGAGTTCAAAGCCCATAGCATCTTCTTATTCCTCTTAGACTCACGAACCACCTCCAATAGGTCTAGCTTAACGATATCCCAAAATTCCTGATAAAACTCAATCAGGAAGCCATCAAGGCCCAAAGCTTTCCCTTTCTTCATCTGGAAAACAATAGCCTCCAATTCCTCCAGTGAGATATAGCTTATAAGATGCTCGTTCATCTCCCTAGTAACCAAGGAGGGGATACAAGATAAAACATGGTTCTCTTGCACCAAACCATCATGAGAATCCTCTCTAAATAAATAAACAAAGAATTGTGAAGCTTCTCTAGACATATCTTGTCAAGAAGACAAATGTTCCCCCTGCCATTCACAAGAACATGCATAGAATTACCATATCTCCCGACTTTCATCGAATTAAAGAAGAAAGAAGTCTTTTTGTCCCCCTCTTGTAACCACTCAACACGAGCCTTTTGTTTCTAATAAATTTCCTCACGCAACTCACTTTCCTCCAAAGCTTTCACAACCCTTGCCTCCTCCCTAAGTAAATCCTCTAAAAGAACAAACCCCCTTATCTCCTGAGTGATGACATCCAAGTCAACTTGAGCATCCACCTTAGCATGAATTTTTTTTTCCAAAACATTGCCTGTTCCACTGTTTGAGCTGATATTTCACATATTGCAATAGTTTGGAAAAATAATACATAGCAATTCCATGTGCAGGTCTTCCCATCTGCCACCATTTAGCCATATGCACCTGTACAGAAGAATCTCTTAACCACATAAGCTGGAACTTGAAAAAAGGGGGATCAAGAAACATGAGTCGAAATAACATATAGCTTAATAGGCCAGTGATCCGAGCCCCTCCAGTCCAAGATTTCAGAGCAAGTAGACCACAATCCACCAATCCAGGAACAGGAAACCAAAAAATGGTCAAGTCTCTCAGCAATACAATTCTCTCCCATTCTCCTATTCTTCCAAGTAAACTAACCATTACGAGGCTTAATGTCAACCAAATTCAAGGCAGATATGTTATCACGAAAAAGGAAGGCAAAAGGCTCCAGCCTCTCAATACCACCCTTCTTCTCATCTAACTCAATAATGACATTAAAATCACCTACAATAATCCAAGGTAAAAAAGGAGCAAGGCTTTGAATAAAATTGATATGAGACCACAATAACTGCTTACCAGGAAAATCCATTGGTGCATAGATGTTTGAAAGAAGAATAGTTTCCCCCGACTCCAAACTTGAAGCAATCATAATGATGGAAGACTTGGATGAAACCCACCAAAGAGGACGAATCATCAATGGATTCCACAAACAAGCCACACCCTTGCATTACCATGAGCCCCAATACACTGGAAGTCACCCCGCTCCCACAAATTTGGCAACAAACTAACCATACCTTCAATAGATAACTTATTCTCTTGTAAAAAAAGAACATCAGGAGATTGAATTCTCACCAAATCATGAACAATTTTTTGTTGAGGGCCACTGTTCAATCCCCTAACATTCCAAGAGAGGGCAATAATTTCAGAGGGTTAAAGAAATGGGAATCTAGGGTCTTAACAGATCCAAACTCCACCAAAGTCTCCCCCATCATCTTTAACTTTTCTAAGTCCTTCTTTCTCCCAACTTTGGAAGACTTCTCAACAACCCCTTTCTTTTGGTCTTTCTAAAGAAGTCCCAATGAAGGAGAGGCCTCACTGCCTTTTACCAAATCAGTTCCCACTTTCACCAATGGAGTAGAGATCTCTCCCTCCCCCAATTTCAAATCCACAAGAGTCTCGGGCCTCCCATGAACCACCAAACTAAGATTCATGTCCATTTACAAAGCACCAACCTCTTGAGAAAGCTGGTTGTAATCTGGGATAATGCCCTCCCAAACCACTTCTAAAGCACCCTAATCCATAATCATCATACTTCAATTCACCTCCTGCTGACTAAGATAATCCAGAACCTCAAATCTATTAAAGGTATCACCTTCCTATCTATCCTTAAGAGTCCACTTTTGACCACGGTTCCTATTATGAGCCTTAACAAGAATAAAACCCTTAGCACCTGCATCCACACCAGGAATGGAATCCTTGCCTTTTTCAACCTTAGAGGGTTGCAAGGAGGCTGAGTAGTCTAAGACTCAATAGATTTAGACCTCGGGAACCTTCTTTGTAGATGGCCATATTCATGACATAAACAATAATGAAAGGGAAATGTCTCATAATCAAGTTGCTACACCCAAGAATATGAACCTGCACGAATTTCCAAAGAATTTGGAAGAGGGTTACTTAAATCAATCTCAACACAAATACGAGCAAATGTCATTACCTTTCTATCCTAAGTTTGTTGAGAAGGACCCACTGGTTTCCTCAATAGTGAAGCAAACCTATGCAAGATGTCATTGCACCAATATTCAACTAGAAATCTAGGGAGATGCACCCACATCGAAACTTGATTCAGGAGCTCCTCCAAAGGATCAAATCCTGCATACCAAGGTTTAATAAACAAACCAATTTGATTGTGGAAATAAGGCCCACCTTCAAAAAACCCTATTGTGGTCTACCATGTAGTTAAAAGTCACCATGAAGTAACTATTCACCAACAACATTATGTCCATCTCACCCTCTGGAGACTAGGTCTGTTGAGCCCACGACTCCAAAAATTGGAGTGAAACTCTCATTCCCATGAATTTGCAAAGCAAGGCATGCTTCGAGAAATACTTAATATCCTCTGCAATAGATTTTGGTTGAATTACCAGCACTGACATATCCTTGGATCATTCTAGACAACTATTGGTGTTTGGAATACAAGAACCACCAAACATAACAAATCCTCCATTCCTTGATTCATTTGAAAATAATTTGTTATCAAAAACCCTCGATGAACGATTTGGAGAAGAAGCCCCAACTTTTGCACGAAAATCCAATGGAGATTTAGCCCTCGATGTCTCTCCCGAAGCCATAGCAAAAGAAGAAACAAAACCCACTTAAACCTTCACAAAATTATTAAAAACAAAACCTTCGAAGCAAGGGCACAGCAAAGGCCAAGCACCAAGAGATCAATTCTCCACCAAAATGAGCATACACAGATAAAACCAACACCGAATAAGAACAGAAGAGAATGACCTCGCAAGAAAACAAACCCCGACACCCTCAAACTCCCCCCCTCCACTCGAGCAAATAATTAACTAGTAGGAAAAACCGATAATATGAAGTGTAGTAGATAGAAAGAGAACCCCAAAAACCATAAAAAACCCCACCCCCTGAACAACAAACACACCCCACACTGAACACAACTTGAAAATGGACATGCACATAGAGGAAGACCACATGCATACCACGGCTAAGAGGCCACGAGCCTGCAAAAACCCCATGCACAACCTCCCCTCATCGCTGTCATATAAATCCAACCTCCACCTAGGTTTATTCGTTAGTTTGGTATGCATTTTTTCATACCTCCCACTTCCAACTTGGATGTTACTGTTATGTCTACTATTCCTAGTATTCCATCTTATTACCCCTTTATTATTGCTACTCCTACTTCTACCTTTGTTGTACCACATTCCAATTTTTCTTTCATACCTTATTGTTGGCACCATGCATGCTTTCTATCTATGTCATTTCATTGTAATTAGTTAACTAGAATTAGTTCAATGGGTGTGTGCATAATTGTAGTCCAATTAACTAGAGAGAACACACACTTCACTCTTGTAAGACTCGATCACTAGAAATTATACATGTAGGCTTGATTAATTCATGCTAGGGTGATGTTCTTATAAAACCCTACAATTGTAATGAAATTAAGATATAGAGAATGAATGAATGAAGTGTTGAAGTTCTACCAATTCTCTATTGCATGCCAATTGTTTAGGTTAGCATTTCATTATCTTCAACAACAAATAGATATCCAATATCGCCCCAAGATTTTTAAAATATTCTTCATGCGACAGATAGTGATAGAGGCATAGATTGCCCCATCTAGAGTCTAAAAGTAATTTATTTGCTCCCCTTATCTTAAGTTTTAAAATTGATTTAGGAGAAATTTTAAGGATTTCTAAATTCCTTAGAGAATTATATATAGATATATAGACATATATATGTATATATCTAGATTTTGGAATTCCTTTTGGATGTTAATC
Organism: Sequoiadendron giganteum; assembly: GCA_007115665.2. NCBI lineage: Eukaryota > Viridiplantae > Streptophyta > Pinopsida > Cupressales > Cupressaceae > Sequoiadendron > Sequoiadendron giganteum. The sequence goes on from CM021103.1 coordinate 55,085,210, forward strand.
CAAAGCCATATCAATAACTATCTATATACACACAAACATATATACACACATATACATACATACATATATACATGTATACATGTAGATATATATATGTGTATGTATGTATGTTACATATATATGTATCTATACATATATACATGCATGCATGCATGCATACATATAACACACACACACACACTTCACTCTTGTAAGACTCAATCACTAGAAATTGTATGTGTCGACTTGAGTAATTCATGTTAGGGTGGTGTGCTTATAAAACCCTTCAATTGTAATAAAATCAAGATATAGACAATGAATGAATGAAGTGTTGAAGTTCTATCAATTTGTCTATTGTATATCAATTGTTTAAATTAGCATTTCATTATCTTCAACAACACATAGATAGCCAAGAGGGCCCCAAACTTTGTAAGATATTCTCCAAGTGATAGATAGTGATGGGGTTGTAGATTGCCCCATCTAGAGTTTAAAAGTAATTTATTTTCTCCCCTATCTTGAGTTTTAAAATTGATTTAGGAGCAATATATATACACACACATATATATTCATAGGCCTTGATTTCAGCTTCAATGCTCGAACCATTTGTAGCCATAGTATAATAATTTTGTACTGCCTTCCAAATATCAAATCCAAGGGAAAATAGATAACCTTCCATCCTTGTCTTCCAAAATGCATAGTGTGTGCCATCAAACATGGGGATGTCCTTCTTGTGTGTCATCCTAGATCTACCTCAAGCGATTAAGCTTTCTTCCAACGAACCTTGCTCTGATACCAATTTTTTAATGCACAAGACAATTGAGAGGGCGGGTGAATCAGTTGTACCTTAAACTTCAAAACCCTTATACACATTCAGATCCACATTCATTCATTAAACCCTTAAATGGGATATGATGATTTAACATGAAAAACAAATAACTGAAACTGAAATTGTAGGAATTGAGATATAGATCATAGAACATGTTTGAGTCACTCAAGGACTCAAGCTTCCCAGATCATCTGTAAAAACCAACAACAAACTTCTAGAAGAGGGAAAAGCAAGAACATGAAATTGCAACAATGGATGCAAGATGTGCCAATATGTAATACTCAAGTTTGCAATAATATATTGAACTTACACAACTGAAAAATATCTCAGTTGAGTTTGCTTGGATATGTAAGCCTTGCTTATATAGGCAAGGAGTGTGTTGGAGTATGGACAAACACTGAGAGGGGGGGTGAATCAGTGTCTGAAAGATAGACCTTAAATTCAAACCTTCTTAAACTTTGACCAAGACTTTCAATTTTGATATCCTTTCTGTTGATAACAGGGCATAGTAATTGCTTTGAGAGCATTTATGACAACATTAACTTAGTTCATTTTTGACAACTTATTCCAATTAAAACTTGTGTGAGATATCTTGCATTTGCAAAAGAGATGACAAACATAGTTTAACAATCAGTGCATGATGACAAAACAGATGTAACTCATAAGACTGTACATGAAGACCAACATTGTCTAATCACTTTAGGACCACTAAATTTTAATGCAGACTTATGAGATACTAAAAAAACTATGCAATGGAATGACATATGATAAGAATGAAACAACTAAGAGCTTTAGTACATCATTACAATTCTTGAGCTATGAAACAAATGAATACTTTAATGCTTTCTTTTGAATCAAAATTTTCAACAATGATAGAACACTTGTGCAAGACATTTTGATATAAACATTTGCAGAGATGAAGGAACTAATATTCAACAATGTTCAGACTAATAAGAACAGTCACTCACAAAATCATCACAATCTTGAAGCATTATCACATCAAAGCAATGGAATCATAAGACAAAAAATTTGCTGAGTGGAAAACCCTCTTGGGGTAGAAAAACCACTCCAGAAAATGATGCCTCACTAGCTTAACTTCAAAAAACCACTATATACAATGCCTTACTGGGAAAATTTTAGAGCACCCACTCTAGAAGCATCAACCCCTTACAAATTTAGAAACACCCATTCCAAGGAGCACCAATCCCTTCTACAAAAATCAAAATAATAGTAATATCAGAGGGTTTCTTTGTTTTCAATTTAACTCACATCTGCCTCTCTTTCTAATCTGTCTAATATCTCGAAGATTCAACTTGAATCTAAAAAATACCAAACACATTAAATTTTCATTTTTTGCACCATATTTGCAAGGTTTTGTTACAAAGCTTTTTGCACTAACATTTTTTCAAAATTCCCAACACACAACAGTGACTAATCACTATTTTTTTATCTTTACAAAGTATGCACATAATGTATCATGTATCTTTTTTTGAAGGTTTCAGTTGAAATTGAATACAATCATAGTTATGTTTCAAAAACCATTAATGCAATGACAGGTGGGCTGCAAATAAAGCATCATTTCAACACAAAACGTCTTCAACCACCAAGATCTGAACAATTCAAAAAAGGATAGTCGTTTTTCATAACACAATGATCACAGGTCTGAATCAATCAAACAACATTTGCATAAATCTTATAATGGAGAAAGAGTAACCGAATGAAAAGAATGATATCTTGCCAGAACCCACCGAATCTTTTCCATATTTGAGCATAACGAAACAATAACTACTTTATAAAACTTTCTTCAAGCAATGGAAATAATACCTATTTTAAGGAGGAATGAAAACAAAAGAATACTAAAAGAGTCATTGCACAATTGCCCAGTTGAAGATCTTCATCTTTTGAGTTGCGCCTCTTCTTTCTCTAACTACCACAGTTAAGTTCATGCCAAATGACTGCAACCACAATCCCATGGTGTCAACTAGGGTTCTATTCGCTTGTACATAACAACTTTACCCTAAACTCATTCAAAACAAATTCACAAATAATAATCATTTGAAATCCATAAACAAAAACATCATCATAACCTTTGATACCATTGCCCCTGAATCCTTTATTGAATATAATCATTTTTCAAGTCCGCGAGAAAACAAAACATTATCATGCCACAAAATATCTGCCGACAAAAAAAAATCATATCTGTTGTCAGTGGAGTTTAGTCACATGAAAATTGTGACTTAAAAATTTAAGCCCGATACAATAAAATTGTCGATACAAATTTCAATATGACTTTAATCAAAGTCATTCACCATTGTGATAAAGCTCGATACCATAGACTTTATCAAACAATTTAATAAAATTCTTTTGAAACCGATGACAAGCTATTAGCCATGTACCTCATACAACCCAATGCCTTTACAACATTTTAACTCTTCCAAAGTTAACTCCAAATTTGAATGCAAAGTAATCAACAAATTATGACCAAATACCAAATGCTCAAAGAAATCCAATAGGGTTTAGAAAATATAAACCATGCAACCACTTTAGTCACCTTTTGATGCTGAAGTCACAAACAATGTGACACATTTCATATACCTTTCGAGCCACAAGGTGACTTTTCTTAAGTCACATGTATTTAAAATATGATTAAACAAGATGCCAAAACAATGACCATGTAGTTTAACATCAATATATCTCCCTCTTAATGAATATCAATGAAGAGAATATGTACAAGTTTAACACTTGTAAGCTTAATATACCACAATCTGAAAGACTTATAGAGATAATAAGTCATATGTACCCGAATAACCATTCCATATACCTGAAACAACCGTGGCATGCAATAATGAAGAACCATCCTAACAAAATGAAACTATCTGACAAACTGATAAGCATTGTCCACATTAGCTTCATCATATAGAAACTTGAAACCAAGATTCATGCCTGGAAGCAAATGATCACTATGATCAATATGAAATGATCAAACTGAAAAACCTGAACTTGTCAAGATAACAATGTCATATATCTAAAGAAAATGCATGCCCTGAAATAAATGCATGTCTTGTCACAATGAACACTATGTCAAATATCAATATCTACATATACATGTACAAAAAACTGAAACCTGTAATTGCAATCATCATGTGCCATCAAGATCATATCATGTCAACATTAACTTTTCATCTAAATATCTTGCATTCATCAATCCAAAGAATAGAACCAGTGATGTCATGAACCCCATTAAATAGTTTTGGCATCAAGGACAAACTAACACATAAACAACTGATGGCCAACAAACTCCACCTTTGTCCTTGATGGAAAAACACATATCATCTCTCCCCCTTTTTGCCTCAATGACAAAGAATTAAAGTAGAGAATGTGAGATGCCATGAATATAAACAACTGAAACCAACCAACACTGTAACCATCTGAAAGGAAAAATCAAGAATCAAAGACTATTGACATATCATTACTTCAGTCAAATAACTTTGTGTCATATATCTCCTTGTGTAAATCACATGAGCAATCATAATATTTTTGCATCCACAACACTTAAAGAACCTATTTTCCAATTGTATAAACAATGTTACCAACATGAATAAACATGTACCAAGGCATCAACTATGACAACATCAAAGGTATTATGAGCTTCTTCAAAGCAAACAAGATTCTCAAGAATCTCACTGCAAACCTCTTTCAAGCACAAGATTGACATAAAACATGATAGTATTCAACATCTGTCATAATATCACAAGAATCTACACCAGTTTAAAGCACACTTGTGAGAAAGAAAAATCTCAAGATACTCTTATCAATTATCCTTGCTCCCCTTGAATCACTGCACTGTGTAGAGGATAACTATGACTATTATTGTAACTTATCAACAACATGCTCATCAATTGCATAAGGAATAAATAGATAGAGGCAGCAATTGTAATCACATCTTCATTGCTCATGATACATAGATTATTCAACATATAATTTCCACCAAAGGTTGTATACACTCAAAAAGGCGCTAACACATCTCCAGATAACACTAGCAACTCCTATACACTTTCAAACAAAACACTTAAATCGAATATGATTTTATCTTCATAAGTACTTCTCCTAGTTGCTTATATCAACATATCTACATAAGAAAGAAAAACATACTCCCATCATGCACCTTAACTTCATACACAACCTTCACAAAGTATTAGAATAATATCAATAAAGCAAAGGCTAAATCATATATGAAGTAATACAGAGTCCCTGATAGAGTAAATGAAGAATACTATCACTTTCGTACTGCACAAAGATAAGCAAAATATAGGCTCAAACTTCAATTCTCTTCCCAGTCTGACAACAATCTTTCATTTATCTTATCTTCTCTCGTATAGCCCATGTCAAAACACTGCAGCGATGACTGGTGCAAAAAGTAGATACACAACCATTGCATGGACAAAGCACCCAAACTAGATTCAGATAGAATAGAGTCAAAACCAAGTAAGACCAGACTGCAGTAGAAACCAACTTTTTATAAGGAGATACTCACACAAGAAACCATCTCATACTGAAACTTCTAGAAGAAGAACCACTTTCATGACTGAAAAAGAAGCATGGCTAAATAGTGCATAAGCAGGAGTGAAAACTTACTGTCACCTGAAGTTGTAACAGAAACCAACATTGACACCTTTTGCTCATCAAACAAAAATGCCAAAACAAAAACTATCCTCTATACTGTCAGCTAATTTCACTGTTATCAAGATACACTGATATAATTTGCCCTTTTGAAGGACACAAGAGATAAGCATACATACCATCAAGCAAGGGAATTCAACCTCATAACACTGTCTCCCTCTACCACTAAGCATCATGCAAGGACTTCTTCAAATTCAAAACATTATCTCTCTCTCGAAGACAAAGCAATTACACACTATTGTATTCCTTAAGAAAGAGATCACAGTAGCATAAATAAAGACAAAGAACATTGAGATAGTCACTAACAAACCTGTTACTGTGACTACATGATAATTCACTTCACTGCTCTATACTGCTCCAACCATTTACAATTGAGAAAGCTCACTGCAATTCCACCATTAACAACACCACATCAACAAAGAGCCACTGTCATCACTGTCACTCTTACAAGGTCCATTGAACAAGCAATATTCATGAATCCCATGAATCTTGATAATATGCAAGATCACATTTGTTGAGAAGGACAATGCATATACTATTATTATCAACAACATTTATCACATGCAAATACACCATTCACTATGCTAAGAGTTCCTTCTAACTTTGTAGAGCTGCATCTTATGAATTGAGCCATCAAAGCATCAAACTCACCAAAGAATTGTCATTGTACTTCAAAATTGAATTCCTTAACAACCTATAATAGTTGATCTGTTATACACAGTACTATAATCATGATGATCTCTATTATATCCAAGGCTGTCAATATTTGAGAATTCTTATTTAACATAAACCTCCAATATTATATGCAGACCTTCATAATCAATTCAACCAGAATAAAACAGAATGAAAATTTGACATTTACAAAACTCTTCTTTACTTCTTATACCACCAATAGAAAAAGCATACTGTCATACCTCATTCATGACTTCATAGGGGTAAAATGTGTTACCATAATAGACCCCCCCTGAGTATTTTCTTCTTCTCAAGACCTGGATGGTATCACATGTGCAAGGAGTGCACAAGGAGTTTTCACAAATTCATCTTTATTTCTCTTCTTGTCATCTTGATTGCCCTTTCTTCTCCACACCAATGTATTCTTTTTCACTTGTTTGTTTAATGTACTTGTCTTTCTATTAAATCTGCATTGTTGTACTTTATGCCCAATGTTATTACATCTGAAACAAATGATCTTGTGACTGATTTGAGGAACAAAAGACTTCGTAAAGACATTTCGAACTTTGTTCCCTTCATAGTTATCACTTGTATTCATTCTAAAATATTTTCTAAAATGACCAAAGTTGTTACAATTGTAACACACCACATTCTCATTTCTAGAGAGATTAGAATAATTCTTATTTGACCATCTCATGGAATCAATTGCCTTATGACCAAAGTCATTACAAACATAACAATATCCTTGAAAAGAATGATTATACCTAAATGACTGTTCATGCCAAGGATGTGAAGATCTGGAAACATTTCTCCTTTCTTTATGAATACCTTTAAATTGTCTTCTAGCATCAGTGTCATCCTTCGGTGCAACAATATGGTAACCAAGATCAAACTTCATTCTTGGTGTTTGCTTGAAGGTAAGCCTCTTTCCATTTGTAGTAGAAAACATTGACTCATGTTTAGATTCTTCAACAAAACTTTGCCCAACCTCATATCCCAATCCTGTAGGATCCTTATAATGCTTTTTCCTATTCAACATTTCATTCAATAGATCAATACTACGATCAATTTTTTTATTTTTACCTTATTGAACCTTGACACTTTCAAGATCTTTCCTTAATGCAACTACTTCTCCTTCAAGTTTTAGACATTCAATCTGTTTAACCTCCAAATTAGACCTTACAACATTTTCTATCCTCTTACATTCTTCAATTTCAATTTTCTGACTTATAATCATATCATCTTTAAGAGTTAGTTCTTTTAACAAGGAATTATTATCTGAACATTTCTTTAATGAATCAACCTCATTTTCTAGTTTATTGCACAATTCATCCTTGTCTTTTAACTTGACTTCCAATCCCTCTTCAGTCCTTTTTCTTTCAACCACTTGAGCTTTCAAAAATTCAATAATCTTTTCAGATTTATCATAGTTTTGGTTTAATACCTTATTAGTATCAGTACTCTTTTGAAGTTGTACCTTAAGTTCCTGATTTTCTTGTTTAAGCCTTTTAAGTTCATCTAAGGCAGCAAGTAGTTCTCCTTCCAAATCAACCTCAAACTAATCACCTTCATATTCTTTTTCACAAAATTCTTGTTCAAAGTCACTTATCAAGTGATCTTCTTCTTCACCAACTATAGGATCACTTTTAGTATCAAATGGCAGGGATAATTCTTGAGACAAAACTTCACTAGATTTCTCGAAGGTTGGTTTATCATCTTTTTTCTTGACACTAGGGGATTTCTTTTGACCTTTATTTATTTTGCACTTAGCCATAATAAATACTCCACGGCCAGGAAACCCTAAGTTGGTTAGACTTATGTACGGGTATGGATCTGATACCACTTGTTGGATTATGGATAGACATTGAGAGGGGAGGGTGAATTAGTGTCTAAAAGATAGACCTTAAATTCAAACCTTTTTAAACTTTGACCAAGACTTTTAATTCTGATATCCTTTCTATTGATAACATGGCAGAGTAATTGCTTTGAGAGCATTTATGGCAGCATTAAAACTTAGTTCATTTTTGACAACTTATGCCAATTAAAACTTGTGTGAGATATCTTGCATTTGCAAAAGAGATGACATACATAGTTTAACAATCAGTGCACAATGAAAAAATAGGTGCAACTCATAAGACTGTACATGAAGACCAACATTGTTTAATCACTTTAGGACCACCAACTTTTAATGCAGACTTATGAGATACTAAAACAACCGTGCAATGGAATGACATATGATAAGCATGAAACAACTAAGAGCTTCAGTACATCATAACAATTCTCAAGCTATGAAACAAATGAATACTTTTATGCTTTCTTTTAAATCAAAATTTTCAACAATGATAGAACACTTGTGCAAGACATTTTGATATAAACATTTGTAGAGATGAAGGAACTAATATTCAACAATGTTCAGACTAATAAGAATAGTCACTCACAAAATCATCACAATATTGAAGCATTATCACATCAAAGCAATGGAATCATAAGACAAAGAATTTGTTGAGTGGAAAACCCTCTTGGGGTAGAAAAACCACTCCAGAAAATGATGCCTCACTAGCTTAACTTCAAAAAACCACTATATACAATGCCTTACTGGGAAAATTTTAGAGCACCCACTCTAGAAGCATCAACCCCTTACAAATTTAGGAACACCCATTCCAAGGAGCACCAACCCCTTCTACAAAAATCGGAATAATAGTAATATCAGAGGGTTTCTCTGTTTTCAATTTAACTCACATATGCCTCTCTTTCTAATCTATCTAATATCCTGAAGATTCAACTTGAATCTACAAAATACCAAACACATTAGATTTTCATTTTCTGCACCATATTTGCAAGGTTTTGTTACAAAGCTTTTTGCACTAACATTTTTTCAAAATTCCCAACACACAACAGTGATAAACCACTGTTTTTTTTATATCTTTACAAAGTATGCACATAATGTAACATGTATCTTTTTTCTGAAGGTTTTAGTTGAAACTGAATACAATGATAGTTATGTTTGAAAAACCCGCAATGCAATGACAGGTGGACTGCAAATAAAGCATCATTTCAACACAAAACATCTTCAACCACCAAGATCTGAACAATGCCCAAAAGGATAGTCGTTTTTCATAACACAATGATCACAGGTTTGAATCAATCAAACATCATTTGCATAAATCTTATAATGGAGAAAGAGTAACCGAATGAAAAGAATGACATCCTGTCAGAACCCACCGAATCTTTTCCATATTTGAGCATAATGAAACAATAACTACCTTATAAAACTTTCTTCAAGCAATGGAAATAATTCCTGTTTTAAGGAGGAATGAAAACAAATGAATACCAGAAGAGTCCTTGCACAACTGCCCAGTTGAAGATCTTCATCTTTTGAGCTCTGCCTCTTCTTTCTCTAACTACCAGAGTCAAGTTCATGCCAAATGACTGCAACCATAGTCCCATGGTGTCGACTAGGGTTCTATTTGCTTGCACATAACAACTTTACCCTAAAATCATTCAAAAAAAATTCACAAATAATAATCATTTGAAATCCACAAACAAAAAAATCATAATAACCTTTGATACTGATGCCCCTGAATCCTTTATTCAATATAATCATTTTTGAAGTCTGTGAGCAAACAAAATATTATCATGCCACAAAATATATGCCAACAAAAAAATAATCATATCTATTGTCAGTGGAGTTTAGTCACATGCAAATTGTGACTTAAAAATTTAAGCCCGATACAATAAAACTGTTGATACAAATTTCAATATGACTTAATCAAATTCATTCACCATTGTGATAAAGCCCGATACCATAGACTTTATTAAACAATTTAATAAAATTCTTTTGAAACCGATGACAAGCTGTTAGCCATGTACCTCATACAACACAATGCCTTTACAACATTCTAACTCTTCCAAATTTAACTCTAAATTTGAATGCAAAGTAATAAACAAATTACAACCAATACCAAATGCTCAAATAAACCCAATAGGGTTTAGAACATATAAACCATGCAACCACTTTAGTCACCTTTTGATGCCGAAGTCACAAACTATGTGACACATTTCATATACCTTTCGAGCCACAAGGTGACTTTTCTTAAGTCATGTGTATTTAAAATATGATTAAACAAGATGCCAAAACAATGACCATGTAGTTTAACATCAATATATCTCCCTCTTAACAAATATTAATGAAGAGAGTATGTACAAGTTTAAAACTTGTAAGCTTAATATACCACAATCTAAAAGTGATCAGTTTGAAAAAAAAACTGAGACTTGTAGAGATGATAAGTCATATATACCTGAATAACCATGCCATATACCTAAAACAATTGTGGCATGCAATAATGAAGAACCATCCTGACAAAATGAAACTATCTGAAAAATTGATAAGCATTGTCCACATTAGCTTCATCATATAGAAACCTAAAACCAAGATTCATGCCTAGAAGCAAATGATCACTATGATTAATATGAAATGATCAAACTAAAAAACCTAAACCTGTCAAGATAACAATGTCATATATCTGAAGCAAATGCATGCCCTGAAACAAATGCATGCCCTGTCACAATGAACACTATGTCAAATATCAGTATCAACATATACATGTACCAAAAACTGAAACATGTAACTGCAATCATCATGTGCCATCAAGATCATATCATGTCAACATTAACTTGTCATCTGCATATCTTGCATTCATCAATCCAAAGAATAGAACTAGTGATGTCATGAACCCCATAAAACATTTTTGGCATCAAGGACAAACTAACACAAACAACTGAAAGCCAACAGAGTGAGGTAGGATTAGACAAGATCATGACAAGTGTCTTAATCATGTCACATGAGACAACTAAGTCATAGCAACCTAGGACACAAGCATTAAATTCTCAATGCAAATATTAAATCCATGAGAGAATTATTAAATGCCTAGATAACTAAAAGTAAATAATGAGACATGGCCCCTTTATAACTAACTTCTAGAAATGACAACTATGAAACTTAACTCCTAAGTAAAAATAATAATGTGAATAGGTCCTCACTAATAACTAGTTAGGAAATAATCCCATTTACACCAATAGAAACAAATTAACACCATACATAAGGAAATACCAGATTTACATGGAAAATCCAAGATGGGGAAAACCACAACGAGGATTAGCTCACATTATAAGTAATAACAAAACTGATTACAAAGGCTCACTATCAGAGGGCTCACTACTCAAAAAAAGAAGAAGCTCACTACTAGAATAGAGAACAAGATAGAGAAGAAATGTTACATAGATAAAACTATCTCAATGCAATAGAAAATCCACCATAATATCACCAACACCTTCTCAGTTTGATTGAAGATTTGTAGACACCTTCTGGTCACCCCATCCAATAATCTAACACATGAAAGATTGCACTACACTTCTCAAATTCGCACTCTAATACTCTATAATTCACATTATACTTGTCTATCTCTCTATCACATAATACGTCAACAAATTAGTTCTTTTTTATACCATCATCAACCTTGAAAGCTTTCTCCAAGGTCGGATATGCACCTCAACCGTGAAAATTTAAATTAGGTCGATACCAAAGCATTTCCTGCAATGGAAAGGAATGAAGGAAGACCACAAAAATCCTTAGATAGGACCTAAATCCATCCTTACACGCCACACCATGCTTCCACAAACAACTAAGCACCTTTGCAAGTAGTGTAAACACCAAGGTCCGTCGATACCTGTATAAACACCATTAATATTTTAAGTACATGCTTCCTTTGATCTATCCATAACTCATGGACAACAAATGTCACCTGAACATACTCTGGAATATTCCATAAATACCTTCAAATCCAACAAACTCCTTCACAAAAAAAATCACCTGAAGAATGTACACGCCTAGTACATCCAGACAACTCTGCCATACATTGTAACTCAAGAAACCAACTTCTGAAGTACCAAACCTCGAGCCACCTTAACTGAGAAAAGATACCAATACAATCAACACTCCTTTAGATCTACAATACTTGAAACATAACTTTGGAGAAACGCAAAACAAGGACATTTCTCCCATACACCTCTATAATGGATTGTTCACACACTAGTGAACACAATTTTTTTGCACAACAATCCAGCACACCAAATTATGGATACAACATCTCTAAACATATCTAAAGTTCATAAGTAGATCTTCAACCTAGAAGAAATGTGAAGCAACACAAGAACACAACCCTGCAACCCAGAACACCACTACAGCACACTGTTTCTTCTTTTTATCAAATTTTCTCAAAAGAACTTGGAAACCAAGCACTAGAGACACATCCTCATCATCTTCAGTACTTCCTCAACTCAACCATAGATCACAAAAGCTTATCAAAGCAACACTAGAGGTTGACATCAACAACTTATTGTTGACAACATAATGCAACTAATCAAAGAATGGATAACACCAACATACTCACATAACAATCTCCCTCAATAATGATCTTCTTCCTCTTTATACAATTGGCACCAATGACAACACCAATTTTCTCATACTTGCAACAATCTCCCCCTTTGTCATTGATGGCAACACAAGATGTGAAAAACCATCAAAGACACATCAGTTTTGCTCCATACCTATTTCCTTTTCTCTTTTCTCATTCTCCCTCTTGCTATACTGTTAATTCCCCCTTTGTCATCTCTCTCCCCCTTAACTATCCTCTTTTTCACATGAATATCTCCCCCCCTTTGACATCAATGAAAAAGGAAAAAAAATTGTATCACTTATTCTCCCCCTTTGACATCAATCAACCTTCTCACAACTGTTATGTAATAATATTTCCTTTACTGCTCTATATACTCCCCTTAGGAGTACACACCAAATTGTACCAAATTAGCTACCACTACACAATGACAACACACACCCTTCTGACTGTAACAACCAACAATATTACTACCTACTCTCCCTGAAAAGGTAGCCACCAACATCAGTCCAAAATAAATAATGAATCTTGAGATCCATTGGACCAATGCATCTCATTGTGCATCTAGTTCAAAGAAGAAGGGGCAATAACCCCCAACTTCTCCCGAAGATACTCAAAAGTATCCTTAGTGAATATATCATCAATATGATATTTTGTAGGAACATATTCAAGCTTCACTTCATTTTCCATAACCTTCTCTCTCAAAAAGATACCAAATTGAGATATGTTTTGTCCTTGAATGCATTACCAAAATCTTTGAAATATTGATTGCATTTATATTGTCACAAAAGATAGAAATAGGCTCATCATACACCACTCTGATATCCTTTAATGTTTGCCTCATCCACAACACTTGTGTACAAAAAGATGTTGTAATGTACTCAACCTCTATAATAGATAAAGAAACTGAATCTTGTTTCTTGCTTAGCCATGATACAAATCTACATCCAAGAAATAATGCACCACCACTTGTACTTTTTTTTTCATCTACACAACCATCCCAATCTACATTAGTGTAAGCACTCAAGGTGAAATTAGTATCCTTTAGATACCATAAGCCATGATCCAGAGTGCCCTTCAAGTATCTAAATATCCTTTTTACTGCTACAACATGTGACTCTCTAGGATCTTCTTGAAATCTAGCCACAAGAGAAATTGCATGCATGATATTCAATCTAATAGAAGTCCACCAATCATTGATCTGTACATTCTCTGATCAACCTTAGGAGATTCATCATTCTTGCTCAGCTTGCAACCAGTAACCATAAGAGTACATATCGGTTTAGAATCTTTCATTCCAAACTTCTTCAACATTTCTTTGACATACTTTTATTGTGAAATGAAAATTCCTTTATCTATTTTATTGGTTTGTAGCCCAAGGAAGAAATTCATCTCCCCAAACATGGACATCTCAAACTCATTCTATATCTCTTCTACAAACTTCTTACACATAACTTCATTGCCTCCAAAAATTATGTCATCAACATATACAACCACAATTAAAATTTGATCTTTTTTAACTTTAAAATAAAGATTTATATATGTGGTACCTTTATTGAATCCATGTTGTATCAAATACCTGTCCAACCTTGCATACCAAGCTCTAGGAGATTGCTTCAATCTATATAATGCCTTTTTAAATCTATAGACCTTATCCACTTTGTCTGATAACTGAAATCCTTTCAGATGTTCCATGTATACTTCTTCCAATTCTCCATTCAACAAAGTTGACTTCACATCCATTTGATAAATTTGAAATCCTTATGTGCTACAAAAGCCAAAAAAATTCTTGTCTCATTCTCAACCAAAGCTTTCCACTTTTTAAAAGTTTTAAATACTTCTGATTTTTGTTTTAAGAAATACACCCATGTTTTCCTAGTTGCATCATCAATAAAAGTAACATAATAAAAAGATCCACCAAGAGAAGATACCTGAGCTGGTCTCCATACATCTAAATGCATAAGCTCCAATTTCTCACTCTTCTTCTCTTTCCCAACTTTGAGAAATCATACTTTTTTCTATTTTCCATAAACACAATTTTCGCAGAACTCTAAGTCAATCTGCTTCAGACCTGATAGCAACTTTTTAGAGTGAAGGATCTTCATCCCTTTCTCACTCATGTTCCCAAGTCTATGGTTCCACAATTTTGTTTATGTCCTTGTAGCAAGTGTTATAACTGTCTCAGTAGCAACTATTTTTGTAGAAGCTAAGGTAGAGAAAGTATTACCATTATACAAATACAATGTGCCTACCTTTTCACCTTTAGCTACTACTAATGCACCTTTAGTGACCTTCTAGACTTTGTCTGAAAAGGTAACTATGTAGCCTTCACTACCTAGTTGTCCTACATAAATTAAATTACTTCTCAAAATTTGGAACATGCCTTACCTCTTGTAGCAACCATTCATTTCCATTATGCAGCTTGATTTTTATCTTTCATTTTCCAACAATCTGACACGGTTCATCATCACCCAAATATACATGTCCAAAATCACCTTGAACATAATCTATAAAATATTTTCTATGGGGTGTGGCATGAAATGAAGCCCCTGAATCTATTAACCAGGAATCATTAACATTATCTAAACACAAAATTAAAGCATGGAATGCAATTTATTACTTGCAACATTAGCTTCCTTACTGTCATCATGATCTACGTCTCCTTGTTTTCCCTTTCGATACCAACAATCCTTCTTCAAGTGTCTTGGCTTTCCATAGTGCCAGTAATCCAGTCTTCCTCTGGATTTAGATCTGCATTTCTTCGAATTCTCTTGTGACTTCCCACGATTTGTTGGGGATTTTCCTCTCTCCTTTGTTCTTCCCTTGTTCTCTACAACCAAAGCATTACCGATGTTGAAGTCTCACCTGCACTTTTCTATCGCATTTCAATTTCAATGTATTTGAACCAGAGACAGAGTTACTTACAACCATTACCAAGCTATTCCAACTTTCTAGCAAAGAACATAAAACCAAGAGAGCCCTCACCTCTTCATCAAAATTCACTTTTACAGAAGTTAAAACATCATCAAATTTAAATGTATTTGAACCAGAGACAAAGTTACTTACAACCATTACCAAGCTATTCCAACTTTCTAGCAAAGAACATAAAACCAAGAGAGCCCTCACCTCTTCATCAAAATCCACTTTTACAGAAGTTAACTGGTTGATAATCATATTAAACTCATTTAAATGATCTATCGCAGATCCATCTTCAATCATTTTTAGATTAAATAAACGCTTCATGAGAAATACCTTATTTGAGGTTGAGGGTTTTTCATATAATTTAGCCAAATGTTCCATCAAATCCTTTGTTGTCTTTGCTTCTGTTATATTGAACACCACAAATGGTTCCAGGCACAACCGAATGGTTCCTGGTGCCTTTCTATATAGAATCTCCCATTCTTCATCGAACATAGTAGACTCTTTCTTTGTTTTTCCTTTTAATGGCCACCATATATCCTTTTAATACAAATAATCTTCCATCTACATCTTCCATAATTGATCATTCTGTCCGTTGAACTTCTCAACCTTGAATTTTCCTTCTTCCATTGCTCTCACTCAAATCTAGAGGTTTCCTACCAATCGGCCGAAATATTGTACACTTGTGATGTATAATTTCTCCATCTCATAGTGCTTAGGTCTTGTTTCTTGTGGTCTATTTTTTCAAGTTGATGTTCTTGTTGTGTTTTTCTATCATTTCATTATTTCTAGAGATCAAAATGTTTTGAAAATAGTGCTACACTAGAATGTATACAATGCACTACTATCCCATAATGGTTTGTTTTTTAAATATCATTTTTGATAATTTTTCCACTTTTCACCTTTCTAGGTTAATGAGAACCACTTGAGACATGAATCTAAACAACTTGCTAGCCTCTTCCTCTTTCTTCCTCTTCTCATTTTTTCAATCCATCTTTTCATTTTTACACTCTCACAAACATTTGGAACCCTCTAGCATTTACACAACTGTCTCAAGCTCTATACAAACTTTTACAATTTTTCTTTGACATTGGTTTCTCCTATAATATTCTTTGTAAGAAACTCTTGTCTCCCTAGCTTACTCAAATTTTCATAGTTCTATTTCTCTTATTTTATTTGTACTTTTCTTCCCTATCTCCTTATTATTGTTATATTTTTCTTTTTTAGTGTCACTCAACACCTTGGATATTCACATCTTTACTTCCTCTATCATTATACTTTACACTATTTGCATAATCACTACTCTTACCATTCTTAGACACACCTGGGACAGGACCATAGATACACAATATTTTTATCATATTTATCATTAGTTATTTTTGGGGTTGAAATACCAATATAGAGGTTTGACTACAAGAAGGTTTACAAATAATTTATTTTACTTTTTATTCATTTATTTTATTCATTGAATACAATGTGAATATAGTCATTTATAGTATTTATTTATATTTTCAGCATATGGTATACTGCTGGTACACTCTTGTTTCTAGTAGGGGATATTTGTATAGTTTTTGGAAGTTCTTTAGTATTCTAGTCATATGGATAAAAATACTTAGCACAAACATCTATTTGGCATGTTTGAATCTTGGGTAGTCAACTTAAATATTCAATGTCATGTCCCTCTCTTTATTCTATTTCATGCAATATTATTTGCTTATGTAGATCTTTATTCTATTTTTTGGAAAATAATATTTACCAATTTCTCTTGTAGTTTAGTTTATAAAATCTTTCTAGCTTTATTTTTAAAGAACTTCTAGGATTATAGATTTTTTAAAATAGTATTAAATTAGCGCAATCCTAATATAAATTGGGATTATTTTAGCTAGATGCCTTAGCTAAACCATATTTTTTTCTTTATTCTACATTTATGTGAACCCACCATCTTAAGCTTAAAAACCTTCTTGCATAATTTTTTTCTTTCAAATATAAAAATAAATTTACCTTTCCTTAATTTTTTTGGGTTTGTATTGAACCTTGTTCCATAGTCCTAAAGGAGAAATATTGTTGCCTCCATATGACTTCATCAACATGCATTGCTTAAACTTCTATTCCTTTCCTTTCTTTTAGTGATTGCAATCAATCTGATTATGAAAGATCTCTTTCTCCAAATCTTAAGCATTGTCAATAACACCTTTTCTAAGGAATATTTTTACATGTTGGATGATTTCATGCTTGCAAATTCCTTCTCCTCTTAATTAAAATCTTCTTCTAAAAACTTGATTAACAATATTTTCATTTTTAATTCTATACAAGAGTGTGAAACCAAAAATTATTGTTCATCTCTATGAGGATAAGAAAAAACCTTATAGACTAGTAATAACTACTCAAAGTATTTTGAATACACCCTAGCCTCCAAGTTATTATATAAATATCTCAAAATATATCACTTTTAACATATATTTGGCTACCAATTTCTATGTAGTTTCCCACATGTATAACATTAAATGCAACAAACGGGTTATCCCTATTGTTGTTTCCCTTCCCCCATTAAATTATTTTCTTCCACCACCTCCACATCTTTATCATTAGAATATTGGAGATTATGATCTTATTGAGTAGCTCGACACTGCTCCTACTAATATCTCTCTTTGGGAACCCATTCAAACTTCTCCTACATGTCACAACATGCTCCAAGAAGCTTTATAGAATATCCCTATTTTATCTTATACTAATTTGAATGAGATAGATGAATTACTTGATTACACTTAAAAAATACTATTGACATCATTTTTCATCAATTTGTACTCCTTTTTTGTTAAATTTTAGAAGCAACATGAACCTCTCTTCATTATCATTAGTATTAATTCTAAGGGTATCAAGTATACTCTTATTAATATGGGTTTTGGTCTCAATGTATTATTGAATGCACAAGACAACTGAGACGGGGGATGAATCAGTTGTAACTTAAAACTTTAAAACCCTATTTAACATTCAAATCCACATTCATTCATTAAACCCTTAAGTCTATTATGATGAATTAGCATGAAAATAAAATAACAGAAATTGAAACTTAACACCATACACAAGAGAACACCAAATTTACGTGGAAAACCCATGAAGGGAAAAAACATAGTGCGTATTAGCTCACAATATAAGTGATATCAACATTGAATACAATAGGGCTCACTGCCCAAAAAAGAAAGGCTCACTACCAGAATAGAAAAGAAGATAGAGAATGAATGTTACACAGAGAAAAAACATCTCAACGCAACAAAGAATCCACCACAATGACTTCTACACCTTCACAGTCTGATTGAAGAATTGTAGCCACCTTTTGCTCACTACATCCAGTAAAATAGCACTTGAAAGCTCGCATTGCACTGCTCAATTTCACACTCTAACACATTGCACTTTGCATCATTTTCATCTCACACATCTATCTTTCATCTATCTCAAAATCCTTCAACAAATCAACTCATACTTATACTGTCCTCAACCTTGAAACCCTCTCCAAGGTCGGTTATACACTTCAAACATGCAAATTTAAATTAGGTCAGCACTAAGACACTTCCATGGTGGATGGAAGTGAATTAAAACCACATCAAAACTTAATTGGAACCCAAATCAACAACACCACTCAACCACACGCTACCACAAATAATATTTATCCTTCACATGTAGTGTAAACACTAGGTTGATCATTACCTGTGCAAACACCATTAAAATTTTAAGTACATGCTTCCTCAAACCCAAGGATGAATTGCGAACCACACACCATGCTCAAACATGATCTAGAATATTCCACAAACACCCTTAAATCCAACAAACTCCTTCACAACAACTTCCACTTGAAGAATTTACAAATGTGTACACTCAAACAAATCTACCATACATTGTTACTTGAAAAACTATCCTTTGAAACCTCAAACCTCAAACCCTCTTGAATGAGGTAAACTAAAAACACCATCAATGCACCTTCATAATCGCAAGACCTGAAGCACAAATGTGGAGAAACACAAAAAAAAAACATTTCTCCCAGACACCTCTACAATGCACAGTCACACACTGGTGAACACAACTTCTACTATATGATGATCCAACATACCAACTCTTGAATATAACACCTCTGAACACCTCTCACCAGCATATCAGAATCTCACAAAAATATCTTCAACCTAGAAGAGATGTAGAGCAAAACCATAACACAACTTTATAATCCACAACACCACTACAACACACTGTTTCCTCTTTTTATCAAATTTTCTCAAAAGCACTTGGAAACCAAGCACCAAAGACACATCCTCATCATCTTCATCACTTCCACAACCATAGATAGATAGAAGCTTATCAAAGAAACAACTACACTCTTGCAACTATCTCACTCAAATATAGACATCAATGACAACACCAAATTCTCATACTTGCAACATGTATGTGGTGTAGGCCTATTGAACTACCTCAATGTAGATACATCTTGTATTTCTCCTTCAACTTTACCTATTCATGGATTTGATAACATAGGTAGGAAAGCTCTTAGAATGATAATATTGCCTATTGAGTTGGGCCCGGCTACATTGTCCACCATTGTATATGTGATTTTTATAGATCTCTCCTATAATCTTTTTCTAGGTAGACAAAGCATTCAAACCATATGTTTAGTGTCATATACCCTACATAATTTCATTCAATCCATTCATAATGGTAAAGATTATATAATAAATGTTGATCTTGATCCCTTTCAATATTGTCAATAGGTTGAATTAGATCATGTGGATCCTTATTCTTATTATTTTCATTATTTCATACCTTCTACTACACAACATTCTCGAACACCATCATCACTCTCCATTGATGATCATGTGGAAATGGTCATAGGTGATAAGGGTCGTTGCACTCCTCATCATTTAATTATAAATGTCAATCCAAGGCAGTGTCCATGGTGATATGCAAGAGGGAGAAGAAATCATTTGCATGACATTCTTTTTCTACAAACAGAATTGAAAAGCAATGCATGAAAGAAATTGTCGGAATTAAATCTAATCTAAGAGCTTGTAAATGAAATGTTGGAATCAAATCTATCCTAAGAAACTTGTAAAGGGAAATACTTGAAATGTAAAGAATTGGAAATGAAATGCTTGCAAGTGAAATGTTGGAATCAAATCTACCCTAGGAAACTTGTAAAAGGAAATAGTGGAAATGTAAAGAACTGAAAATGAAATGACCTCCAAGAAATGAAACTACAAACAACTACTGTTGCTAAAATACTGAACTATATTATTTCATGAAACTCTTCCCCCTAAACTAAAGGTCTGAAAGACGAGCCTTATAGTTGTGCAATAGCTTGATAGAAGATAAGAACATGTGTTGGGGGGGAAAAGATAAGTCTTTTCTTCATCTTGCTGAGTCAATCTCCTTTGGTTGTCCAAAATAAATATGCTTATTTTGCAGCCCCTAAACAAGCTACAAAAAGGTGCTAGAGAGCTAAAAAAGTCCTTCCTTGACCTCTTCTACCATCAAAACTCTTAAATCTACTCCTATATGCTCTCAACTATTCATAAATTGGGTCGAACAACTCCCTAGATATTTGCAACTGCCCCTGTATTCTCTCAACTTTTGTCCAAGTCACTCCAATTTCCTTTAATGCTTGCAACTACTGCTTTCAAAAGCTTCAACTACTATCCCTTAACTGCTCAACCTCTTCATAAATGTTATCATACTTATCCTTCACTTAGATCCTACTTAGTTTCGGAGATTCCGGAGTATGGAAGCAAACAAATGAAGAAATTATATGCAAGAATTGGTGAAGTTCTCTTTCAAACCACAAATTGTGGTTTTGTGAAATTTAATGGGTTTTTTCGCCTTCTTGTTTCCTAATTTTTTTCCAAAAATATCAAGAACCCAGATCATAATTTTCAAGATATGATGAAATATCGATTGCTGAAAATCCCTCACTTTCCTCATCATTCAAGCAACACACCACTTCTCTTTGACTAAAGAAAACACTAATTTAGCTAATAGATGAGACATTTTTTTTCTCATCAATAGGCACATGGAACAAGGAGTTAAGGTCCACATGGAACTTGCACCACACTTTTATATAGTGGGTTTAGGATACCATCCTTCTCCTCTACCTACATCCCCTTTTTTATTGGATGATGTCTCAATGGCTTACTTTAAAAAATTACACCTTTTTCCACATCAAAAAGGTTTGATTCCTACTCCTTTTCTTCCACCTAAATAAGAGCATATATTTCTTTAGGGAATATAATTGTCACCTTCCTAAGACAACGGTGGCCACTCAAGATGAATCTAAATGACTCGTCAGTCTCTTCCTCTTTCCTCTTCTTATTTTTAATCTATCTTCTCCTTTTACACACACATTTGAAACTCTTTGGCATTCACATGTAACTCTCTCAAGATTTCTATCAACTTTTTCAAGCTTTCTTTGGAATTGGTTTCTCCTACAGCAATCTTCTTAAGGCACTCTTGTCTCCTTGGATTCCTCAAGATATCATAGATTCTATTACTCTTATTTTATTTGTACTTATCTTCCCTAACTCCTCATTGTTATTATAGTTTTATTTTTTAATCCCCTTGAGCACCTTGGATATTCACATCCTTGCTTCCTCTTTCACTCTCCTTTATACTATTTACATAATCACTATTACCATTTCTAGACACACTTGGGATGGGAGCATACACACACAATATTTTTATTATTTTTATTGTTCATTATTTGTGGAGGTTGGAAGACCAATATAGAGGTTTGTCTTGAAGGAAAAACCCTAAAAACCCTCAACAACTTTCCATTTCTTTGACTTTGTAGGTATTTTGAGAGAATTCAACTACATAAATGTTTGCAAGTACTTTCTTATTTGTTGTTCATTTCTTTTCTTCATTGAATGCAATCAAATTTTATCATTATGTATATATTTATATTTTCATCATTTGGTATACTACTGGTATTTTCTTGTTTTTAATTTGATAGATTGGGTGAACTATTGGGTGAGATTTGGATAATTTTTGGAAGTTCTCTAGTATTTTGGTTGTATGGATGATGATTCTTAGTGTGGATGTGTGTGGCTCATTGGCATCCTAAGAAATAAGCTTCAATGTCCAATACATGGTTTCTCTCTTTGTTCTATTTCTTATTTTGTCATCTACTTTTGTAGATATTTATTCTATTTTTTATTTATTTTTATAGTTTCTCTTATAGTTTAGTTTAATAAAAAAAATCCATCCTTAGTTTTAAAGAATTTATGGGTTGTAGAATTATTGTTAAATATAAAAAAACTAGCACAATCCTAATGTAAAGTGGAGAGAGTAGTTATCTCAACATCTTAGCTAAATTATAATTTCTCACTCTTTTTTGGTAACATTAGAATATTCTTTATCATGGTTATCCTCATTTATGTTCTGGGGGGCATGAACAACTTTCTTTTGGGGCATGCATTATTTCTAAGGGTCTCCCCTCTTCTTTCTCCCCCTTTGTATTACCTTAAAATATTCACATATTGTACATGTAAATGTTATAAGGGGTGACATACATTCTAGGCACATTTGCATCCATACATGCACGTCATATTATTGATACTCTTGCGGTATTGGTTATTGATATGCTCTTTGTAGCATTAGTAGAAGGTGAGCCCCCATGGAATTATATAATTTATTGTTTGTGTACCCTTCAAATGGTCTACCTTGGTATCCTGTGAGTCACCTAGCATAATACAACTTGATAGCTTATGCACTTCATATGGCCTACCTTTTACACCCATGATCACCTAGCATAAAACAACTTTCTAGCCTATGATCCATGAAGGTATTATGATTTCCATGAACCCTAGTGATAGAGAAAGCTAGTGCATGAGTCATGTACTCTAATTCATTTTGATTGATTCCATATCTCTTTGTATGTATTCTCTCCTTGAAGTAATTGATTGGATCATTATAATCTTCTTTGTGTGCAAGAATTCATCTATTTATTTGTTTAATTTATTTTCATTACATTTTGGAGATGATGCAAAGCATTGAGATAACTTCCACATAAGAGTCTTTTTTTTTTTGACCCAACATTTTTATTTCTTCTTTGTTATGTGATTTTCTCCTCTATGCATGTGTTGTTTATGTTTCCATATATATGTTTGTGATGTTCTAATATAGTGGTTTTGAAGGTTTATGATTTCTAACTCTACTTGTGTAATTTTTTATAGTCTAACATATATATTTTGTAGGTTCTCAATCTAGGGGCATGGTTCCCTGGTTGAAGATATTTTTGCATTCCCTATAGTATCATTTTTGGTTCCATGATGTTATTTAATTTTAGTATTTCCTTTATGTACTTTAGCATGAATATTCATCTATGTCATAAGCCTACTAAAGTGAGGGAAAAATGTAATGTTGAAAATTGCATACCCTTGCAATTTTATGCTCACTTTGGTGTTCATTCCATTAATGTGTTTCTAGGCTCATCTTATCCCTTGCATTCATATTTTTACCTCACATGGTGCTTAGGTCTTGTCTCTCATGATATCTTTTATCAAGCTAATGTCTCAGTTGTATTATCAAACTATCTAGACATTAGTACTACACATCAATGTTCATCTGACATGCTAGTGTCCCACATAATAGTTTCTCGTTCAACTACCATTTTTTATCCTTTTACCACTTTACACCTTCCGAAGTTAGTGGTAATTTCTCAAGAGGAATTTGAATGGTTTTCTAGCGTCTTCCTCTTGCCTCCTCTTCTCATCTTTTGAATCTATATTTTAATTTTTACACACATTCCCTCTCACACATATTTGAAACTCTACGACATTCACATAATTTCTCAAGATCCTTATGTCTTTTACATGCATTCTTTGAAATTGGTTTCTCCTACAACATTCTTCTTAAGGCACTCTTGTCTCCTTGGCTTCCTCAAGCTTTCATATGTGATATTGCTTGTATTTCCTATGTACTTCTCTTCTTTATCTCCTTAGTATTATTACATCTTTCTTTTGTGGTGCTCTTAAGCATCTTGGGATATTCACATCCTTTCTTCCTCTTTCATTTTAGTTTACACTATTACAAAATCACTTTACCATTCCCAAACACACTTGGAATAGGAGCACATAGACACACTAGTTTAATCATCTACATTATTGGTTTTCTATGGAGGTCAAAAACTAATACAAAGGGTTTGAACGGAAGGAAAACCCCCAAAAAACTCAAAAAAAATGTTTTCTTTGTTTTGAGGTATTTTGAGAGTATTCAATCACATAAAGCTTGCAAGTGCTTTATTATTTGAAGAGGAGAAAATAATAAAGATACCATAAATTACTTGATCAAAATTCATAGTAAAAGATCCATGGTCAACAAATATATAAGGGGCAATTAGAAGTGGGAGTTGAGGGTTGCTAGGTGGGACTTTTGTGTCTTGCTAAGTAGTTCAACTCTTAGGTTCCATAGATTTCTTGGTCTCATGGATGCCATTGATTTTTTAGTTCCATTTCGTTTTGCACATTTCCATTTTGAACCTTGATTCAAATCCAAATTTGAGCTATTATTGATTGAATACACTTTATAGTCTAAATCAAATTTGTAACCAAGTTGATTAGTAAATTTGATTCATCGACTTGTTACTTAGAATTCAAACCTTTTAGTAAGCTAAAATGTACTTAGTATTTTACATCCATTTTCTTAAACTAAATTTTAAATCTAGAACTAGACATTTTTTAATTATAATTTATCATCTATATCAAGTTCAAGCTATAAAACATCACAAGACTACATGAATTGTTTACTATTTTAGAATTCAAGTTTACAATTAGCTATAATAGATAATAATTTTCATGTCTAAAGTACAAAGTATCTTTAAATCTAGAGTTTTTATAGAACTAATAGATTTATATATCTTGGTTTATTGCTTTGTTGCAATCTAGAGTGTATAGAGTAACATGGTACCACATGGCTATTTATGTTATAACTGTAGTAATTAGTCTTTGATTTCAATGAGGAACTGAATCATCTATTTCATTGATTTTGAAAATATGCATTCATTATTTTTAAAATTCGAAAACTAAAAAGTGCACTCTCTAATTCTAACTTTTTGTTTCACAAACACACATTTACACCATTAAGAACTGCACTAGATTTACAAATAATTTTTTTGACGCGTCAATTAAAAGTACTTTGTTGAATTGAAAAAAAATCTATCCTATAAATAAGACAATCACAACAACTAATTATATTTTTTGATATGTCCTTGAAACTTATTCATCCCATTTAGGCTATTTCCATTATATCTAGTCCCAATGCTCAACCTAGATTGTATTTTGTTGCTTGCAAAGTGGCTAAAAAATGTGAAACGTGAGGCTCGGAAGAAAAGACAAGGAGTGGCAGAAGCCATGCAAATGCAAGTATTTGATTGGAGCATTGTACGATGATAATAGCCAATCCGAGTGGAATATCTTGGTCGACCATCACCACATGGTGCGTACAAACAGCTTGTACGGATGAGATAGGGAATTTCCAAATTTTATTGGATAATGTAATGTTAGAGGAGTTTTCTCCACATGTTAAGAGGATCATATCCAACTCTCTTTCTTTTTCCAGACCTCTATGTTTTACCTACTTGTACCTTAGAAAGATGATAAGCTGACCATGGGCACATATTGGAAAATAGTAATGATCTAGTAACAAAATTAATAAGATTTGAATAGATATCACTTTGAAAGTGTGAGAAATGATTCACATCTTTTTAGTATCTATTTAAGTTAGAATTGTTTATATAATTTATTATTAAGATTGATGTTACTATATATTTGTAATGTTAAATTTTTGTATATTTATGATGTTATTTGATTGTGTTAATTTTGAAAGAACAATTTAATATGAATGAATGATGTAATTTTATGTAAATTTAGATTCATTTCATCATCATCATTATTTCGTTATTATTATTTATTTCTATTCATGTGTATTTTTATAGATTATCTTCATTTTTTGATATGTTCATCTTAATTATTTACTTATAATGTCTATTTATACATCTATTTGTAGATATTTTATTTCCACCTTAATTCTAACACTTTTTTTTCTTAGGTCAGTCTCATGAATGTAGGATGATCCCACACCTATAGATCTAACCTTCATAATTCCAAAATTCATATTCAAAATTGGCTAGCTCTTACCCTTTTTATTAGCGATTGTGATATGGAAAGAGCAAGCAAACACAATAGTCAGAGATTAAATTTTCGTAGACAAAAGACAATAATCTTTGCAATAAAATAAACTGCAAAACTTGCATTTCTCCAATATTTCCTATTTGAGGAGAAAATAGAATTATATAGGCATATTAGATGTCATATTTGTATGATTTGAAATATCTTCCAAATCTCAACGTGAGATGGAAAATAATAGCCAATTAACAAATACAATAACAACATACTAACTTAAGCTAACCTCCTAACAAGTAGGAAACTAACATTTGACTTTTATAGTTTTACATTTAAGATGAAATAAGATAAACAAATAAAATATTAAAATAATCTTATTCTATAACCTATGAGTAATTATACCCTATGAATCCTCATCAATCCTCCCAACAATATTTACATTGGACTCCAATGCTCTCAAAAGAAAAGGAAAATCATGAGATAACTGATGATGAGAGATCCAATAGGCCTAGAATGCGGAAGTTGACATTACTTAGCAATAAGGTAGGAAGTGGTGGAACCATGTCGAGTCTTTGTGTCAAAAACTTTGTCAAAATTGAGCGGTAGTTAAAAATCTAGAACATCTATAAGATTCTTGACAAGAAGTTCAATCTCTAATTTTGACTCATGGTAGTGCTTAAGAAGATCAACATTGACAACATCATGGATGCCCAACTATGCTAAAAGATCAAGTCTAAAATTATTATCAAACACCTTTTGAAGAATAGTGTAAGGCCCATAATGAAGTGGCTTGATCTTACTATGTGCTTTCTCCTAAACATTTTCCCAAGTATAACCAAACTCTATCCCCAACTTGAAAAGTATGAGGGATACAATGACAATCCATAAGTTGTTTATGCTTTTCTCGAGTCTTCTAAAGAATTTTAATTGCTTTAGATTGAAGGTTCTACAAATGTAAGACTAGAAGAAAGTATTTATAAATTTAAGGGAATGTCTTATTTGTCTGTTTCTCAATATGATGCTTCTTCCCCATCAAGATAAGTAGTAGCTTGTACATTCTCAATCAAACTAGATTTTTTTGGACTCATTGCCATTTAAGGATTTATTCTAGGTCCTAGGACTTATTCTTAGTAGGATACGATGAGCTTTATGAGACTTTGACATACATATAAGAACAAAAACTAAAATTTAATAATGGTTATGTGAGATTCAAGTCTAATGTAAATTTAGACAAACAAAAAATATAGATACATAATTTATTTTGTTAAATCTAAGGGTAAAACCTTGGGCAATGTAAGATCAAACATATTCAACAAAATGAAAAATAAAAAATAAAATTTTAATTTTATGGTAATAAATAATATGCAAATTTTCCTAACATATTTTGCTATAATATGTGCTTTGTAATCTAATTCCATGCATTATTATCATATTTGAAACTATGGTGCTTTGGCAAATTGAGATATGACCTATGCTCTATTTTGGTTCAATATCACACTTACAATTTTGAACTTGAATCTACAACTTTGATCTTATCCCTACATTTCTAAACTTTTACTATAGATTGAACTCTACACACTTAATCTATAGAAAATGGTTTGACTATTTTATCTATGCTTAGTGGCATCTAGAAGTATCATTAGAGCCTATTGTGTTAGGCATTGAAGGTTACTTGCTCAACTCCTTATGACTAGTCATGGAATTGATTTAAGGATTTGAAGAATTTGGAAGACAAACTAAGCAAAAAGTAGATGTTTATGCTATCTTAATGATCTTAGATACCGATGAGATATAGTTTAAGTGATAACATAATAATTGAATAGAACATGGTAGATGCCTAAAATGAACTAGAATTTATTATTTTATAAAACACCTAAATGAAAAAATAAATAAATAAAATGTGCTTGACTTAACAAGCAATACCTAGTTAGAGGCAAGTTGAATGGGCTCACAATTGAGTTTGATTATGAAGATTTGAGGCTCAAAATTACGCTTATAGATTTGACTTGGGATAAGGAACAATACAAATAGAGGTCAAGTCTAGACTATTGGGAGACTATGACCTATAATTTGATAAGGTGCAAGCTATATGGTAACTTTTACACAAAAGAATGTGATTTTAATACTAGATTATTATATTCGAGACAAAGTATCAAAATGAATCCAAAACAAACGAAAAAAAAAAAATTATCAATACACTTTTCACCCTTACAATCTTAAATTCTTAAGACACCTATCTCATTTGTATAACAAATTTAATATAAATACCTCAAATATAATATCTTTTAAAGAATATATTGAAGATGTTGATGCTAATCAGAAAATACTCAAGCTTTTACCGTTGAACACACTTAAGAGAGTATAATAACTCTAACCCCTCCTGCATGAAATCTATTAGGGCAGAACATGACCAGCAAGGTAGAACATGGGTGTAACCATATGGAGAATGGTGCAGTGACCACGAAAACAAAACAGCGAGGGTGGTGAAAGTGTGGTTGAAGCGGCTTTCTAATTTCTAGAACAAAATGGCGTTATGGACTCTTTATTGAAATATGGAAGCAGACTATCTGCACTGCAGCAGGCTCAGTTACAGAAGCTCCACTGACCATTATGTATTTCATTGTATCTCAAGGATTCCATATTGGGTGCAAATGAGGCGTTAAGGTGATGGCATCCACAGTTGTCAGAGCTAAAATTTAGGGTATATACTGACTGGTGGACATTCCAAATATATGCAGAACCGTTAGGCTTAATGGTGAACCGTTAGTTTCTATCTATATATTGATAAATAGAATAACATTATTATTAATTATGGTAATCATTTTTTATCCGAGTTATGAATCAAAATAAAAAACAAGTAACGTCAATCAAGATCAGTCAGGAAAATCAAGAGGCAAAATGATAAAACAAACCACTACATTTCATATAAGGGAGATCAAAATATATGACAACACACTACAAAAGAACAAGTTCGTCACCTAAGGTGGTTTGAATCTAAAATACATCAAAGAGCTTTGCTTTTGATAAAGCATCACAATGTTTATTGGAATCGTGTCCCTTCTTGTTGGGATTTGGAGGGTCACCTAAAAACATAGAGGAAGCACACAAGGAAGGGAGTTGCTTATCAACAACAACATTGACACAAAATTTAGTAAAGAGGAAGCACTTCTTGGATCTAATCACTTCATCAATTACAATGAGATTGCCCAAAGAGTAGGCTATGACAATCCACACTTTCTCACCAAAATTGATAGGCTAAAACATAAATTTTATGTTTAATAACGGAATTTCAATGTGGTGTTGTAATGATCTAAAATATCCTTCAATCATCAACAAGTGATTAGTTGTACCTGCAAGTTAATATAAATCAAACAATGGAATACAATAGAGAAATAAAAGAAAAGAAATGAATTAGATAGATCTCACCCATGTCTTCTCTCCTCCATGCTTCACTTCCATTGTACCTTCTTGAGATTTGCTGTAATAGTATGATGCCCTCAGATTTGTGAGCAAACTCTCAAATGCCTAGCCTTAGCAATACCTTTGAAGGATTTGAGAAATAAACTATTGCAATCTAGAATATTACTCCTCTTATGCAAGTAGTTAAATAAAATAAAGCTTAGAATATTAATATGCCTATAATAAAAATTGATTCAACAAATGATCATGGATCCAAAAATGAGATCAAGATTGTCATTTATAGAAAATGCAATCTTGAACGGACAGACAAGATGAGAGATTTGAGGAATGCCCTAGAATAAAAGGTCAAGATTCAATAAGGCAACTCAAATTAGGGTTAGGGCAAAATACCCATATGTGTGAATAAGATTTAATTAAACGAATTAAATCAAGACTGAATGTAACAGTTGAGATGAAATTAGTAAAAATCAGAAGACAAGAGGATAAGATTTTAGAAAATCAGTAATTTTAGAAATTACTTGATTTGTAGAAGAATATTTCCCTTTTGAATTAAATTAATTCAAAATAAAGATTTGTGATTTAATGAGTAATTAATTTTTGAAATCAATTACTAAAAAAAAATCAGTTAACTATGTGAAGTCATTTTTTAATATAAATTGTTTTATTTTAAAATAGGGAAATGTCACAAAAGACAATTAAATAATTAATAATAATTATTTAATTTAGAAGAGATAATTACTTAATTAAATAAATAATTAAATTTATTTAATTAAGAGAGGATTTAGGAATTAAATCAATATATTTAAAATATATTAATTTAATAATCAGGATGACTTTAATGATAAGGATTAATTAAATAAATTGATGACTTTATTTAATTATTAGAAAACTTTGACAATTAGTGACATATTAAAATAAATAAATAAGATTTATTTATTTAATAATCATGAAGAATGAGAGATTATGAATTAATTAAATAATTATGAATTATTTAATTAATAGTAGAATGTGGGTTAGAAACATAATTAAAATTTTATAATTATGCTAGGACGAAAGGTGGTCAAATATTGCTTGCAGGCCTTGGTCATTTTTATGTGTCTATAGGTGTGTGTCAATCTAAGGGCATGCATAAACTTGCAAAAGGTGTTGTTGATATATGTACAAGGGTTGTAGGTAATGAGGTGAGTGTGAATGAAATATAACTAGAAAATAAAATCATTCATTTAAAACTACTATATGAATTATATAAACTGTTACATAAACTATAAATGATACTACTACACGGACTATTTAAACTGCTATATTAAAAAATGCATATAAACAACACATTTTATGTATTAAAATAAATTTGACAAATTATTAATCACACAACAAAACATGAAATAATAGAAAATAACAAAAATTGAAGCATATCAAATTAATGTCACCACCATTTTATGGGAGTGAGCCCTCCTCCCAATCCTTGGGGTGGTTGAAATGCTTTGCTACAAATTGAAATCACTATTCATTGCATATATTTGTTTATGTTTGTAAAACGTATATACATATCTCTTCTATGCTACTGCACTATTTTTCCACATGATTACATTTGTGATATTACATTATTGGTCTCCTTTATTTTCTACACTATGTTCCACTAGTCTCTCCCCATTCTCTTCTCATTTCTTATGCCTTATATAGGGAATGGTGCATATAAAATATTAACATGGTGTAATAAGTTTCATAGCCCATAGTTTATAACAAAACTAGCCACGGAAATAGGGTGTTTGTTTTTCCCATAGGTACAATATAAAATATAATATGGAAAGTTGTTTGTTTTGACTCATGACCATTCCACAACATATAATATTAGTTACAATAATATAGAGCTATATTTAGCTTGTAACCATTATACACAAAATTGATTATAACAAAGTTATTGTTTGAGAAAGTAAACAATGGTAATTATTAACATCCACGTTGACAAATGCAGTCCACATATTACATGAGCTATAAAAGTTTTTGTCTCCATTCTCCATCTTTATTGATATGTTGTAGGAATTATTTTCTCAACATAATGACAACAAATATTAGTAAATACAATCTAATATTTAATTTTTATATTTTACCTCAAAACTATATCAAATATCCCTTATTTATATTTAATCATATTGAACACAATTGTGGTAAAAATGCACATGATATAATATGAAAATGGAGCAATAAGGTGGATATTAATGTATATGAAAATAGGTTATAATATGGGATAAAATGGAATGTAAGTGGGCCTCATCACTAATAATCTAATGACAAGTTGAGTTTGATCGACACATGGAATTTTTCAAAGCTAACTTTGTTTAGATGCAAACCTAGTTCCCACTTTTTGAGGAAGAGGCATGACTTGCCAAGAAATCACGATCCACACTTTAGGGTTTGAAAGTAATCTTTCTGAAGAAAGAAAGAGATGAGGAAGAGTCCAATCAATAGGACAATAATCTTCAATAAACCTTTCATTTTCCATTTCCTTGTAGCCCATGTTTTGAACCTATCCACATTTATCCTATCCCCCCAAAAATTCCCCATGAGGGAATTCACCAACTTGGAGGCTTATTTTTCAATAACATAGGATCTCTAAGCTATCCTTCCAATTCTGAAACCACACGAGCAAAATGAAGAGCAATGCTAGGTTTTTTAAACCAAGACTTCAAGGAGAGGGGACCCCTAGTTACTACCATTTGATCCAGTGTAGAAAGGGCCAACACAAAACCATTCACAATTGAAGGATGAGAAAACTATGCCACATACTTGAGTACCCAACCTCAAACTCACATGTGTCATCCAAAACCCCTTGGGTGTAACATCTTTGAGGACCTTAGTCAAAATATGAAAGGCCCTCATTGGAAGTCTGAGATAAGTTTTCAAGTCTAATGGCTCTTATACCAATCTACCTCTAATACCATGTGTTGGGAATTTTCAATCTCTAATTTCATGGTTTAATATCAAATCTTCACTATCAAGATATAATATCAATATGTGAGATATAAGGCTTAGAAAACTACAATATGAAAATATTAAATTATTGTAAATGTAAAATTAAGCTTTATTAATCTTGGAATTTCCATGAAGAGATTAATGGATTTAAATAAGTAGATAAAAAATAAAGAAATATCATTATTGCATCACATAACACAAGAATTACATGTCTCTCCCCCTTGTGAGAAGAAACTCTACTAGGAAGAGACACCAAGAATTTATAAAGGAACTGACC
The DNA here is from genome assembly GCA_007115665.2 of Sequoiadendron giganteum. Lineage (NCBI taxonomy): Eukaryota > Viridiplantae > Streptophyta > Pinopsida > Cupressales > Cupressaceae > Sequoiadendron > Sequoiadendron giganteum. The sequence continues at coordinate 55,118,561 of CM021103.1, forward strand.
AACATTGATCTAAAAACCACTGTCTAAAAAACACTTTTTTTGTACCATACCATGCATGTGTACATCATCCATATTTTGACCTAAATAATTATATTTTTCTAAATCTTTTTGGGAAAATATTTGTAACTCATTGAAGCACATTTTCAATATTTTTTTATAATTTTTTATTGATTTTTTTTGTAAAAATTTTACTGGCCATATTTGTTCTTTTGAAAAATCGTTGTGTATGTCACGCATAAGATGACCTAAACTTATCATTTTTTGAATTTTTTTTCAAATTTAAAAGAATTGTTTGAATTGCATTTTGGTACAATTTGTTTTATAAAAAATATATTTTAATAAAAAGTTATTAAAATCCTAAAAAACCCTGATATTTCAAGTATATGGACCAGTTTTATTAGATATTAATGGAAAAATAGAAAAAATAATCTAATTGTAAAAAAAATTACACATTTGGAATCTGCATTGTCTCATCTATAATGGGTTTTAATTTCGTTAAAAAATTCTGCAAATTAGGTCTTCAGAAATATGTCCAAAGTCACTATTTTCACGTGACATTGCCATGACCTTCAAATTGCAGGTCAAACCAAGTCCAAAGCTTAAGTTCGGGTCCCCAAGCCATTTCCTGAACTGAAAAACAAGCCATAGACTCGACCAAAAATTTATATTTTAAAAAACGGGATCTCGTTTCATTATTTTTTTTATGGTTCTATGAAACGGGATCCCGTTTTGTAAAACAAGATCCTGTTTTGAAAAGTTGCCAAAAATGAAAAAAATTCAAAACGAGATCTTGTTTTGAAAATTTGCAAAGATGGAAATTTTTCAAAAATAGAAAGTTTTCAAAATAGGATCCTATTTTGAAAACTTTTCATTTTTGAAAATTTCCATTTTTGGCGAATTTTCAAAATGGGATCCTGTTTTAGTTTTAGGCTTGGAACCTCGAACCTAAACAGGTTCTCATTTTGTTGAAGCCGATTTGAATTTTTTTGCCAAGGTAAAAACTTCCATGTTTCGTGCACTCATCTTCTTGCATTTACCCATGACATGCAGTAAAAAAGCATGAAACTATAAATCTTCACTTCCTATAAATAAAGAACATCCAGAGCTGACTATTTCTAATGAGTATCTCACATGAAATACTTCCTAGAGATGTCAATAAGACCTCAAACACTCTAGGATAGAAAATTAACTAATTTAAAGCTAAAATTAACACATCTTGGTTATGTTTGCACAACCCCAAACTGACAATTCAATAAATATTTAGTATGCAAAACATAGAGGTTGAGTAACTAATGTATATATGTATGTATGAATGAATGAATGAATGTACATACATATATACATACATACATAAATATACATATATATATGTATATACATATGTATTTGTATATACATATGTATATGTATATACATATATATATGTGTATGTATATACATATATATATGTGTATGTGTATGTGTATGTGTATATATAAATGTATATATGTTTGTGTATGTGTGTATATATATGTATATAGATATATACATATATTTTTTAGTGTAGTTTTTTTCATTTTCCTTATGTTAGAATATATTTATTTATTTCTACAAATATTATTAAGCTTGTTTAGGTTATGTAGACTTGATTATTATGAGGGCACATGGTGTAATCCATCAATTATATATGTAACTCTCTCCTACACATGGTTAGTTGAGTATCATACCCTCTTTTGGAATTATATACCTCTCATAACCATTATTTTTTCTTCATCTAAGTAGGTGCAACTGTATGATCTAGCATTTACCAAGTAGGTAAAACTCATACCTATTTTGGGTAGTTGGAGTTATTACAACTCTTGGATGTATATGCCTCTATTTGTGCTATATATAGCAATCACCTCTATTCTTTGTTAGTTAAAAAGAGTAATGTGAGCTTTCTTATACTCCATTGAATTTTGTCTCTTGAGTTCTCTTTTTCAAGACTCTCTCCATTCCGCTATTTTGATATTGGATCATCTATCGATTGGAGTATTGTGTGATATATGACTAACACCATATCCTAGCTATTATTCTCACTTCTTGTAGAATCTAATATATATACATTAAATACACACACACATGTATATATATATATATGATCACTAATGATGCATATATGAAAATAAAACATATTTACTTCAAATTCAAGTCATAGAGCATGCTTGGCATTTATCGAACACTTATCGTGTATTGCCTCTACATACAAATATATTTTTTAACATAAAAAATAGGTATATTTAAAGTTAGATAAGAAAATATCAATTGCTAGTTGATATATTCAACCATATATTATGCTAGTTCTACAATTCTAGTAGTTATTCATGCTAATCTTAGTACCTAAAACCATACACATAGGTAGATGGTTATATATATATATATATATATATGAACTAGTAATAACAATTCAAATGTTAGCTATCAATGATTTATAAAAATAATCATTTTCATTAATATTCAAAAATGAAATTATCTATGAAATATTTACATCAACAAGCTATCATTTCAAATCATGGACATTTTGTAAAATAATGAAATATAAACTATTGTAAGAATATACATAGCATAGTGTCATCACATTTAGTACATCATATATAAACATTGAATATACACACACTTAACAAGTTATTTAAACATCATTTTTTCCATAATGAGTAACTAAAACTAGGATATGACACTAAAAAATAATTTTTAAAATGACGTGAAGTGAATAGAACCATTCAATAGCATAGTATTCAAATAGTGCGAGAAGAGCTTATCTAATAGCTTATCATCATGTACACAAAATCTAATCTAGTAGCGTTAAAGGACCTCAAAAGTTCCATGGGATCTCTAAGATACCATTATGAATCTCAAATAGTTGAGTTACAAATCCAATTAAAAATGTATAATATAAAATCTCAAGAAGAAAGGGGATTGTTTTTTATTTCCATAGATACATCCTTTATTTTTCTACTTATACTCCCACATAACATATAATGGATGATGGAGGGATATTGTAATTGATGCAAGAAGGCGGTGAAGTCACAATGATAGAGTAGATATAACATTGGTCGAGTGGAGATGGTTAGTGGGGATAGCACTAGTGGAGTAAAATTAGAAGTAGAGATGATGTTAATATGGTGAACATAAAAGAATGAAAAAATAAATGGATGGAACATACAAATTATACATGAGATGAGAAGTAGTAAAAATAAGAGGATCATGTGGCATACTATAGAGGGGTTGAATGAATTAGGAGTGAAAAAAGAAGAAAAGGAGGAAGGGGGAATACATCACTCAAATGAATCTATAAAGTTATCATTTTTCCTATGCCTTTTAACATTCCCAATTCATATCATGGCTTACTAATCAACAAGATATGCAAATTTATTAACTAATATAGAAGGATTTGCATCGCTATAAAAAATTGTAAGACTATAATAAAATATTTATAAATTTAAGGGTTCATATCTTATTTTTCCATTTCTCAATATGATGCTTCTTACCCATCAAGATAAGTAGCAGCTTGTATATTCTCAATCAAACTAGATTTCATTGGATTCATTGCCATGTAAGGATTTAGTCTAATACTTATTCTTAGTAGGATGTGATGAGGGTGATGTGACTTTGACATATATATAAGAAAGTAAAAACTAAAATGTAATAATGATCAATGTAAGATTCAAGTCTAATGTAAATTTAGAAAAAAAAAATATAGATACACAATTTATTTTATTGAATCTAAGGGAAAAACCTTAGGCAACATAAGATCAAACATACTCAACAAAATGAAAAATAGAAATAATTTCCTTAATTTTATGGTATTTAATAGATTCAAACAATAAATAACATGTGAATTACCCTAACTGAGGAGCTAAGACATGCACACTTAGTCTACATTTATAAACATGGTTTTCAATATTGACAAAGATGATGGGTGTATTTAGATTCATTTGCAATACAAAGGTATTTTGCTATAATATGTGCTTTATAATCTAATTGCATGCACTATTATCATATTTGAAACTGTGGTGCTTTGACAAATTTAGATATGACCTAGATGCTTAGTTTTCGTTCAATATCACTTACAATCTTAATCTTGAATCTACAACTTCAATCTAACTTTAATCTTATCCCTACATTTCTAAACTTTTACTATAGATTGAACTCTACACTCCTAATCTATAGAAAATGGCTTGTCTTTGTTGTCTCATCTTAGTGGCATCTAGAAGTACCATTAGAGGCTAGTGTGTTAGGTATTGAAGGTGACTTGCTCGACTTCTTATGAATTAATCAAACTCTTGGATTTAAAGATTTGAAGAATTTGGAAGACACGCCAAGCAAAAAAGTAGATGTTTATGCTATCTTAATGATCTTAGATATTCATGAGATATAATTTAAGTGGTAACATAATAATTGAATAGAAGATGATAGATGTCTAAATGAAGTAGGATTTGTCCTTTTATACAACATCTTAATGATAAAATTCAAAAAAATGTGCTCGTCTTAGCAAGCAATACCTAGTCAAAGGCAAATTAGCTTGGGCTCATAATTGAGATCGATTATGAAGATTTGAGGCTCAAAATTGCCTCTATAGATTTGACTTGAGATAGGAACAATACAAATAGAGGTAGAGTCTAGATTATTGGGAAACCATGACTTAGAATTTTTAAAGTACAACCTATATAATAACTTTTACACGAATCTTAATGTGATTTTAACACTAGAATATTATATTTGAAAAAAAAATCAAAATAAGTTCAAAAATAAAAATAAAAAAATACTATAAATACAATTTTCATCCTTACAATCTTAAATTCTTAAAATAAGTTCAAAAATAAAAATAAAAAAATACTATAAATACAATTTTCATCCTTACAATCTTAAATTCTTAAGACACCTATCTCATTGGTATAACAAATTTAATATAAACACCTCAAATATAATATCTTTTAAAATAAATATATTGAAGATGTTGATGCTAATCATAAACAGTAACCCCTCCTCCATGAAATCTATTTGGGCAGTACACGATAGCAAGCTAGATCTTAGGTTTAACCATATGGAGCATGGTGCAGTGACCACTTAGGGGATAAGAGAATTAACTAGGAAAACAAAACAGCGAGGGTGGTGAAAGTGTGGTTGAATCTATGTCAATCGCTGCTTTCTAATTTCTAAAGCTGCCTTCCAAAGAGGCAACATTTTGTGTCTCCAGTCGTATACATGGATCTTTTCGATATTTGGTAGAAAAGAATGGCGTTATAGGCAGGCTTATGGCAGAAAGATTTCTTGTCGTGAAATCATAACCCATTTGGATCCAAAATGTGGGCATTACATAGAGATGAGATAGAGTCTTTAATGAAATATGGAAGCAGACTGTCTGCACTGCAGCAGGCTCAGTTACAGAAGCTCCACTGACCATTTTGTCTCTCAAGGATTCCATATTGGGTGCAGATGAGGCATCCATAGTAATGTCAGGACTGGTGGACATTCCAAATATCTGCACAACCATGACTTAGAATTTTTAAGGTACAAGCTTATATATAGTAACTTGTACACGAATCTTAATGTGATTTTAATACTAGATTATTTGAAACAAAGTATCAAAATGAATCCAAAACAAATGAAAAGATACTGTGAATAGACTTTTCACCCTTACAATCTTAAATTCTTAAGACACCTATCTCATTTGTATAACAAATTTAATATAGACACCTCAAATATAATATCTTTTAAAGTAAATATATTGAAGATGCCATGCTAATCATAAAATAATCAAGCTTCTACCATTGAACACACTTAAACAGAGCACTAATTCTAACCTCTCCTTCATAAAACCAATAGGGCAGAACATGACCAACAAGGTAGATCATGAGTGTAACCATATGGAGCATGGTGCAGTGACCACTTAGGGAATAAAATTAAACTTGTGCAAAAGCTAGGGTCCAGAGAATCAACCCCGAAAACAAAACAGCGAGGGTGGTGAAAGTATGGTTGAATGTATGCCAATAACTGCTTTCTAATTTCTAAAGCTGCCTTCCGAAGAGGCAACATTTTGTGTCTGCATTAATGGCGTTATGGCAGAAAGATTTTTTGTGAAATCATAACCCATTTGGATCCAAAATGCGGGCATTACACAGAGACGAGATGAACTCTTTAATGAAATATGGAAACAGACTGTCTGCACTGCAGCAGGCTCAGTTACAGAAGCTCCACTGACCATTTTGTCTCTCAGGGATTCCATATTGGGTGCAAATGAGGCATCCATAGTAATGTCAGGACTGGTGTATATTCCAAATATATGCAGAACCGTTAGGCTTAATGGTGGACCGTTAGTTTCTATTTATATATTGATAAACAGAATTATTATTGATTATGGTAAATCGTTTTTTATCCGAGTTATGAATCAAAATAAAAAACAAGTAACGTCAATCAAGATCAGTAAGGAAAATCTAAGAGGCAAAATGATAAAACAAACTACATCTCACATAGGGGAGATCAAAACATATGACAACACACTAAAAAAACAAAATCGTCATTTAAGGTGGTTTGAATCCAAAATACATCAAAGAGCTTTGTTTTGATAAAGCATCACAACATTTATTGGAATCACGCCCCTTTTTATTGGGGTTTGGAGGGTCACCTGAAAACATAGAGGAAGCACATAAGAAAGGGACTTGCTTATCAACAACAACATTGACACAAAATTTAGTAAAGAGGAAGCACTTATTGGATCTAATCACCTCATCAATCATAATGAGATCCCCCAAAGAGTAGGCTATGGTAGTCCACATTTCCTCATCTCAATTGATAGGCTAAAACTAAGGTGATATATAAAATAAATTTAATGTTTAATAATGAGATTTCAATGTGGTATGTGTCAATCTAGAGGCATAAACTTGCAAAAGGTGTTGTGACTATATGTACGAGGGCTATAGGTAATGAGGTGAGCGTGGATAAAATACAACTAGAAAATTAAATCATTCATTAAAACTACTATATGAATTCTATAAACCACTACAAAAACTATAAATGATACTATTACAAGGAATATTTAAATTGTTATATTAAAAAATACATATAAACACCACACTTTATGTATTAAAATCAATTTGACAATTTGACAAATTATTAATCACACAACAAAACATGAAATAATAGAAAATCACACAAACTAAAGAATATCAAATCACGATTCACTGCATATATTTATTTATGTTTCTAAAAAATATACATAGCCCTTCTATGCTACTACACTATTTTTCTGTGTGATTACATTTGTTTTATTACATCGTTGGTCTCCTTTATTTTCTACACTATGTTCTACTAGTCTCTCCCCACTCTCTTGTCATTTCTTATGCCATATATTAGGAATGGAGTAGATAAAATATTAACATGGTGTAATATGTTTCATAGCTCATTGTTTATAACAAAACTAGCCATGACAATAGGGTGTTTGTTTTGCCCATAGGTACAACATAAAATATAATATGGATAGTTATTTGTTTTGGCTCATGACCATTCCACAACATAAAATATTAGTTACAATAATATAGAATTATATTTAGCTTGTAACCATTATATATAAAATTGATTATAACAAAGAGTTATTGTTTGCCAAAGTAAACAATGTTAATTATTATCCACGTTGACAAATCAGTCCACATGCTACATGAGCTATAGAATTTTCTTTTTCTCCATTCTCCATCTTTGTTGATATGTTGTAGGAATTATTTTCTCAACATAATGGTAATAAATATAATCTAATATTTAATTTTCATATTTTACCTCAAAAACAAATATCAAATACCCCTTATTTATATTTAATCATATGCAACACAATGATGGTAAAAATACATGATATAGTATGAAAATGGAGCAAAAAGATGGATATTAATGTATACAAAAATAGGTTATAATATGAGATAAAATGAAATGTAAATGCCTCTCATCATCAATAATCTAATGATAAGCTAAGGAGTTTGACCCACACAAACTTTTTCAAAGTCAACCTTGTTTAGATGCAAACCTAGTTCCCACTTTTTGAGGAAGAGGCATGACTTTCCAAGAAACCATGGTCCACCCTTCAGGGTTTGAAAATAATCTTCTTGAAGAGAGAAAGAGATGAGGAACAATTCATTCAATATGACAAAAAACTTCAACAAACCTTTCATTTTCCATGTCCTCGTAGCCCATGTTTTGAACCTATCCACATTTAGCCTAGCCCCCAAAAACTTCCCCACGAAGGCATTCACCAACTTGGAGGCATATTTTTCAATACCATAGGAATTCTAAGCTATTCTTCTAGTTAAAAAACCACATGAACAAAATGAAGAGAAATGATAGGTTTGTTAAACCAAGACTTCAAGGGGAGGGAACCCCTAGTACTACCCATTGATGTAATGCCCCGCCACGCAACCCTAGAGGAAGTTGCAACACAATGCAGAAGCATACAATTTATTTTCTAAAAAGTGCATTATTAACAAGGAAGATGCACAACACTACTGCAATAACCTCTAAGGTACGTGACAAAGATTACATCTAAAACCAAATCACATACATTACTCATATAAAGAATTTAATTAAATTACTAATCATACATTTAAATGCACATACGTACAAAGCATTAAGTATACCAACACATATAATATGATATAACAAGTTCCAGATTACATTAATTTATAAGCAAGATTACAACACTCATTCCCAGAATGAGGTAGATCCAACCTAAATATTACAATTACAAGATACCTCCTCGAATACAATTGAGGAGTGAATTAATTACAAATAGCAAGTGATATAAAATACATCAAGATAATGGAATGAAACCACTGGCATCCATGAGCTCTCCTATTGGAAGACCTCGCCATCACGAACTGAAGATAAAGGGGAACCCAACAACGTAGGGTGCACGTTCCTCCCAACCAAGTGGTACTCGAAGGCCCACCCCCCATGCTAGCAGATAGTAACAAGGATACATGGTCAACCTATGACCTCTAGATACAGGCTAACTCGTACTGACTCAACCAAACATATGAACCATACAAACACAAGGTCACATTGTTTCTAGTCAACACAATCTTTTACTTCACAAAACCAACACACAGCTGACCTAGGAGAAATGTCACCACATAGGTGCATGAGTTACCCGTTAGATCTTCACCGATCCCGACCCCCATCAAGTACAACTCTCCTACTATCAACACGTGAATCAAAACCTCTCCCAACCAGGAGGGGGCAAATAACAACATTCACTCTATACCAAAAGAGGCAGAACATTCTCGTTCATAGAAACCGGGTAATACTCTGAAAACAACAACCACATTGCCCAAGGAAATTACAAATGACAACATCATGAAATACAAATCCCAAAAATTAACATACCCCACTAGGAAGATTTACGAAACCTCATCTAATACCTCTATTCAATTTGCCCCAAAACGCCACATAAGAGATCTCAAGCACATCATAAAGGCACAATAGTTTAATATTCACAGTATTCTAATTTTTCACCAATTTGCTTACAGGTAATAAAATAATCAAATGCAATAACACATCCCAATTATCCCAATTTAACTAATTAACTAATAGACTCTTTCCAATAGAGATAAACATCACACTATCTATTTCACCAATTTCATTAATTTTAGATAATAAAATATTTGTTCCTACAAAAGAATTATATCATTTAATTAAATACCTATTTCCACAATTACATTTATTAAAATATCAATTTCCTCTATTTACTTAGAATACCCATTTCCCTAATAGACCATGGCATGCAAATAAATTATTCTTCCTTTTATATCTCCTAATTGCATGCAACCATTTTAAAAATAAAATCTAATTAAAATATATACATAAAGTATATATACATTAAATATATATAAATAAATTTCCATTAACAACAACTACCTCTTCATTTAAAAGCTAAATCAATAATATATTAAAAAAACATATAAATAATATATTGTATATACACAATATATATATTATATATATAATAAAATATATTATATTAAATAACCCAAGTTTGAAATCCAAAAAGAAATCGAATTAAATAAGGTGAATGAAATTTAGAACGTAGGTTTAAATTAAAGAGAAGGCACATATATACATGAGGAGGGGGGGCCTGTTATCGTCGACCCTCCCCATGGAGGGGTGCGGTGGTGGGAGCTCCACTGTTCGCTTCCCTTAGGGGAAGCGACGGTGGAGTTATCACCCCCTGCCTCCCTTTGGGGAAGCGACGATGGAGTTACCACCGTCCGCCTCCCTTTGGGGGGGAGTGGCAATGGGAACTTCCCATGCAACCCCCTCAATAAACAAAAAATTAAAACTAAAATAAAACCCCAGCAAATTTACAATTTGCTCGTCTATGCAAAAAAATTACATATCGTTGTACGAATGACAACCAAAAGGAAATAGGCACAAGCATTAAAATATAAACATTATATATATATATATGTGTGTGTGTGTGTGTGTGTGTGTGTGTGTGTGTGTGTGTGTGTGTGTGTGTGTGTGTGTGTGTGTGTGTGTGTGTGTGTGTGTGTGTGTGTGTGTGTGTGTGTGTGTGATTATATATACATATAATATATGTATATACACATATATGTATATATGAATTTTTATTTTTTTTTAGAATTTTAAAACAATAGATAATTGGGGAAATACTTCTGAAGAAGGCCATCTACAAGTAAATGTTCAATTGGGCAAACAATTTTCTTAGGGAAATTTGCACAATTTCAACAAACGATTTCCCAAATTTATCAGAGGGTTTTTATTTCTGAAAGAAAATTTACACAGACTTCATAATTTTTCTTTCATACAAAGAGGAATTTACCAACCCTATAGAGAACAAAATTTAACAAAATTCTATAGACGGTCATTCAATCCTATCACAGAGGTTCTCAATTAAATCTTTTCATATATGATCTCAAATTTTTCTTTAAATAAATAAATTTAAGAGAAAAGGATTATAAATTTCTACAAAGAGTATCACAAGATCCAACACTGAGGTTTTTTTTTAGGTTTTCTACAAAGAATATTACAGAGGGTTCTATTTCATCGTTTAACAATAATTTCCTACAAAGGTTCTCTAATTTCCCTATAAATTCTTCTACAAAAGAACTAAAATTTTCCACAGAAATTTTCAAACACAGAAGCCTTATAATCTTTCTCAGACAAATAAAAGAACTACTAAAAAAAAATAGATTCTTCTTACACAACAATCTTTTCTATAGAAAATTTATTTCCATTTAAAAACTTAAACAACTACAAGGGAAATAAAGAAGAGACCCTATATCCAGCAAAGCTTCTGGAGTAAATGGAATTTCTGGTGCCGAGCCTCCTCCAAAGCTTCTAGCAAAGCTTCCACGGCTTCTTCCAAGCAACCGAATTTCCCGACCACAATATTGACTCCAACTCAACAACAATATATCCCAAACAAATCTAAGATGGCAAAATTTCCAACAATTTTCTACAATCCAAAATCTCTTTCCAATGCTTTTCACCGCAAGCAAATCCCCTTCCCCAAATTTTCAACATCCAAAAATATATTTTCCTTTGTCGTGAAGAAGCTTTCCGCTTCCTCACCCAAAGCCGAGATTCTCTCTAGGAATTAATTTCCCCAACTAAAACTTGCTCGCAAATCAAAAATATCTTTTAACAACCCACAAATATTTTCTCAAAGTAATTTTAATAATTTCAAATCCCAATTTAATTTCAAAATAAATTTAATTATATTAAACTATTTGCTTAATAATTAATTTAATTACTTAATAAATAAATTTAACCACAAGGATTAAATTATTTTACTAAATAAATTAAATTTAATTAATTAAATTAAATAAAAAGCTTCTATCAACATTATCTAAAATTAATTAAATAAATAATAAAATCATTTAAAGCATTAATTTAACATTTAATTTCATAAAATAAACCTTGCATAATTAATTAACAATAGACAAGGCAACTGTAAACAAGACAATCATACATACCGAACATGGACTGACGACACACTGTGGCTAGGGTGTAGACCTGACACAAGTTACCTAGTTACTATCTCTCAATCATCTTATCATTGGGTCGACACGCTCAAACCTGTGAAGCCAGGTGGAGTCGATGTCATGTACCTGCAAACCTATAAACAAGATATCAAAAGTGCATGTATATAAACAACATAGAATACACACCATGAAGAGGAAATCACAAAATCACAGGGCACTCGCAAGCGAGTGATGCAATCTCGTCCCCTTCACCAATACACTTATCATGAACTGACAGTTATCATCATAAATAAAATTCTCATGTGCAATAATCATGTTATAATAAACTAGCATTATTTTAATCAAAGCATGCCAAGTATAACATCAAGGAAGGTACATCTCATCACACATATGGTTCACGTCGTTGTATAAATAACGATCAAAATATCAAAGCATTGTAATCTAAACATAAGAGAAAAATAAAGGGATATTACATTCTCCCCCCCAGGGTTAGGCTTACTCCTGGAAGCCTGCAAATACCCCTAGAACAAACTCCATAGAATCACACATAATCAATGGTTCCAAAACTGAACCACTACATACACCAACATAAAAGCAAAAACAACTAGAGTCGGTCCTCTAAGCCAAATTCACTGTCAAATCAAACAACCAACATAAACACAAAACACATATCCTAACATATCAAGTATCAAAGCAGAGGAAACAACTCTGAAGGCACTTCCTCGGCCTCATGTATCGCAAGATTTCCATGAACTCCTAAATCAACTGCCTGTCCACGAGAAGTAACCTCTACATATGTACCCTGATGCTTTGTTTGACGATGATCAATCCCTGCACTCGTTCCATGAGTCCTTCCTGCATCATTCCTTGATGGCTCTGTAATTGTCGATCTCTGACTAGTTCTAGGTGTGTTCCTCTGAGAACACTATCTCGCTAAGTGGCACTGTTGGCCGCAAGAGTAACATCCTATACCACTACCTGTTGCAATCTTTGTACTCTGAGTTGACTGGCTGGGATGATGGAGTTGGACTCATATCCAACTTTGAATCCTCCTATGCATAAGACGATCACCCTGGAACCCGAAGACTACTGGGTACACCCCATCAAAAGGAACACCAAACATCCAATTCTCAAACCCCAAACCTCCATAAGAACAATTGTTGGGCGGAGAAGGTGCCCTCAAAATGTCCAACATAAGTCATGCTAAAGTAGAAATATTTCTCCTAGGGATCCTTTCCCTTTCCCTAAATACATGTCAATCACCCTCCTGTCTAGGGTCAAGCTGGGTAAGAATCTTCCTAAGCGTAGAACGTAACAGTGGACCCAGGTGATCCTCACGATCATTCTCATGGGAACTCAGAAAAGTAGGGTTTGGACGATCGACACCACGACCACCTCTTCTAGGCATCCTATACACACCATCCAAGAAAGAAGTCACAACCAAAAGACGAAATTAACAAACATAATCTCATAAATAAAGTACCATACCCATGATTAATCATGCATAATACATATACACACCAACGAACAACATCGGAAATCACAACATAAGGCCACATAAGGGTCCATCTAGACATCAGAAAGCAACATACTAATCCATGATAAAAGAATCCATGAACCAAGAGCCAAATTCCATCTCAAATAATCCATACATCACAATCAATGGATTGATGGTGTTAGGTCATACATAAAGTGAGACCATCCAAACAAGACTATAATGGCGTATCTCTTGTTGTATGAGGTTTAGCCTCCAAGAGATAGTCATCACACATAGGTGAGTAGCGGATCCTAGCTCTGAGAATTCCACTATGTTTCCAGTCAGGGAATTTGGGGCCGACCTAGTCCAAGTTCTTATTGTGAACCTATTCCAGACTTTGCAGAGCTTAAGTGAGCATCATAAAAGGATCTTGGGTCAGCTAGGACCTATCTTGAGTTTCACAAGTTAATTCATTGCGTGTGGAGCTTATTCAGCATATCTTAAGATCGACATTCATATTTGATCATTCATTGGGTTACGAACCCTTGTGGCTGACATGGACCTATTTTGGAGCTTGAGGAGAATATTTATAAGAATTGTAATTCATTTTAGATCATAAGTTAGATGTTTTAGATTCATTTATTTCACCCAAAACCCTTCAAGGGCATGTAATAAGGCCTATTGGCCAATTGTATTGCGGAAGCCCTTGTGGCAAGTCCTGTGAGCCCTTGTAATTCGCCCTTCTGGCCAATGTTGCATGTAAGCATTCCATATTAATGAAGATTCTTGTTTGCATATTAGTTTTATGTGTTATTTAAGTTGTGTTGACTCATTGTTGCACGGTTCAGACTGTTCCTTCTGGAATCCTCCTACTGTGACTGTACTAGATACCTTCCACTCTAACTCATTCATGGGTAAGTGCAAAAATATGGTTCCCAAAAAGGGGGCTTAAGTGGCCACAGTTTTTCTAAAATCAAGAAATACTGACTTTGGACGTGAAATTGAGGATAGTTACACTCAAAATTTTGAGATGGAACAAAAACAAGGATCAAAGTGCTCTGATTCTACTTTCTAAACTACTAATTTATTTTGAAAATGGTTGAGATTAAGGGGTTCAAAAGAGGGAAGTACATAAATTGGTGTTGTTTTTTTCAAAAAAACATAACATAGCAACTCTTGTACGACCCTAGCACGGTGAATCTTTTTTTAGTATTTTTAAAATTGCTACACTGCGAAGTTAGCTAATAGTATGTAGTTGATGCACGATTTTTCTAATAATTTTTTAATGAATATCTGAGTTTTTACTAATTTTTGAAGTGGACACTTCCTGAAAAATAGAATTTTGGTCGTGCTACCCCTACAAATTTTGGAAACTAATTGAACTTTTTTTATTTTATTTTTTAAATTTGTAGAATGGAGTCTAGTTTCTAAAAATGTAATTTATTTGAAATTTCGATGAATGGTTAATTTATAAAAAAAAAACACGAAACACTGCTTTTTACCAAAAAAAAGACACACGAACAAAAGAAATTATGGATGAAAGGCTTAACATTGTCAGAAAGAGAAAAAATTTACATCGTTAGATAGCTAAGAGAGAACCTAACACTACCTAGATGTTCGATTTGTTTTATATTGAACCACGTGTAATCCTAACGGTGAGCACGAACCCAATTATGTGAAATATTGTAGAATTTACAAAAACACATCTTTGGTCATTGGGAATGCCCTCCAAGCCTTTGGGTTGGTATTCCAAGGAAAATAACAAGCCCAAGGCTTGTGGATTCCCAAAGAAAGATATAACATGTGCATGCTATAATGCACTCGCGTTATATCTTAGTTTTGACATGGTTTTTGTGTTTGTGCGACACATGTCTAGCAAGACATAACACAAGCACAGTATAATGCGCTTGTGTTATGTCTTGATTTATGTTAAATGCTACTATATTGAATGCATGTTTATATATTTGTATGTTTGTATGTACATGTATGCTTGTATGTCATGTATGTATGTATGTATGTATGCATGCATGTATGTATGTATGTATTTATATATCAATGCATGCATGTATGTATGCCTATATATATGTAATATTGTATCTACATATGTACATGTATGCTTGTATTTTTAGGATTATATGTACATATGTATTGGACCCCGCAAGGGGCACTGCCCCCAAACCCCCGTTAAATAATTTGGGGGGAAACCACGTTGATTTAAGTGGGGAAAATTTAACCTCTGAGTCTAATTAGACTCCATATAACATGTATGTATGTATGTATGTATGTATGTATGTATGTATGTCTTTAAAGGGAGGGATAATTTTAAGAGAGAGAGAGAGAGAGGTAGTGAGAGAGAGCCTTGAGAGAGGAAGAGGGGGTGGAAGGGAGAATCTAAGAGAGAGGGAGTGGGAGAGAAGGGGTTGGAGTGAGAGGGGCTTAGCTAGGTAGGGTGGGAGGGATAGAGAGAGGGGTGGGAGAGAGAGGGAGAGAGAGAGAGGAAGAGAGAGAGAGAGAGATAGAAAGGGAGAGAAATAGAGAGTTGTGTAGGTAGGGTACTAGAGGGAGAGACTTGAGAGTGTGAGGGGGGTGAGAGGAAGAGACTTAAGATATAGGTAGTGAGAGGGAGTGGGAGAGAGAGGGAGTGTGAGAGTGAGAGACCTGAGAGAGGGAGAGGATGTGGGAGGGAGTAACATAAGAGAGGGAGAGATAGAGGGGGTGGAGTGAGAGGGACTTATCTAGGTAGGTTGGGAGGGATAGATAGAGAGAGGGGGGGGAGATAGAGAGAGAGAGAGAGTTACCTAGGTAGGGTGCCAAAGGGAGAGACCTGGGAGAGAGAGGGGGTGCGAGGGAGAGAGAGAGAGAGAGTGGGAGAGAGAGGGAGTGATGGAGAGGTAGTGGGAGGGAGATAGATAGATAGAGCGAGGGAGGGAGCGAGAGAGAGTGGTAGGTATTGATTAAGCGAGAGGTACATAGAAAGAGGGAGAGGGTAGATAGAGACAATTAGAGAGGGTAGGAGAGAGGGATTAGGGTTTAAGGGTTGAGGGTTGAGGGTTGAGGGTTTAAGGATTGAGGGTTGAGGGTATAGGGTATAGGGGTTGAGGGATTAGGGTTTAAGGGTTGAGGGTTGAGGGTAGATGGTAGAGGGTTGACGGATTAAGGGTTGAGGGTTAAGGTTTTAGGGTAGAGATTTTTCTTGGGTTTAAGGGTTGAGGGAATAGGGTTTAGGGATTAGCGTTGAGGGTAGAGGGTATTGGGTAGAGGGTAGAGGGTAGAGGGTAGAGGGTAGAGGTTTTAATGGTTTAGGATTTAAGGGTTGAGGGTTTAGGGTTGAGGGATTAGGGTTGAGAGGGAGGGATGGATGGATGGAGAGATGGAGGGAGAAGTGAGATAAAGAGAAGGAGAGAAGAGGAGGAAGGGATAGAGATATATGAGGGTTGAGGATCCAACGTATAGGGTAGAGGGTTGAGAATTGAGGGTATAGGGTTGAGGACCTATAGGGTTGACGGTTTAGGGTATTGGGTTGAGGGTATAGGGGTTGAGGGTACATATGGTTGAAGGATTAGGGTTGAGGGTTCAATGTATAGGGTAGAGGGTATCGAGGTTGAGGGTTTAGGGTTTGAGGGTTGAGGATTGAGGGATTAAGGGTTGGGGTTTTAGGGTTTAATGTATAGAGTAGAGGGTAGAGGGTAGAGGGTTTAAGGGTTTAGGGTTTAAGGGTTGAGGGTTGAGGGTTTAAGGTTGAGGGTAGAGGATTGAGGGTATAGGGTTGGGGGATTAGGGTTGAGGTTCCAATGTATAGGGTAGAGGATATAGGGGTTGAGGGTTTATGGATTAGGGTAGAGATTTTTCTTGGATTTAAGAGTTTATGGATTAGTGATGAGGGTGCAACCCGAGACACAAAATATCACACAAAAAACCAACAAATCATATTATTTTCCAAGTGCAAAATTCTTACAATAATGCCTCCATTTCTTTAATGCTTGAACTATTGCATAAAATTCCTGATCATATACAGAGTACTTTCTCTTTGCATCATTTAACTTTTCACTAAAATAGGCAATGGGCTTACCTTCCTGGCTTAACACTGCTCCAATGGCACAACCACTGGCATCACAATCCACCTGAAACACCTTATTGAAATCAGGGAGATCCAAAACAGGTTGTTATGTCACCTTCTGCTTTAATAGATCAAAACTCCTTGCTGCTCCAGTGCTCCACTTGAACTCTTTTCTATCCCCTCTCATTGTTTCAGTTAGGGGTGCACAAATACTACTGAAGTTTCTAATAAACTTTCTATAAAAACTGGCCAAACCATGGAAAGATCTCACCTCAGTAGCAGTTCTTGGGGTAGGCCATTCCAAAATAGCCTTCACCTTCTCTGGGTCCATCTTGAGACCTTCTGTCGAGACAACAAACCCCAAGTACACTAACTCCTTCTTCACAAAACTACACTTCTTCAAATTAATGAGCAATTTATCTTCTCTTAACTTCTCAAAGACTCTACCAATATGCATTATATGCTCATCCAGTGACTTACTGAATATCAAAGTATCATCTAAATACACAATAACAAAACTTCCTAGGAACTCTTTCAGTACCTCGTTCATGAGTTGCATGGATGTGCTTGGTGCATTGGTTAGCCCAAAAGGCATGACTAACCACTCGTACAGGCCCTCTTTGGTCTTGAAGGTGGTCTTCCATTCATCTCCCTCTCGAATCCGGATCTGGTGATATCCACTCTTCAGATCAATCTTTGTGAAGTACTGAGCTCCACTCAAACAGTCCATCAGATCATCCATCCTTGGCAGGGGAAATCTATACTTGATTGTTATCTTATTTATGGCCCAGGAGTTTGTACACATCCTCCACTCCCCATCCTTCTTTGGTGCTAGTACTACAGGTACTGCACATGGACTCAGACTCTCTCGAATCAAACCCTTTCTCAACAACTCCTCAACTTGTCTGTTCAACTCCTCATTTTCTACAGGAGTCATTCTATGAGCTGCCTTATTCGGCAAACTAGCTCGTGGGATCAAGTCAATTTGATGACTGATCTTCCTCATTGGTGGTAAACCCTCAGGTACATTATCAAAAACAATATCCTGAAACTCATTCAATAACCCAGAAACTTCTACTGGAACCTTCTCACTACCCTCCTTATCCATTTTAGGAATCAATGCATAACACACACGCTCATGCTTCATGCCTTCTAAAAATTTCCTTCCATCAACATAACAAATTCTAGCACTACTGCATACCTTTTCTTCGGCCTTCTTCAGGGGTTTCAACTTATGGCGGACTCCATCCTTCATCAAGGAATAAGTGTTTGCATGGCCATCATGTACAGCTTGCCTGTCAAACTGCCACGGCCTCCCCAGCAACATGTGACATGCATCCATGGGGATGATATCACAGAGTACCTCATCACGATAGCTTCTGATCTTGAACTTCACCAGGCTCTGCTCATTGACTAGAACTTTGTGGTCTTTCTGCAACCAGGCAATCCGATATGGATGTGGATGCCTTTCCCTCTTTAGCTTCAACTTTGTAACCATCTCTTCTGACACTAGATTATCGGTGCTTCCACCATCAATAATGAAATCACAACATTTGTCTTCACACTTGCACCTTGTGCGAAACAAATTCTTCCTCTGTTCTGGCTCCTTCTCTTCAGTCACCAGGGCTCTTCTAACCACTAGGGCTTCTCCCCTTTCAGCATCATCTGAATGCTCAGATTGAGCCTCCTCATCTACATGCACAACCCTTGCACGAACTTCTGGCCTTTTGTCTGTCCTTCCTTGGTATTGTGGACATTCATAGGCTTGATGCCCTTCTTCACCACATCGGAAACAAGTTCCTCTGAAACCACCAAATCTTCCTCGTCCTCTACCTCTTTGATCACCACCATTCTGATCGTGGGCGGTAGAAGTTATCATTCCTCTGCTTCGACTGGTACCCACATCTTCATTTTTCTTCTCATCATCATTTCGGCTTCCAAAAGATCTTCCGCTACCACTTCCGCTTTGACCTCCTCGTCCTTTTTGCTTACTGTCAAATCTTTTGTTTAGCTTCTCTTCAACTCTCAGCAAAAATTGGTATGCATCCTCAATGGTGGCCATTCTGACCAGGCTTAGCTCCTCTTGAATGCTCGGCCGTAACCCATTAAGATAACGGGCTACCTTCTCCTTGTTGGCCTCTACATGTCTCGTTCTGATGATCATCTTGTGAAAATATTCTATGTATTCTTTCACAGATCTACTTCCTTGCTTCAACCCTTGCAATTTCTTCAATAGATCTAACTCATAGTCCATTGGCATGAACTGCTTCTTCAGTTTCTCCACCATGCGATCCCATCTGGTGATCTTTCCCTTTTCTCTCTTATTTCTTTCTAGTCGGACCTCTTTCCACCAGATACTCGAGTGGCCCTTCAACTTCATTTTTGTAAACTTAACCCGATCTGGGTTCTCTACTTCTTCATACTCAAAATACTCTTCCAACTCGTTGATCCAATCAATCAACTCTTCTGGGTTCAGACTTCCGAAAAAACTGGGAACTTCTACTCTAGGTCTTTTTTCGATCTTCGAAATGGACCTTATCAGCCGCATTTGATCTTGATCAATAGCTTCTTCTTCCTCTTCTACATCTGAATCTTCTACCTCTTCTTCATCCTCACTTTCTTCTCCCCTTCTCGCGTTTACCCCTCTTCTTAACTCTCTTTGTAATGCATTAATTTGTCTCTGGAGGGCTTTGAAACCCTCGGCCGCTAATGGATCTCTTCCACCAGCATTTATGGCACCTCCGGCACCACCTCGCCTACCACGCACCACTCTTGGAGGCATCTTGAATATCTTGAACCCACAACCACAGTCCTGGTGCGAACTGCCTCATGATCGGCGATCTGTTCACACGCTCAAGAAAACCCACTCTGATACCACTTGATGAGGGTGCAACCCGAGACACAGAAAACCAACAAATCTTATTATTTTCAAAGTGCAAAATTCTTACATGCAGAGGATCTCAAATCCTCGAGTTCTACAATATGTGCAAATTACAGAAATTCCCCTATTCGCATCATGCGATCTTCTTTCCCAAAAAACTACCCAAACAAACCAAAAACCAGCCCATAAATAGCCCATTTTCCCCATTTGGAGCCAAAAACCACATTCTAATTATGCACCAAATTCTGGAAGCCCTAACTCAAGATCTAACCGTTGGATCTTCAATGATAATACCATGGGGCCTAAAGGCTAACCACTTTTGTTTTCCACCAATTTTCGGGCCCATCCGGAGACTTTAAGTCCCTCAAAATTAGCTCTGAAGATTTTGTAGGGCAAAAATCAGAAACTAAAACTTGAATAGCTTTTGAACTGGGAATGATCTTGACCTGATTCTTTCACCAGAGTGTTTATTATTATATCCTGAAGCTTCCCTTAAATTTCTGTCTCCTCATGCCTTCAAATTCATACCTGCTAAAAATAGCAGTTGAGCAGAAAAAGTAGAAAAGCAGTTCTGAAAGTTGGGAATTCTTCTTCGACGAAAAGGGTATCCAAAAATGCAAAAACATCTACAAAATTCTAAATGAAAGTAATTATATTTTTGGGTGATGTAGGATTTCCCTTACACCACTGGATGCTCCTGCATCAATTAGGGTTGAGGGTAGAGGGTATTGGGTTGAGGGTAGAGGGTAGAGGGTTTAAGGGTGTAGGGTTTGAGGGTTTAGGGTTTAGGGTTGAGTGTTTAAGGGTTTAATGGTTGAGGGTATACGGTTGAGGTATTAGGGTAGAGAAGGAGGGGTGGAGAGAGGGAGAGATGGACGGATAAGTGAGATAGAGAGAAGGAGAGAAGAGGAGGGAGGGACAAAGATATATGAGGGTTGAGGATCCAATGTATAGGGTAGAGGGTTGAGAATTGAGGGTATAGGGTTGAGGACCTATAGGGTTGATAGTTTGGGGTATTAGGTTGAGGGTATAGGGTTGATGGATTAGGATAGAGGGTAGAGGGTATTGGGTTGAGGGTAGAGGGTAGAAGGTTTAAGGGTTTAGGGTTGAGGGTTAAGGGTTGAGGGTAGAGGGTCTAGGGTATAGGTTTGAGGGTCCAACGTATAGGGTAGAGGTTATAGGGGTTGATGGTTTAGGGTTTAATGGTTGAGGGATTAAGGATTGAGGGTTGAGAATTAAGCGTTGAGGGTTTAATGTATAGGGTAGAGGGTAGAGGGTTTAAGGTTTAGGGTAGAGGATTGAGGGTATAGGGTTGAGGGATTAGGGTTGAGGATCTAATGTATAGGGTAGAGGGTATAAGGGTTGAGGGATTAGGGTTTAAGGGTAGAGGGTAGAGGGTAGATGGTTGAGGGTTGAGGGTTTAAGGCTTGAGGAATAAAGGGTTGAGGTTTGAGGGATTAGGGTATAGATTTTACTTGGGTTTAAGGGTTAAGGGATTAGAGTTGAGGGATTAGAGTTGAGGGTAGAGGGTATTGGGTTGAGGGTAGAGGGTAGAGGGTTTAAGGGTTGATGGTTGAGGGTTGAGGGTTTAGAGTTAATGAATGAGTGTTTAAGGGTGTAAGGGTTGAGGGTATAGGGTTGAGGGATTAGGGTAGAGAAGGAGGGATGGATGGAGGGAGAGATGGAGGAAGAAGCGAGATATAGAGAAGGAGAGAAGACGAGGGAGGGACAAAGATATATGAGGGTTGAGAATTGAGGGTATAGGGTTGAGGACCTATAGGGTTGATGGTTTAGGGTATGTCTTTTAGGGTGTAGGGTTGAGGGATTAGGGTAGAGGGTAGAATTTTCAAGGGTTTAGGGTTTAAGGTTAAGGGTTGATGGTAGAGGGTAGAGGGTTTAGGGTATAGGTTTGAGGGTATATGGTTGAAGGAGTAGGGTTGAGGTTCCAATGTATAGGGTAGAGGGTATAGGGGTTGAGGGTTTAGGGTTTAAGGGTTGAGGGATTAAGGGATTAAGGGTTGATGGTTGAGAATTGAGGTTTGGGTGTTTAATGTATAGGGTAGAGGGTAGAGGGTAGAGGGTTTAAGGGTTTAGGGTAGAGAGTTTACTTGGGTTTAAGGGTTTAAGTGTTGAAGTTTGAGGGTTGAGGGTAGAGGGTAGAGGGTTTAAGGGTTTAGGGTTTAAGGTTGAGGGTTGAGGGTTTAGGGTTTAGGATCGAGTGTTAAGGATTGATGGTTTAGGGTTGAGGGATTAGGTTAGAGAGGGAGGGATTGATGGAGGGAGAGATGGAGGGACAAGTGAGATATAGAGAAGGAGAGAAGAGAAGGGAGGTAAAGAGATATATGATGGTTAAGGATCCAATGTATATGGTAGAGGGTTGAGAATTGAGGGTAGAGGGTTGACTATTGAGGGTAGAGGGTTGATAATTGAGGTTATAGGGTTGAGGACCTATAGGGTTGATGGTTTAGGGTATTGGGTTGAGGGTATAGGGTTGAGGGATTAGGGTTGAGGGTAGAGGGTAGAAGGTTTAAGGGTTTAGGGCCAGGAATAAGGGTTGATGGTAGAGGGTTTAGGGTATAGCTTTGAGGGTATATGGTTGAAGGAGTAGGGTTGAGGGTCAAATGTATAAGGTAGAGGGTATAGGGGTTTAGGGTTTAGGGTTTAATGGTTGAGGGATTAAGGGTTGAGGGTTGAGAATTCAGGGTTGGGGTTTAATGTATAGGGTAGAGGGTAGAGGGTTTAAGGGTTGAGGATTGAGGGTTTAGGGTAGAGGGTATTGGGTAGAGGGTAGAGGGTTTTAGGGTTTAGGGGTTGAGGGTTGAGGGTTTAGGGTTGAGTGTTTAAGGGTTTAAGGGTTGATGGTTTAGGGTTGAGGGATTAGGGTAGAGAGGGAGGGAGGGAGGGAGGGAGGGAGAGATGGAAGGAGAAGTGAGATAGAGAGAAGGAGAGAAGAGGAGGGAAGGAAAAAGATATATGATGGTTAAGGATCCAATGTATAGGGTAGAGGGTTGATAATTGAGGGTATAGGGTTGAGGACCTATAGGGTTAATGTTTTAGGGTATTGGGTTGAGGGTATAGTGTTGAGGGATTAGGGTAGAAGGTTTAAGGGTTTAGGGTTTAAGGGTTTAGGGTTGAGGATTAAGGGTTGATGGTAGGTGGTTTATGGTATAGGTTTGAGGGTATATTGTTAAAGGAGTAGGGTTGAGGTTCCAATGTATAGGTTAGAGGGTACAGGGGTTGAGGGTTTAGGGTTTAAGGGTTAAGGGATTAACGCTTGAGGGTTGAGAATTGAGGGTTGGGGGTTTAATGTATAGGGTAGAGGGTAGAGAGTAGAGGGTTTAAGGGTTTAAGGTAGAGAGTTTACTTGGGTTTAAGGGTTTAAGGGTTGAGGGTTGAGGGTTGAGGGTTGAGGGTTGAGGGTTGAGGGTTGAGGGTAAAGGGTTGAGGGTTGAGGGTAGAGGGTAGAGGGTTTAAGGGTTGAGAGCTGGGGGTTTAGGGTTTAGGGTTGATTGATTAAGGGTTGATGGTTTAGGGTTGAGGGATTATGGTAGAGAAGGAGGGATGGAGGGAGGGAGAGATGGAGGGAGAAGTGAGATATCTCCCTAATCCCTCTCTACCTACCTCTCCATCCATCACTCCCTACCACTCTCTCTACACCTCTCTATCTCACTTCTCTCCCTCCCTTATTCTCTCTCTACTTATCTCTACCTCTCCTTCTTTCTCTAATTATCTTTATCTCCCCTAGCCCTCTCTCTCATTCTCACTAGATGTGTCCCTCCCTACCTTTTCCCCTATCTACTCTCTATCTCTCCTCTCCCTCCCTCTACCTCTCTCTCACTCTCTCTCACTCTTCGCTCATCCTCTTTCTCTCTCCTTCTCTCCTCTCTATTTCACCATTATCTATTTCCCTCTTTTTAACTCTCTCCTTATCTATATGTCACCATTCTCTCTCTACTTATATTTATCTCACCTATCCCTCTTTACCTCTCCCTTCCTCCCCTCTCTCGCACACCCTCCCTCCTTCCCTCTATCTCTATCTCTCTCTACTTCTCTCTATCTCACCTATCCCTCTCTACCCGCATATCCCTCTATCACTCCCTACCATACTCTTTCTCTCTCACTCTCTCCTCTCTATCTCACCATTCTCTCTTTCCCTCTATGTAATTCTCTCCTTCTCTATATGTCACTATTCTCTCTCTACTTATCTTTATCTCACCTATCCCTCTTTACCTCCCCCTTCCTCCCCTCTCTCACCCACCCTCCCTCCTTCCCTCTATCTCTATCTCTCTCTACTTATCTCTATCTCACCTATCCCTCTTCACCCACATGTCCCTCTATCACTCCCTACCACACTCTTTCTTGTTCTCTATCTCACCTCTCTCTCACCTCCCTCTCTCTCCCTCCATACCTCTCCCTCCATCTGTCATTTATTATCTACTCTTTATCTTGCATGTCTCTCTACTTCTCCTTCCCTCTCTACTTATATTTATCTCCTCTTTCCCTCCCAACCTCTCTCTCTCTACCCAATCCCTCCCTCCCCCTCTTTCTCTCTCCCCCTATGAGGGTTGAGGGTGTAAGGTTTAGTCTTTAAGGTATAGGGTTGAGGTTATAGGGTTAAGTGTATAGGAAATAGGGATTAGGGTTTAGGATATTAGGTATAAAGTTGAGGGTATAGGGTATAGGGATGAGGGATGAGGGTTTAGGGTTTAGAGTTTAAGGTATAGGGTTGAGGGTTGAGGGATAGTGTTTAGGGTTGAGGGTATAAGGTTAAGTGTATAGGGTATATGGATTATGGTTTAGGATATTGGGTATATAGTTGAGGGTATTGGGTTTAGGATATTAGGTTTAGGGTTGATGGTTTAGGGTTTAGGATTTATGTATAAGTTTGAGGGTTGAGGGTTGAGGTATAATGTCCAGGGTTGAGGTATAATGTTTAGGGTTGAGGGTACGAGGTTTAAGTGTATAGGGTATAGGAATTAGGGATTAGGGTTTAGGGTGTAGGGTGTAGGGTATAAGGTATAGGATTAAGGCTTGAGAGTGTAGGGTTTTTCATTTAAGTATAGGGTTGAGGGATAATGTCTATGGTTTAGGGTATAAGGTTGAGGGTGTAGGGTATAGAGATGAGGCTTGAGCGTGTAGGGTTTAGGGTTTAAGGTATAGGGTTAAGGGTTGAGAGTATTGGGTTTAGGATTGAGGTTCAGGGTTTAGGGTTTAGGGTTTAGTGTACAAGGTTGAATGTAGGGTTTAGAGTTTAATTATAGGGTTAAGGGATGATGTTCAGGGCTTAGGTTATAAGGTTGAGGGTATAGGGTATATGAATGAGGTTTGATGGTGTAGGGCTTAGGGTTTAAGGTATAGGGTTGGGGGTTGAGGGATGATGTTTAGGGTTTAGGTTATAAGGTTAAGGGTATAGGGTATAGGGTTGAAGGTTGAAGGTTGAGGGTATAGGGTATAGGGATTATGGTTTAGTATATTCGGTATAAGGTTGAGGGTATTGGGTTTAGGGTTGAGGGTTTAGGGTTCAAGGTTTAGGGTACAAGGTTTAATGTAGGATTTAGCATTTAATTATAGGGTTAAGGGTTCAAGGATAATGTTTAGGGTATAGGGTATAGGGTATAGGGATGAGGTTTGAGAGTGTAGGGTTTATGGTTTAAGGTATAGAGTTGAAGGTATAAGGTTAAGTTTATAGGCTATATGGATTAGGGTTTAAGATATTAGGTTGAGGGTTGAGGGTTGAGGGTTGAAGTTTTAAGTTTAAGTTTATAGGGTATAGAGATTAGGGTTTAGGAGAGAGAGAGAGACCTTAGAGAGGGTGAGGGGGTGTGAGGGAGAGACATGAGAGAGAGACAAAGAGTATTCTCTAGTTAGGGTGGGAGGGAAAGACTTGAGAGAGGGGGAGGGTGTGGGAGGGAGAGAGAGAGAGGGGGGGAGAGAGAGAGAGAGAGAGAGAGAGAGAGAGAGAGA
>CM021103.1:55145044-55185216 GCA_007115665.2 Sequoiadendron giganteum
CTAGATGAATATGAATAGTGCTTTTCTACATGGTGATTTTCATGAGGAGATCTATATAGAGTATCAACCTATTTTGTGTATGAATTTTCACTTTCTTCTAGGATTTAACATTTACTTTATGGTATCAAACAAGCTCCCCATTATTTGTATGAGAAGATTAATATTTTTTTCTTGCTTCTAGCTTCACTTATTTCCATTCTAACCTTAGAGTTTACTATCAAAGTCATGAAGATAAAATTCGATACTTGTTCTTTATGTTGATGATTTGATTCTCATAGGAATTTCCTCATCCATGATTCAAAGTGTTTAGCAACTATTTATAGAGCACATTGATATGACTAATCTCAATCTTCTACATTATTTCCTTTGTCTTTAGGTCCAAGTTAGTCTATAGAGGGGATCTTCATTTTTTTCTAGAAGTGTGTTCTTAATTTGCTTCATTATTTAGGCATGGTTGATTGCAAGCCTACCCCCACATCATTTTATTTAGATGATTGGCTACTAGTTATACCATGTTAATATTTGATGGTACATTGTATTGGTAGCTGGATAGTAGCCTTCTTATTTGACATACATTCGTCAAAATATTTTCTTTTTCGATTGGCCAATCTCTTAGTTCTCTCAAGATCCTCATGAGAGTCATTGAAAGGAAAATAAACATATAAATTTGGGGTAAATCCAAGGAGCTACTCATTTTATCATTTCGTACACATTAAGAGCCTCTCATATTATGGTCTTCATTGAATCAAATTAGGCTAGTAATATTGATGATTAGAATTCCACCTCTCATTTTTCTTTTTCCTTATTTTTAGTTCAATTGTATAGTCTTGTAAGAAGAAATATATGACTAAATTATCATAAAAAAGGCTGTATTGAGATGCACTTCTAGCTAGACAAGATGTTCTTTGGTTTCAAGAGTTGATGATAGAGTTTTATTTTTTCTTGATCACCCTACTACTCTTTGGTGTGATAATTAGAGCCATACACATTTATTTTCACCCAATGGAGTATCAATAACCAAAACATATTGAGATCCACATGCACATCATTTAGTAACTTATCTAGGACGGTTTTACTCAAGTTAGAGTATTTACCTACAAAGGAGTAGCTTATGTACATCTTTATTAAAACTTTTGGCATTGCTTCATTATCCTCAATTGTAATCAATGCTTAGGGTGAAGGAAATTTTCCTCGAGTGGTCATCTTGAGTCAATCTTGGACTTCACATTTTTTTTTCTCTTTTAGGGAAGAGTTTTTTGTATGATTTTCTCCTTTTATCCATTTGTGAGAGACTATTTTTGTACATGGGTATCGTATTAGGCCTAGTTTTTGGTACCCCTTTTTAATTCTTATTCTCTTTTGTATCCTCCCTAAGTTGTATTTAATGAGGCTATTGGCATGAATGTATCTTAAATACTAGACTAGTTTCCTTTTGTGTCTTATTCACACCTAGTTGGTTAATTTTATTTAGGCACATTTAACTTTTGTGACTCATGTCATGTGTATATGTCACTTGTTAGTACACTTTTCACATGCATATGTGGGGTTCTCACATATCCCAACTAACTTGTCTTACCGTTGTCTATATATACAAGGGTCTCTATGTACATTGGTCTTATATCAATTTGGCATTATAAAATCTTTTGTATTTCCCTCTTGAGAAAGGATACTTAATGTTATAGAATACTATATCTCCTATAAAATTATTTTGGTAACTTCAACACTAGTTGCCTAGTACTTGACTTATTGCATCAATCTAATATAAAAATAAATTATTCCTTTCCATCCTTATCTATCTTTGGTGGTTCACTATTCTCATGAGATAGACAATGAGACCACATAATATAATGGACAAAGGAGGAATGTTGACATTTTTTTTATTATTCTCTTAAACTAACAGTGCATGAGAATTCATTGCAATCAAGATTTGACTCTATGGTTTTAAAATAATTTAAAGGAAACTATAGACTCAACTAGATTTTAAATCTACTATGGGAATTTAGGGTTTTATATTTTCATTCTTAACTTATGGTTTTTAGAAATCATACAAGTTTTTTACTCATAATTGTCATCTAACTCTCATCTTTCTCATCGATTAGAGTGGCCTCAAAATTGTGGTTATGGGTTAGAGCAAATCAAAAGAGAATGTATATGCAAGATTCAAAATAATACAAAAAGAAGATTAAAGTAATGCTAAAACCCTCTATTCTAAATTAACATAACCTCAAATTGAGATAAATAGAGTTCAAATAAAATAAATGAAGGATAATTTTACCCAAAAAAACCCTCTTCATTGAAGTTGATTGCTTGAGATGCAATGCATGTGGTTGCTTAAGGAATTGCATAAGACTTATATAGCATGTACATATTAATACTTGAATTTAAATTATGTTTTGGTAAAAGATTGGGTTGAATTTATATATGTACATGGTGAGGATTTGATCTTGGATAAATAATGGAGATTGATTGAGAGTGAGTGAAGAATCTTGAGAAACTAAAATAGTCAAATGGAGCTTTGATAACTCCTAATGGGATCTAAAATAGGTGAGGGTAATTAGTTATTTTTATTTATTTTGACTAATTAGTTGTGCATAGACCAAAAGTAGGAGGGAATTAGGGAGGAGTTAAGATGGAATATGAGTAGAGAATCATATTTTTATTATTTATGAAGAAATAAGTAAAATTTATTTATTTATTTATTTGAGAATAAATGAATGAGTGTTATCGTAATTAAATAAATAATATGAATTATTTAATTAATTAGTGGTGTTAAATGAAAAGAGAAATTAACATGATAACGAGAAAGTATCAAAATGAGATTAGAATGTGATGTTAGGTATAATATTAAGGATTAAGTATCTACAAGAATAACAAACAATAATTTGAATTTTATGATTTGATAATTGACAATGATAACATTTACTATACAAATTAATATAAATTAATTTCTAAAATTTTAGTGGTAGTCTCACACACTTATATCCACAAAACTCTTTTATGTATTTAGTTAGGTTAAGTTCAAAAAATCCCTTAATATGTTGAGATAGAATAAAATTTATTAGGCTAATGACTAATAATATGCTCTAAGGTTTTAACATAAAATCTAAAACATAATGGACATACCAGGATCCAAAATCAACACTTTAAAAGATGCCTTATTTGAAATGATGCCACAAAGAAAGGACCATTAAGATGTTTAACATAAAACAAAAATAAGGTTTTGAAGTTGTGTTTGCATATGTGGTACTGAACAACAAGAAAATTTGGTCATATTACAAACATATCAAGAGGTTTATGTCACATAGATGTGATATTTTTTAGAAGTGATACAAATGATCACATGGGATGCAATTAATAAATCTATTATGTTATATCATTATTATTTTATATCTCATTAAATAATATTTTTAATAATATTTCTAATTTCCAATATCTTATTTTAGAAAACCTTTTCAATATATCTTTTATTTTTATTTTGCATCCTTGTAATCCTTTTAAATTGGTTAATAGAATATTACATTATAAAATATTAACTAAAAATATTTTGATATAAAAAAATCATTTTTCGATTTTGTACAAGATGCACATCAATTCAAATATATTCTTGATACACTTAATGCACACTCATAAGTTCCATTAACATGAAAATTAAAACATTTTATATTTTAAGATTGTTGTTATAATATATTTTTTTTTTATAATAAAAATGAGTTATAAAGATCTAGAAGACATGCAATTTATTTTTTATGTTCAATATATGTGTGTGAATACATGCATTAGTTGCATTCATCTTCTTGTTTTTACTTTCATAAATGTTATAAACTTAGCTACCAAACTATGTTTTTAGAATTTTTTACATCAAAAAGTGTACTAAACAACTAAGATGAGAATGTTTTTTCATGTAAATGTAGGAAATAAATAATTGTATTTATCTCTTTATGAAATTATATATACAAACCTTAGATCAAATAATATGAAATATATATAAATATAAACAATATTGATTTAAACCTATGCAAAAGGAAACAATGCTAACAAAATTTTAAATGCAATAAGGACACACTCATGCATTATAACAAAATATTTTACTGTAAAAAACCTATTGAAAAACCAATAAAATAAATACTCACTTATTATATTAATTCAATTGTTTACAATACAACTAGATACTTCTCAATTCTACTTAACCCTAATCTTGTGAGTGAGTATTTATATGTATATCACTCTAATAAATTATTAAATGATGTTACAATAGAATGGATATAAAACTATAGATAAAAAAAACTTATAATGATCCAAAATGTTCAACTTACATGAACATTAAGTTATAATTGATATAGAATATGCAAAATATATAAGATTTATTCAACAATATATACATGCTATATATATCAACTCATATGCACCCCACCCCAATATATATTAGCTCAATATTATTATTTTTATTTCTTTGTATCCCTAATACTTAGGGTTTATTATTCTATATTTTCCTTATTTGAAAATTTAATATGGAATTAAGAAATTTTTTAGTGGATCTTACATGACTATTTTTTATATGTTTATTTCTGAGATTTGATTATTTGTTAGATTCTTCAAAGTATTCAATTTATTCATATTTAATAAATTTTGTTGATTCTAAAATCAAATTACTTATAGTTGAAATTTGTATTTTTAAGATAGATGCATAATATACTTTTGTATATAAAAATTTGAGAACAAATCTCTTTAATTTATCAAGAATTTTTTTGTTTTCTACATTTATTTCAATAATTTTGTTTATAAAAACATATTAAAGATTAAAATGTTAAATTGCCTAAAATTTATATACCAATAAAAAATTAATCTTTAAATAAAAATTTAAAAATACTACCATTCACGATAATCTAAAATTTAATTTTTAATACTAAAAAATATCTCTTAAAATATTATATTTATAATAAATTGATTAAAAAAATAAAAAAATTTCAATACATTCTAATATAAATAAATGCAATATAACAACAAATATTATATTGTAAATCTTTATAAGAACATGTAATGCCCCGCCACACAACCCTAGAGGAAGTTTTCAATCTACAACAAAAGCGTACTAATTTTTTATTTATTAAAGTGCATTATACATACATGTTCACCTAAAATTGACAACCTCCCCGAAGGCTACGTAACCGAGATTACTTAATTCCCATTCACATACATCATCTAAATTACATTGCAATAAACATCTCAAGTAATGACATACATCTAACATAAATAAATACAAGATAGAATAGATTAACCATCACATAATTCCATTACATAAACCATTACAAGATTACAATCCTCATTCCCAAAATGAGTAAAAATACATAAGTATAATAATTACAAGATCCACCTCATAACAACAAGAGGGGTAAATACAACTGTTACAAGAAGAATTACAATAGAACAAGAAGAGAGTAACAATATCCGCAAGCTGTTCAACTGGATGTCTCGCTTCCACGAACTGAAGAACAAAGGGGGACCCAACGGTTTTGGTGCATGTTCCACCCTACCTAGTGGTACCCGAAGGCCCACCCCCCAGGCTAGGAGATAGTAAAAATGCAACATGGACAAAAAATCAACTACCTCTAACCAAAGGATGACTAACAGAACTAACTGACTCAACCATACATATGCACAATATAAATCTAGCACAAACATGGTTACGTTGCTTCCAGTCATAATAAAATCAAGTGTGCTAAAGAAACCATACACACAACATATAAACAAGGTTATCCTAGATAGAGTGTCGTCGCAAGGTGCGTCATGAGATCTCCTCTGGGCATCCTTCATAGGCTCCAGTAATCCTGGTGACCTCAACCGAATCCCGGCCCTCATACTCACACAAGCAGAATCAACTACCTTTCGTATGGACAAGCTAGTTGACCTTGCCATTCCAGGCCTTCTCACTCACCCCAAGTCTAAACAAGCCCTTGTGTCTGCGAGTGAGGTTAATTTTATCTTGGTTAATGTGAATGCATCCTAGTAATCTAAGTACTTTGCTTTAATTATCACTTCTTAAAATCACTTTTGAAGGTTACCCGGTTTACCTCTTTGGGCTCCGACCCCTAACAAAAGCCACTCCTCTAATGGATAACTTGCTACTCAAACCTAGACTCCAAGGGTGACTCCAATGTTACAGAACTGAATAACTCAGTCTCTCCTAATCTAGGAGACGACAAATACAGAATCTCACTCCAACACATGGAGGAAAACTACTCAAATAAATCTACCCAAGGAAACGAACATCAACTAACATGGGAATGACCCACATACACTGGAAGACTTTACAATAATTGCACAATACGATTACCCGTTCCCAAAGCATTCACAAAAAGGGAAAGACAATATAATAACGCATTGATAAAGCAACAACACTATGTTCGGATATATTAAATCCATATCCCTACTTAAAGCATCTCGCATAAAATTTAATCTAATAACCATACAAATATTCATCAACTAAATAAATCCCCCTTTTAAATAAACATATATCACAACTTAATAAAAATGCATAAAAAGCATTTCACTTAATTCACTGTCCATATACTTGCATGTTTTAAAAGTGCCAACAAAATATTTTAAGGATAAATATCTATACTCACATATTTGATTTGGAATTCTAAACTAATAAAAATAAATAAAATCATATATAATACTCATGCTAAACCTCTGTTTTACAATAATTACCAGTCTGAGACAAAATAACTAATTTTGTAATCTATTCACACTCAGATATCAATTTCCCCATTTATAGATAACATTTTCATTTATATTAAATATTATATTTTAATATTTAATATATCAAAATATACATCTTTTGATTAAATGAAATACATTATACAAAACAAATAAATTTTAAACAAAACAAAATTAAATTAAAAATAAAATAAAATAAAATAACACAGGAATTAAAAATTACTTCACAAAAGAAAACATGTGACTCGCCTGGCGTACTGGTGGTACCCGCACATGATGTCATCTGTACATTGTATAGCGGCCGACGTACCATCGCCGTCGTCGGCTGTACAATGTACAACGGTCGGCGCTAGTATGGGTGGCCGTAGCTCCCATGGGGAGTGCGTCCCCCCAAAAGGGTGGGCGCATTGCCCATGGCAGTTGCGTCCATCCATATGGATGCGTGCGACGGTGGGGGTTTGACCTCCCCATCCGTCCACTTCACTTTTCCCTATTTTTTTTTTTATTAATTTTTTTTATTATATTTAAATAAGTTTTATCGATATTTAAACATAGATTCCCAAAAGCAGTACCATTCGACATTACACAGTGCGGAATTCGAAAAAGGGAATTTCTACAGAATCCCAAGTGTCAAAATCAAAGGTTAATAATATTTATATATATATTATATGCAATTACATATAATATATATATAAGTTCAAATATATAAATATATAAAAATTTACCAGAATCTCCATAATAGGTAAAATTGAGAAAATGTAAAAAAACCAGAATAAGAAAAATTCTTCTAATTTTCTAGAATTTCTTCCAACATTTAAAAGGGTTTAATTTTAATTTCCTACAATTTAATCTTACAGATTTTAGAAAATTTATACAAAGACTTTGTACAGAACTAATTTTTGTTTGATTTTCAATGTAATTTTCTACAGGGTTTGAGTTTGCAAAACAGATCTGATTGTTTTCAAACTAGATTTTCCACAATAAATCCTAAATGTTTGAGAACAATTAAAATTGAAATTTAAACAATGGATCAACAGTTTTGTATACTAAATAATCTCTTACAGTAAATTTATCAAAATTTCCTCAACCATTAAATTAAAAATTGAAATAAACATGAAGTATAAAACCTGGAATGTGATGCTACAGAAGATGATGAAATTTCTTTATAGAAGCCTCCTCCAAGCTTTTCCTCAAAAGTGCAATCAATTCCAATTCCAAAATCCAAAATTTGTTTCAAACCCTACTTGTGCAATTTCTTCAAAAAAAATTCCCAAATTCCTCTGAAAATAATAATCCTTCCAAAAAATTCTCCCGAAAATTGAAACATGCATTCATATTAAAACTAAAATATCTAATCTAACCCTAATTTCCTTTTGCATGCAAAGAGAAAATAGATATTTATTTCTTTTTCCCATTTTCGAAAACCCCAAATTGATTTTCAAATGCAATTTCATTATTCTTTCAATTCTTTTAATTTAATTAAATTAAATTTAATGCAATAACTCAATTAATTAATTTTAATTATTCAATAATTAAATTCAACCTTTTCCAAGATTAATTTAATTAATTAAATAAATTAAAATTTAATTAATACAATTTCATAATCAACATATATACTTCATCTAAGCATAGATTTCACTTAATATTAAAATAAACTCTATTTTCAACAATGCAATAATTCTAAAATAATGATTAAATAATAAAGCATCCAACATAATCAAATAACATTAATAAGGTAAATCATGACTCAACAATCAGGACTGACGACACACTAAGGCTAGGGCGTAGACCTGACACATGTTACCTAGTTACTATCTCCCTTCAACTTAACCGTTGGATCGACACGCTCAAACCTGTGAAACCAGGTGGAGTCGATGTCATGTACCTGCAACCTGCAACCAAGTAAACAACATAATACAGTATATCTAGTATATAATGCACACCGTGAAGGAGAAATCACGGATTCGTAGGACGCTCGCAAGCGAGTGATGCGAACCGTCCTCTTCACCAATACACTCATCCAAGATTGACATTACATCATAATCAGAAATCACGTAATACAATATCTCAAGCTAACTCTACTAACATCAATAATCCATAATGCATGTGAAACAATAGTCAGATAATCCACATCACATGATAATCCATGTCACTCAATAGTAGAGATCAAAACACAAACAACAAGGTGTGTCCAGTATAATAGTAGCTACATCCCAAACATAGCATAAAGCAAACACACAAGAAGCAAAACAGAGGGATATTACATTCTCCCCCCAAGGACCAGGCTTACTCTTGGAAGCCTGCAAACAAGTAGGGATATCACTCCCTCAAACAATCAACATAAAATCAAAACCTCGATCCCTGAGGACGAATATCCTGCACTGTACGACCAACACCAAAAGTGTTCTGATACAGACAATTCCTAGCAAGGTGGCCCTATTGACCACAAGAAAAACACCTAATGAAACCAAACCCAATGCCTCCTGTTGGTGCAGTAGACTACTCCATACTACCCTAATCAGTCGCAGACTAAGAACTCTGGGCTGGCTATACCTGTCGATTGCGCTTATTGCGCCACCAGTTTCAGTTCATTCTAGGCGAAGAACCACCATCATCCTGAGAATCCTTATGCTTTCCGAGCGCACTCTCCTGCTGCCCACTTTGAGTAGGCCCCTGCTGAGTCAACGATGATCCAACTCCTTGAGTCTGACCCCCTCGAGCACTAGTCCCAGCTCTTGTACCACCACCAATACTAACACCTGTATGACCTCCTAGTGCCATAGTCAGGTTCTCCTCCACCAACCATGCCTTCTCCACAGCTATCTCCATAGACTTGGGTTCAAAGACCCAAACACCTCCATTGATACGGGCGTTTAAGCCCCTGATGAAATGCTGCACTAGCATTCCCTCATTGTCCCCTATACCTGCGAACTGTTTAAGTTCATAGAATCTCCTCTCATACTGATCAACTGTCATGGCTAGCTAACGTATGGCATGGAACTCGTCGCCTCTACGCTGACGCCAATGCTCAGAGAGAAAGCGGGCTCTGAATCTCTCAAGAAAGATCTCCCAAGATACTGTACTCATGTCTATATGGAGCTTCTGCTCCTCTAGCTTCCACCAAGTGGTCGCAAAACCCCGGAGATGAATAACAGCGCACCGCGCTTTGGTGTTACTATCAAATGGGTGCATAGAAAAACATCGGTCAAGTCCTATCAACCAAGTCTCTGCCTCTAAACCAGTGCCTACTCCGTCAAACCTAGGTGGTTGTGACCGAATCAAATCCCCCATATAGGATACTGCTAACATCTCCGAATGAGCTGTAACTGTCCTAACCACAGGGTTATCCACAGGTACTTCTTGCCTCAGACCCAATAACGCTAAAGCCTCCTCGAAAGCTCTACGTGCAGCTTCGACCCTAGCAGGATCTAACTATCCACGACCGCCTCCTGGACCATTCTGTGAAGCCTGATGCTCCTCCTGCTCTGGTATATGTGGGACATGAGGTGGCGAGTCATGCTGACTCTCACCTTGACCGTCTACCCGGCCATGTCCACGTCCTCTCCCTCACTCGCGTCTAGGAGACATACTCCTACACAGACACAAAAGGGTATTAGACAAGGTACACTTAAAAACCTACGCAACTAAGCTTAATGGGTACATCATAATCCCAGAGCACCCGGTGTTTAAACCTTGGCTCTGATACCATGTGTAATGCCCCGCCACGCAACCCTAGAGAAAGTTTTCAATCTACAACAAAAGCGTACTAATTTTTTTTTTATTAAAGTGCATTATACATACATGTTCACCTAAAATTGACAACCTCCCCTAAGGCTACGTAACCGAGATTACTTAATTCCCATTCACATACATCATCTAAATTACATTGCAATAAACATCTCAAGTAATGACATACATCTAACATAAATAAATACAAGATAGAATAGATTAACCATCACATAATTCCATTACATAAACCATTACAAGATTACAATCCTCATTCCCATAATGAGTAAAAATACATAAGTATAATAATTACAAGATCCACCTCATAACAACAAGAGGGGTAAATACAACTGTTACAAGAAGAATTACAATAGAACAAGAAGAGAGTAATAATATCTGCAAGCTGTCCAACTGGATGTCTCGCTTCCACGAACTGAAGAACAAAGGGGGACCCAACGATTTTGGTGCATGTTCCACCCTACCTAGTGGTACCCGAAGGCCCACCCCCCATGCTAGGAGATAGTAAAAAAGCAACATGGACAAGAAATCAACTACCTCTAACCAAAGGATGACTAACAGAACTAACTGACTCAACCATACATATGCACAATATAAATCTAGCACAAACATGGTTACGTTGCTTCCAGTCATAATAAAATCAAGTGTGCTAAAGAAACCATACACACAACATATAAACAAGGTTATCCTAGATAGAGTGTCATCGTAAGGTGCATCATGAGATCTCCTCTGGGCATCCTTCATAGGCTCCGGTAATCCTGGTGACCTCAACCGAATCCTGGCCCTCATACTCACACAAGCAGAATCAACTACCTTTCGTATGGACAAGCTAGTTGACCTTGCCATTCCAGGCCTTCTCACTCACCCCAAGTCTAAACAAGCCCTTGTGTCTGCGAGTGAGGTTAATTTTATCTTGGTTAATGTGAATGCATCCTAGTAATCTAAGTACTTTGCTTTAATTATCACTTCTTAAAATCACTTTCGAAGGTTACCAAATTTATCTCTTTGGGCTCCGGCCCCTAACAAAAGCCACTCCTCTAATGGATAACTTGCTACTCAAACCTAGACTCCAAGGGTGACTCCAGTGTTACAAAACTGAATAACTCAGTCTCTCCTAATCTAGGAGATGACAAATACAAAATCTCATTCCAACACATGGAGGAAAACTACTCAAATAAATCTACCCAAGGAAACGAACATCAACTAACATGGGAATGACCCACATACACTGGAAGACTTTACAATAATTGCACAATACGATTACCCGTTCCCAAAGCATTCACAAAAAGGGAAAGACAATATAATAACGCATTGATAAAGCAACAACACTATGTTCAGATATATTAAATCCATATCCCTACTTAAAGCATCTCGCAGAAAATTTAATCTAATAACCATACAAATATTCATCAACTAAATAAATCCCCCTTTTAAATAAACATATATCACAACTTAATAAAAATGCATAAAAAGCATTTCACTTAATTCACTGTCCATCTACTTGCATGTTTTAAGAGTGCCAATAGAATATTTTAAGGATAAATATCTATACTCACATATTTGATTTGGAATTCTAAACTAATAAAAATAAATAAAATCATATATAATGCTCATGCTAAACCTCTGTTTTACAATAATTACCAGTCTGAGACAAAATAACTAATTTTGTAATCTGTTCACACTCAGATATCAATTTCCCCATTTATAGATAACATTTTCATTTATATTAAATATTATATTTTAATATTTAATATATCAAAATATACATCTTTTGATTAAATGAAATACATTATACAAAACAAATAAATTTTAAACAAAACAAAATTAAATTAAATAACATAGGAATTAAAAATTACTTCACAAAAGAAAACATGTGATTCGTCTGGCGTACCAGTGGTACCCACACCTGACGTCGTCTGTACATTGTACAACGGCTGGCGTACCATCGCCGTTGTCGGCTGTACAATGTACAGCAGCCGGCGCTAGTATGGGTGGCCGCAACTCCCATGGGGAGTGCGTCCCCCCAAAAGGGTGGGTGCACTGCCCATGGCAGTTGCGTCCATCCATATGGATGCGTGCGACGGTGGGGGTTTAACCTCCCCATCCGTCCACTTCACTTTTCCCTATTTTTTTTTTTAATTAATTTTTATTATAATTAAATAAGTTTTATCCATATTTAAACACAAATTCCCAAAAGGAGTACCATTCGACATTACACAGTGCAGAATTCGAAAAAGAGAATTTCGACAGAATCTCAGGTGTCAAAATCAAAGGTTAATAATATTTATATATATTATATGCAATTACATATATATATAAGGTAAAATATATAACTATATAAAAATTTACTAGAATCTCCATAATAGGTAAAATTGAGAAAATGTAAAAAAATCAGAATAAGAAAAATTCTTCTAATTTTCTAGAATTTCTTCCAACATTTAAAAGGGTTTAATTTTAATTTCCTACAATTTAATCTTATAGATTTTAGAAAATTTATACAAAGACTTTGT
The DNA here is from genome assembly GCA_007115665.2 of Sequoiadendron giganteum. Lineage (NCBI taxonomy): Eukaryota > Viridiplantae > Streptophyta > Pinopsida > Cupressales > Cupressaceae > Sequoiadendron > Sequoiadendron giganteum. Next base: position 55,158,016 of record CM021103.1, read on the forward strand.
ACATAAGTAATTTTTGTTTGATTTTCAATGTAATTTTCTAAAGGGTTTGAGTTTGCAAAACAGATCTGATTGTTTTCAAACTAGATTTTCCACAATAAATCCTAAATGTTTGAGAACAATTAAAATTGAAATTTAAACAATGGATCAACAGTTTTGTATACTAAATAATCTCGTACAGTAAATTTATCAAAATTTCCTCAACCATTAAATTAAAAATTGAAATAAACATGAAGTATAAAACCTGGAATGTGATGCTACAGAAGATGATGAAATTTCTTTATAGAAGCCTCCTCCAAGCTTTTCCTCAAAAGTGCAATCAATTCCAATTCCAAAATCCAAAATTTGTTTCAAACCCTACTTGTGCAATTTCTTCAAAAAAAATTCCCAAATTCCTCTGAAAATAATAATCCTTCCAAAAACTTCTCCCCAAAATTGAAACATGCATTCATATTAAAACTAAAATATCTAATCTAACCCTAATTTCCTTTTGCATGCAAAGAGAAAATAGATATTTATTTCTTTTTCCCATTTTCGAAAACCCCAAATTGATTTTCAAATGCAATTTCATTATTCTTTCAATTCTTTTAATTTAATTTAATTAAATTTAATGCAATAACTCAATTAATTAATTTTAATTATTCAATAATTAAATTCAACCTTTTCCAAGATTAATTTAATTAATTAAATAAATTAAAATTTAATTAATACAATTTCATAATCAACATATATACTTCATCTAAGCATAGATTTCACTTAATATTAAAATAAACTCTATTTTCAACAATGCAATAATTCTAAAATAATGATTAAATAATAAAGCATCCAACATAATCAAATAACATTAATAAGGTAAATCATGACTCAACAATCAGGACTGACGACACACTAAGGCTAGGGCGTAGACCTGACACATGTTACCTAGTTACTATCTCCCTTCAACTTAACCGTTGGATCGACACGCTCAAACTTGTGAAACCAGGTGGAGTCGATGTCATGTACCTGCAACCTGCAACTAAGTAAATAACATAATACTGTATATCCAGTATATAATACACACTGTGAAGAAGAAATCACGAATTCGTAGGGTGCTCGCAAGCGAGTGATGCGAACTGTCCTCTTCACCAATACACTCATCCAAGATTGACATTACATCATAATCAGAAATCACGTAATACAATATCTCAAGCTAACTCTACTAACATCAATAATCCATAATGCATGTGAAACAATAGTCAGATAATCCACATCACACGATAATCCATGTCGCTCAATAGTAGCGATCAAAACACAAACAACAAGGTATGTCCAGTATAATAGTAGCTGCATTCCAAACATAGCATAAAGCAAACACACAAGAAGCAAAACGGAGGGGTATTACAGAACACACCTATAGATTAAGAGGTTTATCAAAATCATTACCTTTTAAACATTTAGAGCAAAATTCTTAACCCACTTTGATGTCATTCAAATATAATAACAAATATTATATCATCTTTTGGTAGAAAAAATATTATCACAATCGAATAAAAAAACTAATATTAGTTTGAGGCCTTGAATTTGACATCAAAAATATTTTTTATTAGATTTTTTCTTTTAAAGATGTTAGATTTCCATAGTCCATATTGATGAAGTGTGTTTTTTTTTAAATTTAATTGCATGTAATTTGTTTGCATCAATGTTTTGGACCATGCTATTTGTGCCATCATTTTCTCCTTCAGCTATGAACCGGGTACAAGAAACCACAAGAAACAACCAAATTAGCGAGCACATTGGCCCCGCGAAGGCACAAGGCCTACGAGCACTTTGACCCAACGAGGGTTTGAACTTTGGTGGCCGTCACTACAACCAAGTGACTTGACCACCGAACCATGCCCTTATCGAGAGTGTAATCCAAAACGTTGATGCAAACAAGTTACACACAATTAAATCCATAAAAACACACTTCAATTTTTATTTTTTCCTACTACCTATTTTCATCTTATTAATGAATAATAAAATATGATCCACAACATAGATAAAAACTGCTTAGTACACAATAAAATCCAAAAACAAAAATATTTCTCTGAAACTAATGTATTTGATAGCCCTATGTTGGACGTCGGTGTATGTATTGTCTCTTTCACCTGGCAGTCTCGCAATATATATAATGTTAGCCTAGAGATATTAAAAAGACAATACGAACTAAAAAGACAATACGAGCGCATAAAATATTCGGAAATGCTTTTACCTGCTTTCCATATTTTTCCACTTCGCCATTATTGCCTGCCTAAATACAAATTTTCTATTCAAAGATAAAACTTAAATTTACTGACATAGTTGATGAATCATTTAATACTCAAATCGGGCGGGCGGAAGACTGTAGTCTGTACATACTTTCTTTGTTATTCTTTAATTAAAATTAATAAAAATATCTGACAGATTGGTCGATCGCTAGGTATGGTAGGACTGGTGTGAGGGGCACACAAATAGTACTGACTGACTAATGTATTGTTTATTAGTACTAGGTAGTAAAGCCTCTGCAAGTTGTTAAATGAAGCGACTTCTTGTATGATCTTCATAACTGATCCATATTAAATGCTCTCACAAGATTTCCATGACATACTCGTAACTAAACAGAGGTACATATTGCAGGGAAATCACAAGATTAACTGCTCAAATAATAATATTATATAAAAGGCCAAATCTTTGAGAAAATTACAGACCCGTATTTCTATGACAGAGGCTCCATTCACTAGCTCAAAATTACCGGGCAATGTAAGGTGTATATTCATTCCAGAGAGCTTGGAGTGCACGTACACCGTCCCGTATAGGAAAGAATTGAACTTAGTGTAAAAGACTGGGTCAACCCTCCCGTACACTTAAAGGGTTATGAGTATAGGTGGCGTACGGAGCCAATTGGGGCCTTGTTTACGTTGTAGGCAGTAAATAGGGTCTCTCAATCGGTGTCTACCTAGCTCTGAGGAATTTAAAGCCATCTTAATAGCAAGGAAACGTGCTCATGAGGAGTGGAAAGGCTTAAATTCAATGAGAGAACGTATGCTTTTGTTTACTGATGCAGATCATATAGTAATGACCCATCTTAATGAATGGTGATGACCCGTCTTGATCTACATGATATGGTGATGATCCATCTTTATGAGTGGTGATTCATCTTTATCAATGGTGATCCATATGATATGGTGATGATTTATGAGAAGAGGAATACATCATGGTGATTTACATGATACAGTGATGATTCATCTTTATGAATGGTGATCTACATGATATGGTGATCATCCATCTTTATGAATGAGGATTTATGAGAAGAGGAACACATCAAGGTGATTATGATTCATAAGAAGTGTTTTATTCAAGTACATTCAAGTTTTTGAATAGTTTCTTTCAAATTCATGGTATATGTACATATGCACATGTGTATATATTGTATGCATACAATATATGTATATACATTTTTCTGTGTGTATATATACACACTTATATGTACATACATATAAATAAATATTTGTGTAAGAAAATATCTATATTTATGTACATGTACATACATGCATACATGTATATACATATCCATATATACACACAATAGATACTATGTATATAAATATCATTTCTTGTTTTAAGTTTGTTCTAATTTAGATATGCATAATATTGTTGACTCATAAAAGCAAAAAAAATTTAAATTTCTTAATTCCTCTCAAATATGTTTGTGTATGTACATAAGTTTATATATATAGATATACATATACTTCTAAGTCTATCCATACATATACATACATTTGTGTTTACTCAACACTAGTTATTCTCTTATCCAAATCATGGAGCTAATTTTTTTGCTCAATAGTTAGCTCCTAATTTATTTTGATTATTGCCTTATTATATTTAACATGGTTAATATAAATATTAAATGGGAAGAAAATACCTATTAAAAGCATAAAGTTTCCACAGTCCATGATAATCAAGTGAGCTATTTCTAGATTAAAACTGTGTCATTTTTTTGTATCAATGTTTCAAATCATACTCCATGATCCATCATCAGGATGAAAAGTCAAGCACAAGAAAATACCTTTTCACTCTTCTTCTACTTCTATCCCCTCTTCTAAGGAACTTCTAATTCTTTTGACGGTAGTCTTCCTTATGATTCAATCCATGTTTTTTCTTATTCTTTCTCTAGGTTGGTTCTTTATATCCATGATCAAAATTATGACCATTCTTGTGTTGTCTTAGTTCTTTTCTAATATGGTCCCTTTGTGCCTTTAATTTTGCAAGCTCTTTATTCTATTGTTATAACATGCCTTGATTATTAAAACTCCTAAGATTAGAATTTCATTGGATTATGATTGAGAGCCAAAGGTTATAATAAGATACATGAAGGTTATTATCCAACATGCTAGGATTACCAAAAGGTTTCAATGGAACTAAATTTATGGAAAAATATACCATCACATCTACATTGGGTTCCACCCACACATGATTCAAAAGACAACTAGTGTGTGTCACTAGGTGTTGGAATAGGAAGGATCTGGGATCAAAGACCACTAGCATGTCACTAGTGCTACAATTAACAAAAATACAAGTGTAATAATGAAATTTGTGCATTATTATATCCCCTTTTATCTAGAATGTCACCCCTAGCCATCCTTATCCTCTTACCAATGTTCGCGTGAAAAAGGCACATTGCCTAACTAGTTTCACTTTAGTGGCTATTCACATCTTATTACTTAAGCTTACTTAGGTCATTTTGTGTGTGTCTCAAGTCATATGATTAAGACACTTTCCATGATCTTAATTTGTCTTAGGGTTTCAAGGTTTAACTATTGCCTTTATAGCAAGGTCATTTCATTATTTTGGACACAATTCCATGACCTTATATTCATTATTTTTATAACAATATAGCGATTCCTTCATTGCATCTCTCTCATGTGGAAGGTATTTGATCTTGCTAGTTAGATTCTTTCCCTTGCAAGTTCTTTTATTTCTCCAACATCCAATATTGTTCCTAAACCTTGTAAGAATTCCTATTTATGTTTCCTTCCATTTAATCTTTGTTTCCATCTTATGTCCTAATCCTTCATTCAATTTCCTAAACCTTAATTTATTGTGCATAACCCTATCTTTCCCCTTCCAAAAATCACCATTTTGCATAAGGTGATTTCATGCCACAAATAGGTGGTTTCCTTGTAAGCACGAGTGGTTTTAGCAATAGGAGGTAGTTTCGGGAATTCTAAGAGTAGTTTTAGAATATTTTTCCTAAAAATATTATTTTGGAAAAATCTTGGAATATTTTCTTAATGACATCATGTTGACGCTAGTGTCCTTTGAAAATTCAACCACCTCACCATTATGTTTTTTATTTTGTAGTAAAAATTTAAAGACTAATAACTTGAGCATACACACTCTTTTTTAAGTATTTTTTATTGGGGTAGAATTATGTGCTCTATCAATGGTATAATCATTTTTTCTTATTTAAAAATCCATTTCAAAAAATAAATTTCTTAGAAAACTTAATGTCTTGTAACTTTTTTGGACTTTCAAACACTTGTAACTTCTATGAATGGGCTCCTTTTCAAATGCTATTTTTTAAAGTTGATTTTCTTCCAAGAACTACACAATGGTGTGATTTATAAATTCATATCTTGTAAAAAGGTTGCGATTTTAGCATTTTGGACATTTTTGGGTCCCAAAGAATATTGTAATCTAGAAAAAAGCATTGTAAACACACTAGGTATAGTGTACCAAAGTTTATAATTTCTGGAGGGATTTCATAAACTAGTGAAAAAGTGGGGGTGTCTTGTGTGACTTATTTTTTTCACTAATGGATCAATTAACAATTCATTTTCTCACACCATATAATTACTTTAAATGAAAGTCTAAAATGACAATTATCTTAAAAAGAAAGGGCTACATCAAGTTATAATGATATCTCACAACAAAACTTACATTGATTGTAGAAAAACTAAAATAGTCTTAGAAATGTGATGAAGCATAACATACTTTGTATATGCCTATGTCTCCTAACTTACTCTTTCACATTGAATCCTTCATTTTCCAAAATGATATTTGGATCATGTTTGAAAGATTCTTTGGTAAGCAAGACAAATTAAGGGGTCATCAATTAGAAAACAAACTCATAGGGTTAAGTCCAAGTAATTTTGACATCATTAAAAAATTCTTCACAAAGATAAATTCTATCATATTGTAGCTAAAGCAACTTGTGATAAAAAATAAATAAACACAACTTATCTTTAATATTCTCTATAAGCTTTTTCTTAACTATTTTGTATTTGTTTCAATTTTTTATGCCACTAAATGTGCCTTAGGTTTCCACCTACCAAACGGCTTATCTAGATGGTTTTTTTGTAGAATTCACTAATGAGCAAGACAAATTGGTTCATATGGGTACAATTAAACCCTCAATGTCACATACCTTGGCTGAAAATCAAGGAACAAATAACAAAAGTGGCTAGACAAATAGGATGAAAAAAAAAAAGAACCAAATATAGAAGAAGAATGATAAAAATCTTGCTACCTCTAATGTAGCTAATGAGACCTCATATTCCAAAGGTGACAAGCCTAAGAATGAGAATGTCAAGTATTCCTTCTATAAGAGGCTTAGACATTAACATGAATGTTTAAATAAGCATATATATCACCTAACTCATCTTCTAGTAAAGACCAATATCAAGGTGCTTGACATAATCAAACAAGCTTTGTTAGAAGGGTCTTCTAAGGACAAAAATCATAGTAAGGGAAAGGGAAAGGAAAATTCCCTAGTTGTAGTTGCTTTAAAACCTAATATCTAGATTATTGACTTTGGTGCTTTGCAAGACATGGCTTGATCATATGATGGTTTCACCCCCTTAGATTCATGTTATATATCAATAATATTAATGGGTGGTGACACATTTTGAAGCTCATGGGAGAGGGTCTATTGATGTGGGTAAAGGAACATTTCAATATGCTCTCTACATAGCATATTTTCCAACTATTAATCTTCTTTGTACATTTATCAAATCTCCCACAGTAGCTTTAGCAAGCGAGTTAATTTCACACCAGACTTAGTAGTAATTAATGAAATGCATAGTGAGGACCCACAGTTTCCATGAGATAAATCACCACTCTATAACCTATCACTTTTTTAATTTTATTCCTAACTCTCCTTTGACAACATTACTCACTCACTTAGATGAGGTGGGTCACTTGTGGCATCAACAGTTTGGCCACTTGAAATATTGCTACTTATAAAAGCTCAATCAACATGACATGGTTTTAGGATTTCCTTCTATTCATTTTTTTAATTTTTTTTTGAAGGGTTGCATTCTTGTAATCATCCTAAAGATAAATATCACAAGGGTGAAGTATGGAGGCTTGTCCATATTCCATAGTTAGTACACAATGAATTGGTAGGGCCATTTCCATATCCATTTTTAGTATTGACGATATTTCTAGATATGTGGGTTTGCTTTTTCAAATAAAGTCTTTGAGTCTTTTCAATACTTCAAATCATTTACAAAGAAACAATTTGGGAAGGTCGTCAAGATTCTGTACATATAAATACTAGGGATGAATATGTTAACCATTAATTTGAATAATTGTGTTCTTCATTTAAGGTATTGACATGCAATACATAGTTCCATATAGTCCTAAATATAATGGTACTGTAGAGCACAATAACAAGTCCTTGAAAGAGATGACCAATTGTATGATATGATCCAAATTATTAGTGCCTAATATTATGTAGAGGCCATTAATTATGTGTTATAAATATAACTAAGTTCCTCGTCGATATATGAAGTGGTTAACTAATTTTTAAGATTGGACCTGTAAAAACACCCTAATGAAGTACTTTTGAGTGTTTGGTTCTCTGCATTGGCCCACATTCTAGTAGAGAAACACAAGGTTATGAATCTGCAAAGAAAGCCTTATATATTTTTTGGGTATTTAGATGATGTCAAAGGCTATAGGATTCTCCACCCCACTACTCATGATATTTCTATAGAGAGGAGTGTTTATTTCAAGGATAACTCTTCCAATTCTCGTCCTACCACTTATCCATCTACCATCACATTAGAGATACTATAACATGATACTAGTTCTGCAAAGGATTTTAATCCTCCTAGTCATGATGAGGATTCATCTTCCTCAACCTTAGATGGTGATGATGTTGATGACAAGGATTCACCTTACTCCTCTCCTATTCACCATTCAAATATTGATGATTCTCCTTCAGAATCTCTAGCCACTAGGCATATTTGGACTCATCAGACATTGTTGTCACTTAGGCAACTAGGTTGGGGATTCTTCATATACTAGAAGAACATAGTCATAGTTTCAATAAGATCTACATTTGTTGATTTCTATAGCTTTGAATTCACAGTCTTTTCAAAAATATTGTAGTATCCTCAAGTGGGATGTTTTTATAATAAGGCTCGCTTGGTCACTAACAGATTCTTCTAGGTTCTTAGCATATATTATTTTTATACTTTCGTGCTAGTTGCCAAAATTTAAATTCTATATGACTTGTTCTTTCTATAATTTCAATCCACCATTGAGAATTTCATCAAATGAATGCAAAGTGTACTTTTATTCACAATGAGCTTCAAGAGAAAATCTTCATGAATTAGTTATAGAGATTCATTTAGGATTCCTCACTAGTTTGTTAAATTTGGAACTCTTTATGACCTCAATTAGGTCCCTCGAGCTTGGTATGCCAAGATGGAATCCTTCCTTCTATTAGACGGGTTCACTTGATTCCACTTTGATTTGAATGTATATATTTTGTAGCAATATGACACTCTCACATTTATGTTTCTCCATGTTGATGAATTGTTGATCACAATGAGTCACTCATCCACTATTAAGGCAATGAAAATTTCTCTCCATGATCAATTTTTGATGTCAAACTTGGGCCTTTTACATTACTTCTTGGGGATTGAGATCACTTAGTCATCTTTAATTATCTTCATTGCACATCCCAAGTAAGCTCTTAATATGCTCTCTAGATATTGTATGGTTGATTATAAGCCTATATCGACTCAATTTTTGTCATAGATCAAACTTGAGGCTTATTATTTTACACCATTATTAGATGTTACTTTGTATTGCCAATTAGTTGGTATTCTTATATGCTATACTCAAACGAGGCCTAAACTTTCATATTCCATGTCCTTGGTCTCTCAATTAATACAAGAGCCCCATGAGTTGTATTGGAAAGTACCCAAGTCAATACTCCCCTATGTGTAGGTTACTCACAGTTATGGGATTCAATATGCAATGGATGTGGATATTGACTTTATGGGACACAAATTTATATTGTTCAAATTATTCTCAGGATCACAAGTCTACTTCAAGGTATTGCTTCTCACTTGGTTTTGGTCCAATTTTTTGGTTGAACAAGAAGTAGTTGAAATATAAAAAAAAGTGGATACCTTAAGTTTACTTTCCAAAACCTAGGGTTAATTTTATAATTTCTAGGATTTTGTCGGGATACAAATCAACAAGGTGCATAGATTGAATTTCAACCTCCAAGGTGAGTCAATCATCTACCTAGATCTGATCCTTTTGAGTCTTAGGAATGAATTGGAAATGATTTGGGGTGATTTCCCTAATTAGACTGAATGACCTAATATGTAAATGCAAAATCTTGAAGATAAACAAACTGAAACAGTGATTTTCTTGAGTAGATCTAGAAAGTGTAGACTGATGTGTACCTATCACCAAAAGTTGAATTCAACATGTGTAGAGGGACTCAATCACCCAAGGGAAAATGGGTCTTTGATAGGGGGTCTTGAAACTGCTTCTGCAGTCCTTTGGTGTTAGATCTGAACTCTTGATTCTCAGTTGTAAACTTGTCGAAATATTGTCAATAAATCCTATAGGTCAAGTTTCCATGACTTGACAAGGTTGGTGACAACAAATGCAACAATTGAAAATTTTCCTTCAATCTTACTTTGATCCTTTTCAAACCTGTAACCTGCACATTCAAAGAGGGAGAAAATATTGTGCCATATAGGGGCTTGCCTTAGTCAAACCCCATGTAAGTGTTCCCACTTCCAAAATGGAAAAATGTCAATGATAATTGATAATAGAAAGGAAGGAATGAGCACCGACAAGTTGTAAGTATTTTGAGAGATATGTTGGGCAGAGAAATGTGACAAACCTTCTTTCCCATGATTTTTCTTCCATCAAATTTATAGATGTGATTATAAATAGAATTTGATAGGTGTTGTAACATCTTAATCAATTGTAATATATTATTGTAATAGTATGTTTCATGTTATAGGTGAATATTTGTAAGTACAAAGATGGATTATTAAGTTACATATGTGGTTGTATGTTGTGTCTCTATTATAATTTCTTGTTTACTAGTTTTAATGGCCAAATATAACTCTATGACCTAATAAGGCACTGATCTTGAAGACCTTTACCTCCCATATATATTTAAAATTAATAAAATTTATCACCAGTAACTATATGAGTACAAAATAGGTTTTATTTATGTTCCATGGTTCAGTAAAGTAAACCAAGGATAAATCTTAAGTAAAAAAAATATTATTTTTTTCTAGAATCATTTCTAGCATACCTAGATACTTTTCCAATGTTTATGAATTTATTTTTTGAACTTGGATGACTTAATTATGTGTAGCATCGATACCAATTCTTCATTATAATTCCCAAAGTTAAATACCATATTCATTATAATAAGATCAAGCTCTTCCCTTGTGTTAAGGGTTTGTTCATTGTAATTTTTTATTCATCCATCATGGACAAGGATTTGGATGTGGGGAAAACACTCTCTTTTTGTCAAGCCTTGGACTCCTTTCAACCCCCTTTTCAAATTTCTCAATGTTAGATTGGTGTGGGTTCACCTTCCACATCTTTCTCTTTAGTTTTGGGAATATTCTTGCTACAAAGGTCACTTCTTGAAGTTTGAATCTACCACTTCATACATGAGTCATTCAACATTTTATTGCATTCTAGTGGTATTGAAATATCCAATCCTCTTCATAGGTACATAGATTTGATGGTGAGGGATATGCCTAGGAGTCAACTGGTTAACTAAGAGGGCCTTCCTTTCTAATATAGACGATGTTTTTCTATTAGCCACCTAGTTATCGAGTGTCCACTCTCCAAGCACAAAGGTGCAGTGACATGGTGGAATAATGCTTGCAAATATCACTTGAATATTCACGCCTTTAAATTTTTGGTTGATGGTTCCTCTTGATATGGCATATCTTTTAGGTATGTTGGTTCTCGTGCTAATGGTATAACTCTAGCAAGTCCCACCCCTACTACCCCATCAAATCCTATTGGTGATTCTCAACCACCTTCTAATCTAATTATTCAACCTAATATGCTTGCAACTTTAGATTTGATTTAGTCTACCCATGTGTTGGTCACTTGTCATTTGACCACTTTGCCTCAACTTTCCATTGCTCCTTTTGCACAAATAGATGGGCCCTCTATTGAGGAATCCCCTTGCTTCTCCTTGCTTCAAGGACATGATGATAGTATTTCTTGGATTGTTGTACAAAGACAGAAGAAAGGTCTTTCCAAATTTATCTCTCAATCTCACACTAGAGCGAAAAGTGTGAGATTGAATAGAGTTGGTTCTGGTATTGTCTAGTTTGGATCCCAAGGATTCTTGTTGTGTTTTCTAATTGTCGTGCTTAACAAATTGGTTGTAGTTGTCTATATTTGTTTCATTTTGATGGGTGATTTAGTTTGTCCCATATCTCGTGGTATTCATTATATTTTCTTGATGACTATTTCATTGTAAAAGAATTTAGACCCTTTCAAAACCCACTTTTAACAATATAAAAATATTTCAATTAATCAAATCTCAATTCTAATTAAATTAATTATAATTTTATTACATGTATTTAATTAACCTAAATTAATTCATATAAAATATTTTACCCCTACAAATTTGTTATTTTAATGCTACTTTATTCGGCTCAAATGTAATAGTGTTTTGCCTCTTCCTCTTCTAATTTATATTTTCTTGTTTATTTCAAAAACTAAAATATAACATTTTCCTTTTTTTTTTATTGTATATAGAGCTTCCATACCTAGTCCATTTTCTAAATGATTGCCACCTCATCTTCCATCTCCTATATGACGAGTCTTTAGCATCAGAATTATCTAAAATACAAATTTATCTCATAATGAAAAGAGAGAATACAACCAAATTTAGTTTATCACAATTTTTCTTGTTTCCCTAGATTAATGTGCATCATGTGGTTATAAAATGATGACTTGAATTCCTTATGCCTTTAATTTCATGTCCATAATACTATGTTCTTTGTGCATAAAATATAAGTATTGACCACATTAGAAAGCATATTCATATAGTAGCTAAGGTTCTAGACATCAAATATATTTGACATATTGATTGATTAGTGTGGGTTCAATAACATTTATTTTATTGTATGCTGAAGAATTCTATCTTGAATCTCTATCCTTGACTGTAGATAACCTTTCACAATCTTTGAATCCAAATCCACATGAATTTGTTCTAAGTTTCTTAGTTTATACAATCAATAAGGCTCCCCTGTAGTTCTTCATCATAGACCACCACACTACTTTCTATCCTAGTAAAGATAATCTCAAATTTGTGCTTTTTTTTAAGGAAGAAACCATTCTCAAATTTGACACATTTAGAAAACAATAATTATTAGCTTCTTTAATTACTAGACATGTATAAATGTTTTAAGACCATGAATGTGATGGGAAAAGAGTAAATTGGTAATAAAATTGATAAATAATATTTTATATAAATTCTAGTAAAATTTTATAATTGAAGAAATGGGAATTAATAATGAGTATGTAGAAGACTTTTAAATTTATTGTATTAAATATATTTTTTTTTAAATGTACCAAATTTGATAATGACATCCTAGAAAACATATAAAGGCAGGCTACATAACATCCTCAACTAGAGTTAAGTCTTAGAACTGTTCTAAGATTCCTTTCAATTCCTAAATTTTCCAATCTCTTCAGCAGTTCCCTTTCTTCCTCAACAATCTCCTTTAGGTTACCTTAAATTCATCAACTTCACCATCCTTTTCATCACAACATTTCAATTCCAGTAAATACTGCCATGTGTAGATTTCCTTTGATTGCGGGTATCTTTACCAACATGTACCTATGGTCAATAAAACATCTGACTTCTGAACTTGTGCACTGCTATGTGGGTGCATCTCTACGGAGACAGCCTAGATGAAAATGATGGGTGTAGAGGTGTAAGGAGTCTTAGGCCAGAAAAGTCCAATTACAACAGAGACATGTCTTCCTTGAAACAGTAGAACCAGAGTCACAGTAGACACTGACTAACTATTCTGGCAGCCGTATCTGAGCATTTACAGACACACTTTCCAAAGGACTTTTAGTTTTGGTGGAATTACAAGAGACAAAGTAAGCTTCTGCGCTGAAACCTCCTCCATTGGGATGTTTGCTGGAGGTCACAAGTAGGTGTTGAAAAATGGGGAACATATGATCACCCTCACTGCCATACAACCGTCCATCTTAACAAACATTGGCTCTTGCCAAATTAGTGTGGATATTGAATGCTGTACACTGACAAACCCAGGTGGGTAAATTTCATTTTTTGCAAATTACAGTGTCTAAGGAGTGATCATCCATATTATTCATTAATATGTTGATCAGAATTATACAAAGTGGATAATTGTGAGGCTGATGAAATTATAGGTTGACAAGAAATTGAGACTTCAGTTAAATTTATGGCTTAGGAGCTGCACAGATTCCACATTAAAGCCTGCAACATTTTGGAGCTGTACATTTGTATATCCACTGTTCAAGCTTTAGTTTGAGCTGATGATATTCATAACATACAGCAAATTCATCATCAGCAATTTATCGATGGTAAATTCACTGTCAGCAATTCACTGCCGGCAATTCACTGTTGGTGGTGGTCCCTTTGCATGGGGAATCTACAAGAGCAGATCGTTTCTAACCTCCATAATTGATCATGGAAAGGCTGATCAATCTCACACGTTTTTATAAATGAAAATTACCAAGTGTAGTTTTTGACTACTTGAAAAAGTGGTCACCATTGCTGTGTTTTATTTTAAGTGAATATTGTAATGGTGAAAAAAATGTTTTTCATTTAGTTTTGTATTTAATTTGGAGTAATATCTGAATGTATTTATGTAGTTATAAATGATATCTTTTTATGTATAATTAGGTCACTATATTTGGCTTCATGTTTATCATTTACTTTTATATTTATGTGCATGTAATTCAAGTTTAATTAGTTTATGTGATAGGTTTTGATCATAAATCTAATCATTATCCACAATTCCATCCTCTCTAAAAATAAATACAACTTGCTTGTCTAATCTTGGTTGTGTCTACAAGTACGAGTTCATCTTCGCAACCATGAACTTGATCCACTTAAATGCGAAAATCAAAAGCAAACATTTAATAGATTGGTTGCATTTTATACTTTGGTCCTAGGTCAACCTTGCACAAATATTTGCACTTTGGTGTTGGTTTTATATATAAGGAGACATTTATCATATTTATTATAATCATCGAGAAACCATTGCTTAACATTAGATGATCACACAAGAACAATATTTGTAGTTAAAAGCTCAAATTCTAAAATCAAACAAGGAGTCTAGCGTCTTTGATCACACTTATTTTAGCACATGTGAATCACCTAACAATCATTCTAAAACCCACGTGTGTTTGAAGCTTGTTACAACTAGTTTGACAGAAAAATCCTAAGAGTGCAAGAAAAATATATCATCATCTAATAGTCTACTTTTAAGAAAATTAACATGGGAGAATCCAAAGAACATCATAGGTCAAATTGTAGACATAGAGTGAGTTTATAGCTACTAGCTAGATCTAGAATCACGAAGGTAACCTAGTACAAAATAGGGAAGAATATTTTTATTCTCATCCATACAAGGGTGACAACATAATAGTGTGTCCCACTTTTTGACCTAACTAAGATATTCATATCAACATTTAAAAAAAATACATTTTCTCTCAATTATAGATAGAATTTAAAAATAATATAAACTAATAATTTATAATATAAACTTTATTTCAGTTTTAAAAAAATACAAATATTTAAATTATTTGTTAATAAAGTATTTATTACACTTCATAGTATTTTTCAATGAGTAATATTTTTCAATAAAGTGTAACTTGTGCTAGAAATAAAATTTCTTCATAAATATTAAACATAGATTAAACTATTATTAATTTCTAAGGCACACACATCATTTTATAAAATTTTATTGCATATTTTTTTATTATTATTAAATTATTGAACAAGAACAACTATTATTTAGATACATTTTCCCTTAATGCATCTTTTTTTATATAACCAATTTTTTTTTTTTTTTTTTTAAAGGACATCAATATGACACTTGTTTTTTACAATTTCTTCATTGTTTCTATTTTTCTATGACTCAAACAAACATCTTTGATTTTTTGTAATAAATATATTTTGATTATAAAACAAAAAATAAATATATTAATTTTTTTTGGATGATCTAATTGAGATCTATGAGTATGTTAAGGATTCTAAGAAATATCAAAAATCATTTTTTTAGATTTTCCACATCTCCAAAATTTAGAATTTTGGAGGCCTTTCAAGTAGATTTGTCTCTCCATTGCTCCAAGAGAAGAAACCTCCTAAAATTCCACCTAGATTTCTTCGAGATATTTCCATCACATTAAAAAAATTATTTTCACCTAACAAGCTAAGAGTTATGACCTTGCTAAGTTGAGGTACCCGAATAAAATAATTTCCTTATTTTATTTTTATTTTGTAGCTAATTCATCCTCATTAGCTATCTATTTCAATTTCCAAGGACATAAAGTATGGCACCTCTTTGATTTTTAATGGGAATCAAGTTTAGTATCTTACTAAGATTTTCTAGTAATGTATATATATGGGATGGATATTAATCAATAAGATAGAGTGAAGGTATGCATCTCTTTGATATAGTTTACTAAATTATATGAGATCTCCTATTTTATGTTTCTTTTTTAATTATTGATTTGTTTTTTTTGTGTTAATTATTGGTATAATAAACTAGTCCTTCACTAGTATCATCCTTTACATTCATAGCTTAATTCAAATCAATTGTATCTAAGCCTACTAACTCTTTCATATCACATCAATTTTGGTTAGGGTATCAAAATATTAGATTAAGGACAATAATTCCATTATATTACCTTCCTCTAAGGTGCATAGATTGTAAATGTCTAAAGAATAACTTGACTCATCATACCCCTTCAAGGTGTTAATTGAACAAACTTTATAAAGACATGTAGAGTGATAAACTAGTTTAATCGACTCTTTTAGTAGAATTAAGATAACCTATAACCAAACATAGAATGAATGAAGAGACCATTGGGTGGTCAAACCCCTTTAAAGGTATAGGTAAATTTTGATATCCAAAACTTCCAAGGAAAAATTGATGTAGATGTTATTGATTATTGGATATCATTTAAGCTAAAAGCATACTTTTATATAAATAATTATTATATTCTAAGAGGATTATATTTTCCTTCCTCAAAGTCGATCCTTATGTGGAACAATCATGGGTGACTAAGTTTTTATCAAGGGAGAATCATAGGGGAAACCCTGATGGCCAAACATTTGATGTAGTAATGAATGAGAATCACATATGGTGAGAACTTGTGGAATATATCAAGGAGGATTATTTTCCTAATTATTCATATGAAAAAATGCAATAATAGTTCCTTTGACAAAAAAAGATTAGTCTAGACTCTATTTGAAAACACACTAATATCTTCAACATGTCAGTAAAACTCAACATCCAAGATATAAAGAGGTATTGAATCCTAAAACACCATAGTGGGATTCACTAATATATTTAAATTGAGATGAAATTTTTAAATATTTAGAACTTGGGGACTAATTTTTAATATGTAGTAAATGTTGATGAAAAATTCAAATGCAAAGGAAAGAATGAATCTTTTATAAATCCCAAGTCAAAGGGAGAAGGTAGTAAGAAGTTCATGGGAAATAAACCAAAGAATTACCCTCACAAGCAGTCGAAGAAAAGAAAGTTAGGAAAAAGAAAAAATAGGGGCATATCTATATGGTGTGAAGCTCATAAGATCCCCTAGCATAACACTAAGAATTATCAATACACCAAGACCTTGGTGATAGAAATACAAGAAGTTGAGACATAACCTAATTTTCTACCAACCAAACTGGTTTTCATTGCCAAAACTCTTGTCTCAATGTCAGAAAAAAGAACACATGTTTCATTTACAAATGTAGATAAATGGGAAGGCCCTGCACTTGATTGTTGATAATGAGAGTCAAAGGGATTTGATCTTAGTTAAGACTATCAAGAGACTAAATCCGTTGACAACACCCCATCTTGAGCCATACTCCATAGGATGGGTAAGTTGAGGGAAATAAATCCAAGTAGATATTTGAATTGTTTCCCTATTCCATTAAACCATTCAAAGATGAAGTAATTTATGACATATCACCATTGGATGTGTGTGATGTATTGTTTCCAAGAAAAGAATACATGTAAAAGCATCATGACATCTATGAGTCTATACAATACAATGTAATTCTCAAGATAGATGAACAAAAGCACTAGATACTAGATCTAAGTCTTGCAAAATATGCATCCTTGATTAGTGTAAAATAGTGTTGACATATGAATTCTCAAAATATTGTGTTGTATCTAGGTGAAAGTTCAAATTTATGTCTTACTTCAAAATAATTAGATCAACACAAATTAATTTAAGTATTTCCAACTAAAAATCAATTTTGGTCAAACATATGTTCTAGCTAGACACGTTCTAGCTAAATTAGATGTGGGCCACACATTTTCTAACTAGAAATGTCCATTAAATTCATATGTAGCATCACTTTGGAACCAATTTATCAAAAAAAAAAATTATTCAAAAAACATGTGTTTATCAATCCTCATAAAAAAACATTTAAAAAATCTAAAATAACCTTTTATAGATATATGTAGTTTCATTTTTTTGATATTTTAATTATTGCTTATATTTTATTTTTTATTTTTTAAAAAATTAGGTCATGAGCACCAAAATATAATTTTTATTATCATTCAAGAAAAATATTAAATTTTATCAAAAGAAAATTAAAAAAATGATTGAAGTTAGAGAAGATATTCTATGTTGAGATGACTTTTTTTAATATTTTAGACAAAAAATAATGTCTCATTAAAATACTTGTGTTTTTGGTACATGGAAATTTAAGATTTATTTAAAATTATATTTATCAAAATAGAGAAAAAATAATTCATGCACTATAGTTTCAAGTTATATATAAAAAAAATGAAGAGAAAATAATTTTTACTATACAAAGAGCAATGTCCAACTTAAATATTTTTTTTTTTGCATTTTATTAGAAACTAAATTATACTATCAATTAAAAAAATAACATTCAAATATTTTTAAAATTTTTCGGAAAAACACAAACATAAAAGTACACTCATTTTTATTGGAGGTTTGTTATTATATTCTCACTTGGCATGACGTATGAATGAAGGACTCAAGGGAGGACTCAAATTAAAAATAATTTAGATAAAGGAACAAAAATGGGCATTCATGAAATTAAAGTAGAGATAGATGTTCAACACTAGTATTGGCTCTTCTAGATCTATATTTATCTTTTAAAATTGAGATGCATGATTTTGAAAATGTTCTTGGAGTAGTTCATATGAAACATTTAAGCTCTCAATTTCCTTAAAAAATGAGACCTCTAATATAGTATGTAGCTATCCTACATTTGGGAAGGAGTTGTATGCTATTGTTTGGGCATGTAAACATTTGATGCATTATCTTAATAAAATATGCTATCATTCACATGTATCACAAGTCTCTCCAGTTCATGAAAATAAAAGTAAATTTGTAGAATGATCAACATCAAAGGTGGTCCAACTACCTCCAAAAATTTCATCTTAAAACTCACCACAAGAAGGAGAAGACTAATGAAGTTATAAATTATTTAATTTGACCTCCAATTACAATATTATAAATAATTTTGGACACCTACATATATTATATAGTAGAATGACCTAAATTATATGACCCACCAATTCTAATTTTTCAATATATACAAAAGACTCTTGGATGGAAATCATGGCATTAATTACTACTTGCAAGATGAAATTCTTTGTCACATGAGACACATTTATGTCCATAACAGGAAATGAGAAAATACGATTTGAGATACATGAGCTATAATAATTTTGTACAAAAATTTGGGATACAAAATACCATTAACTTATTATAGAATTAATTCTACTAGCCAATTATTCATCATAATATCATCCTTAAAATTCAACCTTCAAAACTTGTTTCATTGTGAAGCCTGGATATAAAAAACAAGTATATATACCTCTTCCGATTTTAGATGAATGTTAATAGTTTGTTTTCATGGATTTCATTTTAGGCCTTCATCTAATAAAAAATGACATGAATTTATGTATGTGGTGGTAGATAGATTCTCCAAGATGACCATCATGGTAGCTTTTAAGAAGGGGGTTTCTATAGAAGAAAACACCAAGCTTTTAGTCAAGAATGTTTTGTCTACCAAAAACTATCATCTCTATTAAGGGTGATAGATTCCTTAGTAAATTTTGGTTATCACTATGGTTTGTAATGGACACTAAGTTGATGAATTCCACTACATTCCATACTTAGATAGATGGGAAAATAAAGGTGGTGAATTGTATGATCATTCAAACTATGGAAATATTTTTCAAAAATCCTTGTAAATGAGATGAAAGCTTAACCTATGTCCAATATTGCTACAATAATGTAGTACATAGATACATAAGATAGCCCATTTGAAGTTTGTCTTATGTACCAATGATTGACACCTAGATTGATTTAGCCATTCCCATCATGTTGAATGAGACATCATCATGTGATTAGAAGGGGGTAGATAGGCATCTCAATTTACTAAGAGAATATTCCACATTTAGTAGAGGTTCATGAGATACAAAAATATACCAAACATAAGTACAAGAAGTGACATGATCAACATTGTAATCCTCACCAATTTCAAGTTGGTAACAAAGTTTGACTTTATCTATAGAAAGAGAGGCCACAAGAGCCACATAAGAAAATTCAACCCCTTCAATATGGCCCATAAGCCATAATATTTTTTTTTGATTAAAATACCTTTGAGTTCAATGTATCCCATTTTCTTAGACTATATCTAGTATTCCATGCTAAGTTACTAAATCCACTATTTACTCCATTGTTGGACAATGACAATGTTTTTGAACACCTTCATAATGTGGAAGTAAATCCAAACTTAACTACCCTAATGGACTTAGATAAAATCATAGAATTTTTTGTTAAGAAATTAAAAATCTAGGAAATTTCTATCTATTATGTAGTACAAGAAATATGATTTCCTCATCAAGGTAACTAGGTCAACAAGGACCAAGCTAGGAAAAATATTCTCCATTTTTTACAAAAACTTGAAGTAGTGGGGCCCATTTCTTTTCAAGAGAGAACAAATAATTTAATTGAGATCCAATATCATTTTAATAATTCTAAAAATTATTTGAAATCTATATTTTGTTATTTTCTACATCCCCAAAACTTGTACTTTTGATGGCTTTCATAGTAGATTTGACCCTCTACTACTCTACGATGGGAGTCCTATAATTCTATCTAGAACTTTTGGATCTCTTTCTAATGCATCATTTTTTTCTCCTACTACGATAGGAGTTATGACCCTTAAATCATTTTCTATATTTTATTTTAACTTTGTAGCTAGTTCTATCTCATCTAGCTATCCATTTTAACTTCCAAGGAGGACACGAAAGTGTTGAATATTCAATTTCCAATGGGAACCATACTTTAGTACTTTACTATTTTTCACTAGTAATCTATATATATGGTTTGAATTTGAATCAGGGCAGGTGCAAAAAGATGGGTAACCAATTTACTTTTTCATCCCGAAATAGTGAAAACGCGAGCGTGTTATAGTAAAACACGCTCGCATTATGGTTTAAATTTCAAAAAGTGCGCACATTTTGAGTTCAAAAAGTGCGCACATTTTGAGTTCAAAAAATGTGCATTTTTTGAAATAAAAAAAACATTTCCAAAACGCGAGCGCATTATAACGCGCTCGCGTTTTGGTCTACATTGAATTTTTTTCCCTCTTTTTATTGTCTCTTTCTTCTTGTTATCTTTTAGGGAAACTATATAGATGAACTAAAAATTTAATTATAAGTTGAAATTTACATATGGACATTTTATTTCTTATACTTTAAGTCATATTTCATGTATATAGTTTCAGGATGTTTGGGAGCGGTTTTAAATCTCTAGGAGTTATAATGCAAATTCTAGTTTTTAGAAGATCTCAAAAATTTCGGACTTATTCAAATTTCAGTAATCAGCATATCAAATTTCAGTAATCAGGAGGTCAAATTTTAGTAATAAAAAATTTGTATCATCTTTCTCTCTATCTCACTCATTTTTTATCCCTTATGCTCTAGACCTCTCTCTCACACTCTCTCCTTCCCTCTACACTTGTCTCTATCTAACCTCTCTCCCCCCCTCCATCCTTCTCTCCTTTCCTCCTTCCCTCTCTAATTTTCTCTCCCCCCCCTCTCTCTCTTCCATCCTTCCACCCACCTTACCTCTCTACTTCACTCTATCTAACCTATCCCTCTCTACCTCTCTCTCCTTCCCTCCCTCCTCTCTCTCTCTTCCTTCATCCCAATCACCTTCCCTCTCTACTTATCTCTATCTAACATATGTTGGTATGTGGCGACTAATCATTGTATATTGTACACTCTTCATGTATCCTCGCCGGAATTACCGAAAAAGGGAAAAATCACCGAAAAGGGGAAAACCCCAACTTTGTATAACCCTAATCCGGAAGCTTCTAAAAAACTAGTTATAAGGGGTTTGTAATAGAGTTACAGTAGTATAAGGAAATGCGATAATTCACGATATTGTAATAGGATTTTACATTGGTTAATGAAATCATTGGATGGTTGCGGTTTGGTGGATGTAGCCCACATTGGGTGAACCACGCTAAATTCTCTGTGTTATTTTTTTGTGTGTTTTATTTGATAAAATATACATTTAGCTTTTAGATATCTACCTTGGAAAACCTAACAAGTGGTATCAGAGCGGGTTGTTTTCGATTATCGTCTGCAGGAAAGTCTCACGGTTGAGTGGGAGTCTCACGGTTAAGTGGGAGCAATGGTAGATGAGGGTAAGTTGAAGGTTGATAAGTTCAATGGGCAGAACTATCAGTTATGAAAGATGCATATGGAGGACTATCTCTATCAGAAGGATTTATGGCGACCATTGGAAGGGAAAACCAAGAAACCTACATCAATGTCGGATGAGGACTGGGATATTTTGGACAGAAAGGCACTTGGCAGTATTCGCTTATGCCTGGCACAATTGGTGGCGTTCAATATTACAACAACAAAGACAACCCTAGAGTTGATGGAAACCCTAGCAAAAGTATATGAAAAGCCTTCCTCTTCGAATAAGGTATTTCTTATGAAGCATTTATTTAATATGAAAATGGTAGAAGGTGAATCAATTACTGATCATTTGAATGAATTTAATACGGTTACCAGTCAATTAACTTTTGTAAAAGTTAACTTTGATGAAGAAGTTAGGGCTCTTTTGATTCTGTGTTCTTTGCCTAAAAGCTGGAATAGCTTGGTAATGGCTGTTAGCAATTCTGTTTCTGATTCAAATACATTGAAATTTGATGATGTTGTTGGTGTTATTTTGAGCGAGGAAATTCGTAGGAAAAGCTCAGGTGGAACATCCACATCAGGCAGTTTTTTGAATGCAAAAAGCAGGGGCAAAACAAACGAGAGACGAAACAATTTTGGGAGTCGTGGGAAGTCACGAGGAAAATCAAGGGACAAAAGGTCCCAATTTAGAGACAAGAGGGATTGCTGGTACTGTGCTAAGCCAGGGCATGTAAAGAAAGATTGTTGGTCTAGGAAAAATAAAAAAGGAGACAAACAAGAAGGAAATAAGGAGGCAAATGTGGTAAGTAATAAATCTGATGAGGATGCTTTGATTCTTTCTCTTGACAATGCTGATGATTCTTGGGTGTTAGATTCAGGGGCTTCATTTCATGCTACGCCCCATAGATATTATTTTCTTGATTATGTCCAAGGGGACTTTGGGCTGGTTTATTTGGGAGATAATGAACTCTGTCAGATTGTTGGAAAGGGAAGAATCAAGATTAAGTTGCAGAATGAGAATCATTGGCTACTACATGAGGTAAGGCACATTCCAAAGCTAAAAAGAAATTTAATTTCAGCAGGGCAACTAGATGATGAAGGTTGTGTTGTTACATTTAGTGATAAAAATTGGAAGGTTACAAAAGGTGCCTTAGTAGTAACAAAAGATGTGAAAGTAGGCACCTTATATCTTTGTACAGGTCATACTATTCCTTCTACTTTAGCTATTGCAGATAAAAATCAATGTTCAGGAACAGTTGCTGCAGTTCAACAGGAAGAAAATCAGATAGTTGCTACGAATTCTGAATCAACACTATGGCATAAAAAACTTGGGCATATAAGTGTGAAAGGTATGAAAGTACTTCATTCAAAGAATGTTTTACCAGGTCTAAAATGTGTTAATATGGATTTATGTGAAAGTTGTGTTTATGGAAAATAAAAGAGAGTTAGTTTTCTCAAGGATGGAAAACAAAAGAAAGATGAAAAATTGGAGCTTGTGCATACGGATGTATGGGAACCAACTCAGGTATCTTCTCTCGGTGGCTCTCATTATTATGTCACATTCATTAATGATGCAACTAGGAAGGTATGGATTTATTTCATTATTCAAAAATATGATGTATTTGAAACTTTTAAAAAATGGAGAAGCTTGGTTGAGAATGAGACAGGTAAAAGGTTAAAATGTCTCAGATCTGATAATGGTGGTGAGTATTGTAGTAAAGAGTTTGAAGATTATTGTTCTTTTAATGATATTTGTAGGTAGAAAACGGTTCCAAGGACTCCACAAGAAAATGGAGTGGCTGAGCGTATGAATAAAACAATAATGGCGCGTGCACGAACTATGAGATTGCATGTTGGGTTGCATTTAAACATGTGGGCAGAGGCTGTAAACACTGTTGTTTATTTAATTAATAGAGGTCCATCTAATCCTTTGGGTTGTGGTATTCCAGAGGAAGCATGGATAGGTAAGAAGGTGAGTTACTCTTTTTTGAAAACCTTCGGTTGTGAAGCATTTGCACATGTAGATTCTGAAAATAGAACCAAGCTTGATACAAAATCAAGGAAATGTATATTTATTGGATATGGCATTGATGAATTTGGTTATAGGCTTTGGGATTTTGAAAATAAAAAAATTGTGAGAAGTAGGGATGTCATATTCAATGAGAAAGTGTTGTACAAAGATCTGTTGCAGCAACATGAGAAGAAAGAAAATGATTATGCAGTGTTGGATGATACTCCAAACAATGAAGTTTCAGTGGATCCTCATGCTCTGCAACAACAACAACAAGAAATACCACAAACTCCAGTGAATGTTAGACGATCTTCAAAGTTAAGTAGACCTCCAGAAAGATTTTCTCCCTCTTTGTACTCTATTTTATTGATTGATGCTGGTGAACTGGAATGTTATCATGAAGCTATACAAGTGGATACCAAGGTTCAGTGGGAGCATGGAATGGAAGAAGAAATGGAATCCTTGCTGAAAAATCAGACTTGGGAATTATGCAAGTTGCCTGTAGGTAAAAAGGCTTTAGCAAACAAATGGGTTTATCGGATGAAAGAGGAGGATGGAGGTAAGAAAATATTTAAATCCAGATTAGTTGTAAAGGGATTTGCACAGAAACAGGGTATTGATTTTGATGAAATATTTTCTCCAGTTGTTAAAATGACCTCTATTCGTACTGTGTTAAGTATTGTGGTTGTTGAAGATTTGCATTTAGAACAGCTTGATGTTAAAACTGCCTTTCTCCATGGTGATTTGGAAGAGGAAATTTATATGGAACAACCACAAGGATTTGAGGTCAAAGGTAAGGAGAAACTAGTGTGCAGATTGAAGAAAAGCTTATATGGATTGAAGCAAGCACCTCGACAATGGTATCTTAAATTTGATAGTTTTATGGCTGAGCAAGGTTACAACAGGTGTAATTCAGACCATTGTGTTTATTTTAAGATGCTAGGTGAAGATAGCTACATTATTTTATGTTTATATGTTGATGATATGCTTGTAGTGGGGTCTAACATGGATCACATAAAGGATTTAAAACAACAGTTAGCAAATTCATTTTCTATGAAGGATTTGGGGGCAGCAAAACAAATCCTTGGTATGAAGATTACAAGAGATAGGAAAAACAGGAAATTGTTTTTATCTCAGGCTGATTATGTTAAAAAGGTGTTGCAGAGATTTCATATGGAGGATGCAAAAGCTGTCAGCACACCTTTGCCCAGTCATGTAAAATTGACTAAGGATATGTGTCCAAAGACACAAGAGGAGGAAGAAAAAATGTCCAAGGTACCATATGCTTCAGCTGTAGGTAGTTTAATGTATGCCATGGTATGCACGAGACCAGATATTGCACATGCTGTAGGAGTTGTTAGCCGGTATATGAGTAATCCAGGAATTGAGCATTGGAATGCAGTGAAATGGATTCTCAGGTATTTGAGAGGTACATCGAATAAATATTTATGTTTTGAGGGCTCTCATACAAATTTAAAAGGCTATGTTGACTCAGATCTAACAGGGGATATTGATACCAGGCGGAGTACCATAGGTTATGTATTTACTGTTGGTGGGACAACAGTAAGTTGGATATCTCGATTGCAAAAGGTGGTTGCTTTATCCACCACAGAGGCAGAGTATGTGGCTACAACAAAGGCAACAAAAGAGATGATATGGATGCAAATTTTCATGGAAGAGTTGGGAAAACAATAGGCTGAAATATACTTGTTCACAGACAGCCAGAGTGCTATACATCTTGCAAAGAATTCTGCCTTGCACTCTAAAACCAAACACATACAATTGAGGTATCATTTCATTCAGTCAGTGATGGAGGATGGATAGGTAAAGCTGGAAAAGATACATACAGATGTAAATCGAGCGGATATGTTTACTAGGGTGGTGATAAGGGAGAAGCTGAGCTCCTCTTCAATTTTGGTTGGCCTTCGAGGTTGAATTAAAGTATAACAAAGCAACAGGGTCCAAGGTGCTTATTTCCAGTGGGAGCTGTAAGTGCAGCGGTGTCGTCCAGGTTCAGTCTCCAAGTGGGAGATTGTTGGTATGTGGCGACTGATCATTGTATACTGTATAACCCTAATTCAGAAGCTTCTAAAAAGCTGGTTATAAGGGGTTTGTAATAGAGTTATAGTAGTATAAGGAAATGCGATAATTTATGATATTGTAGTAGGGTTTTACACTGGTTAATGAAATCATTGGATGGCTGCGGTTTGGTGGATGTAGCCCACATTGGGTGAACCACGTTAAATTCTCTGTGTTATTTTTTTGCGTGTTTTATTTCTGGTTTATTTGATAAAATCTGCATTTAGATTTTAGATATCTTCCTTGGAAAACCTAACAACATATCCCTCTTTGCCTATCTCTCACCCTCCCTCCTCTCTCTCTCATTTTATTTATCACACTTGTCCCTCCCTATATCCCTCCCTCCTCCCCTCTTCACTTCTCTCTATCTCTCTCCCTCCCTCCTCCCTCCTCCCCCCTCTCTATCTCTCCTTCCCTATATACTTCTCTCTACCTCTCTCCATCTCTACCTCTCCCTCCCTCATTCCCTCTCTCTCCCTCTCTATCTCCCTCTCTCTTAATATCAAAACCTTCCTCCTTCCCTTTGTGTTTCTCTCTCTCATACACTGTCTCCCTCCCCCATCTCTCTCTCTTTGGTTTAGGCTTTATGGTTTAGGGTTTAGGGTTTAGGCTTTATCGTTTATGGATTAGGATTTAGGTACAAACCCTTCTCTATCCCCCTCTCTCTTAGGTCTATCCCTCCCACCCCTTCTCTCTCTTGGGTATATCTCTCAATCCCTCTATCTCTCTATCTCAGGTATATCTCTCACTCCCTCTATCTCTATCTCTCTTAGGTCTCTCTATCTTAGGTCCCCTCTCCCTCTCTCAGGTCTCTCCCTCCCACCCTAACAAGAGAACTCTCTCTCTCTCTCTCTCTCTCTCTCT
>CM021103.1:55185316-55606715 GCA_007115665.2 Sequoiadendron giganteum
GCCTCTTTATTGTCCAAAATTTACATGTGGGATCTAAACATAGAAAGAATTCAGAACAAACCACTAGGAGATTAATTCCATATTATGGTCCATCATATTACATTGGTGAATGGAGAAGGCTAGCATAATATAAGCCTAGCATGTCAGCATATGCTCTAAATTCGAATATGTATACACATCGTCTCCAATTGGAAAGTGGAAAATAAATGAATATATGTCATCTTATGTATATAGATGGACGTGCATACACAAAAAAAAATTGCAGGATTTATAAATAGTAGTAAGGGAAGGGGCCCTACTGTAAGATCGAATTATCAATTTGTTGAGGTTATAAATGATAAAGATGGAGATATGGAAAGAGAGGTTGATATATTGATAATGGTTGAGGCTATTATGGAACTTACCATTGGGGATGAGTTATTGATTGATTACCCCTTCTTAAAATGCACTCGTGCGTGAAAGAAGAGGGAAGAACAAGGCCTCCCTAAGGATGTTCTTAAGGGTAGAAAACCAAAGAATAATAAATGAGTGTGGACTAATGTTTTATAAACTATGTTGTTAAAATTGTGGTTTATTGAAATTATTGTATAAAAAAGGTAGTCTATAAAATAATGTTCCATTATTCAATTGATGTATATATGTTCATATAATTTTTATTTTTATTTTTTAAGCCATATTTGATTATAATTCTTTGAAATTGATACATTTATGATTTATCCAATTGTTTCCAAAAATTAAATAATGCTTGTGTTTGGTGATGAAACACATAGTAATACCCAAGATCCAACTGGGTTATTAAGATTTGGATGGGATGATACAAACCATCCTTTAAACTATACCAGGGCAAAAAATAAAGATTGAAGAGAATACTACTAGCTGAGAAACTTGAAGAGTTGATGATATCTGCATACACTAATGACATGCCACCTAGTCTTAATGATGATGATCATGATAGTGAAAATGCAGTGCATGAAGAAGGATTGAATGAAATGCTTACAAGTTTCTTTGGGGATGGAAACAATGATGACAATAATGATCATATGGTTGAAAGTAACGATGATAGCAGGGGTAATTACCACCAACATAATGTTGGCGATAACAACCTGAAAGACTCCATCAAGCAAGCATCGACGACACCCATGTTCAAGTCGGGTGCAAGTAGAACCTCAAAACTGGCATGCACATTAATATTATTAGAAATCAAGTCAAGTTATTTGGTTGGTCAGACAAAGGATTCACTACCCTACTGAAGTGAGTTGAAATCTATTTCTTACTTTGTATTTCCAATTGGTGTACATAATTCATAAAGATTCATCAACTTTGTTTATATTTATTTAAGGGGATTTTAAAACCATATTTGTATATAAACAGTCCTAGTATAGATCAACATATCAAACATGTTCATCATAAGTCAAACATTCAATTGATTTAATCTTTGGCAATCTTACAGGGCACTAAAAACTAAAATATTCCTTAAAGAGAATGTGTTGCCATCAACTTGCAGAGAGGCGCGTTTGTTGTTGGTTGAGTTGGGGATTGAATATAAGAAAATTCATTCATGTAAAAATGATTGCATTTTATACAGAGATGAATATCAAACAAGGTAGAATACCCTGTATGCAAAGAGAAGAGATATCATACAGATGTACAAGGTCCTACAGTTCCAAAGAAGGTTTTAGGTCACATGCTAATTATGCCTAGACTTAAATGAATGTTTCATTGCAAGTCACTTGCATAATTGATGGATTGGCATGAAAAGAATAGGAGTAAAGATGGATTCATGCCAATTCCGGTCGACTCCAAAGCAATGAAACACATAGAGGAAAAATAGCCAAGAAAATTCAAAGATGAACCCAATAGTATCAAGTTTGGTCTTGCAATTGGAGTGTGCCCATTCTCTTTCCTCAACTCAAATTATAGTGTTTGGACAATCAGATTGATAGTATACAATATTCCCGCATGGATGAGTGTTAGAAAGGATCACCTTATGCTGACTCTCATTGTTTCAGGAAAACATCAAGTTAAACACATGGATGTTTATCTTGCACCTTTTATTGATGAGATGCAACTGCTATGGAAATGCATAAGAATGTATGACATATCACGTCCTCCATAAAATAGGTCCTTCATGTTGTATGTTGTGCTATGTTGGCCTATTCATGATTTCACAGGAGTTGGTGTTTGTTCTAGTAAGATAAAATATTTACGTATTTACACTCATAATTTATTTTCATCCCAACTTTCATACTTAGATTTATACTATTTTTTTATGTTATTAACATTACTTATTGAATTATAGGGATTCAAACAAAGGGGATATTTGCATGTCCAAGATGTGCAAAACAATTTCAAGGGCGGTATTCTAAAGATCTACATAAATTTATTTATGCAAACAACAGAGTTTTTCTACCACTAGATCATAAGTTTAGAAATTGTCTAAAGAATCAATTTGATGGAAAATTTGAAAATAGAGGCCCTCCCATGATTATGGGTCCAAGTGATTGGATTAAGAAGTATGAAGAAGTTGAATTGAAAGCTTGGGAGGATTTTTTTGATCGGGGTGATTTAATTCCAGAACCAGAACAAGTTGTAGTTAATATGCTAAAAGGAATAAAAAGGAAATCCATATTTTATGAGCTCCCTTACTAGAAGGATCTATTAATATCTCACATATTAGATCCTATGCACATCTTCAAAAATGTCCTAGATTCTATATTTTGACATATATCAGGCAAAGAGAAGGACACCTTGTCATTGAGGAGAGATATTGCTCTTTCGCATACCAAAATTGATAGAAAACATTTGTGCCAAACAGGGAAAATGAAACATATGCAGAAGCTCTGTGGATTTAAAAAAAAAAGAGCTAGACCAACTAAACAATGTCATCCATTCAATAAGGACACATACTGGCTATGGGTCATCATTGGCTAAAGCTTTTACAGTTGATGGACATATCAAAGGATTTAAAACACATTATTTTCATAATTTTATGAAGGTATTATATATCATCATTTAACATATACTGGTAACATTGATTAATTACTAATATATTTTGATATTTTATTGTGTGATAAAAAATTACTAATGACCTTTTCATAAATGTGTTTGATAGAATATCATGTCGTTGGCAATTAGGGGGGATTATTGTCTTACAGTTGACTTAAGGAATGCCATAAGTCGATTGTCAACATTTACAAGGTATGTAGTTATATGAAATGTTCATGTGTGAGAGACATAGAGATATTTTATTGCATTTTAATTTTTGACTAAAGGTTCATACTAATTTACTATTCTTATATTAGGTGGGTGACCTCCAAGGAGATCCACAAATGTGAAGTGCCAAAATGGAAGAAGGAAATTGCAAAAATTGTATATGTATTTGAGAAGGAGCTCCCTACAAGTTTCATGGACCTACAAGTCCATTTACTTATTCACCTAGTCGATGAAATTGAATTGGTGGGTGTTGTATCAACGAGGTGGATGTTTTTATTTGAGAGGTATATGAAAACTCTAAAAATATATGTCCGAAAAAAGGCACATCTAGAGGGTTGCATGGCTGAAGGGTATGTATTGAATGAAGCATTTTTATTCCTATGTGAATTCCTTGGTAAGGATATTGAAGATGGGCCATGTGTTTGGGATGAAGATTGAGCATCATATATTATTGATGGAGAAAAACCATAATCTAATGGTGTTCAAGTAGAAATTAGTAAGTAAATTCACAATCAGTGTGGTTGTTTTTCTTGCAATCATTAATTTACTCTGTAATTTATTTGTCAAATTAACAACATGACATTTGGAGTTTGAAATAAACATGTTGACATGTAATAGGTGTAAATGAAATTTCTATACTCGAAAAGTTTATTTTGTACCACATGGACTTTGTGAACAAATGGATTGATTTGTATGATAAAAAGATAGAAGAAGTGTTAGAAGCAAGGAGACAGTTTAAGAGATCAGACCCGAGGAATACTCCACTTCCCACTGATTTGCTTGGGGAATG
Source organism: Sequoiadendron giganteum (assembly GCA_007115665.2). NCBI lineage: Eukaryota > Viridiplantae > Streptophyta > Pinopsida > Cupressales > Cupressaceae > Sequoiadendron > Sequoiadendron giganteum. The sequence goes on from CM021103.1 coordinate 55,189,320, forward strand.
GGGCAAAGATTACACACTAGAATGGGTTATTGAACAAATTTAAAATCAAATAGAAGATGCAGGTATGGATTCAAACATAACAGAAGATGAAATCAACATGTCAAGAGGATGTGAAAGAAAGGTACTGTAATGCCCCACCATGCAACCCTAGAGGAAGTTTCAATTCGCTACAAAAGTGTACTAAATTGTTTTTTTTTTTTAGAGCTTTTGAAGATTTATTATTTTGAGGAATTCAATTTTGAAGAAACTGCACAAGGGTTTTGTTAAATTGGATTGTGGGATTGAAATCTGATTGCACTTTGAAAATGGAGGATGCTTCTATAAAGAAATTTCATCATCTTCTGTAGCATCACATTCCAGGTTTTATACTTCATGTTTATTTCAATTTTTAATTTAATGGTTGAGGAAATTTTGATAAATTTACTGTACGAGATTATTTAGTATACAAAACTGTTGATCCATTGTTTAAATTTCAATTTTAATTGTTCTCAAACATTTAGGATTTATTGTGGAAAATCTAGTTTGAAAACAATCAGATCTGTTTTGCAAACTCAAACCCTTTAGAAAATTACATTGAAAATCAAACAAAAATTACTTATGTACAAAGTCTTTGTATAAATTTTCTAAAATCTATAAGATTAAATTGTAGGAAATTAAAATTAAACCCTTTTAAATGTTGGAAGAAATTCTAGAAAATTAGAAGAATTTTTCTTATTCTGATTTTTTTACATTTTCTCAATTTTACCTATTATGGAGATTCTAGTAAATTTTTATATAGTTATATATTTTACCTTATATATATATGTAATTGCATATAATATATATAAATATTATTAACCTTTGATTTTGACACCTGAGATTCTGTCGAAATTCTCTTTTTCGAATTCTGCACTGTGTAATGTCGAATGGTACTCCTTTTGGGAATTTGTGTTTAAATATGGATAAAACTTATTTAATTATAATAAAAATTAATTAAAAAAAAAAATAGGGAAAAGTGAAGTGGACGGATGGGGAGGTTAAACCCCCACCGTCGCACGCATCCATATGGATGGACGCAACTGCCATGGGCAGTGCACCCACCCTTTTGGGGGGACGCACTCCCCATGGGAGTTGCGGCCACCCATACTAGCGCCGGCTGCTGTACATTGTACAGCCGACAACGGCGATGGTACGCCAGCCGTTGTACAATGTACAGACGACGTCAGGTGTGGGTACCACTGGTACGCCAGACGAATCACATGTTTTCTTTTGTGAAGTAATTTTTAATTCCTATGTTATTTAATTTAATTTTGTTTTGTTTAAAATTTATTTGTTTTGTATAATGTATTTCATTTAATCAAAAGATGTATATTTTGATATATTAAATATTAAAATATAATATTTAATATAAATGAAAATGTTATCTATAAATGGGGAAATTAATATTTGAGTGTGAACAGATTACAAAATTAGTTATTTTGTCTCAGACTGGTAATTATTGTAAAACAGAGGTTTAGCATGAGCATTATATATGATTTTATTTATTTTTATTAGTTTAGAATTCCAAATCAAATATGTGAGTATAGATATTTATCCTTAAAATATTCTATTGGCACTCTTAAAACATGCAAGTAGATGGACAGTGAATTAAGTGAAATGCTTTTTATGCATTTTTATTAAGTTGTGATATATGTTTATTTAAAAGGGGGATTTATTTAGTTGATGAATATTTGTATGGTTATTAGATTAAATTTTCTGCGAGATGCTTTAAGTAGGGATATGGATTTAATATATCTGAACATAGTGTTGTTGCTTTATCAATGCGTTATTATATTGTCTTTCCCTTTTTGTGAATGCTTTGGGAACGGGTAATCGTATTGTGCAATTATTGTAAAGTCTTCCAGTGTATGTGGGTCATTCCCATGTTAGTTGATGTTCGTTTCCTTGGGTAGATTTATTTGAGTAGTTTTCCTCCATGTGTTGGAATGAGATTTTGTATTTGTCATCTCCTAGATTAGGAGAGACTGAGTTATTCAGTTTTGTAACACTGGAGTCACCCTTGGAGTCTAGGTTTGAGTAGCAAGTTATCCATTAGAGGAGTGGCTTTTGTTAGGGGCCGGAGCCCAAAGAGATAAATTTGGTAACCTTCGAAAGTGATTTTAAGAAGTGATAATTAAAGCAAAGTACTTAGATTACTAGGATGCATTCACATTAACCAAGATAAAATTAACCTCACTCGCAGACACAAGGGCTTGTTTAGACTTGGGGTGAGTGAGAAGGCCTGGAATGGCAAGGTCAACTAGCTTGTCCATACGAAAGGTAGTTGATTCTGCTTGTGTGAGTATGAGGGCCAGGATTCGGTTGAGGTCACCAGGATTACCGGAGCCTATGAAGGATGCCCAGAGGAGATCTCATGATGCACCTTACGATGACACTCTATCTAGGATAACCTTGTTTATATGTTGTGTGTATGGTTTCTTTAGCACACTTGATTTTATTATGACTGGAAGCAACGTAACCATGTTTGTGCTAGATTTATATTGTGCATATGTATGGTTGAGTCAGTTAGTTCTGTTAGTCATCCTTTGGTTAGAGGTAGTTGATTTCTTGTCCATGTTGCTTTTTTACTATCTCCTAGCATGGGGGGTGGGCCTTCGGGTACCACTAGGTAGGGTGGAACATGCACCAAAATCGTTGGGTCCCCCTTTGTTCTTCAGTTCGTGGAAGCGAGACATCCAGTTGGACAGCTTGCAGATATTATTACTCTCTTCTTGTTCTATTGTAATTCTTCTTGTAACAGTTGTATTTACCCCTCTTGTTGTTATGAGGTGGATCTTGTAATTATTATACTTATGTATTTTTACTCATTATGGGAATGAGGATTGTAATCTTGTAATGGTTTATGTAATGGAATTATGTGATGGTTAATCTATTCTATCTTGTATTTATTTATGTTAGATGTATGTCATTACTTGAGATGTTTATTGCAATGTAATTTAGATGATGTATGTGAATGGGAATTAAGTAATCTCGGTTACGTAGCCTTAGGGGAGGTTGTCAATTTTAGGTGAACATGTATGTATAATGCACTTTAATAAAAAAAAAATTAGTACGCTTTTGTTGTAGATTGAAAACTTTCTCTAGGGTTGCGTGGCGGGGCATTACACATGGTATCAGAGCCAAGGTTTAAACACCGGGTGCTCTGGGATTATGATGTACCCATTAAGCTTAGTTGCGTAGGTTTTTAAGTGTACCTTGTCTAATACCCTTTTGTGTCTGTGTAGGAGTATGTCTCCTAGACGCGAGTGAGGGAGAGGACGTGGACATGGCCGGGTAGACGGTCAAGGTGAGAGTCAGCATGACTCGCCACCTCATGTCCCACATATACCAGAGCAGGAGGAGCATCAGGCTTCACAGAATGGTCCAGGAGGCGGTCGTGGATAGTTAGATCCTGCTAGGGTCGAAGCTGCACGTAGAGCTTTCGAGGAGGCTTTAGCGTTATTGGGTCTGAGGCAAGAAGTACCTGTGGATAACCCTGTGGTTAGGACAGTTACAGCTCATTCGGAGATGTTAGCAGTATCCTATATGGGGGATTTGATTCGGTCACAACCACCTAGGTTTGACGGAGTAGGCACTGGTTTAGAGGCAGAGACTTGGTTGATAGGACTTGACCGATGTTTTTCTATGCACCCATTTGATAGTAACACCAAAGCGCGGTGCGCTGTTATTCATCTCCGGGGTTTTGCGACCACTTGGTGGAAGCTAGAGGAGCAGAAGCTCCATATAGACATGAGTACAGTATCTTGGGAGATCTTTCTTGAGAGATTCAGAGCCCGCTTTCTCTCTGAGCATTGGCGTCAGCGTAGAGGCGACGAGTTCCATGCCATACGTTAGCTAGCCATGACAGTTGATCAGTATGAGAGGAGATTCTATGAACTTAAACAGTTCGCAGGTATAGGGGACAATGAGGGAATGCTAGTGCAGCATTTCATCAGGGGCTTAAACGCCCGTATCAATGGAGGTGTTTGGGTCTTTGAACCCAAGTCTATGGAGATAGCTGTGGAGAAGGCATGGTTGGTGGAGGAGAACCTGACTATGGCACTAGGAGGTCATACAGGTGTTAGTATTGGTGGTGGTACAAGAGCTGGGACTAGTGCTCGAGGGGGTCAGACTCAAGGAGTTGGATCATCGTTGACTCAGCAGGGGCCTACTCAAAGTGGGCAGCAGGAGAGTGCGCTCGGAAAGCATAAGGATTCTCAGGATGATGGTGGTTCTTCGCCTAGAATGAACTGAAACTGGTGGCGCAATAAGCGCAATCGACAGGTATAGCCAGCCCAGAGTTCTTAGTCTGCGACTGATTAGGGTAGTATGGAGTAGTCTACTGCACCAACAGGAGGCATTGGGTTTGGTTTCATTAGGTGTTTTTCTTGTGGTCAATAGGGCCACCTTGCTAGGAATTGTCTGTATCAGAACACTTTTGGTGTTGGTCGTACAGTGCAGGATATTCGTCCTCAGGGATCGAGGTTTTGATTTTATGTTGATTGTTTGAGGGAGTGATATCCCTACTTGTTTGCAGGCTTCCAAGAGTAAGCCTGGTCCTTGGGGGGAGAATGTAATATCCCTCTGTTTTGCTTCTTTGTGTGTTTGCTATTTTGGGATGTTGACATGGATTATCATGTGATGTGGATTATCTGACTATTGTTTCACATGCATTATGGATTATTGATGTTAGTAGAGTTAGCTTGAGATATTGTATTACGTGATTTCTGATTATGATGTAATGTCAATCTTGGATGAGTGTATTGGTGAAGAGGACGGTTCGCATCACTCGCTTGCGAGCGTCCTACGAATCCGTGATTTCTCCTTCACGGTGTGCATTATATACTAGATATACTGTATTATGTTGTTTACTTGGTTGCAGGTTGCAGGTACATGACATCGACTCCACCTGGTTTCACAGGTTTGAGCGTGTCGATCCAACGGTTAAGTTGAAGGGAGATAGTAACTAGGTAACATGTGTCAGGTCTACGCCCTAGCCTTAGTGTGTCGTCAGTCCTGATTGTTGAGTCATGATTTACCTTATTAATGTTATTTGATTATGTTGGATGCTTTATTATTTAATCATTATTTTAGAATTATTGCATTGTTGAAAATAGAGTTTATTTTAATATTAAGTGAAATCTATGCTTAGATGAAGTATATATGTTGATTATGAAATTGTATTAATTAAATTTTAATTTATTTAATTAATTAAATTAATCTTGGAAAAGGTTGAATTTAATTATTGAATAATTAAAATTAATTAATTGAGTTATTGCATTAAATTTAATTTAATTAAATTAAAAGAATTGAAAGAATAATGAAATTGCATTTGAAAATCAATTTGGGGTTTTCGAAAATGGGAAAAAGAAATAAATATCTATTTTCTCTTTGCATGCAAAAGGAAATTAGGGTTAGATTAGATATTTTAGTTTTAATATGAATGCATGTTTCAATTTTGGGGAGAAGTTTTTGGAAGGATTATTATTTTCAGAGGAATTTGGGAATTTTTTTTGAAGAAATTGCACAAGTAGGGTTTGAAACAAATTTTGGATTTTGGAATTGGAATTGATTGCACTTTTGAGGAAAAGCTTGGAGGAGGCTTCTATAAAGAAATTTCATCATCTTCTGTAGCATCACATTCCAGGTTTTATACTTCATGTTTATTTCAATTTTTAATTTAATGGTTGAGGAAATTTTGATAAATTTACTGTACGAGATTATTTAGTATACAAAACTGTTGATCCATTGTTTAAATTTCAATTTTAATTGTTCTCAAACATTTAGGATTTATTGTGGAAAATCTAGTTTGAAAACAATCAGATCTGTTTTGCAAACTCAAACCCTGTAGAAAATTACATTGAAAATCAAACAAAAATTAGTTCTGTACAAAGTCTTTGTATAAATTTTCTAAAATCTGTAAGATTAAATTGTAGGAAATTAAAATTAAACCCTTTTAAATGTTGGAAGAAATTCTAGAAAATTAGAAGAATTTTTCTTATTCTGGTTTTTTTACATTTTCTCAATTTTACCTATTATGGAGATTCTGGTAAATTTTTATATATTTATATATTTGAACTTATATATATATTATATGTAATTGCATATAATATATATATAAATATTATTAACCTTTGATTTTGACACTTGGGATTCTGTAGAAATTCCCTTTTTCGAATTCCGCACTGTGTAATGTCGAATGGTACTGCTTTTGGGAATCTATGTTTAAATATCGATAAAACTTATTTAAATATAATAAAAAAAATTAATAAAAAAAAAAATAGGGAAAAGTGAAGTGGACGGATGGGGAGGTCAAACCCCCACCGTCGCACGCATCCATATGGATGGACGCAACTGCCATGGGCAATGCGCCCACCCTTTTGGGGGGACGCACTCCCCATGGGAGCTACGGCCACCCATACTAGCGCCGACCGTTGTACATTGTACAGCCGACGACGGCGATGGTACGTCGGCCGCTATACAATGTACAGATGACATCATGTGCGGGTACCACCAGTACGCCAGGCGAGTCACATGTTTTCTTTTGTGAAGTAATTTTTAATTCCTGTGTTATTTTATTTTATTTTATTTTTAATTTAATTTTGTTTTGTTTAAAATTTATTTGTTTTGTATAATGTATTTCATTTAATCAAAAGATGTATATTTTGATATATTAAATATTAAAATATAATATTTAATATAAATGAAAATGTTATCTATAAATGGGGAAATTGATATCTGAGTGTGAATAGATTACAAAATTAGTTATTTTGTCTCAGACTGGTAATTATTGTAAAACAGAGGTTTAGCATGAGTATTATATATGATTTTATTTATTTTTATTAGTTTAGAATTCCAAATCAAATATGTGAGTATAGATATTTATCCTTAAAATATTTTGTTGGCACTTTTAAAACATGCAAGTATATGGACAGTGAATTAAGTGAAATGCTTTTTATGCATTTTTATTAAGTTGTGATATATGTTTATTTAAAAGGGGGATTTATTTAGTTGATGAATATTTGTATGGTTATTAGATTAAATTTTATGCGAGATGCTTTAAGTAGGGATATGGATTTAATATATCCGAACATAGTGTTGTTGCTTTATCAATGCGTTATTATATTGTCTTTCCCTTTTTGTGAATGCTTTGGGAACGGGTAATCGTATTGTGCAATTATTGTAAAGTCTTCCAGTGTATGTGGGTCATTCCCATGTTAGTTGATGTTCGTTTCCTTGGGTAGATTTATTTGAGTAGTTTTCCTCCATGTGTTGGAGTGAGATTCTGTATTTGTCGTCTCCTAGATTAGGAGAGACTGAGTTATTCAGTTCTGTAACATTGGAGTCACCCTTGGAGTCTAGGTTTGAGTAGCAAGTTATCCATTAGAGGAGTGGCTTTTGTTAGGGGTCGGAGCCCAAAGAGGTAAACCGGGTAACCTTCAAAAGTGATTTTAAGAAGTGATAATTAAAGCAAAGTACTTAGATTACTAGGATGCATTCACATTAACCAAGATAAAATTAACCTCACTCGCAGACACAAGGGCTTGTTTAGACTTGGGGTGAGTGAGAAGGCCTGGAATGGCAAGGTCAACTAGCTTGTCCATACGAAAGGTAGTTGATTCTGCTTGTGTGAGTATGAGGGCCGGGATTCGGTTGAGGTCACCAGGATTACTGGAGCCTATGAAGGATGCCCAGAGGAGATCTCATGACGCACCTTGCGACGACACTCTATCTAGGATAACCTTGTTTATATGTTGTGTGTATGGTTTCTTTAGCACACTTGATTTTATTATGACTGGAAGCAACGTAACCATGTTTGTGCTAGATTTATATTGTGCATATGTATGGTTGAGTCAGTTAGTTCTGTTAGTCATCCTTTGGTTAGAGGTAGTTGATTTTTTGTCCATGTTGCATTTTTACTATCTCCTAGCCTGGGGGGTGGGCCTTCGGGTACCACTAGGTAGGGTGGAACATGCACCAAAACCGTTGGGTCCCCCTTTGTTCTTCAGTTCGTGGAAGCGAGACATCCAGTTGAACAGCTTGCGGATATTGTTACTCTCTTCTTGTTCTATTGTAATTCTTCTTGTAACAGTTGTATTTACCCCTCTTGTTGTTATGAGGTGGATCTTGTAATTATTATACTTATGTATTTTTACTCATTTTGGGAATGAGGATTGTAATCTTGTAATGGTTTATGTAATGGAATTATGTGATGGTTAATCTATTCTATCTTGTATTTATTTATGTTAGATGTATGTCATTACTTGAGATGTTTATTGCAATGTAATTTAGATGATGTATGTGAATGGGAATTAAGTAATCTCGGTTACGTAGCCTTCGGGGAGGTTGTCAATTTTAGGTGAACATGTATGTATAATGCACTTTAATAAATAAAAAATTAGTACGCTTTTGTTGTAGATTGAAAACTTCCTCTAGGGTTGTGTGGCGGGGCATTACATGTTCTTATAAAGATTTACAATATAATATTTGTTGTTATATTGCATTTATTTATATTAGAATGTATTGAAATTTTTTTATTTTTTTAATCAATTTATTATAAATATAATATTTTAAGAGATATTTTTTAGTATTAAAAATTAAATTTTAGATTATCGTGAATGGTAGTATTTTTAAATTTTTATTTAAAGATTAATTTTTTATTGGTATATAAATTTTAGGCAATTTAACATTTTAATCTTTAATATGTTTTTATAAACAAAATTATTGAAATAAATGTAGAAAACAAAAAAATTCTTGATAAATTAAAGAGATTTGTTCTCAAATTTTTATATACAAAAGTATATTATGCATCTATCTTAAAAATACAAATTTCAACTATAAGTAATTTGATTTTAGAATCAACAAAATTTATTAAATATGAATAAATTGAATACTTTGAAGAATCTAACAAATAATCAAATCTCAGAAATAAACATATAAAAAATAGTCATGTAAGATCCACTAAAAAATTTCTTAATTCCATATTAAATTTTCAAATAAGGAAAATATAGAATAATAAACCCTAAGTATTAGGGATACAAAGAAATAAAAATAATAATATTGAGCTAATATATATTGGGGTGGGGTGCATATGAGTTGATATATATAGCATGTATATATTGTTGAATAAATCTTATATATTTTGCATATTCTATATCAATTATAACTTAATGTTCATGTAAGTTGAACATTTTGGATCATTATAAGTTTTTTTTATCTATAGTTTTATATCCATTCTATTGTAACATCATTTAATAATTTATTAGAGTGATATACATATAAATACTCACTCACAAGATTAGGGTTAAGTAGAATTGAGAAGTATCTAGTTGTATTGTAAACAATTGAATTAATATAATAAGTGAGTATTTATTTTATTGGTTTTTCAATAGGTTTTTTACAGTAAAATATTTTGTTATAATGCATGAGTGTGTCCTTATTGCATTTAAAATTTTGTTAGCATTGTTTCCTTTTGCATAGGTTTAAATCAATATTGTTTATATTTATATATATTTCATATTATTTGATCTAAGGTTTGTATATATAATTTCATAAAGAGATAAATACAATTATTTATTTCCTACATTTACATGAAAAAACATTCTCATCTTAGTTGTTTAGTACACTTTTTGATGTAAAAAATTCTAAAAACATAGTTTGGTAGCTAAGTTTATAACATTTATGAAAGTAAAAACAAGAAGATGAATGCAACTAATGCATGTATTCACACACATATATTGAACATAAAAAATAAATTGCATGTCTTCTAGATCTTTATAACTCATTTTTATTATAAAAAAAAAATATATTATAACAACAATCTTAAAATATAAAATGTTTTAATTTTCATGTTAATGGAACTTATGAGTGTGCATTAAGTGTATCAAGAATATATTTGAATTGATGTGCATCTTGTACAAAATCGAAAAATGATTTTTTTATATCAAAATATTTTTAGTTAATATTTTATAATGTAATATTCTATTAACCAATTTAAAAGGATTACAAGGATGCAAAATAAAAATAAAAGATATATTGAAAAGGTTTTCTAAAATAAGATATTGGAAATTAGAAATATTATTAAAAATATTATTTAATGAGATATAAAATAATAATGATATAACATAATAGATTTATTAATTGCATCCCATGTGATCATTTGTATCACTTCTAAAAAATATCACATCTATGTGACATAAACCTCTTGATATGTTTGTAATATGACCAAATTTTCTTGTTGTTCAGTACCACATATGCAAACACAACTTCAAAACCTTATTTTTGTTTTATGTTAAACATCTTAATGGTCCTTTCTTTGTGGCATCATTTCAAATAAGGCATCTTTTAAAGTGTTGATTTTGGATCCTGGTATGTCCATTATGTTTTAGATTTTATGTTAAAACCTTAGAGCATATTATTAGTCATTAGCCTAATAAATTTTATTCTATCTCAACATATTAAGGGATTTTTTGAACTTAACCTAACTAAATACATAAAAGAGTTTTGTGGATATAAGTGTGTGAGACTACCACTAAAATTTTAGAAATTAATTTATATTAATTTGTATAGTAAATGTTATCATTGTCAATTATCAAATCATAAAATTCAAATTATTGTTTGTTATTCTTGTAGATACTTAATCCTTAATATTATACCTAACATCACATTCTAATCTCATTTTGATACTTTCTCGTTATCATGTTAATTTCTCTTTTCATTTAACACCACTAATTAATTAAATAATTCATATTATTTATTTAATTACGATAACACTCATTCATTTATTCTCAAATAAATAAATAAATAAATTTTACTTATTTCTTCATAAATAATAAAAATATGATTCTCTACTCATATTCCATCTTAACTCCTCCCTAATTCCCTCCTACTTTTGGTCTATGCACAACTAATTAGTCAAAATAAATAAAAATAACTAATTACCCTCACCTATTTTAGATCCCATTAGGAGTTATCAAAGCTCCATTTGACTATTTTAGTTTCTCAAGATTCTTCACTCACTCTCAATCAATCTCCATTATTTATCCAAGATCAAATCCTCACCATGTACATATATAAATTCAACCCAATCTTTTACCAAAACATAATTTAAATTCAAGTATTAATATGTACATGCTATATAAGTCTTATGCAATTCCTTAAGCAACCACATGCATTGCATCTCAAGCAATCAACTTCAATGAAGAGGGTTTTTTTGGGTAAAATTATCCTTCATTTATTTTATTTGAACTCTATTTATCTCAATTTGAGGTTATGTTAATTTAGAATAGAGGGTTTTAGCATTACTTTAATCTTCTTTTTGTATTATTTTGAATCTTGCATATACATTCTCTTTTGATTTGCTCTAACCCATAACCACAATTTTGAGGCCACTCTAATCGATGAGAAAGATGAGAGTTAGATGACAATTATGAGTAAAAAACTTGTATGATTTCTAAAAACCATAAGTTAAGAATGAAAATATAAAACCCTAAATTCCCATAGTAGATTTAAAATCTAGTTGAGTCTATAGTTTCCTTTAAATTATTTTAAAACCATAGAGTCAAATCTTGATTGCAATGAATTCTCATGCACTGTTAGTTTAAGAGAATAATAAAAAAAATGTCAACATTCCTCCTTTGTCCATTATATTATGTGGTCTCATTGTCTATCTCATGAGAATAGTGAACCACCAAAGATAGATAAGGATGGAAAGGAATAATTTATTTTTATATTAGATTGATGCAATAAGTCAAGTACTAGGCAACTAGTGTTGAAGTTACCAAAATAATTTTATAGGAGATATAGTATTCTATAACATTAAGTATCCTTTCTCAAGAGGGAAATACAAAAGATTTTATAATGCCAAATTGATATAAGACCAATGTACATAGAGACCCTTGTATATATAGACAACGGTAAGACAAGTTAGTTGGGATATGTGAGAACCCCACATATGCATGTGAAAAGTGTACTAACAAGTGACATATACACATGACATGAGTCACAAAAGTTAAATGTGCCTAAATAAAATTAACCAACTAGGTGTGAATAAGACACAAAAGGAAACTAGTCTAGTATTTAAGATACATTCATGCCAATAGCCTCATTAAATACAACTTAGGGAGGATACAAAAGAGAATAAGAATTAAAAAGGGGTACCAAAAACTAGGCCTAATACGATACCCATGTACAAAAATAGTCTCTCACAAATGGATAAAAGGAGAAAATCATACAAAAAACTCTTCCCTAAAAGAGAAAAAAAAATGTGAAGTCCAAGATTGACTCAAGATGACCACTCGAGGAAAATTTCCTTCACCCTAAGCATTGATTACAATTGAGGATAATGAAGCAATGCCAAAAGTTTTAATAAAGATGTACATAAGCTACTCCTTTGTAGGTAAATACTCTAACTTGAGTAAAACCGTCCTAGATAAGTTACTAAATGATGTGCATGTGGATCTCAATATGTTTTGGTTATTGATACTCCATTGGGTGAAAATAAATGTGTATGGCTCTAATTATCACACCAAAGAGTAGTAGGGTGATCAAGAAAAAATAAAACTCTATCATCAACTCTTGAAACCAAAGAACATCTTGTCTAGCTAGAAGTGCATCTCAATACAGCCTTTTTTATGATAATTTAGTCATATATTTCTTCTTACAAGACTATACAATTGAACTAAAAATAAGGAAAAAGAAAAATGAGAGGTGGAATTCTAATCATCAATATTACTAGCCTAATTTGATTCAATGAAGACCATAATATGAGAGGCTCTTAATGTGTACGAAATGATAAAATGAGTAGCTCCTTGGATTTACCCCAAATTTATATGTTTATTTTCCTTTCAATGACTCTCATGAGGATCTTGAGAGAACTAAGAGATTGGCCAATCGAAAAAGAAAATATTTTGACGAATGTATGTCAAATAAGAAGGCTACTATCCAGCTACCAATACAATGTACCATCAAATATTAACATGGTATAACTAGTAGCCAATCATCTAAATAAAATGATGTGGGGGTAGGCTTGCAATCAACCATGCCTAAATAATGAAGCAAATTAAGAACACACTTCTAGAAAAAAATGAAGATCCCCTCTATAGACTAACTTGGACCTAAAGACAAAGGAAATAATGTAGAAGATTGAGATTAGTCATATCAATGTGCTCTATAAATAGTTGCTAAACACTTTGAATCATGGATGAGGAAATTCCTATGAGAATCAAATCATCAACATAAAGAACAAGTATCGAATTTTATCTTCATGACTTTGATAGTAAACTCTAAGGTTAGAATGGAAATAAGTGAAGCTAGAAGCAAGAAAAAAATATTAATCTTCTCATACAAATAATGGGGAGCTTGTTTGATACCATAAAGTAAATGTTAAATCCTAGAAGAAAGTGAAAATTCATACACAAAATAGGTTGATACTCTATATAGATCTCCTCATGAAAATCACCATGTAGAAAAGCACTATTCATATTCATCTAGTATATTGCCCATCCTTTTGATGTAGCTAGTGAAAGTATAAGGTAAATAGATCCATCTAGGCAACATAAGAAAATGACTTAAAATAATTAGTGTTCTCAACCTATGAAAATCCCTTCGATACAAGATGTGCCTTGTACCTATTACTGAAACTATCACCCACATATTTGGTTTTATACCACTTTATAATGATACAAATTGCTTCCCTTAAGAAGGGATATAAGATCCCATCTATGATTCTTCATCAAAGAAAAATACTCCTATGATATATAAATGTACCACCACTTTGATATACATGCTACATTTAAAATATTTGAGTATCATCTAAATAGCATGACTAAATATATGAATAGTTGTCTATGAATAAATATGGAAAGAATCAATGGGATCACCAAACAAAGGTCTAGGTTACTCAAGAGTAGTGTGAGCCGCATGGGAGAAATATATGCACCAAGAGGTAGTGGAGAGGATTACCATCATTATCCTCAAGAAGAAGAAAATCCTCAAGAGATGAATGAGGAGTAGAAAGCAAGGGAGAAGTTGTTGATGAAGAATCCATCAAGGTGATGTACTCATCAAATTGGATATCCTATCAAATTAAGACATCATGTGAAACAAGATCAAATAAACTATAGGCCTTCACATCCTCACAAAAGCCAACAAAAAAGAGAGGTTATATTTTCTTATCTATAAATTTACATGGACTATCTGGAATAAATTCCCAAGCCCCACTTTCAAAAAATATGAAAGAAGAAACATTAGGATTGACATGAGTATAAGCTTCCTTAGGAATCATGTTCTACAATGTCTTGAGGGGCCTCTGGTTTTACATGTAGTTGTCACATTTTATTTATTTAGCATAGAAAATAGATGGCATATTCTTAGTTTCATTAAACAGTTGGTCATCTCTCTCAAAGTCTTATTCATTCTCTCAACAATGACATTATGTTGAGGGGTGTAGAGAACTAAGTATTGATGTTTCATGCCATCCTCTCTTTAAAAATCCCAAATTATCGATTCACATAATCACCCCATTATCTATGTGTAGGCACCCAAATCCACTCCCACTTCATCAATCCTTGATTTCCCACAAATTAATTAAATAAATCATTTTTTAATTAATTTTTAGATAATTACCCTCAAACTAACTATTATTTGTCATAAAATAACAAATTGTTTGAATAACTTAAATAAAAAATTACAATTAATCCCCCTTCAAATCCCTAAAGTTAATTAATTAAATCCATGTAATTAATTAACCTTAATCCAAAATTCTACCAAATAATAAATTAAATAATACATGTTTATTTAATTAATTAAGCTAATAAATCAACCTTTAGCATTTTCTTCTAATTTAAAATTCCACCTCATGCCACTAAAAGCTTGAATATCTTGCCTCTAATCTCCACCATCCATTTAAAATCTGAGGAGAAAATGTGAACCCTTCATCTTCACACATGTCTCCTTAAATTACTTGCCCCCACTCCCTGATCACACATGTGTAGCATACAAGATGGAGTAATATTGACCTTCTATTTCATGTGTCAATCTCCACCCTCCATTTATTCCTCCATCCATTCTTATTTTCTTACATCTCCTTCCATCTTGTATTTTAAGGAAATTCCATGCATTGATCAAGCATATTTCACCTCCTCTTTCTACTTGTCGAGAGGCTAGAATGCACATCCATGCATTCATCGTTCAACCTAATCCATCCATGTCAAACTTGGAAATTATATTCAAGAAGGATTTCCAAATGGAATTTGTATCCATCATTCATAAAATTACGTGTTATCAAATTGAGTAATATCAAAGTAAATAGCACCCACATTACAAGATCTTTCAACATTTGGAGCATGCCAGCAAGATCAAATAAAAGTATAGTCTTCTTGTTTTTGTCATTCTAACTTCCACTTTTACTCTAAATTGAATGTGGATGTCTTGTTTGATTTTGAATTTCATTTCTTATTTATGCATCTAACTCTCCCATTTTTGCTCAAATTTGGCATCCAAATTTCTTACATCCCTAGTGAGACTCTTGCACTAATACTAATCTTTTTTCTTTCTTTTGTGAGTTTTTCTAGTTTTTTAATGCTCTTGGAAACATTCTAGATCTAGATGGAAGTTTTACACTACCTCATAGTGTATGTGTGTAATATATATTTTTATCTCTTGGTATAGACAACATGTTGCATGGAACCTATGCATAAACTATAATATCTGCACAAATAATACACACCAATATAGCACTTGCACCCTAGCCCATCGCACCTCCATAATATTCTTTCCTTCACAACCTTAACATTATTTATTTACAATTTCTCAAGCTCCTAGGGATTTCTAACATCATCCTTTTGGTTTCTTAGGATTTTCTTGGAGTGTGTTAGCTTTTTTAGGTCATTGTTGCACTCTATTCATCAGGGTTTTACGAATTTTATTTTGTAACATTTCATTGTCACTAAGCTCCATTTCACTTTTTACTAACCTTGGTTTTCTTTGTTAGTCACTCAAGGACTCAAGCCTCCAAGATCACTTGAAAAAACAAAAACAACCTTTTACAAGAGAGAAAAGCAAGAGCATAGATTTGCAATAATGGATGCAAGATGATATGGCCAATATGCAATGCTCAAGATTGCAATGGTATTTGATTGGAATGAATTGTATGTATGATGCCTTTCTTGTAAAGGCAAAGATGTGAGATAGGATTAGACAAGATCTTCACATGTGTCTTAATCTTGTACAATGAGACAACTACCTCCACATTATTAAATGGCCTAGGTAACAAGCATTAAATGTCATGATAAGATAATATAAGATCACATAACACCTTAAATGTTAGTCACTCAAGGACTCAAGCCTCTAGGAACACCTGTAAAACCAAAAACAACCTACATGTTTTTTAAAACAATATTTTAATAATTAAATATGCACATTATACCTTTTGACACAATAGTGATGCAAATCATACATCGACGACACAAACAAGAGAATATTCACCTGATTATGCCCTAAAACTTTGCTGACACTTGCAACAATGGTACGACATGTACAAAATGTACAAAACAATACGGATCCATACGATATATAGATTGTATGGACAAAATTCTAATGACCTCTACCAAAACCCTCAAAAATGGCCCAAATTGTTTTTGCCCAAATATCAAGTGTTTAATATGAAAATAGGGTTTTTTTAGACTTTTGGACTCGATGATGAGATTCGTTTCACCCCAATATGAACCCAAAAAATATCAAGCTCAAATCACCCTCATATTTGAGAAGGGGCTTTGCAAATCTAAAGCTTTGATACCATGTTAGAGTCACTCAAGGACTCAATCCTCCATGATCACATGCAAAACCGAAAACAACGTTCTACAAGAGGAGATCAAGAGCATAGATTTGCAATAATGGGTACAAGATATTATGACCAATATACAATGCTCAAGATTACAATGGTATTGATTGGAATGAATTGTACATATGATGCCTTGCTTATAAAGGAAAATATGTGAGATGTGATTAGACAAGATCTTGACATGTGTATTAATCCTATACAGTGAGACAACTACCTCAACATTATTAAATGATCTAGGAAACAAGCATTAAGTGTCATGATAAGATAGGATCAAATGACACCTACAACTTCTAGAAAGATTCCCTAGGACCTAAGTAAACTTAACATGTAAATAGGACCTATAAGTAAACTAGATAAGTAAAACACATATTTACACCAACATTCTTGTATCTCATCCTTAAGATATTTCCTAACCTCTATTTTATAGGATTTAGACTGATTTTAAGAGCTGACTTTCATGTTTGTAGGATTTTTGGTTCTTCTAGCAAAAACAACATATGGTATCTAGAATGCAATCCATCACAAGCAAAGAAAATTCATCCTTTAAGGATGATTGATTAAAATTTACATAGATTATAATTTTTTTGTTCTTCTTTCATAATGACACTATATTAGCTACCTAAGTGGAATGATGCATTCGATAAATAGTCATTGCCTTTAACATCTTGTCAATTTCCTGAAAAATAGTGTATGTACATTTTAGGTTATAGGGGTGTTGTTTCTATCTAAAAGAGGATACTTCGAGATTAAGTGGAACATGGTGTTACATTTTTCCATCATAAATTCTTTAAGTTAAAATAACACCACTTGAAGATATCTTTGTATTTGATTAGTCATGTTGTATTTGATTAGTCATGCAATTTATATTTCATATATTTCCAAGTGTAGCACTTTCTAATGTAAATCATCTTAGGATCATCTATCGTGTTGATATTTAGTTTTTCACATTCTACAGAATTATTTGTAGCTTCATGGATATATTTTTTATACATATATCATTGTATCAAACAATTATTCTAAAGAAACCAAGCCCTTTGGTAATTTGTTACCATTTAACTAAATCATTCCATGCATAGTTGATTTTGAAGATTTAGGACCAAATTCTTTACATTTAGAAGAGTTCCTTTCAAAATATGAATTAGCAAACATCTCAACATTATCAAGAAAAACTATAATTTGACTAACATTTTTAAAACTTGTCAGTGTCCTACATTGTTTGGGACACTATGACGATAGATCAATTCCACCTTATACAAATTTTCTTTAAAATCAGGATGAGGAAGTAACAAGGATGCATAGGCAGCTAAAGAATCAACTCTAGAAATTGTTTCTCTTGGAATTACTTCTATGGAGAAAGCATATAATAATTCAATACTCTCCCAACATTATTTTTATAATGTCTAAGCCTTTCATTTTTTACTATGAAAATTTTTCTAACATGTTTCACTACCAGTTCTACATCTCCCAAGGATTTTAGCTTTTTAATTCTCTTTTCTTTTACTACAACTAATTCTAATAATAGGGCTTCATTTTAAATAGTATTGTTTGTATTCTCAAATTTCAACTTATAAAAAATGAGAATTATCATTATTTGGGAAATATCAAAATCCCACCTACTCCAAAACCTAAAGAAGAACTATCATTAAATTATAAAGTCCACAATTTCAGGGATATGTCGAAAAAAATTAGATTCGATGCTTTTTTTCTTTGAGTAGAAAACAACATATACATTTCATGGATTGTCTCCTCATACAAAATGTTAACTAGAATCATTTGATTTAAGTACAGTGAACTCGGCCTTAGGTTCTAGTTCAAGATGATCTTTCTTCCCACCAAGAGGGATATGTGTATGTGACAAATCCATTTGAATTTCTCCTCCTAGATCATTACAACATCTACAAATGTGCAACATGTCATAACTAGTTGGTATATCAACCACAAGAATGGTCAATTTTAACCTCTTATTTGGGTAGGTTGTTAGAGCGACTTGAGCATCTTTAATTTATCCAACAAGAGGAACCTACTTTGATTCCATTGAATAACATTTCCCCAATGTTTTGGTAAAGTAAAGACCTAGGGCACAAGCAACTTTTTCTGGCATCACATTATCAAAGGCACAAAAATCTATGATGCAGTTGTGTAATCTATATCTAGCAATACACAAGGATGTGTAAAAGGGATTTGGCTTTTCATCAAGGCTAAGAGAAGTAAAGATTTTAGTGTTGGATGACAAGGTAGAAGAGGAATCTTAGAATTTTCAGCTTGCTTCTAGAAAATAGGGCATTTACATGAGAGGAAGGGGAGGGAGAGGATCTATCTTGGTACAAGTACATATCAAGTTCACTAGGGTTCAATCTTATGTACTCAAATTGGGAAATCTAAACCTTAGTATTCTTACAATGTTCAACAATATCAAAATCTTCACATAATTTATTTACAAAAGGAGTAGAAGATGGATTTCATGAACTTGTAAACCTAGGTACAACAACTGATGAAGTAGTAACATGATCTTTTGAAGTAGCAAAAGATTTTTTTCTTAAAACATACTTTGGAGAAATTTTGTGGAAACGTCATTTTGTTAGTGCTTTTGATTTCTAGCCTCTTTTTTTACTTGATCTTTGTTGATTCCTTGTGAAAATAGCACATGATTGACCATCCAATTATGTAAAAATATCACCTCTTTTTTACAAATCAAACTCATACTCAAGGAAACTAACAATAGAGTCATCACATAGGTCAAGAGTTTGTTCTTCCAAAGGTTATATTTCTTTGCTTCTTTCATCGTTGTCATTTGCATGTATCTATACAGTTTAGGACAAGAAGTACCATCATGGTCTGTAGTCAAATGAAAATTGCACATGACATTATTTATTTTTTCTTGAAGGAGGCCCTTTTATAGCCAACATTTGCATAGGTGGAGGCAATTCTAATGTTTAGTTCTTATTATTATTTCTTGGTTGCTCGTAATTTCTTCGGGGTACATCTTGATACAACGTTGTTCTAGTTGTTGCGCCTATGGCATTTACCTTTTCAAAATAGTAAGATCATTAGCTAACCTTTACATAACTAGGTCAGAAGAGGCGGTTACTAGATTATTTGTTTGAAAAAAAATCCATTTATCAATTATAAGTAGATCATCTTCTATTTCCATAGCTACATTTTTCATCTTCTATTTCAATAGCTACATTTTGAGTAGCTTGAAAATCAACAACTTTTTCTCTACTCAAATGAAAGTTAATGTCTAGTGGTTGTGCATTGATAAAGAAGTGTTTCTAATGAGGTTGATATGAAAAGAGATAGTTATATTGGGCTAGGATGGAAAAATGATTGATGTAATAAAGTTTCTAAGTCAAGACTTAGGATGGAAGATTTAATCTTCCCTACTTGAGATAGGAAAGTTCTCAAGGAAGATCGATTAGGATTCTCATATTAGTTAATTTTATCCATGGTTGATATGATTTGGATTTCAATTAACTTTCTATTTAAGATAAGCAAAGTTCTTAAGAACACAAGAATTGAGGATAATTGTAATTCATTTTAAAGAAGAAATTTGGTTTAGATTTTGATTGGATGATATTTAATTGATGAAATAAATATTTGCATGAAGCAATTAAGTGAGTGCAAGGAGGAAGTTGAGTGTATGAGGCAATTAAGTGATTTGATGGAGTTGACTGAGTTAATTGATGAGTGGACCGAATTGATTAGGGAGTTAATTGTTTTGATTGAATAGTTAACTAATGAGATGGAATTTGATATTTTATTTATTTATTTGATGAATAATAAAAGAATTTTAGAATTTAATTTGTTTATGTAATGGGTGATAATTAGCTTGTTTTAATTAAATAATTTAAAGAAGATAATTAATTGATGATGTACTAAGGATTAATGGTATGGATATGAATAACGATATTAACAATGATGATTAATGGCAGCAATAGAATAATTTTAGTGTCTATAGTTTATATTTTGAAAATTAAAAAATTATCTTATCTAGATGTAATTTTTTGTAATATTGATACGAGAATTTAAATATTTAATTTATTTTTTTAATAAGGTTTACAAATCTTCAATTTTTACAATAAACTTCATTAAATTTAATTTTTCCAAATTATATATTGTGAACTTGATTCAACTTTAGTGCATGCATTAAATAATTAATAATTTTGATAAATATTTTTTTAATAAATATTGAAAACACAACATTTTTATGACACTTGTACATGTTTTCTTGACTACTTTATCAAAGAGAAAAACTATATTGACTCGACATAAAATTTATCCTCTAAAACCATTTAAAAAAAAATCCTGGAGAAAGCATTCAACCTTATATTTGAGTGTTGATGGCATACTTTTAGTGAAAATAAAAATAAACTATAAATACTAATTAAAATATTTTAAAAATTGACAACTACACTTTTAGATCTGCTAAAAAGTACATTTGATTTTTTTAAATGTCATTTACACAAATAGTAGTGTTGGGAACATTATTTTTTCAAAGAATTTCAAAAAGTTTGTAAATTTACACCAAAGTGATGCTATATATTTATCCAACTAAAAAAGTTTTGGTCTAGATGTATTTTAGATAAAATGAATCCAACCACAACACATTTTTAGCCAAAAATGACTTTTGGAAATGCTTAAAATCAAGTGTGTTGAAAAATGTCCTAAAGTGTGACACAACTTTGTACTTTCAACCCAAGTTCATTGCACCTAATTCTAATTATCAAGATTTTTTTGTTTCTAACAAAGCTATTTGTGTGAGTTTCCATTATTAATTAGCTTGAGATAAGAATAATCTAAGGTTTTTGAGTTAATAATTCCTTTGAGGTTAGGGTATACAATATAGTCATGATTAATAAAGGAAATTCGGTCTAGGATTTTAATCTAGTTGAATAGTGTGCTAAGGTCGACATTATTTTTAATTAAGGGTAAAATAGATTTTGAAAGGATATGGAACCTTGTACAAAGAAAGGCAAGTGGCACACAACAACACAATTGCAGTGAGGCTACCAAGAACAAAACACAAAACAACTAAACAACACCAAACCTGGAACTAGTGAATCTCACACGCTTGGCCCTAGTGTGGGACTGAGATACATGTTTCAAAAGGTATTTCTTCCTTCTATGGACAATAGTACAAGAAACCTCACTATCCAACTTCCCAAATTGAGGAGAGAGAGGAGTGTAATTCCTCTTTGAGGCCTCAACCAAGGACAACACAAAAGAGGAGCACCTAGGTGAGGAAGCCAACCACCAGGAAAAGCTCGCAACATTGATCAAGGGAGGCACATCAACACTGCCCTCAGAAAGAGGATCAACAAACATTGGAACGGACTCTACAGTAGGACCAATAAGCAACATGGATGGAAAAGGGACCTCCACTCCAATAACAGTTTGATGCATAGAATACTTGCACTACAAAGGCCTCAAGCACCACCACTAGAGACTTGGGAGGAGAAGCCAAACCCTCAAAATGATCAACCATCAAATTTTTGGAGAGAGCATTTCACCATCACATAGAAAAACCAACATTGCTACAATGTGAATTAGAGCAATCAAAAGCAAGGTGTCATAAAGCAAAGAAAAACACCTAAAAAAAAAGGGAAACCTTCATAGTTGATGACTTGTGTCCAAGGTATATCCTCTACCATCAAAATGATATCTAGGAAGAACCTTGGTGGAGACAATATCCATCAAAATATAAACAAAGGTAGTGTGTCCAACCTCCAGCATAATTAAATCAACATTCAAAAACTACCCAATAATTGCCATAAGCTTCAAAATAGAAGTCTTTCAAAAAATATAGAGGGAGATTGGATAAACAAACCCAAATTGGCATGAAATGAAGGGGCTCAACAAAAGAGTTAAAAGAAGGAAATCACACCTTGAGTGACAAGGAGTGCTCACCCCACAACCATAGTCTAACATCACAAATCAGCGCCAAGTTAGCATGGGAACCAAAGCCAACAATGAAAAACCTTTTGGCACAAGAGTAAATCTCATTTTTTTTCTTTCGTGAGGGGCCTCCAAGATGCCAATATCCACTTATGCAAGTCAAGAAAAGTTGATTAAATCTACAAATATGTGCTCATTGAATGTAACGAAACACATTCTCAATGATCTTTATACCACAATGCACAACTGAGGTTAGAGCAGAGGGAATCAACATAGTTTTAATCTGAAGAGGAGAGCGAGCAGCAGCTACATACAAAGCATAAGACAATCATAGCAAAGGACATAAGAGCATCCTTCCCACTAGCAGGACTCCCCACCAACACCCACGCAACCAATACTAGAGAGCATTGAATCGAATGCATCACAGTTGTCGCCACAACCAAATGATGCATCTACACAGTGTAGAAAAACAAGAGAGGAAAGTAGGGGAATGCTACCCAAAACACCTCAACAAAGCATAGGAACCACATCCACACCCGCAACCACACTAGAGAGGCGAGAAATTACTATTTGAAAGAGACGGGGTTCTTGTAGCAAGCGAGAGTGGAGAGGAAGGCATCACAAATCATGAATCGCTCATAATTTATTTAGGTTGGCTTTGTTTCCTATGTCTAACGTTGGGGTTCCATTGGGGTTTTACGATCAAGTAAAAAAATATGCTACAAGATTAATTAGAATATTTTCCTCAACAATATCTCTTATTTTTTAGTTTGAAAATTTAAGTGGTGCAATTGGGGTGGGGTTAGAAACTGTCCCACTAGCTTAGGTTTCTTTCTGCCACTTGTGAATCATATAGAATTTTTAAATTCCCACAAATTATTTTTTTATTATTGTATATTTATATACTCTTTGAATTGAACATGTACAATATAATTCATTTATTTTGATATAATAATATAATTCATGAGACCACCAACTTCCATAAATTTAGGAGCTTAAACTTTTAAGCTTAAATGCACTACAAAATTTATGGGACCGCTCACTTTAAAATATTCCTAAAAAATCTCAGCAACACCCACTAAATTTTTTAGGAAGCCCCCCTTCATGAGACCAATTATTTAAACTTTGCATAATAACTCAATTGAAAAAAACGGTCATGTTCAACATATTTTTAAAAGATAAATGATTACTTAATTAATAAGTATTAATAAAATTAAACTGGATAAGATTCTCACATATATATTGCTAATAAGAATATAATGTTATATCACATTTAAGTGATGGCTTATGTCCAATTTGTGCTTGGAAACATGTCAACTACCAATAGAGTTAACTACATGACTAACTTGAATTTAACCCAAGTTAAATTAATTACTTGAGTTTGTTGCCTATTGGGGTGGTTGAATGAATAAACTTGAAGTGGGTACCCTATGAATTAATCAATTAGGTTTCGGTTGCTTTGGATTAAATTAACTTCAACTATTGATATCAAGATTAAATGAAGTCAAGGTTTGTAGGTTAAAGACCAAGCCTAATTCCTTGTGTATCATATGATATAAATTTATTGGTTTAGCAATAGAGTTAAGAAAGCCCAGGGCAATTATTGTGTCAAGAAGTACTGTGGGAAAGCTTAGACTAGTGCTTTGTGCTACATAATTCATCACAATCTTCCTTAGAACTCTCCCTACATTTTTTAGTCTATTTTGGAATCCTCTCAATCTTCAAGAAAGAGACTTTTTGTTTTCTTTGTAATCCTTCGAGCCTCACTATTATTGTTTTTTTTAATGGACTTGTAGACTCCTCTTCTAAAATATTATGTATAGCTTCTTTGAACTTCTACCCCATAAGGATAACATCTTATCTCAATTCATTTTTTTGTGATTAGACTCATTATTTTTCCTTGTTGGCTTTTTGCTTTTCCATTTCTATCATTAGATTTATTTGTCTTGCATTCTTGATTCCATCACTTTAACTCACTTAAATCTAATAATGTGCTTTTTTTGGGGTTTTTTTGAATCTATCATCTCTCTTTATCTTTGACATTCTAAAAAGTACTTTAGATTAGAAAATAGTATAGATTTAAAAATATTAGTTTATAAAATAGAATAACAATAAATAAAATTCACATGGATATTGAAAAATTGAAAATCACATCACATCTCTAAATGTTTTAAGAAGAAATTAAAAATAATCTACTATAAAAAATAGTTTCACTTATAACATGATAAACTTAATTAATCATAAATATACTAGAGTTGAAAGATAAATTAGCCCAAACATTTAATTCTTAATTATAAGGGTAAAAAGCTCATCCCTTATACTTTCACTTTTGTTTTACACCGCTTTTTGTGGGTATCCTAAGTACATTTCCCTAGCACATGATTTTGGCTAATTTGGTACTTCCATTGACTCTAGACCTAAAATTACACTATAGAACATCATCTTCTTTTTGCTCAAAACATTTCCAACTCTCAAATCATTGTTTCCTCTACCAAGTTCAAGATTGTAGATTTAACCAACCCATTTCAAGGTTACAAATGTGACCTTCACCTACTTTAGGGTCATAGGTGCAAGATTGACCCACTTTGTCCAGTTTCATAATTTTTATGGCCTTAGGCTGACAATTCCAACTAGTCATTATTTGTTGATCCCTTCACCAAAAGATTAAAACTATGCATTTGGGGCATGCATGTGGGTCATTTCAATCATCATCAATCACCAAGAGATCGCCCTCATTCATCCATTGAAATACTTAGAAACACCCATGTCTTTGTCATAAGCTTTGTTTTAGATCGCCCCTTTTAATGGCATCAACTCCTGTGCAAATACAAAACACTAGTTCATTATTGCATATAATACATCTAGTTTCAATCTCGCATTACCATTGTTTCTGCATTTATTGATATACACTACTTGGTGTTCTTTTTATCTCTTAAGAAATCATTGAATCAATCAACGAGGTTTGACCAAGGTGCAAATGGAAAATTAGTACACTTTCATACCATAGCTTAGGAAGCTCCAACAATGTTTTTAGAAACAACAAACTTTCCATTTGTAAGTGCAAGTATAGA
Organism: Sequoiadendron giganteum; assembly: GCA_007115665.2. Classification (NCBI taxonomy): domain Eukaryota; kingdom Viridiplantae; phylum Streptophyta; class Pinopsida; order Cupressales; family Cupressaceae; genus Sequoiadendron; species Sequoiadendron giganteum. Next base: position 55,215,144 of record CM021103.1, read on the forward strand.
TGTAAACAAACATTTATTATAGGTGCCAAATTTTAAAATATTTACGGTTCAAAGCTACATTTTAAGGGTCAATATCATATAGGCAATTATTGGGGTCACCAAAGCGAGTTTTAACTAGGTTCACACAGAGATTCAAATTTCGAAAGCAAGATCATTCCAAATCAAGTCTTAAAATCGGATACTAGGCCCCTTTCATAACAAATTTAATCACCTTCATCATTAAGTTACACATTTACTCATCATTTTATTTCTATTTCAACCTTGAATCTACGTACCATTTCAAGACTTGACTTGTTTATCTAGGGCTTTGAATTAAAGTTAATTTATTAGCCCTAAATATTTTGAAAATGATTCTTATTTTTTCATTTTTTTGAATCCAATTGATTCTACACCCCTATGCTTTGACCTTAAGGTTTGCCCTTCTACCTTGTTTAGACATAAAATTTTAAACTACTTCTACCTTATTTAGATATAATATTTCTAATTGCTTTCATCGTTCAATTTAGATTTGATTTGCATAGATTAAGGTTTGGATACATCTGTATACACTTGCTTTGCTAAATCTTTCATTATGGGTGTATTTTCCACCCTTCTAGCCATATTTTCTTCCTATCTCATTGTGCTTTATTGTATAGTTCTATATTCATGTGGTATATCTAGGAATGCTACTCTATTTGATGAAATTTAAGATCCATTATCTACAAATGATGTTATGCCTAGTAATGATATTCCTCCTACATTTCATGATAGTTCCATATCCTTAGTTTTATGTGCTTTGGATGTTTCATCTTCTAACATGCCTAGGGATATTTGTGTTTGATGATGGATGGCCTCTTGATGGGTCTGCTAATGACATATTCTCTCAAGGAGAACCTATCTATGATGACTATCCTAGTGATGCATTTTATGATGATTGTATTCCTTTTGGCTCATGGTTTATTGATGATAAATTTCATGAGGATCTTGGTGATGGTTCTTTATCTTCTCATGGTGCAATTGATGACCCTTTGTTTCATTATTAAACTATTGATGTTCATGATAATTTATTATGTGAGTGCAGCATAGTTCGTGTTCCTAATGCACACATTATTTGTAAACCTATGATATTTGTGTCTAAGCCCTAACTTAACTATGGATGCATATGGGGTTTATGGTTCATATGAAGGTTCTTACAACTAATAATGATGATTTTCGTCCTTGTCTCTTTGATAGTTAATCTAATGATGGCCTTCATAATTCTTGTTTGTTGATAATGATGTCTTACTTTCTTTATTGCATGATGTTGCAATTGATTATCATTGTTCTCAACTAGCAAATGTTAATCATACACATATTGCAAATGTTTCTATATATCATAATGTTTTTGATTCTATGCTTTATAATGCCCATATTATTAGAGATCTATTGTGTAATGGATTTGGTGGTGATAGGAAAGACTATGATATAGTTGCATATATACATGTGAAAAACAATTCTTTATATATTATGCACATGTTGATGATGATATATTTTGAATTTGGAGAAACTTTAATTGATGAAATTTCTTATGGCACGATTAGCATCATGTTTCTTATACTTTATTAATGAGTCTTGTAAATATTTTCAAGGAACATTTTACTTTTAGCCCTAATAAGTGTTTTTTAGATGATACTAATCTTTTAGCTTCAAACGGCTATAATGAAGTTTCATATATTTATCCTATCATTCAACATGAGTGACAATATGAGCAATATGTTCATACATTTTGATAATGTATTCATCATGGGCACATAATTCGAACATTAGATTGGGATATCCTCCACTTACAATATTGAAACATATTTTTCAAGTCTTGGCCAAGTTGCTTCCCAGAAAGCCCATTGATAAATTTCGAGAAGTCCAAAGAATTCTAATGTGATTACCTTTGTGACTATCATCGAATACATGGACATACATGAGTAGATGCATTTCAATCAAGCATTTATTTAAGATCTTGATGACAAGAAGGTGAAACAAGTTGATGATATATAAGGGCATAATCTTTTGCACCTCATTATGATAGGGAGGATTCTTCAAAGGCTAGAGACAAAACTAGTATTTGTGTGGACAACATGGCATCTACATCTAGCACATCATATGGCACACATAGAGAAGACCAAGACAAGGTATATGTAGAGGTACAAATCAATGGAGTAATTTATAGCCAGTATGCTTGCATTAAAAACAAAACAACATAATGAGAATCAAAATGAAGAAGACAACAAAAATAACATCTCAATATACATTTCCAGAGCAAGAAAAGGTTATCTCTCCAAAGACTACATTAAAAGTGCCATCACACATGATACCTTTATTCATAAATAGACATTAGTAGATGACATTTCACTTGAATTTAATGCATAAAAATTGATGGTTTATTGAAAGCAACATCTCGAATGATAGATCTTGTGGTTTCCTTTAAAGTAAAATTCTTTCAATTTCTTACTACATGCACTATTTTATGCCCATCCATCTTTTCACTTGATCTTATCCCTTGGGGGGCAAGGTTGTTGATTTCTTTTTGTAGGATGCATGCATTCATTTTCTCTAATTGGGGGCAAAAGGAGGGGCATTTTCACCTTTAATTTATATCCACAATGGTCACACACAAGTATCTTAGATATACATCTTTGTTTTATTTCAATTGATTTTCTTATCATGTATTTATACTCAAATTTTTTATACTCAATTTATCAAGCTTATGATTAGTTTTCCATACTTAGAATATCATGTTTCTACTCAATTTGTGTTAGAATGTCATGTTTATACTCGGCTTATTTGCTTATTCTCATTTTTTTATACACATTATCATGTTCTATTTTTATTCATTTTTTCTTTCCATAATTTATGTGCACCCCTTTGCAAAACATACAATCAAAGGGGTATATCATTACTAATTACACCCTCAAATTATGAGCAATTCACATGCACGCCAAAGGGGGCTAAATGTAAGAGGGAAATGAATCCCTTTCAATTTTCCTTTGTGTTTTACACCATTATGTGTGGGTATCATAAATAAATTGCCCTAGCACATGATTAAGACTAATTCAATTCTCCCACTAACACCAAACCTTGATTTGCATTAAGGAACAACATTTTACCTCGTATCATAACAATCCTCAGTCATATTATTGTTTCCTCTTGCAAGTTCTAGATTGTAGGTGCAACCTTCACCCAATTTATCCCAACCATTTTTAATCAACCCTTACACTAAGGTTTAAATTATGCACCTTGGACATGTATAAAAGGGCATCACCCCTAGGTCATTTTAATCATAAACAATTACTAAAAGACTACCCTCTGTGCGTTGAAATACCCAAAATCACTCATGTCTATCACAGCCCTATTTTGCATCAGCCATTCCAATTGCATCAACACTTATATTAAAAAATACAAAATCCTAGTTCTTACACTTAGTAATTCTAATATTTATTACACCATTCATTATATCTAGTCTAAAACTCTCATTATCAATGTATCACATTATTGCTAACTACTCAAGCATTTCTTGTATATATCGTATTGTGTCTTTCGACTTTTTACAAAATTGTTGAATCGATCACCAAAGTTTGACCAAAGAACAAGGGGAATGCTAGTGCACTTCACACTCTAGCTTAGCAAGCTCCAACAATGTTTTTCATGTTGGCCTTGTCGTTGCACCAAAAGATCAGCATGTCAATGCCCGATACAAACTAGAGTTAAGATCCACGAGAGGCAGTTAAACCATGTCACGAATCCTGAGCGCTGCGTTGAACAACCAAGGAGACCAAGGGCGCACACCTTGCAACAATCCCCCCCCAACGCATGCGAGGGATTCGAACCCGTGACCAACTCTGATACCAATTGTTGGCCTTGTCGTTGCACCAAAAGATCAACTTGTCAATGCCTGATATAAGCCAGAGTTAAGATCCGTGGGAGGCGGTTAAACCATGTCACGAATCCTGAGCGTCGCGTTGAACAACCAAGGAGACCAAGGGCGCACACCTTGCAACATTCCTACATCAAGGTTTTCATTTTTATGTGAAGTATATGTAAACATTTATCACAAGTACCAAGGTTTTGAAGATTCGAGATTGGAAGTTGCATAGAAGGTTAGGTGTCAATCTTTTTGGATCGAGGTTGTAGATTTAAAGATCAAGGTCACAAGCACAAGTTTGATCCAAGTTCATATAGAATTCTACATTTCATAGAACATAATAATCATAGTCCAATCATTCTAAATCCAATCTTAAATTCAAGTACTAAGCGTCCATCATGACCATTCAATCTCTTTTCCAATATCAAAATGCATTTATTTTGATCATTTTATTTTTATTTCAGGTTCATATCCAAATTTATATGTCAAGATTTAACTCATTTATCTAAAATAATTGTAATACTAACTATATTATTCATTAATTAAAATCTATTTTTATTTCCTTTCATGGTTAGAATTCTTTGCTACATGGCCTGCAATATTCTTGCATATTCTTGAAATGCTATGAGTGAAGCTTGCCATATTAAAGGTCTTTATTTTATTTCCTTTCATGATTAGAATTCGTTGCAAAACGACCTGCAATATTCTTGCATATTCTTGAAATGTTATGAGTGAAGCTTGCCATATTAATGATCTTTATTTTCTTAAAACTGCAATTGTGTAGGGATTTGCAATTGATTTTTTCATCTAAAAAAATGCCAGCATTTGCATTATGAATAGACTGGAACCCCCCTCGTTTCTTAACTCCCATTCTTTCATGCAATCCATATACATGATGGATTGAAGTACATTTTGCCTTGTGGAATACTATGACGGTCATTAGATTATATTTTAAATCAATGGTGGCAACTAAAGACTATGATATGGCCCTAAAACAACTAAATATTATGATATATTATTGACAAATTAATTCCATGAGCATTATAGACTGCAAGTACATTTTGCCTTGTGTAATACAATGATGGTCATTAGATCATATTTTAAATCAACGATGGCAACTAAATATTATAGTCTATCTCTTAAATCCATCGATCACTTCCACCTTCAAGCCCTTACTTTTCCATAAGAATTTATATTTTTAAATGGAAGGATTCACCATGATAATATTTGCATTTTCCTATTACTTGCCAAGATTCACCAATATCTTTATAAAATTTTAATGATGTAAAACAATCACCAATAAAAATCAAAAAAAAAAAATCACCAATGACAATTAATATTTTTTTTCCAAAAAATGAAAGATTTGCCAAGATTTTTTTTGGGGGAGGGGGGGCGTTTCTTAAACTTATCACTGTACGGGTGTAAATCACCAAGTTGGTGTGCTCGCAGACTAACATTGATTAGACATGCATATATGTGCTTTTTCTTTGTGATTATTAATGCATTCCACTAACTTCTAACATCTACTTAGTAAAAATGTTAAAAGGAAGCCACTACTAATAACGTGACACAAAGAAGATTTAAAAGGAGCACCACAAGTACTAAAAACATTGTTAAATAAGAAGCCAAACTGCAGGGTGCAAGTTGCCAGGTTGATGTGTGATTATCATCCTCCCTTAGCTTAGAGGCACTCCTCTGTTTCCTTCTAGTTATTAATTGCCAACAAAAGTGCAACTTTAAAAAGAGCACGCTTCGCCGCCAGTCACATTAAAAAGTTTACCAAGTGCACTGCAGTTTATAGGGGGTCGTGCTACCCGATTCCTGCAGTCTTACAAAAAAAAGGAAAAAAAGCACGCTTGTTCCTTATGAAGTGGCATATCCCACCAGTTGAGGATTTCATTCCACTATTATCTCTCTATTATAAGAGTACTAGTAATTATAATGTGAATTTAATTTAATCAAGAGATGAGCGGACAGTATTGCACACCAAGAATCAAACTTATATTCTAACTTATAACAAAATGGAACTTGAACCCAAGTACAAACATACTGGAAGGTAAAGGAAACATAAATTTGAGGTGATACCATAGGATATGCTTGAAGTTGTGTGAAGGTAGAAAAAACTTTAGAGCAATAAAGATAATAAAAAAATATATAGAACTGAAAAACTCGACCAATTCAAGCTTCATTGCACTCTTTGCAAAAGATTTGAAAAATCACGATTAGCATCATACTGACTGAAAATGAAAAGCACAGCAACCCTAATAATACAAGTCTCCTCAAAGTTCCACACTTTCATAATGTCATCAAGAAACACACGGTGATCAAGCCTACCAAATATTTAAGCATCTTGGACCCTTGGTAAGCATGGTAAGCAGCCCAACTAAAAACCAAAATATCAATAAGTAATTATATAATGGTTGATTCAAACAAAAGGAACGAAGTTAGATTAAGGAAAAAAAATGTTCATCTATTCAGATGCATCAAGCAATAAGCAAGCTTAACCACCCAGCCTTAGGGTAGCTAAAAGAATAAACAAAATTCTAGTCCCAAATAGAAATTAAAAGATGTGATATACGAAAAAGATATAATGAAATCTAAGTCTTATTATCAGTCAATTATCACATCTTCCTCCTGCTCGCTCACCAAAAATTGGAACAGTATATTTTTTTATATGAAATTGCAACTCCCATTTTAACGTGGTATTTGTTGTTGTGGCTTTGTCAACTGTCGGAACTAACGTCAACTCCGTTTTGCTCTAAAAATCCCTTGGCCTCAGCAATATCCTATATTTGATGCACAAAACATACAAATAGAAAAATAAAATAAGTAGGACTATAGATAATAAAAAAAATGTAATTTATATCATGTGCACAACTATGATAAACTGTGAACGGCTCCAATGGTACAAAATTTGCAAGATCAAAAGCTTTATCATCTCTTGACATGCAAATCACACTAGTTTTCACCCTACACAACTTCAACCTTAAATAATCATGAGAAAAGGATTAAAAATGTTATTGTGCAGAAAAAAGAACTAAATATTATGAAATCATACAAACAATTAAGCATTAAAGGGAATTCAAGAGAAACAAATCCAATCTCTCAAACATAAGAAAGGCTCCCGCTTGTTATCGAAATACACAAGGATTCGTGTTATGTGCTAGTGAACATCAACATGGATATCCTTGATGTATTAATTCCCTGAACAGGAGTTTCAGAGGAGACTTGCAACATTGGATTTGTAAATCAGTTTCACCTAGACATGAACTATTATATTCACCAGTGAAAATCTAAAATCTTGAATTAACGCGTTGTTTAGCAGTGAACATCAGAATATGACATCACACTTGCCATTCATAGAAATCAGTAACAATTTCTATAACAATCTTTGCAGAATGAAGCTTTCACAAAGATTTTCAACAGGAAACTCCTAAGACAGTTGATTAGTTAGAAATATTCAATTATAACAAAATATATAAATAGTTGTGAACATGTGATTCATTCGGCATAATGTAGCAAGGTAAGAAACCCTAATGTGATGCTGCCTGTGCAGCCTCCCCTCTCTCTGTTCTTCAAAAGCAATATCAAATTTTGCACTTCAGATCTAGCTCCTGCTCTTCCTTCTCCTCTTTCCTCCTGACTGCTGCTATTGAGCCCAATACTTTCTTTGGAGGACAATACTATAGAAAGTGACGCTGCATTCTTAGAATCTGACACTTTAATTTGATAATTTAATGGATTCAGGTCCCATGTTGTAGATTTTGGAAGATGGATCTCTGCCAAATAAAAGACATATTGCAACAGGCATTATGGGCTGCTCCATGATTTGTTCATTGTTGCTTTTGATTCTCGAGAATTCTAAGCAGTGAAAGGCCCTTGGATTCTGATAACCCTCCATCGTCCCATGCAAGCATTTTCTATGCCAATGAAGAAGGGAGAAACCAACAAAGGTGTGGATGTTGAAACAGCACCAAATACCAAGGCTATGAGCTAAAATTGGTTGATTCTCAAAGAAGGCCTCCAGGACACTTTTGCCCACTGGCTCCACAAAAAGATGGCAATTTTGAAGTTATGTTTTTCAAAATTTCTGTGTTTTTAATCCAAAAAGACTCTTTCAACAACCATGGACGACAGAAGCTTAAAGTCTCTAGTTTTGATTCTATTCAGAATAAATTTGAGCCAAAACTACAAACTGAGGATTTCAAGATCTTGGATGGTGATATGATCCCAATGACCTGCACCGGTGGTTCTTCGTTGATGCCTATAAAATGTATCCCTCCTTTCTTACATGATCTTATTTAGAATTGCAATGAAGAGGATGAAGAAAAACTAATGTTTCTCCAAGTCTCTGGGATGGGAGGGTTGAGGGACATGGGGGTAGTAAAAAGTTTTCTAAAGTGTAGGGACAGCAAGGGGGCAGCTAGGTATATTGTGTTTCTTAAAGTTAACTGTTTGATAAAGGCCTCGCATTTATCCCATACAGGAGGAATCAATCTGGCAACATACAGGTGCTGGGCAAAATGAATTTGTTATGGAATTTTACAGTCATGTATTAAATCTGTATGCATTACACAATCAGCTATGTGCTTAAAAGTGATTGATCTTGCGACATTGAAATCTGTACACCTCAAACAAAATTGCATTCCCGCTTTACGATTCACACACCAGCCAAGAGGGATTCATACTAGAGTAAAATTTAGGTCCTATATATCAAATCTGTATACAATGGAATTGACAGATTTTCTCTGTGAAATTAACAATGTAAGCTGCCAGAAATCATCAACCTCTCTACAAAGAGTGAGGGGATCGCTTCTATTTTACCTAAATTCCTTGTGAACCTCCACCAGCAGCTTGGTAATAAGGGATTGTATAAATAAGTATGGGAATCACATAATGCTGCTGTTTGTTGCCTACACGAATGGTCACACACCAGTGGAATGAGCTTGGACAAAGGGCAGTCAAGGGTTTCAGTCTGTCATGTACCCAAAATAGCAACACTAAAAAACCCAAGCATTTAAATGCAAATAAATAGATAAAATAAATATCAAAATACATGTTAAGAATATATAAAAAGAAATATTAACAATTAATATAATTATAATTATCATCAGATAAATATTGTAATTACAATTATCAAATATAATAATATTAACAATACAAAATAAATATTAATAATTTAATATTATTATAACTGTTATAATATAATAAAACTAATATAAACTAAGATGAGCAAGCAAACAATGATATGGATGTAAGGCAGCGATCCCATATAAAGCAGCGATTATGTGATGAATTAAGACAAACAATTATTACATGTTATGAGGCGGGAGTATAAAGAGAGCAGCGATTATAATAGGAAGGTATAGAGCAGCGATTGGATTAATGAATGATTAAATGTTAAAACCAAGCAATGTGGACGGGTGGTGTTGAAGATAGGGCAACCGTTCACTATCAAATGACACGTCCAATACAAAGCATCCATTCTCTTGGATATTAAAAGAGGAAGAAAGGCAAACATCGGAGGAGAGAAGGGGACTTAAAAAAATAGATATAGGAACAGCAAATGAGGAATGTATTTGCATATGAGAACTGCAGGGATAATCACAAAGAAATCAGAATAAAGGAATTGGGAGTAACTTAAGGAAATATTTATGACGCAATAGCTGATAAAAAACAGAGATAAATATTAGAACTAATAATAATGTAATGAACAGCAGCGATGGTAAAACAAGAGATAAAAAGGGGTATCATATATTCACCAATATTTGGGTGAGGAGAAAATCGAAGTAGCAATAGAAGAATAAGAGCAGCAATAGAGCTAATCAGATAAGGACATATAACATGCCCATGGAAATATATATATATATATATTCATGTATTATACAGTAACTTATGCAATAATGATGCTTGCAGCAATTATTGAGCCTTATAAGTGATTATGATGCTTTAATATAAGTATGGAAAATAGATTCTTATTTACTTGATTCACACTAACGATATCCTCTGAGTGTTAAGAACAGATCATCGATTAAGGAGAAGAAACATACAGACCAGGAGACAAAGGAGAATCTGTCCAGTTCATCACCACGGATTACTATTATCAGATATATGCTATATTCAAGTGTATTGCTTACATATGTACGCATATTGCCTATATGATAATAAGAATATTTAATGAATGATTTCTTGTATTTGATGTGCTTGACTGCCTGAAAACCCATCTTGTGGGAAGTGCCTGAGGAAGCAGTGAGAACCTAAAGATCCCCCTCCAGATCTCCACCCAATCCCAAAGTGAGGATGGGCCTGAGGAGTGGCAAGTGCCAAGACCGCTTGAGACCTCTGCCCATTCCCACAAGTTGGCATGCGCCTTTTGAGGTTGTTATATGGATGGGTAAAGCAGGTACAAATCATCAAGGGGGAGAGTTGTGGTATACAACCTCTTAGGCTTGGCATATGACTTCAAGTGGACCCCCCATGTCCCTCCTCCTAGTTTATCATATGTTGCTTTCTTAAATATCTATAAATGTGATGTAATTGTCTAATGCTGACAAATAGATATACCATATTGGGGAATGTTGTTCATGTGGTGAATGCAAGTTTCAATCCAGGATTACATCATTAAAGAGAGATTCATTTGATAAGGTGAAAGCCCCAACCCTAGTTTGTGGAATTTGTGATCAATAGACAAATTTTAGAGCAAATTGGGATATGAGACACTACACCGTCTTAAACAGGATTTGATTCCAAGACCCAAACAAGGATATTTTTTACCAATGCAACGAAATAGATGGCAAAAACGCTTGAGGAATGTGATGAGCAACACACTGCAGCTTGCCTTCCTCTCTCTCATTTTCAGAAACTGTCTCCCAACTTTGATCTTCATCCCTGAGCAAACAATGGGGGTGCCATAGGGGGTGTCATAGGAATGTCAGCAATGCTCTCATCTCTACCCCGAAGCTCCCCTGTGGTTAACATCCCAAAAGATGTCCCCCAGAGGATGTCCCTGGGACGTCCCCAAAAAACAGAAAAAATAGGGGTAGGGGTGGGCACATTCTGTTCCTGTCTCCCCATCCCCAAGACATCCCCTATACCCAGATTGGCACGAAAACCCCAGACAAGTCTCTGGGGTACACTGAGAAATAAATAAATAAATAATCAGACATTCATAAAGTGGCCATTGAAATAGGCAAGACAAAACATGGTAGACATTTAAAATCCGTGGCCCTTTTTTTTAGATTTTGGAAATCTGTTTCTATAGATGTCTACCATATTTTGTCTAGAAAAGCCACCATCTACGATCAGATAGAAAAAGTCCAGCAAGAGAATCTCATGGAAGAAACTTGCTATCTTGATAAGAAATTGATGTTAGACGGAAGAACTCGTCAACATTCTTAACAAGGAAGAGATCTAGAAAAAAAAACAGACTTTCATTGCTAATAGAGAACAGAGATCAATGTTGTTCCATATATCTACTATACTAAGGCACGGTCATAAAAGGATCACATCAGTTGAATCTTGCAGATGGAGACACTCTTATATATACTAAATAAATAATATCCAGATATGATATCAGAAGTCTTCATCAATCACTCCAATGCTCAGGCATTACTTCTAACCATAGCCCAAATTATTCAATTTCTGAATATGAAGTGCATTCTGCCGTCTTTTTCTTTCTGAAGGAAAAGGCCAATGAGTCCAATTGCTTTCTAGTGGACAATGTTCTAGAATGCTGGAACATTTTTGCCTCTGATGCTTCATAAAACTAATAGCAAATCATGCCCCAGAAAAACCATCTAAACAGAATTAAACAAAACCTTCGTAGTCAGGTCCCCAAAGAAATTGGATGTTCAATTCTTTCAATCAAATAGGACTGTGAGTCTATCCAATATGGTTTATTATTAACATAGTTACCTGGAAATTTCAGTATACAAACGAGAACTATATCCTTGTCCCCATAACTGCAATTTCTGGTGACTACATTTATATATGAAATAGCTGTTCACTTATTCATTGACTCACATATCCTAATTTTAATGGAATCATTGCCTTCATACAAGTACCCCATATCCCTACATCTCCAGGTAACTATGGGTTTTGTATCATTATTCCCAATAGAATAAAACATATGTTACCAGATCCGCCTACAGACTGGTTGGATCTGGGTTTGGTTCAAACTGGATCCATCTGCAGACCGGCTGGATCCAAGTTCAGTTCAAACTGAATCCTTGATCCAGTCCAATCTGCTTGCGGATACAAAGTACGTTACTGGATCCCCCTGCAGACCAGTTGGATCTGGGTTTGGTTCAAACTGAATCCATGATCAAGTCCGATCTGCCTGCAGATACAAGCAAGATGCGAGAGAGTAGATGAACCCGGGCTTAGGCAGGATCCGGGGGAACCCATGCAAACCTAGAGTGAATCCGTCCATTTTCTACCCTGTTTTTTCTAAATTCCACCTTTAATGTTGTCCCTCGATCTTGCTGGGGGTGCTGCCCCTTGACCCCATTGGTTATGTTTTAAGGCAAATAACAGTTTACAGAAAAGCAAAGTTCAATTGCTTATCGACTTACTGTATAAAACCTTGGTTAGGAGTGTGTTATTGAGCATTGGGAAAATTAAGCAAAACATTTTGGAGAAGATATGGACAGCAGCAGCAAAGGCAAGCGGGTGATGAACCGCTGCAGGCTGAGAACTTAACAAGAAAAAATAGCAAATGCAAGGATGAAGATAACACAGTAAACTCCATGACTTGGGAGAGTCTCACAAGCAACGAGTGTCAGATATGGTGGCAAATAATCCAAACAATCATGTACTAAAATTGGCACTTCAACATGCACAAGTGGACAAAGTTGCCCAACTGCCATTCTTCAACTCTTAAGAGTTCGAACCGCAACTAAAAGCCATGGTGACATTATAATCGACAGTCACATAAATCAGTGATCGACTACATGGGTTACTCAATTACCATTTCCTTCTAGCCAGCCGACTTCACCAGAGTATTCGACATATCATCTATAGGAAGCGACAATGTGCAAACCAACAGGAAAAATTACACAACACAAAGAAATGTCCTTGCGTTGATTGTGTCGCCCAGACTTAACCCCAGAGAAGGACAACATATGGAGTGCAGGGAGTAGAGGGTTGTGTAAGCACTCCTTGGCAAATGCAGAGTGGAAGTGTGTGATGGACTTAATAAAATGTTGGTTGAGAGGTGCCAACTGAGCATTTGACATTGCCATTTGGATGATTAATTTCATGATCGGCCTTAGCACAAGAAAGGTTTATAATTGGGCAAGACATTTGTCAAAAAGAATAAGGGAATTCCTATCCTTGAAACACAAAGCTTTCTACATGACATAGCATGCCATCACCTTGTTCCTAGACACTCTCTACACTCAAGTTCCTATGGATAAATAGGGTAAGTTCCAGCCAACCCCTCAATATGATCCTTCATGGCTGACTACATTCCGTTGGACCACTTTAGATATTCAAGCCCCAGCAAGGGAAGAGGTACAACTGGCAAGGAAGCAAAGGAAGTGCAAGGACGGGTCAGGATAGGGAAAAGATGGTACTGAAGATAATTATGAGCCCATTGAGTTATCCTTGTCCATATCTGGGGACACTCCCACAAGAGACAATGTATCTCTAGTTGTTGATTCTCAATCCTTTGTTTCACTAGATATTGATATAGCAAAGGCCATTCCTATCAGTACCACTGCCACTTCCTCCACTCCAACCACTTTGCCTGTGAAAACCACCTTGCTTGCGGAAGACACTTTGCTTGTTGAAGCCACCTTGCCTATGGAGCAAATTGCTAGTTGGTTGAAGCTACTTTTGTTTTTGGTTAATGTTCCAACATTCCCTCCGCCTGGTTTGCCAAGGGACATAGCCTAATGGATTGAGCAACAAGGGACAAAGCAATCAACGATGGTTCAATTACCTATTGATAGTACTCAACCTTGCCCTACACATACAACTTTGCTTAGTGTTGGGCACATCTATGGGGAAGGTGACCCTTCCCACGCATAGGAGCCACCCTTAGCTACCCCAGAATTACCCATGGTCGTTTTTGTCACACCCACTCAAGAATAGGAGTCTAGTGATTCAAGGGGTATCATCATTGAGATTTTGAAACTTGACGAAGAGGATCCCCTAGGCACAATTCAGTGGTGCATCAAAGATTTGGAGCCCATGCAATTGTGATGTAGGAGGTAGCAAACATCTCCCAATGGTTGGGCATAGCTCATTCTCCTTTGGTGGGGTGAGAGGACCAACGAATCTTAGCATTCATGCAGGGGGAATGTGAGGTGGAGTTTACCCGTCTTTTCATCTCTAGAGGATGGCTTGGGATTGAAACCCCTGATGTTGGCAGCTTGGCACCCTACCAAGCCTACTGTTGGAGGGAGGGATGGTAAGAGATGATAGCTGTAAACAGGAGCAATGGTAAAAAAATTGAATGAATTATTTACACGAAGCAAAGCTTCATAAATAGTTTAGCAAGTTTCTAGAAAGAAACTACAGAGAAGATCGAAGATGATCTTATCAACTATAATCTATGATGACGGGTTCATACCCGCAGGCCCCGAACCTAGTTCAAGTTCATTTGCGGGTATGTGTTGGTTAGTCTGTGACTTATTTGAATATTTTTCAACTATCAATTGCCATTTAATATTTATCTTTGGCATTTGGCATTGATCAATGATCAAGTATCATACTATGAAATGATTTAGTTTTACAATTCTGTATATTTCTCTTCTTTTTTTGTATATATAATACATATATATATATATATATATACACATGTACCCATATGTACCCAAACCCCTAAAAAAAAAATTCACGTAGCCACGTACCGGGTTCTCGTACCTGCACCCATCCCCGAACCTGAACCAGTAACTTAGACTATAATACAACATTATTGAGCATTAACAAATAATTATAAAATATTATTTTAATACCCTCCCTTAATGCTCAATTTGTCAACTACACCAAGATGCCCCCTGAATTTTACAAACTTATCTAGATTGAGTGACTTGGTGAGAATATCTGCTATCTGCTCCTCTATCGAAACATACAGCAACTGAACTGATCCGTCTTCAACAAGCTGCCAAATGAAGTGACAATGAGTTTCCACATGCTTGGTTCTTTCATGGAAGACTGGATTCTTGGCAAGTTTGAGAATTCCCTGTTTATCACAGAACAAGGGAGTCGGACCTGCTTGAGATATTTGCATATCCGCAAGCATCCGACGAAGCCAAGCTGCCTTAACTACTCCCCGATACTCTACTTCTGTCGAGGAGAGAGCCACTGCCTGCTGCTTCTTACTAGTCCATGTGACCGCAGCAAATCCCAAACTGAACACATAACCAAATGTTGATTTCCTGTCATCAACTGAGCCTGTCCAATCTAAGTCTGTGAAACCAGAGAGTCTAGAATCGTGACTCCTAGTGTAAAGAAGTCCATAATCAGAAGTGCCCTTCACATAACGCAGCTCACGCTTCGCTACTACCCAACGATCAGCCTTGGGGGCTGTCATGAAGCGTGAAATGTAGCTCACTGCAAAACTAAGATCAGGTCTAGTGGCAGTGAGATAGATGAGGTTGCCCACTAGTTGCCTGAACAATGATTCATCCACTACAGGTGAGTCTGATTTAGCTGACAACTTGAGCCCTTTTTCCATGGGTGTGGAGGCAAGTTTACAATCCTGCATTTGGAACTTATCCAGTAGACTTCGAGCATATTTGGACTGGGAGATGAAGATACTGCTATCGGTCTTCCGAACCTCAACACCTAAACAGTAATGCAAAAGTCCCAAATCTGTCATGTCAAATGTGCTGCACAAATCCTGTTTGATCTCAGCGATAAAATGTGTCGAGTTGCTAGTAATGATCAGGTCATCCACATAGACAACAAGAATAAGAATATCACTACCAGTATGTTTGACATACAAATTAGAGTCAGATGGACTCCTCTAAAAGCCATGATTTGTGAGGTACTTGTCAATCTTGATGTACCAAGCCCAAGGAGCCTGTTTCAGGCCATAGAGTGCTTTTACCAATCTGCACACCTTGTGTTCTTTACCGGCAACCTTGAACCCGGGAAGTCGCGTCATGTATACTTCTTCCTTCAACTCACTGTTGAGGAAAGCACTCTTAACGTCCATCTAATGAACTTTCCAACCAAACTTAGCTGCTAAGGCAAGGACGAGCCGAATGGTACTCATCTTGGTTGTAGGAGCAAAAGTCTCCTCGTGGTCAATGCCTTCCTTCTGTGAGAACCCCCTAGCAACGAGACGAGCTTTGTACTCGTCAAGGGTTCCATCAGCTTTGTATTTAACCTTATACACCCATTTGCAGTTCCTTGGAGAAAGATCAAAAAGGACCCAAGTGTGATTCTTCTAAAGACTCTGGTATTTAGCTTCCATAGCCTTTTCCCACTGAGGAATTCCTTTAGCCTCCAAATATGTTTGAGGCTCATAAACACTGTGAATGTTGGCCATTAGTGCAAAATTAACTGTATGTTGTTGTTTGCTCTTGTTTCTAAACGATCTCCCCTCAATGAGCTCATCATCATGATCACCAATAGTTTTAGCCCACCATTTAGACCGAAGAGGAGAAGTGCCAACATCAGATGTAACAAGAGGAGCTGGAACTAGTTGTGGATCTGGAACAGGTTCATCAGGTGGAAGATCAATATCATTTGGAGAAAAATCAAGTTGAGCATCATCAAAGACAGAATCTTCATCATCCCTCCCATCAGGTGGACCTAATGAAAGACGGACACCCAAATCAGAAGCCTTCAAAGGTTGGTCCTCAGAATGCTACAGAGACGAGGAAATGTGAAAGGGTCCTCGCTCTTCATCAAAGACAACATCCTGACTGAAGACAAGACGATCAGTGTCTACATCAATCAACCGGTAAGCCTTATGCTTGTCACTGTACCCTGTGAACATAAGCTTTTGACCCTTGGAATCCAACTTTGAGCGCTTGGCATCTAGAATCCATACATATGCTAAAGAGCCAAAGATTTTCAAATGACTGATCCTAGGTTTGCGACCAGTTCAAGCTTCTTCAAGAGACTTCCCCTTAACAGCCTGTGTAGGAGACCGATTAAGGAGATAGACAGCAATTTAGACTGCTTCTACCCAAAATTTATTAAGAGCACTCCTGTGTTGTAACATGGAGCGGGCCATCTCAACAATTGTACGATTGCGCCACTCTACAACACCATTTTGTTGAGGAGTGTAAGGTGTGGTTAACAGGAGTTTGATTCCAAGTGTATCACAGAAGTTGGAGAAAGCAATAGAAAAAAATTCCCCCCATTATTTGACCTAAAAGTGATTATGCAACAGCCAGACTCTTTTTCTACTAAGGCCTTAAACTTCTAAAATATAGTAAACACATCTGATTTCTGTCTAAGAAAGTACACCCACATTTTACGACTGAAATCATCAACAAAAAGCAAGAAATACCTACAACGAGTAACAGAAGGTGTATCATTGGCCCACATACATCAGTGGGAACCAACTGCAGTACCTTGGAGGCTCGCCATGAGTCACCATCTGTGAACGATGTCCTGTGCTACTTCCCAACTTGACAAGCTCCACAAACGCCATGATGCTAAGTCTAGATCTCAGGTAAACCAGCTACAAGTCCCTCCTGAGCTAGCTGAGAGAGATAGTGCACATTTAAGTGCCCATACCGTTGATGCCAAAGACTGGTAATAGCAGAGTTTCTAGCTACCATGGCTAACTCTAGAGAATCACCTGTATCCACAAGTCTGTAAAGACCATGATCCTCAATATACCAACAGCCACAGTGGTGCGAGTCTCTTGATCAACAATGGAACATTTGTGTGCACTGAATACCACATCCAACTGAGGAGAGTGCCGCATGATCTAACTAATAGAGAGAAGGTTTAGTTCCATGCTAGGAACGTAGTATACATTGAGGAATATGAGATTCCTCCCACCAGACTGAATTTGAACAGTGCCCTTACCGACAACTATATACTCTTCACCTCCTCCAAAAATAACTAAGTCGGTGAAAGGAGAGAAGTTTGTGAACCAATCACGTCGATGGGTGAAGTGTCACGAAGCACCTAAATAAATATACAAGGCAAAGGACTTCACATGATCTACAGGTCTTTTAGCCATAAAAGCGTAAAAGGCAAATTCCTTTTGCTCAGTGTGCTCGGCAACATTTGCTTTCTACTGAGACCCTCCCTACTTCTTTTGTTCAAAAGCCAAACACTGACGACAATCCTTCTTCATATGACCATATTTGTGGTAGTAATTACACTAAATGTTCTTTTTCTTAGGGCTACCTGGAGGTTGACTTGAACCTTTCTGCTGTGAAGGCTGACCTTTCCCTTTATTCTTAGGTTGAGACTTAGCTGCAAAAGCTTGTTCTATAGAGGACGATGAGGCACTACTACCAAACTGTTGTTTCCAACATTCCTGCTGCAAGAGGATAATACAAAGCTCCGAAAACTTCAGATCAACATTAGTCGATATAATGTTTAGGGTTTCAACAAAGTGCTCATAAGACTTCTATAGACTTTTCAAGGTGATTACTACCATGTCTTCTTCCTCCATCTTTCGACCAATCACCTCCAACTGATCACAAATGTCTTGAATCTTTGTCAGATGCTCCTGTAAAGACATTCTCTCATCCATCATGATGGAAAACAGTTGGTTCTTCAAAAAGAATGCACGGCTCTTGTCAAAGGTCTCATGCAAGGTTTTCAAGTGTTCCCAAATCTCGACAGCTGATTTGTCGGATGGAACCTGTGGAAGCTGATCATCGGTAACTGAAATTTTAATGAGCATCATCGCTTCACGATTTTGCTCGTCAAACTTTTCTAGGGTTTTATCCGCCGTTGTGGGACGAGTAGCATTTCCTAGAACAATTTGATCAAGGCAACGACATTCAAAGATAGTCGTCATTCGTTGCTTTTAGGTATTATAATTTCTGCCATTAAAACGTTGACTGTCTTCCAACGTAATGTTGGTCAAACTTGCCATCTTGCACGCTTTTCGAGGCACGAAAAACAAGACAAACAAAAGAGGCAATAGAACAAGTTACACTGATCCCGAAAAATTAAGGCAATTTCAAGCACAAAAACTGAGGTAAACTCGTTGGCACAACGAAATTCAAGACATCAAGAAAAATAGCCAACCCAGAAAGAATCTGGAATCAGAAAAAAAATTTGACTTCAAAACAGAGATTTGTTTTTTCAAAACCCTAGCTCGAAAAAGGAAAGACCCAGAAAGAATCTGGAATCAAAAAAAAAATCGACTTCAAAACAGAGGTTTGTTTTTTCAAAACCCTAGCCTAGGAGAAACTAAGAAAACGTGGGCTAGGGACTTTAAAAACACGGCTTAAAAAAATCGCGCCCTGAGAATGAAGAACAAGACACATGTACAAAACGCATTAAAAGTTTGCCAAAAGAAAATCTAGAAGCGCCTACGAAAATGCAACAAGAAGGTTGTGCTTTTTAGTGAGAAAAAACTCACTAGGAAAATCAAAAACGGGAACCCTCAAACTCCACCAAACTTAGACACGAAATGAGAAATTGTGGGCAAAGAACAAACTCTGAAGGTCGCGCGCAAAGGTTTCGAAAGAACTTCGAATTATGTCTTAAAAAAACCACAAATTTTTTTTAAAATCGCTCTTCAAAAACCCTACGAATTTCTTTCAAAATTATTAAATAACCTGCTTTGATACCATGTAAACAAGAGCAATGGTAAAAAAAATGAATGAATTATTTACACAAAGCAAAGCTTCATAAATAGTTTAGCAAGTTTCTAAAAAGAAACTGCAAAGAAGATCGAAGATGATCTTATCAACTATAATACAACATTATTGAGCATTAACAAATAATTATAAAATATTATTTTAACAATAGCAGCCTTATTTGGCATGGAGACCACTTTCAAAGACTTGTTCTATAAGATGAAACGTCAAACAATCTCCAATGATCAGCTTGCCCACCAACGAGATGAAGTTGTACAGACGGTGCAAAAAGTGTGAGTTGAGACAGATGAACTTACCCAGAAATTCCAGGAACAACTTGCCCAACAATCCCAACTTATAGAAGTTGAAAGGACCAAAGTGACAGCTACAGAGGCAAAGTTGGCAGAGAAGGAAAAGGAGAAAGAGCACACTAAACGTCAATTAGTTGAAGCTACACAAATGGTCAAGGCAACGAGGGAACAAGAATTAATAGCAACCCACCATCTCAAACTCCGCTCCCCGACGACCACTCCCTCATCTTCCATACATATAGCTCCAAGGACATTTTCGCACCTACCTCCTCAATAGCTTACTGATTTTATTTGGTTCAACTCCCAATTTTATTAGTCTATCGTCTAGAAGACGACTTTCTTTTTAGAAGGGGTTGATGTAGTAAGTAGCTAATAAAATTAGTTGCTTTGTAATTAAAAAGATAGTTCCCGATTGGGTTCATCCCATAGTGTGATGGATAAGTGGTGGCATTATTGTTGTGGCCACCAAGGTTCAAACCTCCGCTGGGCCATTAAGATTGCAAGCACTATGCCTTTGTTGATCTAATGTTCTTGCAGGCTTGACCTGCAGCGTTGAGGTTGCTATTGGCGTTCATACCTTGTGCTAGGCGTTCATGCCTGAGGTCCAATGTTTCGTTGGGCTGATGTGCTCGTGGGCCTAGCACTCCTACTCGGCTACCATGCTCACAAGATTGGACTATTAGGTTGCGTTCATGCCAGGGAGGAGGTCCCTTGTTTGTGGCCAAGGCAACGAGGGAACAAGAATTAATAGCAACTCAACATCTCAAGTTGTGCACGGAGGAGGTATATAGGCTACGGAAACTCCGCTCCCCGACGACCACTCCCTCATCTTCCATACATACAGCTCCAAGGACATTTTCACACCTACCTCCTCAATAGCTTACTGATTTTATTTGGTTCAACTCCCAATTTTATTAGTATATCGTCTAGAAGACGACTTTCTTTTTAGAGGGGTTGATGTAGTAAGTAGATAATAAAATTAGTTGCTTTGTAATTAAAAAGATAGTTCCCGATTGGGTTCATCCCATAGTGCGATGGATAAGTGGTGGCATTATTGTTGTGGCCAACCAAGGTTCAAACCTCCGTTGGGCCATTGTGATCACAGGCACTATGCCTTCGTTGATCTAATGTGCTTGCAGGCTTGACCTGCAGCGTTGAGGTTGCTATTGGCATTCATACCTTGTCCTAGGCGTTCATGCCTGAGGTCCAATGTTTCGTTGGGTTGATGTGCTCGTGGGCCTAGCACTCCTGCTCGGCTACCGTGCTCACAAGATTGGACTATTAGGTTGCGTTCATGCCAGGGAGGAGGTCCCTCGTTTGTGGCCAAGGCAACGAGGGAACAAGAATTAATAGCAACTCACCATCTCAAGTTGCGCACGGAGGAGGTATATAGGCTATGGAAACTCTGCTCTCCGACAACCACTCCCTCATCTTCCATACATGCAGCTCCAAGGACATTTTCGCACCTACCTCCTCAATAGCTTACTGATTTTATTTGGTTCAACTCCTAATTTTATTAGTCTATCGTTTGGAAGACGACTTTCTTTTTAGAGGGTTTGATGTAGTAAGTAGATAATAAAATTAGTTGCTTTGTAATTAAAAAGATAGTTCCCGATTGGGTTCATCCCATAGTGTGATGGATAAGTGGTGGCATTATTGTTGTGGCCACCAAGGTTCAAACCTCCGCTGGGCCATTGTGATCACAGGCACTATGCCTTCGTTGATCTAATGTGCTTGTAGGCTTGACCTGTAGCGTTGAGGTTGCTATTGGCGTTCATACCTTGTGCTAGGCATTCATGCCTGAGGTCCAATATTTCGTTGGGCTGATGTGCTCGTGGGCCTAGCACTCCTGCTCGGCTTCCGTGCTCACAAGATTGGACTATTAGATTGCGTTCATGCCAGGGAGGAGGTCCCTCATTTGTGGCCTCCAAAGGGTGTGGCCCTACATAGCCACTTTCACTGATAAAAAAAAAGATAGTTCTCAACAATTGTTGTTAGTTGGTGGTTACCGACGGTTGGAGTTCTCAACTACTATCAACTATTCTATATATTTCTCCTCATACACATAGCTGGGACCGCATGCATGAACTCTTGTATCTCTTGCAAATCTTATGAATGAATGAATGGAATGACATATCTTTCTAGAAATATTGTTGTGAATTATTATTATCTTTTGTTATTTTGTTTACTTCCTAAAACTCATCAAGTAGAGTTAGCGAGTAAACAGGGATGACTCTTGACTTTTTAGTTAATATTTATTTATTCTTTGTTTGAAGGAGATCACAGCTGTTCAAGTAATTACTTTATTATAATTTCTAACTATGGATTGGTTGTCTTTTTAAGACCTTATGCAACTTGTTGGATGAGGTGGTGATGGAGATGGGAGTAGAAAACATTGTCCAGATAGTGAATGACAATGTTGCTACGTATGTTACAGCCAATAGACTTTTACAAACAAGGCATCCTATGTTATTTGTGAGCCCTTGTTGAAGATGTAAGGAATATCACAAAATACATTTACAACCACACATGTGCCTTGAATCTCATGAAAGGACACACTGATGGTAAGGAGCTCATGCAATCAAGAGTCACACACTTTTCCACTAATTTCCTCACTTTGCGAAGTATAGCAACTACATTGCCCAACCTTAAGCACATGTTTGTGAGCAAAAGGTGGTTAGGGAGTCCTTACTACAGGAAGGGTGAAGCAAAGAGAGTCGTGAAAACCAAGTTTTATGATAGATATGCCAAGGTTATGGAGGAGATCATCAAGGTCAGTTTTCAATCAAAAAAAATCTTTTTTTTGTTTTATAATGCTACAATTTGCTGATTTTGTAAAATTTTGAAATTTTTTTGTTGATTTTTTATAATCCACTCTATTGTTTTAGGTGTCAAAACTATTGGTTAGGGTTCTACAGATAGTAGATGAGAATAAAAACCCCTTGGAGTATTTGTATAAAGCCACAGATAGGGCCAAAGATACAAGTCAACATTTGTATGGGTTGAACAAAAAATATATGAACCCATGTGGCACATTATTGATTGGAGGTGGAACCAACAACTCCACCAACATATTCATGTTGCTACCTACTATTTGAAACCCAAGTTTTTCTTCACCTCTTAATTCAAAGCAAATACAAAGGTTATGCTTAGCCTCAACATGTGCATTAAGAGGTTGGTCCCCAATGACAACTTTTGAGACCTTATACACAATGAGCTGTAGGGTTATAAGAGGGTGGAGAGGACATTATTTCTTCAACTTTTATGCATTCATAGGGGAGGCACTCTATAGCCAGGTAAAAAAACATATATGATTAAATTTAATTCACTATTTATTTTAACTTTTAAGTTTACTAAAATACTTACAAAGTTATAAATGTTGCCCTTGTAGATTTGTGGTGGGAAGATTATGGTGCCGCAATGCCTAATCTTCAAAAGTTTGCCATCTGCATTTTATCCTAGCCTTTTAATGCTTCTAAAAGTGTTTTTGAAACTATTAACACAAAGAAACGCAATAAGTTGACTCAATAGTGCTTGAATCCTTGTCTTTGTGTGGTATAACCTTCAATTGCTGACAATAACTGACTTTAATACCATACCAAGAATTTTGAAGTTTGAGACTCTTTTGAATAGTGAAATCAGAAATCCAAATTATTGCTGTTAGTGTTAACTGTTATATAAATTATAGCATTAACTATGAATCTCACACACAATATAATTATTGTTGTTATACTACTGTTGTTGCTGTCACTGTTGTCATGATATATTTTTTTGCTGCTGTTATAATGCTGTCATGATATATTTAACAGTCTTTTTTTAATGTTATGAATGATTTTTTTTTAAACATTATAAAAAATTGCTTTCCTGTCAGGGACAGCTGAATGTCCCAGCAGCATTTCCTATTTCTGCAATACATTTTGGAAACGATTTCAAGATTTTTGGGGATGGCTAGGGGACATCCCCTGCTGTCCTACCATACCCAAAAATCCATCGGGGACAGAGACAGGGGTTTGAGGACTGAGGACACATCCCCATAGAACACAGGTGTGTTTTGAAGAATTTTTTTTTAATTTATTTATTTTAAACTGTCAATAAGTTTTTCCAAGTTTTTGGCGCAAAAATGAGTCCGTTGTTTTCAACTATGGGCAGGAATTCGTTCATTTTTGCATGGTGACAGAAAAATATAACTTTTCCAGTGTCTGGACTGACCTTTTGAAATGGACAACTTTCATGAAACACAGAGGATATGTCAAAATGACAGACACCAGGGATCTGACATCTCCCAAAAAGAATTGATTTGACAGCAATATTATGCTAAATCCAGATGATGAACACCAAGATCAATTTGCTACATAGAAAATATGTTTAACAAATTTGAATTGGAGCTTCAGAAACAATAAAACCATTCTTCAGATGGAAAGAAAGCTTGATATCACCATGACAGCTTCTGTAATGACAGGACATTTTTGGTTCCTTGGCTCCTTTCGAATGACAATGAACTTGAATTCTGGCTACTATTTTTCTATATATTCTCTTCTATTTATAAAAAGCAATGTTTGGCACATGTACTTCAGTTTATGTTATACCCAAGGATAATATGATATATCTGCATTACTGATAACTTTAATAGGGGCATTTCAATTACAAGAATTATGTTAGATGAAAGGGATGTTAGAAATAATCAGAAATATTTTCATCTCTGTCACATGGGGGTCACTCTGTCGTTCATTTTCTCTTGAATATGGTTCTGCAAAGTCACATTCTAAACCAAAAGAAGCAGAAAAGGGTAAGGGATAATGTCAGAAGAAAAGGATAATCAGAAATATTTTTAATCTCTGTGACAGGAGGGGTCACCTTTGTCGTTCATTTTTTCTCAAATTTAGTTCTGCAAAGTCACATTTTAAATCAAAAGAATAAATTATACAATCTTTTACAGAGGATCAGACATCTAAGAAAACAGAACTAAATGAAGCGGAGCTCAAAGCCTTTAGAAATCTTGGAACTGGATTCCAGATGCTGGAGATTTGGGTCCATAGATGCAGAGCATAAAAAGAAAACAATTTTACACAATCCTCTTCCTCCAGATAAAATTAAAAATCAGACAATTACTCACAAAATGTTCCACGTGTTGAAATGTTGAAACCTATCATTTCAGAAATGCAATGGCCAGGGGCTGTAACATTCTGAAAGCCATTGCTCATGAAACTGCTGTTTCCTGGGATCCTTTCGGCGTGCAACAAATAGCTGGCCCAATCAGCAAAAACACTTATTTTACTGATTTTCGCCATCATCCCATAACCATTTCAACATTTATTCATAATTATCTTATTTTCAATCTGTAACATCTGTTTTCACTTTTCTCCATTGAGAAAGATTTGTTTTCAATCAGATTCTTGCTGAAGGTTTCATAGATTTTCTATTATAACTTATATTTGTCTATTTGAAAATTAAGGTTGTATGTTAGTTCCCCAAAACAAATCCAAATATACAATATATTGGTACTCATAGACTACTGAATCACCTGTAACTGTACCATATGATGACAGTTAAAAGCCAATAACTATAATTACTTGGAGACTTGGACCCTAACCCCTGGTAATCATTTTTTGTCTTGGAAACATGTACTCGTCATGGAGACACTTATGCGAACAATCTACAGACAACAGGTAACTTGAGTGTCACAACCCCTTCATAATTAAATAATTTACCTTACAAAATTAAATAATACTTTACCCTATTCGGGGCTCATTTCTTATATAAGATTCTAGTATCGATGCATATTATTATCGCTCAAGGGAAAAAAGCATAATTTACTAACAAATTAATCATAACCAATGCTTAATTGTCAACAAATCAAGAGGATGTGTCACTTTGAAACACCTCACAACAGCGCTCCTGGACACAAACGACGTGGCTCCCAGAGGTGTCACTCCAAGGTGTATACAAGGAAGAGGCGGACGCGGCTGAGCCAGGAGAGAAGGAAAAAAGTGTGAAGAGGAGCACGCTGCAGAAGGAACACGGCCACAGGTAACTGAGTTACTAGCATCATCAATTAAGTTTGAGTTTCGTACTTTATGCAATCAGAACGGTAGATGTGTAATCAAGAATATCGATTCAAAGAAAGTCGAACTGGGTTTCTCCCAACGATGAGAAACCCAGGTCGACTCTCTCTCTCTCCCCCCGTGTAGGTTATTCTTTCTGAATACTTAAGTATATCGGATCTGCTCAGTATGCCTTAAACGGGCCTAGGACACCTGACCCCTTAGGAAGAAGGGGTATGGGATTCTGAGAGACCTATTAACCATGAGGATCACATGGTAGCACAGACAATGCTTCATATCCGTAAGGGAATAGATTAAGGAGAACAAGTACAACTGAATCATAAGCAAATCGAATTAATGAACAATCACTATCACATTCAGTAAACATTTACTTAATCCAGTAATTAAATAACATAAACCCATTTTGGTTAATAATACATCCATGCGTCTGGTTAAGATAATGAATGAATGCACTTCATAATCACACACTAGCAGTGTAATAATAAATCTGATTACTCCCAAGTGAATTCACAAATAACTAAGTTAATTTTCATAGATTCATTCACAAATCCAGTTTATTTAATCAATTAGATTAACATCGAATCATACTCACAATTGTGGTTTCAGTCTTTAAAAACAAATGCACTTTACAAAATAATGTAATAATCTAATTGTCAATTGACCAATGTGTGAAGCAATTAAGAGGATTAATTACAGATACATTTCATAAATGGAGTTAGATCACTTGTTGTTCCATTATTCATGCATTTCTATTTACTTTAATCTGCCTGCTAAGTGTCTGTAAACTCATTCGAGAGGAAGGGCCTGAGAAGTGTGGTGTCTTCAGACCCTCCTAAGGTTAGCCCCTAGGACCCTAGGATGAGGGTTGGGCTATGGATGGGTAATAGACCTAGGCTGCACATAAGCTCCACTGGCTTCCCCCAAATGGGTCATGTGTTTTCACGAAGAAGTAGCATCAGTGGAGTATGCAGTTACTAGTCACCTAGAGTGGGAGGTTGTAGGTTACAACCCCTCGAGCTTGGCCAATGGCTTCGGGCGGATCTACCTTAAAGGTAGAGTATGCAGTTACAAGTCGCCAAGTGAGGAGGGTTGTAGATTACAACATCTGTACTAGGAGCCATGGCTATGGGCGGATCCACCTTTGCCACCCTCCTTGTGTTTTCCTAGGTTTCATGCTTGCTTATGGAAATGATTGCTTAATTGTTATTGCTAATGGACTTGAGCTCTTGTGGAATTTGGCTCACTTTGTGGTTGCAGGAAATCAGATTCATATCCTCTATCTTAAAAGATCCATTTGACAGCATTTCCAACCCTTACCTAAGCCAGCCCCCGACGGAATCAGGTAGGGAACATTACATTGAGCTAATGTCTTTTCTTAAAAATTAGAAAACCTCCTATTGAAGATTCTTTAATGTCAGACTATTCTAATTTCTATGGTGCTAATAATTGTTTGAAGAAAGATAAAATCATAAAGGAGAAAAATAGGCATGCATTTTGCTTGAAAATGAACAGGCATATTTTGCAGCAGAAGATTTTATCATCCGTGTCCAAATTAGTATTAGTAAGGGGAGAAAACAATAATAGGAGTTATTTATACACTGATTGAAGTGTGAAAAAGCAGAACTCCGAGTTAATCACTTGTGCTACTAAATTATAGCACTGCCTGATTTGCATTTGCAACTTTTTCTTTTAATAACAAATTATAGGATACAGGAATTCTCAATAGGTATTAGCTTTTACGAAAAATACCTTCAAGATTATCCATCCATTGTCAAGGCAATCAAAATTATCCCTCCATTGTTGACAGTATAGATTAAGAATGTCCCATACAATGAAGAAAGAGCATATGTTTAATAATATGATGTCTAAAACTATGGATCAGAGTCTCTCTGAGAACCCTCCAAGGGTTTTTCACTTGAAGTTGCTCAAGAGTTTTAAAAGCGGCTGGTTCTTTTCATTTCTCTTGACCAATCATATAATTGGTTTCCTAAATTATAAATTATTTTTAAATTTTGAATTTTCAGGGATGAGTCACCGCAAATCAAAGAGCTCTTAACCTATGCTCATGACACATTTTAAATACATTTTCCAGTGTAGATATACAAAAGCTTGTTTTCAACCTAAATACAAACTAGAGTCGTAAAAATTAAATTAAACAAAACAAAAAAAGAAATCTAGTGATGACTTCCATAAAAGGATCCCAAAAGGGAACTCCATCTACTTGGACTTACAAGATAGTTTGTAAGAATTATCCTGGAAAGAGCTGCTATGTTAACATTGATTCAAGAGTTCAAAATGTATTTCCTACCATCTTTTAGAACATCTTAAATTAAGAAGGCACTTGTCTATAAAAGCTAAGATGAAGTGAGGGGTTGCATGATCTTATCTAGGATAAATATGGTTACTTTTGCTACTGCCTCTTGTGGGAAATACCAGTAACCTGATTGCCCTAGAACTTTAGATTATGTGATCAAATTAGAATTTTTTGTGTTGTTATCAATTCATCTAGCAAAACATTATAGAAGAACATGAAATTTATGTTAGAATATTATATTTTGATATTGCATAATGGTCAATTATATCTACAGTAGTTAGTAGTTGAGGTAGTTAAGACATTTTTAATGTCTACAGACTCTACAGTGATTTACCTCCTCTATAAATTGTAATCTTTTTCTTTGTTAATTCAAGCAATGTTTAGCCAACATTGTTTCATGGTATTAGAGCCAGCCTTAGCTCATCTCCCTCACGGGAGGGCTCAGAATTTTGGGAGAGTTAGTTAGAAATTCGTCAAAAATATTTTCTTAAAAAATTTCGCAAGAATTTCTTTAAGTCATTTGGAAAATATTTTTTTGTCATTTGCGAATTTCTGGCCTCCAGTCTCGCACGACCTCTACTTGAAGTTTTTCATGCTCCTGTTACAAGAAAAATCGCAGGTATCTGTGCCCTAGGGTTGCGTATTTTTTCGTGGCTTCTTCTGTTTGGCCATGTGTTTTTTTTCTGAGCATGTTTTGGAGGCCGTCGGATCTCTCTTTGGGCGAGGATTTTTTCGTGGCCATCTATAACCCTTGCGTGACGCGTTTTTTAGGCCTGCGCGACCTTTTTTGTTGCCCACGCAACTAGACCCGCGTTTTTCTTCATCTCTGTGAAGATTTTTGGCCGCGATTTGCAGGATTTTCATGCAAAATGCGGCTGCGTCTCTTTCTGAAGGTCGCGATTTTTTGGTGGCTTTTCCAGTTCGTTTTTAGACGCGTTTTTTTATTCTACCTAAGCATGATCTTTTGTCTCTGTCGACGCACGACCTCCTGCTCTACCTGGCCGCGATTCTTTGCATTTCTTGGGCGCCGATTTCTGGTTACTTGTGGCTCTCATGACCGCCTAGGGTTTCCAGAAAGTTCGACTAGGGTTTTGACCTTCAGTTTGAAGTTGAAATTTTATTTTAATTAAAGATTCTTGGTGGGTTTTTCGAGATCTCAACTGGGTTGGTCTCTGATTTTTCTGGGTGTCTCGAAGTTTGTGCCTCAAAATTTGTGCAAATGGGTGGTGACGAAATTTTTTGGATATTCAGAATTTTTTTGGGGATGGGTTTTAATATTTTTTCCCTTAAAAGAATCTATATGGGTTTTCATAATTTTTTCCCTTAAAAAATTTCAGGAGGGTTTATAATTTTCTCCTCAAAAATTAAGAGTTTTTCCTGTATACCCTAGTTAGGGTTTCTGTTGTTCGGTAGAGCTCTCTGGTATTTGGTTTTTACCGTTTTTTTCCGAAAAAAAAACGATGATTTGTAATTTAAGCTTGGCGATTTTTTCCTCAAAAATCGTGATTGGTTGCAATCCGTATTGGTCACACTTGGAGTTGTTGGGGCGAACATCTGCACCACTGGCTTCTTGCAATCTATTCTCAGGCGTCTTGCTCATCTACAAAAGTTTCGACGGTTTGCCGATTTATCCTCAAAATCGTGGCAGTTGTTCTCGGTGTGTCTTTGGTCTCAATAGCAGCAAAGTGTTTTGAAGAATTTGTGACCAAACGACCTGCAGATTGTTTTCTGTAGGCTAGTTAGACGATTGACCATTAAGGGAGGGTGTTAGAATATTATATTCTGATATTGTATAATGGTCAATTATATCTACAGTAGTTAGTAGTTGAGGTAGTTAGACATTTTTAATGTCTACAATGATTTACCTCCTCTGGTTTCAGGGAGGGACAGCTTTGTTATTCAACGTTAGGTTGGACGTTTTGTGATGACTTTTGGTCAGCAGTTCTGCAGATTCTGGGAGGGTTGGTGGCAGACTCATCTCGGTGGCAGAGTCAGTGGCAAACTCTTGTCTCTTGTTGCAGAGCATTCTAAAGAAGGGGGCAGCCTTCTCTGTTTTTTCTGGACATTTGTTGGTTCTCTTGGTCATTCACATTTTGCAAATCTAGGGAGGGTCTTAGTAGCAGCAAAGTGTTCTGAAGAATTTGTGACCAAACGACCTGCAAATTGTTTTATGTAGGCTAGTTAGACGATTGACCATTAAGGGAGGGTGTTAGAATATTATATTCTGATATTGTATAATGGTCAATTATATCTACAGTAGTTAGTAGTTGAGGTAGTTAGACATTTTTAATGTCTACAGTGATTTACCTCTATAAATTGTAATCTTTTTCTTTGTTAATTCAAGCAATGTTTAGCCAACATTATTTCAATTTACACACGAGACATAGGGTTTAACCTGGGAAACCCTTTCAGGAAAACACCCAACAACAAAAGAGAACCAACAATTGTATTAATCTGTAAACATAGAATCCAAAAACAATACAGTCATCTCCTTATGTTGCCTTCCTCAATCTGCAGACATCTAGTGCGTAACCTCTATGCATACGCACTTTACAAATCACTTTCTCATCAATCAAGCATCAACCTATCCTTCCATGTTGCGGACTAGATGAAGACCAACTCATTCTCTAGAATCCTAACTAACTCCACATTCTAATTATGTCATACCTGCCAAATGTCACTCCAACAAGGAATCTCCAAACATAAAAAGTTCTCATCATTCTAGATACTCCCACAAATGATCCAAGTCATTGACCAAACACCTAGTATATAGAAGAATAGTAATTGTCTTTTGTGGTACTGCCAAGACCATTCCCATGGCTTACACTAGCAAAGACAACACTCTCATGAGTTGCAGTATTCTAAAGCACCTTCCAAAATATCTACCTATCCTCTACTATCAACGCATGAACACCAACAATGCCACACATACACCAACTATATCCAACAATGTACTCTATACAAAATGCAGTAAACATAACATGATCAAATCTCATGCAATTGCTAACATGGCTTCAATAAGGTATAAGACACCTCCAAACCAAACCACAATGTCTAACTCCCACTGCAATTTATCACACAAGCAAATAATACTTTTCTGTTGTCTGCAATCAAACCTCTGCATAATAGGAACACTTTGCAAGTGAATAGCACACCAAAGACCCATAAATTATCCCACTTGATATTTACTGCAAGAGAGTTGCAAATTAAACTGAGAAGAAACTAGGTACAAGAAAGGGATAAACTCATTGCACCCCCAAACAAATCAGATATACAAACTTTGTTCTTCTGATACATTTGTGAAAACAAAATCTGAAAGACAAACAAATAGTACTCCTAGCTTTCTTATCTAGTTTAAACTAGTCCTCATCTGACATACCAAAAGGTTTTGTTTACAAAGATATCACAGTCTGTCAATCTCTCTCCACCAAGAGATGTTCAACTTCGATGATTCTAAATTCTAACCATTGGATCTCTCAATATCAGATCTCAATGTGCTAGCCATGAATCCAACAACATGAACCTTGAATTCTCACATAATCACCAAAAGCTCGTGCTGCAACCAAAAACACACAATCACTAGAAAAGGTGTCCCCTTCTTATCTAACAAAGCCCCAACCTCTAGCACAATCCCTCAAACATTTGGTTCTAACACTAAAAGACATACAACTCTGATGCCAAATATGGGAAATATCAGTAAGTCGATTGCCCTAGAACTTTAGATTATGTGATCCAATTACACTTTTGTGCGATGTTGCCAATTCATCTAGCAAACCAATATGAAGGAACATGAAATTCATACACAATCCACGAAGCACATAAGACAGAAGGTTTAACTTGGGAAACCCTTTTTAGAAAAAACCAAACAACAAAAGAGACACAAAAATTGTATTAATCTGTAAACACATAACCCAAATACAGTATAGTCATCCCCTTATGTCACCTTCCTCAATCTGCAAACATCCAGTGTACAGCCTCTATGCATATACACTTCACAAATCACGTTATCATCAATCAAGCATCACGCAAGCATCAACCTATTCCTTCCCTGTCACAAACTAGATTTAGACAGAGTTGTTTCCTGAAATCTCAAGTGACTCCACATTCTAACTGCCTGTGGAATGTCAACCATCATGAACTGAGACCGTACTGTGACATTATAGCTACCACATGTCACTCCCACAAGGAATCTCCCAAAGGACAAAATACTCATCACTCTGGATACTCTCACAAATGGTTCATGTCATGAATTGTTGGCCAAACATCCACTATATGTACCTTCTGCAGCACCGCCAAGTCCATTCTCATTTCTTGTGGTAGCAAAGACTACACTCTCATGAGCTATGGTATTTCAAAGCACCTTCCAAAACATCTACCTATCCCTTGTTGTTCCAAATGCACTCTAGCAATGTTGCATGTACTTCAGCAATGTACTCTGTACAAGATGCAGTAACCATAACATGGCCAAACCTCATGTTATTGCTACCATGGCTTCAATAAGGTATGAGATACCTCCATACCAAACCACAAAATCTAACTCGCACCACATTTTACCACACAGGGAAATAACATCATTCTATTGTCTGCGATCAAACCTCTGCATAACAGGAACTCTATGCAGGTAAATAGGACATCAAAGTCCCAACACCTCTCAAGAGGTGATTTAGCATTTCCTTACCATTTGAAAAACCTATTGAGAAATGTATTTAACTATGCAAAAGTTGGAGAGAATGTACAATTGAGATTCTTTCTTAACACATAGGAAATTTGTAACCAAATGCACACCCTAGGCTAAATTTACATTTTATAACAGAAATTCAAGCTCTTGATTGTTGTGTGTATTAAAAAGAAAAATGCAGTTTTTGCTCTCAATTTATTTCTTCCATCTTGTAATTTGCATTGTTGAACTTGATAGTGCTGAGTGCCTTCTATGTTGATGCATTTTATATTTGCTATATCTTGTAGGAACGATGATGTCACGACTGGAATTCAAAACTTATGTTTTTGTACACAATGGTCTGAATGCTTGTCCTTTACCACTCTGTAGGGTTGTGAAAATAAGAACTTTTGTGCTTTAAATTGATTTTTGTTTCTAATATCATCAATTCCTGCTGTAGGAAAAAGGGAATGAGTATATTAAGATGGGAAGAAGCATAATGCTGATGCAACTGATTGCTACTATAGGGCAACCAATCAGAAGATATCAATCAATATTGAGTATAGAATTGTTTTTGCAGACAGGGCCCATGCCAATCTTCTTCTTGGAAACTAAAGGCATGCATTGATGGATGTTGAAAATGCAATGAAGATAATCCAAAAAATGTTGAGGTTGCCAGGAATTATTAGTGCTTATATGTTTATGAATTTAGTTAGATCCTATGAGTGCAATTTCTTCATATTTTAAGCAAGGAAAGATACTAATGCTAGTACATACTAAATATGGTTTAGGATTCAGGTGTACGGGACATAATTTTGATTTTGTTTTCTTTCTTCTTATTCAATTATTTTAAGCACATTATTTTGGTTTTTTCTATTTCTTCTTTTGATTTAGATATTGTTGAGAGAATTAATTTTTTCTAGGAATTTTTTTGTCTATACTCTATTCACCTTAATATATAGATTTTGAATACTTTCAAACTTTTCCTTTAATATAATTGTTGCAGAATGAAAAAACTATTCTAATGCGCTGATCTGTGATGGTTATATTTACATCCTAGACTCTTATCTGTTTACTTCTGTAACTGTTGAACTACGCCTATTATTGAGGGGCAAAATCTGCTCATGCTTTAGAGTTATTGGCAGAAGCAGGGAGGTTTTGCAGAACTGACCTTGAACATTTTATGTCCAATGATGAACTCAAAAAGTTAAGAGGCACAAGTTAATGTGAAGGAAGGTAGAAACCGACAATCTTAAGCTTCAAGCATCAGAAGCATTATATACAGCATAGGTTGGTAAAGTACAGATTGAAAAGATGTTACACTTTATCTTTAATTAAATTGGTGTAAAGTTATCTAATCTGGGATCTTCCAGGATATCTTTTCTGGGATTTCACGGGCTCTTGCTTCTGCATTAGACAGTGTAAGTTTGAAGCTGGGAGAGGTCTGTTGGACTAATCACTAGCATCTCCATTCGGATTCAGGACATGGACTAACCACCTCTTGTGGATCTGTTTATCCCTGGCAATTGTATTGGGCATTAACAAGTCAATCTTTTGGCGCAACGGCAAATGTGTTCCAACAAATGGTATCAAAGCTGTGGTCGCAAATTCGAATCCCCTCAGGTGCTGCTGAGGGGGGTATTGTTGGACTAATCGCCAGTGTCTCCCTTCGGATTCGGGACATGGACTAACCACCTCCCGTGGATCTGTTTGTATCGGGCATTAACAGATCGATCTTTTGGCACAACAGCAAACGTGTTCCAACAAGGTCATGTATAAGGAGCTTATTGGAGTAAGGAAGCCTAGGTTGGATGAAAGTGATATACTTCACTCGCCAGTCTCTTCCTTCATGGGGAGGTTATTTCTAGTGACTTTATTGATGACTTCTGTGAGATTGACATATTCACATTACATCTTGATATGATATCCTTGCAAAATCATTTTTCTCAGCCTACACATTTACTTTGTGCTATTCACGTTGCCCACAAACATGTAAATAGTTACATGTTGCCTTGTCCTTAGATAACACGCTGTTTTGGAAAAGATGCACCTCAGCTGCCTTGGGATGAATCCGTGCATACAGTCATGAAGCAAAAGAACTCTTACCATCATGTACATTTTTACAAATGAATCCAATCTTTTTTTTTCTAAGTTTGAAGGAAAAAAAGATAAATGTGTAAGCTCCAAGAGAAGAAATTGTGGCAAAAGTGAGACACTTTCATAAATTTTATGTTTGGACTAAATGGAAACAAATTACCGTATAACTAAGACTGATTCAAGGGTACCTTCAATATTTCCTCTCATGGTTTAAACATTAGGTCATATTCAGAATAATCTTGCAATCTGATCAGTAGCCACCTTCTATAGAAAATGAAATAATAATAATCTTTATGGCTATGTTTGTACGTTACCTTTTGCGCTTGTTAATTTCCTCTCTTGTTGAAGATTGTTACTTTGTCCTCAGTTGCATTCACTTGGTAATGTCAATTAGACATCAGTCAAATGCAGGGAGGGCCTTACCTAAAAGAAAAGTTCTTGAGTACTTTTTGAAGGATACTGCTGGTATCATAGCCAACAATTTTGAGGAAGAAACAGATGATGGAAACATAGATGATGATTTTGTTACTCTGAAGGTACGATATACTGACTTAACAACCATGTTGCAGATATATATATATATATGCAACATGGTTGAGTTATGTTGCAGCTATATATTTATATATATATATTGTGTTATGTGGCAGCTATATATATATATATATTGAGTTATTTTGCAGCTATATATATATATATATATATATATATAGCTGCAACATAACTCAACCATGTTGCATATATATATATATATAACATGGTTGTTAACTCAGTATATCGTACCTTATATGTAAGTGTAAGCTTGCATACAGTTCATAGCCTTGACGAATTTGATTTGTTAATGATTAATAAAGATGGGCATTGTGATATATTCTTACCAATAAAATCAAGGTTATAATGGAACTATATATGCAATCATAATTTTATTTTTTGCATTAGACTAATTATATAAATCTTCCAACAGGAATAGCTCAAAAGAGCATCTGCCTGAAAGGATAGATTATTTTGCTTGGATTCCTAGCTAAGATCAGCTTGTTGGAAACTGGAAATTTTGGCATTGCTTGTTAGAATATGGTATCTTTCTGTATTGTTGATTAATAAGGTCAATTGGCCTTGCTGTCCAAAATACACAATTTGGTATGTTTAAAACTTTAAACTAAATAATACATAGATCATAGATGTATTAGCAGAGTCATTTATATCTTGAAGAATAAATTGTCTTGAGGATTAGGAAGGACAAAAGCAAAGAAATCGGTATTGATATGATTTCGTTTTTTCTGGAAGTTTAAAATGATAGACATAAGGGTTGGTAGAGCGGTGCATGTGTGAAGACATTTTTAATTAAGAAAAAAGGTTAAAAATAAAAAATGATGCCGATATTGTAAAATGGCCCTAGAACAATAGGTTAAAAGCTATTACAATATCATGAACAAAGACTCCAAGTTGTATATCATTATGAAATTTCAATGTAGTCAGGTTGGATTCCTCCATCTTCATTTCCTGCATATCTGGAATATCAATATGTATTAATTTGTATGACTTTGATTTAGAAACAGCAACAGGAAACTCCTTATTTCCCTCTGAATGGTTAGAAACTTCTTAAGCAGGATAGCCATTCCACGCAGTGAAGGCAGAAGGTCATCCCATCCAACCTAGAAAATTGAATTCTCCCAGGTGAATATTGGCAAGAGTTCTCTCTCAAGAAAGTAGGAAATGGTAGGGGAGAGGACCAGGTAGTTGAGCACTCTAACTTCGCATTTCTCAAAATCCTACGTGGAAATTTCAAATCACTCCCAATTTTTTACAGCAGCTTACTTGCCAAGTCCCCTGCTTATAACTAAGGTTTCAGGGTCACATCATCAAATATGATGCCACATCAACATGTTTTTTGTCGAGGTGTCCAAAAAGGGCCAAAAAAAATTGAGACTGATAGTTGTGCACTAAGTCATGTTTTATTGGTACACTGATGTGGCATCACATGATTTGTTGCGTTTTGGATCTAAGGAATACATTTCATTCAATTATGGGTAGTCATCATCAACTCTAACAACTTTAAAGTCACAAGTTACAACTATTGGGTCCAATATTGTTAAAAATATTGGGCATTAAATCAGCAAATGCTATAAAAACTATTGGAACATGCTCAGGTACTGGGTCCTTTCCCCTATTGGATAATACATTGCACCATCTGATTTTACAAAGCGACCAAGAGTTCCTACCTAGACCAGAATAGGTGTCAACATTTACTTGGAGAAGCAATTACTAGATTGACTAGTTTCACTTATATATCTTGCAATATTTTTATTTTATGAAGTTTATATACATATGAAAAAAATTCTATTGTGTAGCTTCTCGGGAACCCATGTATCCTATTTTTCTGATACTATCTTAGTAACTTTTGCGTATGCATAAAACTATATTAAAAAGCCGTAAGTTTATTGACAAAACCCTAAATTGTTATTTCTTCTCACAACCTCGAAATCCCTTGAATTGAACCAGTTTCCTATTTCTAGTAACAAGTTCGGAATTATAAATAACACACCATTTGTCTATTTCAGAACAAAATTAGTACACCATTGCTGAAAAACCTAAAAGCATGCAGAATTCCAAAAAAAAAAGATAAAAAAATTTACCTTTTGTAATAATAGTGCCTCGTTTGGACATGTTGGAAACACCATGAGCCCAATGCCTACCATTGATAATCCATAGCAACCCAATGCTACAATAAAATACACTGGCAACTGGAAAAAGAGAAGAAGAAGAAGAAAAAACCAAATTCATGTAGTTAGAAATAATGCAAATCAACATTTGTTTAAGTCTCCTTACGCCGGTATTATAGCAATTGTAGTTAAGATGCAAAAGAGATAAATAAGAAAAGAGCTTACCAATAAAGCATTTTCTGGCGCAATTATAGATGAGCGCAGCAGAGCGATCCAGATAGATAGAAGAGCTACTAAAAATCCTATGATTTTGAGAATATGCCTCATTTCTATGTACTTTTAATTACTTAATAGGATTTCAATTTTGTTTCGCCTGGAAATATCTCAAATCTTTTTACATTGAAAGCGAAAAAAAGAAATAGAGCTCAAACGATGGTTCAACCTCTGATCCACAGCCTGCTACGACTGAAAGCAATTTGGTGTTCTGCCCCCTGAAAGTCTATTCGTATGAAATATAGCGTCCCCGTGTTGTGTAGTTCCAAATACATTCGCCGGGTCCCTCCTAACATCTGCTTTAGGGTGAGGGAGCTTGGAGATCTATTTTGAAGGAGTAAGCCGTCCAATGAAAAATTCATTTTTTTATTATTTTATATTTATTTAAGTTGTTGAATTGAATATGTAAAGTAATAAAAATTTGTTGTTGAATTGAATATGTAAAATAATAAAAATTTGTGAGACCATCAGTTTTTATAAACATAGGAGCTTAAATTTTTAAGCTTAAACTGTGATACAAAATTCATGTGACCATCCACTTTAAAATAATCCTAAAAAATCTTAGCAACACCTACTGAAATTTTTTAGGAAGCCCCCTTCCATGAGACCCCGCCCTTAGGTAAGTTTATCGGATACCTAAGAAACATGATCTTTCATAAAAATACAGCAATAGGCGTAAAAGCATGATTGGTCCCACCAAATCCGATGTCCATGTTCTAGTTTTTTGTGCTAAATAAAAGAGTGAGCACAGACCACTACTTCCTATAATGTTTGTTTTCTTTTTAATTTATTGAGCCTTCTATCAAAAATAAATAAAATTTCAAGAAAGGCTTGTAAATTGATTGGTTAAGTTTGAACAATTAGTGAGGATGATAGTATGTTTCTTGATTATACCATTTATCAATGGTTAAGTTCAATTAGTGAGGATGATAATATGTTCCTTGATTATACCATTTATCAAGGTTTAAATTCTTTGAAGGTGTGATTAGGCTAAGTTTGACCCTTGGATGATTTTGATGGACTCCATCCCCCATTGTGGTAATTTAGCCAATAGACTTGTGGTTTAGATGTATTTCCTCATAATTCTACAATGTACTATATAAAGGTAGGGGTGCTAATATCTATGTAATCTAATTGCTTCCATCAAAAATAATTATTTTTACTACAAGATAAGGCTAATAATTGTAATGGTGAAATTTACAAATCTATATCATTTCTTATTCTTTTTTTAAATTTCGGGGAATGTCTTAATATATACATATTGGCAAATAATACAATCATGTGCGAAGTTCGACTCATTCTTCTAGCTCCTAGCCTCAACTATCTCCATATGCATGCATTCCCATATATTTTCCACATCACAAATTCCAATGAATCATGATGACATATATGACTTCACACATAACTAAATATGTATTCTTATGTAACATAGTCTCTGGAGTTCATACCTAAATCTCTCAACCATCTCCATCTTTAATCCCATCTTGAATTCTTTCACTATTTATATCCACAATCACACCAACCATTTCCATATTACATCCTTCCATCATTTCATCCACCATTCCCTTCATCTTTGTAGCTAGAATGGGATTTTCCCTATGTTTCATCACTTACTCGTCAAATAAAGCATTGGTCACTCCCATTAATAGCAAAAAAATCTAGCAATCCATATCAAAAAAATCCAACTTGAAAAGTCTCGAATTGAAATCCCTACCCCAAATCCTAGATACTCAAGTTCTCAAGATTGTAATACCCAATCCAAATCCAAATCCCCATCCCAAATCCTAGATACTCAAGTTCTCAAGATTGTAATCCCCAATTTGAATCCAAAATACAATGTCTAAAAAATTAAACCCAACAATTTAAACCTCCAATTTTTGGTGCTAAATAAAAGATTGAGCACAGACCACTACTTCCTATAATGTATGTTTTCTTCTTAATTTATTGTGTCTTTTATTATAAATAAATAAAATTTAAGGAAAGGCTTGTAGATTGATTGGTTAAGTTTGAACAATTAGTGAGAATGATAGTATGCTTCTTGATTATACCATTTATCAAATGGTTAAGTTCAATTAGTGAAGATGATAATATGTTCATTGATTACACATCTATCAGGGTTTAAATTCTTTGAAAGTGTGATTAGGCTAAGTTTGACCCTTGGATGATTTTGATGGACTTCATCCCCCACTTGCAGTAATTTAGCCAAAAGACTTATGGTTTAGATATATTTCCTCATAATTCTACAATATACTATGTAAAGGTAGGGGTGCTAATATCTATGTAATCTAATTGTTTCCATCAAAAATAATTATTTTTACTACAAGATAAGACTAATAATTGTAATGGTGAAATTTCCAAATCCATATCATTTCTTATTCTTTTGTGTCAATTTTGGGAAAATGTCTTAATATACATATTGGCAAATAATACAATCATGTGCGATGCTGGACTCATTCTCCTAGCTCCTAGCCTCAATTATCTCCATATGCATGCCTTCTCATATATTTCCACATCTACACAAATTTCAATGCATCATGATGACATATATGACTTCACACATTACTAAATATTTATTCTTGTGTGACATAGTCCCTAGAGTTCATATCCTAAATCTTTCAACCGTCTCCATCTTGAATTCTTCCACCATTTATATCCACGGTCACATCAACCATTTCCATCTTACATCCTCCCATCATTTCATCCACCATTCCCTCCATCTATGTAGCTGGAATGGGATTTTCCCTAGGTTTCCTCACTTACTCGTCAATTAAAGCATCGATCACTCCCATTAATAGCAAAAAAATCCAACAACCCATATAAAAAAATCCAACTTGAAAAATCTCAAATTGAAATCCCTACCCCAAATCCTAGATACTCAAGTTCTCAAGATTATAATACCCAATCCAAATCCAAATCCCCATCCCAAATCTTAGATACTCAAGTTCTCAGGATTGTAATCCCAAATCCAAATCCAAAATACACTGTCCAAAAAATTCAACCCAACAATTTAAACCTCCAAAATCCAAACCCATCCAAACATCCAAATATAATTCAAAGCAATTCAACCAATTCAAATCCAAAACCTATTGAACATAGCTATCATAGCAAAGAAGGAAAATATGACCATAAGTAATAGATAAGCATCATGCACCCACCATACACAATAATTAAAGAGAGATTAAACACCCATAGGTTTTGGCCATAGTCTTGTTGAAATCTTTATTTAGTTTTGAAAACATTGTTACATCATTTTTTTATTTTTATTTTTTTTATAATTTTTTTTGTTACATTGTTACATTGTTACATTGTTACATCATATTCCTAATATATTGTTCCCCAACCAACAATAGCTTTTTAAGGGTATATCATTCTCAATATGACCCACACACATATATTATTGCTTGGGAGTATAATAAAGCTATCATTATCATCATCCAAAAAAAATTTTACCTTGATAAGGGGCAAAATATTGTTTATCTTTTTTCTTTTTTTTTGTCCATTTGTTTTCTTCTTTTGTTTATTTTTGTGTTTGTCTATATGACATATCATTAGCATTATGGTTTCCCAAATCATGGTGCCTCCTATTATATATTTGAGTGTGCCCTTACAACTTATGGCAACATTGTCATCATGGTTTTTTCATATCATGGTGCATCGTGTCTTATGCTAAATCAAACACCAAGTCAAACTTCAAATAGTTAAAATTTAGTGCAAGATTCATAACATGTACCACAAACAAATAAGTTTTTATCATATCTAAAAGATTTGTCATATTCATTCATCATTAATATTCATATTTACCATCTAATTGACATGCATATTCATGTCCATTTCTAACCCTTGTTTTCATCATTCAAATTTTCCCTCATCATTCATCTTATCCATTTGTCTTTCAACTAACTAATTCTATTTTTCCTTTCAAGATGCCACCCATGTTCTTCAAATCTACCTGCTCTCTCGAGGGAGCATCCCTAATCCAATCCTACTACTTGAGGCATCTTCTCTTACTTTATTTCAAACACCATTGCTTTTTATAGTTTTAATGTCATTTCAAAGAGGAGTAAAATCTAGACACCTAAAATTCACCACCTTCTAACACCACGTCTACCATTTCTACCCAACATCATTTCTAACACCATGTTGACACCACCATGCCAATTTACTAATTCCAACACTACTACCATGCTAATATCATCCTAATCAAAATAATTCCATTCTAATAACCCTTTTTCATTTACTAGTTAGAGCACATCACCATGTTAATAATTATAATTATATTATTTAATTAATTAGGCTGATTTTTCTGTGTCCAAAATAAATAAAAAATAATTCGCTTTCTTCAATTATTCAAAATAAATAAATAAATAAACAATTTTCTCCATTTATCCAAAACAAAAATTATTCACATGCTCATCCACGATCATTAAATAAATAAAAAATAACTATTAAATAAGATTCAATCATCTTGTAGGTCTCCACCATCCATCCAAAAATAAATCTTAACCATTCATAAAAATTCATCCATTATTTTATAAATTATCTCAATCGTCCATAATTTGCAATTGATCTTGACCATTCATCTTTTATCTTGACCTTTAGAAAGGTAAAAAAACATTTAATAAAGATACCCTATTCCATCTCAACCATCCAATCAACATCAAATCTAGATTGTTCACATCCTCAATCAAAAATATATAAATCTACCCCTAACCCTCCATCAAGTCCTCCTCTTGAGCTTGATAGGTATGTGCTACCAAAATCTTGCACAAAGCTTGAGTAACTAAAAATGGATCACATCTTGAGCACATCTACTTCAACAAAAAGTCTTTAATTTTGATAAGATTTATCAAATATTTATTTTATGTAATTTTTTTATGCTAAATTTGGAGGAGGAATCATAGCTTGCTTCAGTTTCCTTTTATTTTGTTCCAAGACATGTATACAATAGGCATATGTTTTCCCAACAATGGCTAATTGGAATTTGTTTAACTTGGTTTGGTATGTTTATATGTATTTCCTTGTCTTACTCATTCAAGTCGTGAAATGAGTATATGTCAAAATCTATGAACCAAAATCCAAATTGGTATCAGTTTTAAATCCTTGTGGCAATTAAACTTGTAAAGTGTGTGCTTAATTGTGTGTGATTAGTTAGCTCTTTTGCTACTTGCATTTATTTATTTTTTGAAATGCCTAGGTTAAAAAATTGGAATATCCTTTATGATTAAGTCAAGAGAGTCTATTAATATTCCTTGGTAATAGTTTTTGTGCATTTGCTTCATTACATGTTGAAAAGAGGTTAATATATATTTAAATATAATCAAAATATGTTATGCATCATCTATGTAATTGTCTTTTTGGAAATAATTTAAGTGGAAATATTGAAATGAAATACCTAAAACGAAGTATCTACTTGTGCAAAATAGCTTGTTTAAAATATATCGCTTGAATGTGAATGGGAGGGAAAAGGATTAAAGGTTTTATGGATTTAAGAAAAAAGGAAAAGTAAATGGAAATTATACACTTGTCCACTGTGTGGATTTGGCTCTCTCTTTGTTTTCCTTCATGTATGTGTGGGTTCTTTCTCAAAGAAAGATTGTTTGAGGATTTTTCTTTGAAGCATTATTTATGGAATTGGAAAGCTTGCTTAGATATTGGAGTGGATATGCAAAAAGGAATTGTTTGGTGTTGTGTACAAGAATATTAATATCTTCATATTAGAGTTTATTAAAAAAGGCATTTTTCTCCATGAGTTGTATGTAATCAATTTTTTTGCCTTCTTATTTATTCATGCCCACACTAGGTGGTTGCATATGACATTCTTCTATATTATTTGTTTGATGAAAATATAGTTGGTTTGTAGATATTTCCATTTCATTTGTGTAGAAGTTGATAATCCAACCTCACAGATCCCAATGAACACCTACAAGCAAATAACCTGTCACCAAAGGAGATCAAGAGACATAGAAATGGTGCTCTGCAAACATGAAGCAAAAGATGCATTACCCGAGAAGTGAATAATTACAAAGAGATCAATCCTTAAGAAAGGAGATCAAAACCTAAAGTGAAAAACCTAGGATGAAGATTAAATTAGCATATGACAAGTGTCAAGACCATAATGAACGAGACAACATGACTAATTTAATAATGCAAAATAAAGATTCCTAAGTTTAGCTTAAGTGAAATAAAGTAAAGGTGACTTAATTAATTAATCAAGTAAACAACCTATTACTCTAAAAATTTGTTTCACTTGTTTCATTTTTGTTTTTGTTGGCAGTTTTTGTCATTGATGTCAACACTAATTGTTGGTTGTCATTGATGTCAACACTTGAGAAGTAAGTTGTTAGTCCTTTCTATTGGTTATCATTATATTTATTTTGGGATATCATTGGTGATGAACTTCATGGTTGGATGGCATGCCTTATCAAAGAATAATTGTTGAAGTTCATGATTGGATGTCATGCCTTATCAAAGAAGAGTTGTTAAATTTCATATAATGCATTGTTACTATTAGCAGAGTTGATTTCATAATGATATATTCAAATGAGGATTAGAAGCATGACTGATTATGGAGAGATGTTTTTCAAGGTCTACAATATGTCTTATGCTCTCTCTTGATGTTCCTGATGAAGTATGTGTTTCTAAAAGGAATTTATAGCCTCCACAAGTTACTTAAGTGT
Organism: Sequoiadendron giganteum; assembly: GCA_007115665.2. NCBI lineage: Eukaryota > Viridiplantae > Streptophyta > Pinopsida > Cupressales > Cupressaceae > Sequoiadendron > Sequoiadendron giganteum. The sequence goes on from CM021103.1 coordinate 55,259,806, forward strand.
TTCTAGTTCAGGAAGATGTAGTGAAGTCTATCCGAGAGAATACTCTGTATTCCTCCATTGTTGATGCCTTGGACTTGTGGTTTAATATTCAATGTCATTGTTACATGGATATTGCACTCCTATCTTTTCAGGTCACCTATATTTCCAACATATAACAAATCCCTTTGATTAGCTCCCTTTTTTGCTCTGTTTTTTGCTTCCACCCACTATTTTAATGTATTTTTTTCCATTTTTTTGAAAAAATCATTGCTATTTATCAGGATGGCTCTATTTTTGGCATTTATTGCGTTGATCAAGACAAGTAGGCACTAATTTAGGCACAAATTAGTGTCACCTTTAACATTGGGTTTAGCATTGAATATAGCATTGAGTATTGCATTGAGTTCAGCTCTAAGTTTGACGCCTTCTTTAGAGTCTAATTTAGCGCATAATTATTCTAATCTAACAAGGATTGAGGGTTAAGGGATTAGGGGCATTAGAACAAAAAATCCTTCCCCAATATTCACTTGCCTTCAATTGCTTGCCTACATTTCACTTGCATCAAAAGATCCCTCAACCCTCAACCTTAATCCCTCAACCCTCAACCTTAAACCTTAAACCCTAAACCCTCAACCCCTATACCCTCTACCCTATACATTGGACCCTCAACCCTAATCCTTCAACCATATACCTTCAAACATATACCCTAAACGCTATACCCTCAACCCTTAACCATCAACCTTAAACCCTTAAACCTTCTACCCTAGTCTACCCTCAACCCAATACCCTAAACCATCAACCATACCTTATAGGTCCTCAACTCTATACCCTCAATTCTCAACCCTCTACCCTATACATTGGATCTTCAACCCTCATATATCTTTGTCCCTCCCTCCTTTTCTCTCCTCTCTATCTCACTTCTCCCTTGACCATCTCTTGCTCCATCCATCCCTCTCTCTCTCTACCCTAATCCCTCAACCCTAAACCATCAACCCTTAAACCCTTAAACACTCAACCCTAAACCCTCGGCCCTTAAACACTAAACCCTTAAAGTAGCCTCTACCCTCTACCCTCAACCCAATACCCTCTACAATTCTCAACCCTCAACCCTTAAACCCTTAAACCCATTAAGTAAACTCTCTACCCTAATCCCTAAACCCTAGTTAAACCCTAATCCCTCAACCCTTGTACACTCTACCCTATACATTGGACCCTTAACCCTAATTCCTCAACCCTTAAACCCAAGTAAACTCTCTACCCTAATCCCTCGACCATCAACCCTCAACCCTAGTTAAACCCTAATCCCTTAACCCCTATACCCTCTACCCTATACATTGGACCCTCAACCATATACCCTCAACCCTTAATCCCTCAACCCTAGTCAACCCTTAAACCCTAAACCCTTACATCCTCTACCCTTTGCCCTATGCATTAAACCACCCTTAATTCTCAACCCTTAATCCTTCAACCCTCAATTGACCTTAATCTGCACAAATTAAAGTACTGCAGTAAAGGCAAAATTTTCTTTGTTTATGATTATCTAGAGGAATAAATAGGTATGCACCTAGGGAATGTTGGTGATATTATATGGATCGTGTCACACAAATTGTTGCATTTCATGTTAAATACAATGAAAATATTAGGTTGAAGGATTAGGGTACTGTAGGTTTGAGGGTATATGGTTGAAGGATTAGGTTGACGTTCCAATGTATAGGGTAGAGGGTATAGAGTTTGAGGGTTTAGGGTTTAAGGGTTGAGGGATTAAGGGTTGAGGATTGAGAATTGAGGGTTGAGGGTTTAATGTATAGGGTAGAGGCTTTAAGGGTAGAGGGTTTAAGGTTGACTAGGGTAGTTAGTGTTAAAACCATTTTAATAATATTGTTATGATCTAGCAAGGATTAGGGGTGTTAGAACAAAAAATCCTTCCCCAATATTCATTGGCCTTCACTTGCTTGCCTACATTTCACTTACATCAAAAGATCCCTCAACCCTCAACCCTAATCCCTCAACTCTCAACCCTCAACCTCAAACCCTAAACCCTCAACCCCTATACCCTCTACCCTATACATTGGACCCTCAACCGGCCTAATCCTTCAACCTGCATATACCCTCAAACCTATACCCTAAACGCTCTACCCTCAACCCTTAACCATCAACCCTAAACCCTTAAACCTTCTACCCTCTACCCTCTACCCTCAACCTGGCCTAGTATACCCTCAACCCTGTACCTTCAACCCTCAACCCTAAATCATCAACCCTATACAATCTTCAACCCTAATCAATTGCCTATTAGTAAGTGCATCCACCAAGATGTTAGCTTCCCTATAGAAATTGATCATAATTTCAAAGGAAGAAAAATTACGAAGAGGGGATTAGGGTAGAAGGGTTCGAGGGTTGAGGGTATAGGGTATAAGGTTGAGGGACTAGGGTAGAGAGGGAAGGATGGATTAAGGGTTGAGGGTTGAGAATTGAGGGTTGAGGGCGGTTTATTGTATAGGGTAGAGGCTAGAGCTAGTAGAGGGTGTAAGGGTTTGGGGTTTAAGGTTGAGGGTAGAAGGTAGAGCTAGTAGAGGGTGTAAGGGTTTGGGGTTTAAGGTTGAGGGTAGAGGGTTGAGGGTATATGGTTCAAGGATTAGGGTTGAGGGTCCAATGTATAGGTTAGAGGGTATAGGGGTTGAGGTTGGATTAGGGTTTAAGGGTACTTAAGGGTAGAGGGTAGAGGGTAGAGGGTTTAAGGGTTGAGGGATTAGGGTCGAGGGTCACTACAGCAAATCCTTGTGATTAGCTCCCTTTTTTGCTTCCACCCATTGTTTTAATGTATTTTTCTCCAATTTTTTGAAAAATTTGATGCTATTTATCAGGATGGCACTATATATTTTTATCACTATCAACAATAAAAATAATATTAAGTTTGTAGTTAGTGTTGAAACCATTTTAAAATTTTATTATCACTCCTAACAAGTAATATTAAGCCTTATTATTCAAACCACTCAAATAATTTAAACCATTTAAGCCTTGAATACATGCAATACATATATAGATCTCAATAAGGCCATGAAGGTATACATAATGCCTTGATAATGTCATATAGTGTTATAAGGTCTTCAATGTCATATATGCATTTGATGAATGTCTAAATAAATTCATATAGGAATAGAATTGTACATATTGGTAAAAGATAAATACATACATATAAATCCATTTAGGTATATACAATGATATACATTAGAATAAAAATCTACATCTACATTTCATGAAGGCATACAATAAATGTGAAAATATATGTAATTATGGAGTGTCATTAAATGATCAAGGACTCTTGTGGGCGGAAGGGCAGGTTTCTCTCCATATTAGAGGGTGGAGAGATCATGACTGTCGTCAAGGGTTGGTGTCTAGCGGCCAACTTGGACTACTCGGCTAAGTCAGCAGCCCGATGGTTAGATGGAAATTGAAGAAATCATATTTTGGTGGCACTGGAAATCATGTCATATCGCTCAACGAACTGGGCACATTATGGTCGTAACCCCAATTGGCATCAGACATAGGTGAGCTAATGGTCCGTGGGACAGATGGATGGCAGACAATCAATCCAATCAGGCACGATGGTTAATGTACAACATAATAAACTCTCAGCAACTGGCTCTTTATTAATACAAGCTGGTCAAGTTTATTTTCACCCATCTTCATCTAAGTTTGTCTTCGACTTGCTCTGCAAAATAGCTATGGCGAAAGGTTCTAAATTCATCGTGGAGGTTTCAATGGATGATGTGGTTAGTGTTGGACTCGACACTCCAATGCAGTTAGATTGCAAGGTGCGACAAATGACCTTCAAGCACATTAGCGATCAACGGTTGAAGCGAGTTATGCTAAGGACCGATCATCATGTGGTGGTGGCAGTGAAAATGGTGTTGGGGAAATATTTTATGTAGAACTAGGAGTTCTTCAGGGTTAACACCCACATTGCCTCCCATTTTCTCGCATCTCTCTTGGACGTGAGAACGCCAAAGGTGGAGGCAAAGACCATCATTTGCAAATTGTTCAAGAACAGGATTCTGGGTGGTTTGGACGAGGTGCTCAAATCGACATTGTTGGGGCAGGGCACACCGTGGGCTCACAATTTTCCTTTGGTGAAGGTGGCGAGAGGATTCATCCACATCTATTCTTTTTTGTTGGAGATTAAGGGTTTGGCATTGTTTCGTAACCACCAATTGTGGCCTATGGGGTCAACTTCTTGCAGAATTTTCTTGGCCTAGTGACGATGGAAGGTTTAGACTGGATGGTGGAATTAAATCAATTCATAAAGTTGAATGGGTTTTAGCCTATTTACGTGGGTCGGGTATGGTGGTACGCGTGGTGGTCTATCGAGTGGTTTATAAGTATATGTCTGTAAATTATTTCAATGCTTCTAGTTCTTTTTTGGGGTTCTATTTTTTGTTGGTCGCGCTTGTGGTGGGAGTCGACTATTAGTCTTGGTGGCCAAATTTTGCAATTTTGTGGTAAGGGTTTGGGTTGCACTCTGATATGTTCTTCCTTGCTTTGCAGACGCGTTGTATTTTTTTTTGATAGCTAATACAATACTCCTCTTACGAATAAAAAAAAATGGTCAATGACTCTTTCTTTGTTAAGAATATGGAGAATCAATATCATAATTGGCAGCTCTCCTTTTCTAATTAATAGACTTCCTAGGCTCAATAATTTTTTTAGCTTCACCTATTAATGCAATTAAACCATATATACAATAGTATAGAAATCTTGAATAAAATGAAATAAGTAAATAATCACTTGCAATAAATTAATGATCCTCTACTTCTCTTCATTTACCTAGATGGGCTAGGTTCACAAAGTGGAGTTGCCTCCTCTTATGGAAAGAATGAAGAAACAAATCAAACTAAAAATAAATATCATTTATTTACACTAAGTGGTGCTAGATAAAATAAAAATTACATAATGTTATTTATATTACTAGCTCATACCAATGTGAGAGCCTTAGGAGATAAAATTTCCTTGGCAATTCCTATATCCTAGAAGAGTATGTGTTAATGTTATTAACTAAAAATAGGAACAACATTATTTGACCAAAATATTCATAACATTATTTACATACATAACGATTAAAATTAATAAAACTTATTCTTTAATGAAATTTGATAACTAAGTAAGTACCACTAATGTTTCATAATATTAAAGGTCCCATTGGAGCCAAAAATCTACCTTGGTTATTTTGCATACTTTAGTTTTCACCCATCTTCCCACACTCACCATATGTCCCATCTTCATTTCGTAATGGCTGACACTAATATAAACCACCAAATAATTCCCTTGGTCATAACACTAAAGTGAATTCCCTGTCTGAAGCATTCACATAGCAGCACATGGCATGTCACCAAGACAATGCTATATCAAAGAGAGTCTCACCATAGTCTCTTCAACACGAGCAGAAAAGGTTGATGTGAAATGTAGATGAGACTCCCGAATGTCTAAGAGACATATTCAAATGTCTTCTCGACAACCTAAAGAATGATATGTCTAAGAGTCTTGGACATGTTGAGGAGAAAATATAACATGTCTCACTAATAAATTATATGGAGCATTCAACATTCACGAATCAAAAAAACATCTCTTGGACATCGAGAGATTATCATAAAATAAATGATAGGTAAAACAACATGGACAAATGGCAATGTCAAAAATACATCAACATATCGAGGAGATAAGTAAGAGAGTCTCTTCGACATTCAAGGAGCAAAATATCGGTGAGACATAGAGACATTGGACAAGGTCTCATTGACATCCTAATAAGGATATGTCGAGGAGACACAAGAGTATTAAGCAGACAGTATCAAAAGTATCCCCGAAATCCTAGCACAAGTGTAAACACATGTTATCGATGAGACTAAGAGACATCAAAGAGAGGTGACCATGGGTCTCCTCAACATGACAGTCACATAGAGATCATCAACAAGTAACACTGTTGAAGGAAGAGATAAGGATATTTCGAAGAGACATAGGCTTGTCAATGAGAGATATCCACCAGTCTCATTGAAAAAAAGGGGGACCATAAGAATAAACTGAAATGTAAATATCGAAGAGACCCTGCAACATAGAAGAGAGAAATCTAACTATCTCTTAGATGCTTCTCAAAAGATGGTCAAGGATATATCGAAGAGATATATAGACGTTGTGATTAAAGTCTCTTCGATAAAATATGAACTAATTATCACCAGATTGATTTGAATGATGAAGTCATCAAAGAGACAACTGCTATTAATGTGCAAGTTGATAGGAACTATGGTGCAAGTGCCATTTATGAACCAGAGTTGGCTCGAGTGTGCTAAATTTTGATAGATACAACCTCTAAGGAATCAAAATTCACTATGAATTGTGGCTAAGTATCTAGAGGATGGAGTTGGACGAAGGCGAGTAACTCAAAAAAATTGGCATTCATTCAAGTAAGTACATCTTGGCTCAGCTAAATGTAATTTTTTGAAGATAGCTTGAAGTACAACACAATTAGGGTTAAAATGGATAAAACCCCAAGGAAAATAAGAGCAAAGAGGCAAAAAATAGAAAGCAGGCCACTTAATCAAGACTTTATAGATTAGCATCTTGGGTCTAGGTCAAAATCAAGGAGAAAAGCTCAATTAAACCCATCATGTGAGATCCTAGAGGACAAGCACAAGAAATTGGGAGATGTGTGGACTTCGCACAGGGGTTATGACTTGTTCATCTATCACTATAGGAAGAAGTACTGATATAGCCCAATTTCAAACCCATGGAATTTGAATCTAGGAAAACTTGTGATGCCAAATGTTTTTTGTGAACTTATAACTAATTAAAGCATCGGAAAAGAATTATAATCCAAAAATGAGGGCAATTCACTTACCCGATGGGTCACAATTTATGATTATAACACGAGATTATATTTGTATAGTTTTTCAATTGGAAACCTCCCTAAAGATGAAATTGCAGATGAGAGACTTGTTGGAAGAGTATCGCTCTATGGATACAAGCCATAAGAGGTGGAAGTTGGTGGAAGTTGTCTATGCACAGGCCCAAAGGTCCAGGGAATCAACCTAGGAGATTTTCTAGTGATGAAAGGCCCCCATTCTCTGTAGATTTGTTTGAAGAATACTATCAATACACATACTATTTAGCTGGCCAAGTACTGGGAGTTGATGCCCCTGCTAACATGACTATAGCTCCCATGGTTCTAGCTGCATACATTCAAATCCAAGATGTCAGGCCCTATGACTATGTAGAGTATCTTTCTGAGGCCATTAACAGGGCTCTTAATGCTATTAAGAACAACAATGAAGCTATCTGCTTCAAACACTATTCACTTCTTATGCATATGATACTGTATGAAGGTTAAGTGATGGGAATATGAGGAGAAGAATTGAGAATAAAAGATCTAGATAGTGATGGTAATTCTAGACCAATGCAAATGTGGACATCAGTCTGGGATAGTAGATTTGGGACATCCCACTACCTATTCTTTGAAGAACATTTTGTCAAACCCTTATACAAATTACTTGGCCACAAATATGACTATAATATATCCCCAGAAGTACAAAGGTTCCTCCGACCAAAGGAGAAGGGTCATGATGGAAAAATAAATCACAATTGGGGAGATTGGTATGTGTTTGCAAATTGTACTGTCATTAGAGTATATGGATTTGAGGCAACACCATATTTACTACCAAAAACTGTGCTAGACAGAGTTGCATACCTTGAGATCATAAGACAATTGTCTTTTTTTAGCATTCATGCATCTGAAAAGCTATGGAAGACAAACTTTTATGCCTTCCACTCTATGTTTTGGTGACTTCATCATTATTGTTGATTTAGGATATGATGCAGTTGGTAGAAAGATAGATTATTATGGCTTGCTAGTGGGAAACAAGAGAGAAAAAATTGACACTGAACATTTCATTTCTGAGGCCAAGATTTCTCAAAAACTAAAAGGATATGAGCATGAGTTCCATGTGGATGATGTTATCAAAAACTGTGAGGAAAGTCAAGTGATAATGAGAATGAATGCATAAAATAGAATTGTTATGGTTGAGGCTTGAAAAATGAATAATAACCCATCCTATATTGAAGCCTTTCATGAAATTCAAGATCCCATGGAAAAGATTGAACAACTAATTTTGCATGAGGAAGAAATAACAAAGGATGTACCTCTGGTAGCATTTGAAAAGAGAAGAGGTGTTGGTTCTAGGAGGAAAGTAGAAAATATAACACCACTGGACCATTTGTCACCACAACCGACCCCTGAGGTAAGCTTCTCAGTTGACACCCCAATCATGGTTGAAGATGATACTGAAGAGGAAGAAGAGGTCACATAGATGAACACTCTTGTTATTCCCCAATATGAAATACCACTAGAAAGGAGTGTGATTACCTTTGAAACTTCCAATGAGCTATCTGATGATGTGAGACATCGTACCAAACGGGAATTCATTACAAATGATGCATTTGTCCAAAATTCTAAATTTAAAGCTTTCATCTATGAGTATAAGGGAAAGGTGGTAAGGGAAAGGCTAAAAGACATTGAATCTGAAAAGGAAGCATATGCTTTGAAAGAGCTTCAACATGAAATTGATAGAGAGATGAAGAACATGACTGCTAAGAGAGGAAGAGAATTATTGCAAGAAGTTGGGATTATTCTCCTTCCAAGGTGGGATACCAGTTCAACAATTGTGTGTTGACAGCTTTCTAAAGAGAAAGAATAAAACCTTGCACTTGGCAAATGAAGCTAGTGATAAGATCTATATTGGATTAGGATATAATCTCGATAATACTACTTTACAGATATGGGCACTTTACCCTCCAGGAAAAAAACCTTCCCTTGTTGATCATGATCAAATTTATGGACATCTTTTGGTGCAAAGGGTAGGAGAGACATATCCCTTGGAATTTTTTGACTTGAATGTAAATATGGCCAAGTTCACCAAGGCTCAAATTCAGAAACTGATAAGGGATAACAAGGGATTGATAGAAGAAAATGAAAGGCTAAAGCAGGAGTTGATCAACTACAAAGATAGATTGCCTTCTTCCTTAGGGCTTTAATCTCCACTAATTGAGCATGAAAGAAAGATGCTAGAAGCAATGTCAAAAACTACCTACTAGAACACAAACATGAGAAAGTTTAGAAGGAACAAGAGGAGTTAAAAGGAAAGCTCAAGACCACCATCTTTGAAATGGCATCAAAGATAGTCTCCATGAGATTTGAAGATATGTATAAGCATGTTGAACAAGTCTATCATATTCATGACAAAACATATGCAACATTATTGGAAAACACTAGATTGAGTGACAAAATGAAGGAAGTGGAGTCTCGCATCATAGCAAAGAAGGAAGATAACACTATTGTGCTACGAGAATATCAACAACTTATGAAAGCCCATAAATATTTCCATAGTATCTTGACACAAGATTTAAGTGACTTTAGTCAGCCGTTGAGTATGGCCTTGCCCAACTTCTTCGAGGAATGAAAATTGAAAGATCAGGATACATGGAAGGATGAGATAACCCACTATTTGGCAGTTGTTCTTGATGCAATCAATGATGAAGATGAGGTACTTAAGAAAACACATCAACAACTTGGAAGAATTTTTGAATTGGAGTATGCCATGAAAGATATTATACAAAATGAAGACACTCATGCCAAAAGTGGGTACATTAAGCATTTGTCGAATATTAACTCGTTCATTGCACAAGCCAAGTAAGAGTGGAGTAACAGGGATTGTATTTTGATATATTTGATACACGATCATGGTGCATAATCCTTGAATAGGTCTTAGGTGATCACGAGCGCTTGTTGGAGATTAAAAGAACTATAGTGCATCCACCAACAAACTCTCAATATTTTTATGTTTATGCTAATTATGTTTTAGTTAAGAAGTGATGTGACTTTTTGTAAACGGCCCTAAAGCTTGTTGCTTCCCATACAAATAGGGGAACTAGGGCCTAATTTTGAAATCATCATCATCATCAGATCATATTCCATTAGAGTAGGCATTAGTAATAAGATAGGTTGCATATTTCGCCCATCCATATCATATTAAAAGACTTTTGTTACAAATGCTTATATTTTGAAGTAATACAATGGAGTAGACTACTTATAATTTGTAATCCATTTTCAGTGTTCAATTACTGTGTCAATTTTCATTGCTTATCTATTACTTTGTTGTCTCCAAAGTGGTCTTTTCAAGTTATTTAAGTCTTCAAGATTTATCAGAACACATTTTTTGTTACTATGTGGATGCTTTGATTGGTTTCTGGTTGATGTGAATTAAAGATCCTTTCAAATAGTTTACTTTAATTGGTCCATGCCTAGGGTTAAAATCATTTTAAAGAGGTTATTTTATGACCATGTATATTTTTTTCGACATACTTCATCATAAAATTATTAGCCCCATTATCACATATAGACCCACGAGAATGGTGAATGTGTCATGAATCCATAATGGAATTCCTAATTCAATGATTATTTTATGATGCAATTATGACATGTGGAATTAATATGCCATTTTTATCCAATGAGCTCATCTTGGGATTGGGGTGTTTATTTTCTAACTAGGTTTTTGGGTGCCACTTTTTTTGGTGGTTTTAGATCATGGTTTTGTAATCACTACTTATATTTATATGATGCTTGAGATTTAATTTTAAATAAATTAGTTTCTAGGTAATGATATGCTACTAGAATCACTCTAAATTTTTGGTTGGTGATGCTCCTATAAAAAAATTTCCCTTCAATTTGATTATAAATATTTTTAGAGTATTGAATAGTAAATTGGGCTCTTTTGAGTGTGTTTTTTTCTCCTAAAAGGGTTTTTACCACGTAGTCTTGTGTTGTGTTATGTTTTTGTTTATGGTTTATATGTATTTCTCCTTTTTGTAAATGTAAATATATTAAAATTTTCACAATAATCTCCGCTAAGATTAGTTTATGAAGAAATTTTTTGTACCCTACTTTCTTTCATTTGGTAATATTCTTATCAACTTAAATTATAGGTTTTAGGTAGATAATTTTGTTTACTAATATTCATTTAAATGTGATATTGCATAGAAGGGTTTGATCTTATTATAGGAAGAGATGACAATCAAATCTAGGGTAGAAATGGAGAAGTTATTAGGCACAAAATTTAAGCTTTAGAAGCTTAAGATGGAGTATATTATCGTGGATAGAGACATATGGGTTATAGTAGCTAGATAAAAACCTATTGGAATGTCATAATAAGGCAAAAATAATGGAAAAAATATAAGAGTCTCATTAGACTCTATTTGGCTAATTCAATATTGTTGAATGTACATGAAGAGAGCATTATAACACTTATTTTAAAGAAATTGGGAGATACATATCAAGCTAAATCTATAGTTAATAAAATATTTCCAATAAATAAGTTATATACCATCAAAATGGAGAGTGATGGTTCTATAGTTTAACACTTGAATTAATATTACTAAAGCATTTCAAAGTTTAGGCCATGAGAATCATCCTTTTTTAAACATGGATTGCAAACAATTCTAAAAATTTAGAAGTTTTGGTCATTAACATAATTGTTTGCTACAATGTCATCCAGTGTATCATTGTCAATGTTCATATGTTCTTTCAAGTATTTAATATTATCATCATCCTCATCTTGACCTGCATCATCTCCATCATCATTGAAATTTTACTGTAGACCATTTATATTGTTACCAGATGTATTTGGATCATCATTTTCTATACCATCCATATTGTTGTCTTCCATAACATCATCTAACTCTAGATTGTTGTCTTCTTGGACCCGAACATAACCATCTTCATCATCATCATGGATGTCAATTTATTTGATGTTCTCTAATCCCTCTCTCTTATTTTGTCGGTCATCATTGTTTTGATCGGTATCCACTAATGCATTGCCAAATACATGCCTTAATCTTGGATCATAATGTATGAAAAATATCCATTTCGGGTCCAAACTATCTTCATAGAAAAATACTTACACATGAACGACATACATATATTAGACGTATGTTATAACAATTTTATTGATTAATAAACACATGTATATATTCATAATAAACTATGAATTAATAGATTAATGATCACTATCACTTCTTGTTTGAGTTAGAGAAATACCTACTCACAATGAATTGGTAGAACATAAGGCTCCTTATCCTCTGGTAGGAAGCATGAGGAATCTATAGAAAACAATCCACTATGGGTATCATGTCTTTGTGTCCTCTCAAATGCTTCATACCATCTACACTTAAAAATACAACATTTAAAAGAGCGGTAGTCCAACTCAATAATTTCTTGTATTTTCCCAACATATTGTAGATTCCCTTCAATCACATTATTATCTTTTGAGCTTGATCGACTGGATTGCTTGAATTCAACCATGATGCCACAATCGAAGGATCATCTCTTTACATCTACACTTTCTACATGATAATGTCAACCATATGCCCACATTGTTGGATATGTCCTCGCCTGTGAAAAACCATTTATTTTACTGAAAACAAATATAATGACGAATATCAAAATAGTTAATAGTGTCAAAACTGTAAGGAAACAACATTTTGTAAAATTCCAATTGTACCTGTAGACATCCAAATTTGATCACTTTCATATGATCAAAATCGTCTACTCTATTCATCTATTTCATTAATAGTGATTAAATAATTTATTTAATCATTATTTCATTTTCTGCCTAAGGTTCCTAAAGTATGTAATTGAATAATTAAATACTTTACCTTACACCTTTTCTTCTCTAAATTAAATAAATAGGACAATTTATTTAATTCAGTCACTTAACCTTTTTGATTAAAAAACAATTTTCAATTCCTCATTTTCTCTCTCCTTGTCACATTCTCCATAATCCTCTTTTAATCCAGATTAAATTAATTAATCTGTGATTAAGATGTGCACCACTTAATCAAGATTAATGTCACATCCTCCATAATCTCCCACTTGCTTCTAATCTATCATTAATTATCCTAATCTTGTGTTTGCACAACCTTAATCAAGGTCATTAGCCTAATTGGTACCTTGGTCAACTCTCCCCATCCCCCAAGGAATTTTTAATTCCTTTTTATTCACCCAAGGCTCCTCTCTTCCCCATGTGAATTTTTAATTCACATTTCATTCTTCCAAGGTTTACCCTATCCCCATGCAAATGTGACTTGTCATTTTACATGTGCCCAAGGCTTCTAGAACCTTGGACTTGTCACATCTCTCACATGTGGCAAATCCCCACCTTTTTGGAAACCCTCTCTTATCCACTAGATTCTTCCAATCATTGTGAATTTTTAATTCAATTTTATTTTTCCAAGGAATCTTCTTATCCCCTAAGGTACCTACAAGGTACTTGTCCTTTCCTCCACATCATGTACTTCTCTTCCACCTCATTTCCACATCATTCCACCCTAAGACATCTCACATTCCACATGTCAAGATGTGAGGGCTTGTGAGTCCTCAACTCACCATAGCTCTTCATTTTGATCTTGTTGGATCAATATCAACCATTGAATTCTCTAGAGAATTCCAATTATCCTATAAATACCCCCTCATTTCTCCCATTTTGGGGGATCAAGTCTTTTGCTACCAAACTCTTGCCAAATTGTCATTTGCAATATTTTAGCTTTTCCATAGTATTTCTCATCATCTTGAATCTTGCATCCACTTCACTCTATTGCCATCCAAGGAGCACACAAGATATCCAAAGATCAAGGGCCAACCAAGGAAGGAGCAGCATGAAGGTATAATCAACAATCAAGTTATCTTATCTTGCTTTCATGTTTACTATTTCTTAGGCTAATCATCGAGGTGCCCTTTTCTTATGTTAGTTCTTCTTATTGCATCATTTTAGCATCTCACATTAGGACTTGACATTTTAAAAGGATCACAATACCTTTCTTCCACATCGTCTAGACATGTTGATTTCATCTTTTGTTATGTTTGAATCAATACCTGCATCTTCTATTTGATTTTGTGTTTGTTCACTAACCCATTCTAGTGTGCAATCTTTGTCCCATTCCCCAAGAAGATAAGTGGGAAGTGGAGTATTCCTTAGGTTCAATCTCTTAAACTGTCTCCTTGCTTCTAACACTTCTTCTCTCTTTTTATCAGACAAATCAATCCATTTGTTCATAAAGTCCATGCGGTACAGAATGAACTTGTCGAGTATAGCACTTTCGTCTACACCTATTACATGTCAACATGTTTATTTCAAACTCCAAATTTCATGTTGTTAATTTGACAAATAAATTACAGAGTAAATTAATAATTGCAAAAAAAATAACCACACTGATCATGAATTTACTTACTAATTTATACTTGAATACCATTAGATTGTGGTTTTTCTCCATCAATAATATTTGATGCTCGTTCTTCATCCTAGGCGCACGACCCATCTTCAAAATCCTTACCAAGGAATTCACACGGGAAGAAAAATGCTTCATTCAATACATACCCTTTGGATTTGCCTTTTGTCGGACATATCTTTTTAGAGTTTTCATATACCTCTCAAAGAAAAACATCCACCTCATTGATACGACACCCACCAATTCAATGTCATCGACTAGGTGTATAATTAAATGGACATGTAGGTCCATGAAACTTGTAGGGAGCTCCTTCTCAAATACACATACAACTTATGTAATTTCCTTCTTCCATTTTAGCACTTCACATTCCTGGATCTCCTTGGAGGTCACCCACCTTATATAAGAATAGTAAATCAGTATGAACCTTTAGTCAAAAATTAAAATGAAATGAAATATAATATCTCTATGTCTCTCACACATAAACATTTCATATAACCACATACCTTGTAAATGCTGACAATCGACTTATGGTATTCCTTAAGTCAATTGTAAGATAGGAATCCCCCCTAATTGCCAATGGCATGATATGCTATCAAACACATTTATGAAAAGGTCATTAGTATTTTTTTCTCATGCAACAAAATATCAAAATATATTTAGTACTTAATCAATGTTACCAGTTGTAGACATCTAAATTTGATCACTTCCATATGATCAAAATCGTCTACTCTATTCATCTATTTCATTAATAGTGATTAAATAATTTATTTAATCATTATTTAATTTTCTGCCTAAGGTTCCTAAAGTATTTAATTGAATAATTAAATACTTTACCTTACACCTTTTCTTCTCTAAATTAAATAAATGAGACAATTTATTTAATTTAATCATTTGACCGATTTGGATTAAAACCAATTTTTAATCCCTCTTTTTCTCTCTCTTTGTCACATTCTTCGTAATCCTCTTTTAATCCCGATTAAATTAATTAATCTATGATTAGGATGTGCACCAATTAATGAAGGTTAGTGTCACATCCTTCATAATCTCTCACTTGCCTCTAATCTCTCATTAATTATCCTAATCCTGTGTTTGCACAACCTTAATCAAGGTCATTAGCCTAATTAGTACTTTGGTCAACTCTCCCCATCCCCCAAGGAATTTTTAATTCCTTTTTATTCACCCAAGGAATCTTCTCTTCCCCATGCAAGTTCTAGAAGGCTTGACTTGTCACTTTACATGTGCCAAGGACTTCTAGAACCTTGGACTTGTCACATCATTCACATGTGGCAAATCCTCACCTTTTTGGAAACCCTCTCTTGTCCATTAGATTCTTCCAATCATTGTGAATTTTTAATTCACTTTTATTCCTCCAAAGAATCTTCTCATCCCCCAAGACACCTACAAGGTACTTGTCCTTCATCCATCTCATATACTTCTCTTCCACCTCATTTCCATATCATTCCACCCTAGGTCATCTCACATTCCACATATCAAGATGTGAGGGCTTGCGAGTCCTCGACTCACCATAGCCCTTCATCTTGGCTTTGTTGGATTAATCTCAACCGTTGAATTCTCTAGAGAATTCAAATTATCCTATAAATACCCCTCATTTCTCTCATTTTAGAAATCAAGTTTTTTGCTACCAAACTCTTGCCAAATTGTCATTTGCAGCATTCTAGTCTCTCCATAGCATTTTTCATCAATCCATCTTGCATCTTGCATCCACTTCACTCCATAGTCATCCAAGGAGCACACAAGACATCCATAGATCAAGGACCAACTAAGGAAGAAGCAACATAAAGGTATAATCATTTTCAATCATTTTTCATCTTGTTTTCATGCTCATCTTTCCTTAGGCTAATCATTGAGGTGTCATCTTTTGTGTTAGTTCTTCTTATTGCATTAATAATTATTTAGCATCTCACATTAGGAACTTAAAATTTTAGGAGATCACACCAGTATATGTTAAATGATGATATATAATACCTTCATAAAATTATGAAAATCATGTGTTTCAAATCCTGTGATATGTCCATCAACTATAGAAGCTTTAGCCAATGATGACCCATAGCCAGTAGGTGTCCTTATTGAACAAATGACATTTTTTAGTTGGTCTAGCTCTTTTTTTCAAAATCCACTGAGCTTTTGCATATGTTTCATTTTCCTTGTTTGGCCATAAATGTTTTCTATCAATTTTGGTACGCGAAAGAGCAACATCTCTCCTCGAAGACAAGGTGTCCTCTTTGCCTGATATATGTCAAAATATAGAATCTAGGACATTTTTGAGGACGTGTATAGGATATAATAGGTGAGATATTAATAGATCCTTCCAATAAGGGAGCTCATAAAATATGAATTTATTTTTCATTCCTTTTGGAATATTAACTACAACTTGTTCTGGTTCTTGAATTGAATCACCCCGATCAAAAAAATCCTCCCAATATTTCAATTCAGCATCTTCACACTTCTTAAGCCAATCATTTGGACCCATAATCATGGGAGGGCCTCTATTTTCAAATTTTCCATCAAATTGATTCTTCAAGCGATTTCTAAACTTATGATCTAGTGATAGAAAAACCCTATTGTTTGCGTAAATAAATTTATGTAAATATTTAGAATACCGCCCTTGAAATTTTTCTACACATATTGGACATGCAAACATCCCCTTTTTTTGAAGCCTTTCAATTCAATAAGTAATGTTAATAACATCAAAAAAATAGTATAAAACTAAGTCTGAAAGTTGGGATGAAAATAAATTATGAGTGTAAATATGTAAATATTTTATCTTACCAGAACAAACACCAAGTCCTCGGAAATCATGAATAGTAAAACATAGCATACCATACAACATGAAGGACCTATTTGATGGAGGACATGATATGTCATACATTCGTATGCCTTTCCATAGCAGTTGCATCTCATCAATAAAAGGTGCAAGATAAACATTCATGTTTTTAACTTGATGTTTTCTTGGAATAATGAGAGTTGACATAAGGTGCTCCTTTCTAAAACTCATCCATGGGGGAATATTGTATACTATCAAACCAACTATCCAAACACTATAATTTGGGCTCAATAAAGAGAATGGGCACACTCCATCCATTGCAAGACCAAACCTAATACTACGGGGTTCATCTTTGAATTTTCTTGGTCATTTTTCCTCTATGTGTTTCATTGCTTTGGAGTCGGTCGGAATTAGCATGAATCTATCTTTACTCTTGTTCTTTGCATGCCAGTCCATAAGTGTGCAAGTGACTTGCAACGAAACATTCATCGAAGTCTAAGTATAAATGGCATGTGACGTAAAACCTTCTTTGGAACTGTAGGACCTTGTACATCTGTACGATATCTCTTCTCTTTGCATATAGGGCATTCTACCTTGTTTTGATATCCATCTCTCTATAAAATGCAATCATTTTTATGTGAATGAATTTGATTATATTCAATCTCCAACTCAACCAACAACATATGCGCCTCTCTGCAAGTTGGTGGCAACACATTCTCTTCAGGGAATATTTTAGTTTTTAGTGCCCTATAAGATTGCCAGAGATTAAATCAATTGAATGTTTGACTTATGATGAACATATTTGATATGTCAATCTATACTAGGACTGTTTATATACAATAAATGGTTTTAAAATCCACTTAAATAAATATAAACGAATTTGATGAATGTTTACGAATTATGTACACCAATTGATAATGCAAAGTAAGAAATAGATTTCAACTCACTTTTGTAGGGTAGTGAATCCTTTGTGTGACCAACCAAATAGTGACTTGATTTCTAATAATATTAATGTGCATGCAAGTTTTGAGGTTCTACTTGTACCCAATTTGAACATGGGTGTCTTCATTGCTTGCTTGATGGAGTCTTTCAGGTTGTTATCATCAACATTACGTTCGTGGTAATTACCCTTGCTATCATCATTACTGTCAACCATATGATCACTATTGTCATAATTGTTTCCATCCCCAAAGAAACCTATAAGAATTTCATTCAATCCTTCTTCATGCACTGCATTTTCACTATCATGATCATCATCATTAAGGCTAGGTGGAATTTCATCAATGTATGCAGATCTCATCAACAATTTAAATTTCTTAGCTAGTAGTATTCTCTTCAATCTTGCTCTTTTCGCCTTGGTATTGTTTAAAGGATGGTTTGGATCATCCCGTCCAAATCTTAATAACCCAATTGGATCATGGGTATTAGTATGTGTTTCATCAACATCTTCTATTTATCAACAAACGCAAGCATTATTTAATGTTTTCCAACAATTGGATAAATCATAAATGTATCAATTTCAAAGAAATATAATCAAATATGGCTTAAAAAATAAACATAAAAATTGTATGAAAATATATACATCAATGGAATAATGGAACATTATTTTATAGACTACCTTTTTTATACAATAATTTAAATAAAACACAATTTTGACAACATAGTTTATAAAAACATTGGTCCACACTCATTTATTATTCTTTGGTTTTCTGCCCTTGTGAACATCCTTAGGGAGACCTTGTTCTTCCCTTTTCTTTCACGTAGGAGTGCATTTTAAGAAGGGGTAATCAATCAATAACTCGACCCCAATAGTAAGTTCCATAATAGTCTCAACCATTATCAATCTATCAACCTCTCTTTCCATATCTCCATCTTTATCATTTATAACCTCAAAAAATTGACAATTCAGTCTTACAGTAGGGTCCCTTCCCTTACTACTATTTATAAATCCTGCAATATTTTGTGTGTATGAACGTCCATATATATACATAAGATGACCTCTATTCATTTATTTTCCACTTTCCAATTGGAGACGTTGTGTATACATATTCGAATTTAGACCATATGCTAACATGCTAGGCTTATATTCTGCTAGCCTTCTCCATTCATTGTTGTAATATGATGGACCATAATATGACATTAATCTCCTAGTGGTTTGTTCTAAATTGTTTATATGTTTAGATCCCACATGTACATTTTGGGCAATAAAGAGGCCTATATTTTTTCCATGAATATTGGAGGATCGTATCATGTAGTTGTATCCCCAAAATTGAAACACCTTGTACACTCTAGGTAGTTGTTGATCACTAGGCCAAGTGCAATATAGTCAAAGATCAAATGTCTCTTTATAAATTGATCTCAAACTCAGGGGCAAGTCAACATCTCCATCACATTCATTCTCATAGGGTATGTAGTCCACCTTCCCCCCGTCTTTAAGCAAATTATGCATCTTTAAACTAGTTCTTGTTTTGTTACTTGTTTTCATCAATTCCTCATCTTTTGAGCTGGTATATTGGCACATATTTTTGTTAGATGTATCATCTGATAAATGATCATTATCCTCTAGGCTGGAAGTCGGCGATTCAGGAAACTTTAAACCAAGAACTTTATCCTACAAGTATCCATTAAGAAAAAAATTAGTTATTTAAATAATATAAAACAATGTTTAAACGAAGTATACATGTTATTTATATCAAATTGGAAAATTCCTTACCATAATTCCTATTGGATTTGAATTGATTGTAGGAGGAATACTACCGACTGGAAGCTCATCATATATGTAATGTCTTTGTAAAATTTATCGTTTGAATTGTTTCTTTCCACGACATACAAAACAACCACAAACAACAATTTTCTCAAAGTATTCATCCCATGTACTATAGTCCTAACCAACCTCTTATTCAATGCAATCATTTATTGTTTCTACAAGATCCATTGTCATATCTTCTTCCACCCATTGTCCTCTATGTGATTTAATAGTTTTAGGTCCATGTCCACCTTCATATCTTCTTCTTTTGCTAGTTGAACGCTCAGGCTCTGCATTTGCTCTAATCTCCATCTAAAATAATCAACAACATGCATTAGTTTATGTCAAGATTGGATAATACATTATAAATTTCAATAATATTGTGAAAAAAGATGGGCGTATCACAAAATGTCATCAAATCATTTTTTCCTAAGTTAAGCCAAAATTTGAGTACCTGAAGTCAAGCTTCATCCATTGTGTCCTCATTTGATATGACATGATCTGTTGCCATGGCCTCGTCTCGCCCCTATAATACACAACATAGTAAATAATATTTTTTACACCAATTATATCATTTCAACGAATATGCTATCCAACACAAAACCTCACTTTAGTCATATATTTGACATATTGATATCATGTTTTGGCCATCCTAATTTTCAAACTTTTCCCTTGATCATAGAATCACATTTAATCACCATTCCTGTGCATTTTCAACCAATAAGTTTGACCTCAGAGGCCTCATGGACCAAAAAATGACTTTATCTCCTCTATGTTGTAGCATTTGTGAATTCATAAACACCTTCCTCCTTTGGTTTAGGTTTATTTATCTTTTTACCTCTATTTTATCTACAGATTTCGTTGTCATATCTATTTCCACCCACTTTCCTCTTTGTGATTTAGTAGTTCTACGTCATACACGTCCTCTCTCCATGGCCTCCTCTGGATCCTATAATACACAACAATGACAATAGTCACATAACAACTATACATCAAGAGAATATTGTTGAAATTATCTTATTAATACGCTCGCTTTTCATTAAGACACGCTATGAAAAACAAAATAAGACATTGCAACATTTTTCTCTTCACAAAAATTTTACACGTAGAATCTTGACAACTAGAGCTCAAATCTCTCTAGGAAGCATGCAATACACATAGGATGTTGATGCAATGTCAATGTCACATGATAATGATTTAGTTATGATAGATGATTTTTCATAATTCCCCAATACGCCCTATATCTAAGATGACTCATCTATTTGTATAGGGTGAACATGGGCCCATTTAAATTTAAAAGTTTAGGGGTCATTTATGAGTTCACAAATCTAACCTCTATTATTTTTGCACCCATGAAATTGACATGGGATAAGGAATAGATAAAATAGGGAACCATGATTGCTCCCTTGGAACATATGAAAATGAAGTCAATTTAGGATCAATTTATTTATCAACTTCCAACAAAAATACATCATTTTGAATTGTTGGGTGCTAAATTAGGCACACTTTGGACCGCCTTTGGTACCCCAAACAGATCACATTTAGGGCTAAAATTCGGCGCTAAAGTTGGCGTTAACTATGCCGACTATAGCGTCAACTAATGAATCAAAAACTTCCTGCGTCAAGGAAGAGATGACATGAGAACAACATCGCACGAAGGAAGAGAGGAGAAAAAGGGAAAAACAACGCGAAGGAGGGCTACAAGCAAGTAGATGAGAAATTCAATTTAGTTTGCGACACCATAGGTAAGGTTAGAATTTAGTTTTTTGTTCCCACAAATATTTTTGTTTGGATTAAATGACGAGGATTGTGAAGAAAGGGTTGTGAATATTGTTTTGTTTATAGGCGAATCGTTCAAGTCTCATGTGGTTGCAAAGGAGGAGGGTAAAATTGTAGACATTGCATTATTTCCTCTGCATCTAAGAGCAGTGAATGTGTTTTTGAAACCCCCAATGCCCCAGTTCGCTTATCATTCCCATCCCAAGCTTTCAAGACAAGTCGTTAAAATGCATTTGCCCCACTGCAACCAGGTCACGTGGGAACAAAGGTTGGTTGAGATAATACGAGGAGATAGGGCTTTTGAGATGAAAACTAAATAATAGATCATTTCCTCAAATTTGTGAGACCTTCGGGCTTAAATTAGCTATTACTAATTTTCACTTATTATTATACAAAACAATGAGCTCGTGGTTTTGAATTGATTGTGCGCACACATTCATTTTATTTCTAATTAGCGGATGCAAATTGGGCATGGGACTTATCTGTGTTAACTCTCAATAAAACCACACTCTGGGCCCTTTTTGTCCCCCAAAGATTACCATTCTATACAGGTGCGCAAGCATTGATTTTTGTATAACTGATTTGTTTCATTTTACAAATATTTATATCCTTTCAAAAATGTTTTCCCTGCAATTTTTTTTTAATAGGGTTTGATCATACCTGACAGTGTATACTTCATTTGCCTCCATAGACTAGATGAAAATATTTTTCCCTAGGTTGCTTCAAAATGTCAAGCAATAGAGGGAAGAGATCAAAGGGAGCAAACTCTGGCCACAATGAGGTAATTCATTGTCAATTTATAGATTTGTAAATGTTTCCATTGTTTCTTTCATTTTTAGTTTTTAGTTTTTTATTTTTTAAATTTAAGATAAGAAATTTATTTTATATATATAGGGACATGAGATTGACAAAGATAAAGAGGAATTGACTTCCATATTGGGGGTAGAGGCAGTGAACAAATGGATGTTGTGGACTTGACAATGCTTACCAGATACATAGAAAAATAATCTAGTGAAGCCCCTCAAACATTGAAACCAAATCAATCATGTCAAAGGGAATCAATTGATTCCCCAAGAAGTCTTGAATCGAGCAAAATATCCAAGAGGAAATCAATAACAGTAAACTCTAGGAATGTGGAACAAGGACCAAAGACTTCCAATGTCCCAGCCACTCCTGGGAAACAGACTTCTCCCACCACGCCATCTTTTGCATCTTGCATTGGTACCTACAATACCAAGATAGAATACGAGGTGGTTTCAGGGGAAGTCCAAATTATAGATGTTGGAAAAACGTTTGTGAATAGGTTGAAGGAATCATGCCTTAAACAGTTAAAAGATCATCTACATTTTCCATTCTCAAAGATACCCATGCACCTGCAAAAAGCAGTTATCCAGGACATGGCGAATGAATTTTGCACAAGTTGGTCTGTAAAGAAGATAAAGCTACGAATGTCTCAAAATTTCAAGAGATTTTGGTGCGACCAAACAAAGAAGATAAAAAAATTCCTCCCAAGCTAAGGCTCAAAAAAATGCCAATTGATGTAAGTGTGAAAGTATGGAAAGAGCTTGTAAAAGCATATGAGAAGTCTGATGCATAGAGGAAGTCCAGTGAGGAGAGTATGCAGGTATTTGAATTTTCTTATAGGATTATATCAAGTTTATTAAATGATTTTTAAATTTTATTTGTGCATAGTTAAATTGAATTAGTATATGTTCCAGGACAAGGCCTCCAAGGCTAGGCTTGAAAAACTTCATGCCATGCATCACAGTGGCCAAAAAGGTTTACAGGCCTTGATCTGTACATTTGTAAGTATATTTAATATGTTAAATGATATATATTTTTATTTCCTAGGAAAAAGTAAATGATTGCATATTAATTAGTTTAACTAGTCCATGTGCCATGTTTTGACAGGAGGAGAAATATGGTTGGCATCCAGAGCAATATTAAAAAGAAAAGTTACAAAGAAAAAAGTGGGCCGATTTTGTAATCTGGATGGAGAACAAGGTATCAATAGCTGACTTTCAATAACTTAGTTGGATATTGTTGTGTTAATATGTCAATTTTCATTTCTTGTGTTGAGTTGTTTATTGATGTGTAGGATGAGTTCTAAAGTGCTTCTTTGTTGGCCCTAGATCCCACTCAATTGTCCCATTATTTCATGTTGAGGAAAAAAAATATTATTTGCCTTAAAGGGCAGTGGGTGACATTCATGCCTTATTTTCATCATATTTTTTAATTAATGACCATGGTCTTTTAATATCTCTTAAGTGTCCTCATTTAAGTTATGTTGTATCATTTGAGCAACTTAGTCCCATGTTGATTTGATTTATCTTCTTTTCTCTCAAACATGGTATCTCAAGGAGTGCTTCCTTGTTATCTCAAGGAGTTCTTCCTTGAATTCATGTTGCCATTCTACTAAGTGATCCACATGCATCTTTGCCATCCTTCCTCACGATGTTGCCATTCTTTTAACATGTAAGAATGTTTTGATGCATCTTGGTAGGCATCCTATATATCTAACACATACTTGTAGTCTACATCACTTGGCATAGCTAACCAACCACTTAATTTGTCCATCTAATTTAAAAAAGGCAATAAATTTTTGTCTTCCAAGTTAAAAAAACTCCGTAAATAAAGAAATCAGCAGTTAAAAACTTGCAACTTGATCTGATCAACATAGTGTATCATGTAATACTAGACTTCTTAACATTCAAAAGATAAATGAAATGTCCTTAACGCCTAGTAGAGCGGTCTAAAAAAGCAAACTAAAAACACAAACGTGCTCCCGCACACAATGGCCTAATGGTTGGTTGTCATAGAAGTCAAACTATTGAAGTAACAACACTGATCAAGTTAACATATATGCATCATTGCATAAACAACCGAACCATTTATGTGCATGAATAAATAGTAGAAGGATGTAGATGATTTCGATTCCTCTTCTACATAAGAGGGTTCATATCCTTGATTTGACTCTTCTGAATTATTAGAATCATAATCACTAGCTTCCATATTAAAAAAATTCCCAACTACCATCTTCAATAAATTTATCAGTAATAATCTTCAAAATTGGCCACCAGTTCAAGTTCATTCTACTTTCATAATACTTTATATCCATAGAGTTCAACCATTCCTCGATGCCATCAAGCAAAGATTGAGGAATGGCGTCAATGTGGAGTACATCCTGCTTGAAGTCTTTGAAAACAATAGCCATATCAAATGCCTTTTTCCCAAGTCCTACTCTCTCAAGGTTAACAATCTTAATCTCACTAATAGTGATTACTAAGAAAGGTAATTCCACCATCTCTATCAAACATTTTACCATAGGAATAATAAAAGTAGAGCCTTTGAAAGGAACTCCATGAAAACCAAGCTCTCTAAAAGGTATATCAAACTCTAGTTCAAAATATTTTAGATGAGGTTGCTCCCATAGCTCTCTTATTCGCTTGACAAATCCTTGAAACTCTGCATTGATTTAATTTTTCCTGTCCATCTCTTGTTGTTCTTCCTCAATTTTATTAGGATCATATATTGACCTTATTGACCTTCCTAAAGTTTGGACCACATCCATTACCTCCACATAAAACTAGGCATCCTTAGTCTTCTTGGTTCCCACCGTGATATGGTTATGCAAATGAAAATGAAGCAAAGTAATCATCTCCTTCTCCACTGGCTGGAAGAATGCATGCTTAATGTTTTGATACATGATATCAGATCTCTCTTCTACTCTCATGGTTGAATACCTAAATCCATTATTGTGGGCCTTTAGAGTTCCATTCATCTTTATTCCTCTTCCACCAAATGTTGACCTAATCCACAAGCCTACCAGCCTAATTGGCTTTATTTTTAAAAGTTGAAGTTTCTCCCGAGTCACCAGTGTAGCTCTCTCTGCATTTTCAGAATCTTTCATTACTACAAATCGTCTGTGGGATTTAATCATTTGTACCACATGGTTGATGTGCTTTGAATCCTTGGATCTAAAGGAAATTTCCTTAACATAAATACTGGTAGGGAATTTCAATCTTGGCATGTAGTTGGCATTAAAGCCAGTACCTAGAACATTGAAAATTATCCTTATATAAGAATTCCCTCCATCTTATTGGCTTGTAACACTCTTGATCGTGGCTACATGAAATGGAACCATGATGCCATATATGGGTACTAGAACAACAT
Source organism: Sequoiadendron giganteum (assembly GCA_007115665.2). Lineage (NCBI taxonomy): Eukaryota > Viridiplantae > Streptophyta > Pinopsida > Cupressales > Cupressaceae > Sequoiadendron > Sequoiadendron giganteum. The sequence goes on from CM021103.1 coordinate 55,285,584, forward strand.
TATTTTTCATATCAACCTGAATCATGAGCTCTCTAGAAATGGGGATATCATCCACATTTTTGTAGGAAACCATCTCAGTGAATGGCTTGGAAGAGCCATGTCCATCTCCTGTACCAATGCCCCCTATAGCCAATCTTCTTGTAGTCTCCTCATTCTTTTGCCTTGCAAGTTCTGCTTGGTATTGATGGTGCTACTCTTCTTTAGTCGTATCCTGATTATCAGATCATAAGGTTGCCTTGGAGATACCTGATTCTCCTCCATTTACCTCAACCTTGGGTTTTTGTTTCACTTCCTCATCTTCATCATCTTCATTAAATGAGTATGCAACATCAGTGTATACTTTGGAGCTAACCCCAGTTGCATTTTCAGGCCCTTTATCCTTAACAACCATAGTGTCAGTAAGGGGCAAAGAATAATTTTGTGTTTTGGGGTTACCAGTTTGCAATTGCAAATTCTAAAACCCAAGTGATACATTAAAATCCATTCTAGTCTTCACAATTTTGTCATTTCTTGAATTCAAACTTAAACCAGACTCTTGAAATTCGATCCCTATTCCTGTTCCTGCAGACTTTGTAAGATGAGGCAAAAGTTCAGGGCCATCTCTTTGAACTACCTCCATAGATGCCTTATATTAACATACATGAACATTATATGATTATATACATGAAAAGGTCGCTTAAAAATAGTATAATCAAAGTACAAAATGTCCTAAAGAACTATTCTCTATATGCTCAAGTATTGTTGCATGTCATAGCTTGCTTACAAACAGAAAACTAAACCATAAATGTTAACTCTCAAATACAGGGACATATAGACTAGTTAATTCTTGAAGAACCTTTGAAGCATATTACAGTGCCAAAATGTCCTAGAAAAATATCCATTTCTAAAATATAGGAGAAGAAGATATATAGACCAGTTAACTCTCAAAGGATCTTCAAGGCAAACATAATCATATATAACACAAAATGTAGAGGGTTGGCACTTAAGGTTATGTAATAAAATTTGCAGTTGATAGTTAAATTGTATAACAAATTTTTCGATGATCTTTACTAATGTTTATTAGAATTTTTGCATATTTTACATCATTGGATTGACATATTAGCTGTAATTTTTTTTGAAATTTTATTATGGTATGTACACTTTGATATGATGTAATATGATTATGGTTTCATCTCATATGTTGTAATATTAGATATATAATAAAAAAAAAAATTATTGCATGAAATAAATAATAAATTTTGATTTTAAATGTTTTTTTTTGCAGAACATGGGTCTTCCTGAAGATCAAAATGATCCTCATCATGATATAGATCCAAAAAATATTAGTTTTGTCGGTATAGATCACATGGCAGAGGATGATGATGACGCAGATACGGAAGACACCGAGGCCGATGATAATGATGATGATGATGATGATCATCATCATCATCATCATCAAGATGGCGATGATAATGATGATACAATGGTGGTAGTAACCAGTGACATTCATGATCATATAGACTGCATCATGGATCATTGTTGATATATCGTTATGATGCCTCTTTTCATGGTTACTATATCATATGTATCATTCTCACAGCCTACAATACCATATTATTGAGTTGTATCATATTGGCATGTATCATTTTCACTTATATCATTTGGACATGTATCATCTTGACTTGTATCAATTTGAGTTACATAATTTATCATTTTTACTTATATCATTTGTACATGTATCATTTTGACATGTTATTGGTCTATTGGCATATTTGGCTTTCACTTGTTTTAGTTGTATATGATGATGATCTTATCAGTATTGACTTGTCAATTTATATATATTAAAAGTGGTAGATGGTTTTTGGATGGATATTTATTACGTATGATGATTTTAATTTACTACTCAGGATGGATGTTATCAAATTCAATTAAATTATAGATATTTGACTCACTTATTTTAATTATAGATGATGATCATGTTATAATAGTTATCTTGTTATTTAATCATATGAGTTAAATAATTAAATTACTTACTCTATAATCGTATGAGTTATTTAAGAGGCATGATATATTTAACAAATTAAATTGAAATAAAACATATTATTTAATTTACTTACTCTATAATCATATGAGTTATTTAAGAGGCATGATATATTTAACTAATTAAATTGAAATAAAACATATTAAATTAATAAATGGAAGCAAAATAAGAAGCAAAAAAGGAAGCAATAATGGAAGCCAAACTAGAAGAAAACCAGAAGCAATCTTGGAAGCAAAATTGGAAGCAAAACCAGAAGCAAACCTGGAAGAAAAACCGGAAGCAAAACCAGAAGCAAACCTAGAAGCAAAACTAGAAGCAAACCTGCAAGCAAAACTGGAAGCAAACCTAGAAGCAAAATTGGAAGCAAAATTGGAAGCAAACTTGGAAGCAAAACTAGAAGCAAACCTGGAAACAAACCAAGTAAACCTAGAAGCAAAACTGGAAGAAAACCTGAAAGCAAAACTGGAAGTAAACTTGGAAGAAAACCTTGAAGCAAAATTGGAAGCAAAACTAGAAGCAAAATTGGAAGCAAAATTAGAAGCAAACCAGGAAGAAAAACTAGAAGCAAAACTGGAAGCAAACATGGGAGCAAAACTAGAAGCAAAAATGGAAGAAAAATGGGAGCAAACATGGAAGCAAAACTGGAATCCAAATTGGGCGCTAATTTAGGTGCTATTTCCAACGTTATTTCTCGGCACTATTGCTTGCGCCACTTTTTTGCCGCTAAAGTTGGTGCACAATCCGACACCGAAGTGAACATGCCATTTTGCACCGATTTTTGCATCGACAGAAGTGTCCAATTCATGAACTCAAATGCACTTAAATCCAACGCTATTTTAGGCACCAATTACCTATTTTTTTGTAGTGCAAGGAGATCTTTGTGAATTGCTAAAGGTTGGCAGTGTTGTTGGTTGTCCAGACTGGTCTAAGAAATGCTCTATATTTCTCCACATTGATTTCTTTGTCCTATGAATTTGTAAATTTTCCCTCAACATCTGTGAAATGTCTCAATTCCAATCTCATGTGTTGAAGTGACCCACAAGTTTTTATGCTAATGCTACATCATCTAGCTATATATTGTGTGCTTCCCAAATAAATTATTTTGTACCTATTTAATATGCAATGATTATTGATTGCATGAAATTATGAAAGAAATGTATGAAAGTGTTTTTGGATGTTAAAGGAACATCCCCATGTCATTCAAACATTTCTAATTAGCTACTTTGGTGCCGCATTATGTGTTGAGTTGGATTTTTAGGTTATTTGTGGATATCTAGGGTTATAAGGCTTGTTTCTTTATTTACATTGTGTGCTTGGGGGGTTGTTCCAACAATGGAGGATGTGTAATGATAGATTTGGGTCACGACTTATCCTTCTTGGGATTGCATCAAGTTAATTCAATTGGAAGAGTTTTTTTGGGCTGACTATTTATGTGCTTCAAAGTTTCATCCACGCATTTCCTTGATGTCAACTTAGGTCGATGTGTTTCTACATGTAAATGGTTTTAGATCACACTAGAAGAAGTGATAAGAGTGTTTTTGGACCTCTTTATCTTCTAGATAGGACCACATTATGTTTTGGTGGCCAATTGATTTCATTATTTATCATTTTCTTGGTCGACCTAATTGAAGTTTTGAAGTGTCATGGTCAATATAAATGCAGGATAATTTCATATGTAGCAAGGTGGAGAAGTGTACAAGCTTGAAGAAGTGTGTGTGTGTGTGTGTGTGTGTGTGAATTGTATTGAATACCTAGTAGTGATAGTCCTAAAGTGTGAAATAAAAGATTGATTGCATTATAATGCCTTTGTCAATAGAGTGTTATGTTGGAAATCATTGTAATTCTATCTAAATCATATTGTATCCTACTCTAAGATAGTGAATTTAATCATGTCCGCGTATCTTGCTCCTGAAGTCATGTTGTCTTCATTTCAGCAAGTCCTTTGTATCTTGCTCTAAGGCAGTGAACCTTCTTGCAAGTTAGCTCTCACCGTGGTTTTACCTCATTAGTTTTTCCACGTAAATCTAGTGTTATCCTTATGCATGTGTGTGTTCTCTATCTTCTCATTATTTTTCATCTGGTAAAGAAGGTTGTCTTGTGTTGAGAGTTAAGTTTGGAAAGGGATTAAATTTTGATAAGATGGATTCACCCCACTCTTAGTCTTCGAAAGTGTTCAACAATTGGTATCAGAGCCAAGTTCCTCTATAGAAGCTTAAAAACTTGAGGCAAAGATCCGAGATGGAACATGATGGTTCATACAAGGGTCTTAGGTTTGATGGGACTATTTACTCCTTCTGGAAAATGAGAATGGAAGGACACCTAAAATCTCTTGGGTTTGGTGTGTGACAATCAGTCAAAAGTGGTTATATTGCTCCTACCACTCCTCTTACAAATCCAACTGAAATCAGACTATATAAGTGCATTTCCAAAGCCAAGAATTCTATCATGTGTGGGTTGGCTGATTCAAAACTTTTAAAGGTGATGAATTTCAGTTCTACCAAATATGCTTAGAAAAATATTACTAGCATTTATGAAGGATACACTAAAGTGAAGCAAGCTAGGATGCAAATCTCTAAAAGTAGATTTGAGACTCTAAAAATGATCAAAGATGAAGATATTGCAAGTTATATGCTCTAGGTACAAGAAGTTGTCTTTGAAATCTCCAAACTTGGAGAAGTGAAATTTTAAAGAAGGTTTTGAGATCTCTCTCAAAATCTTATAGTCATAAAGTGTTTTCCATTGAAGAATCTAAGGACTTTGATCAATATTCAGTTGATGAAATGTTTGGTACTCTTACTACCTTTTAGATGAGAGAGTTTGACAAAGACGTTCCAAAGAAGGAAGCTACATTCAAATCCAACAAAAAGATTTAATATGAATCTATTGATCAAAATAATGGCCTTGATGAGATTGAAGCAAAATTTGTGAGGAGATTGAAGAAAGGCATTGGCAACTAAAAAGATAAGTTACCATTCAAGTGTTTCAATTGTGGAAGAATAGGTCATTTTGCATCTAAATGCCCTTATAAAGAATCAGATAATAGCAATAAAAGAGATATGGTTACAAGGGGTATCTATTCCAAAGAAAGTAGTGGCTCCTCTAAATATGAGGAGAATGATTCAAATGATGAAACTCTCTTTATGGCTTTCAATACTATTGATAGAAAGTGTAATATTGAAAAATGCAAGGAGTCTGACTCCCCGAGTGATGAAGATATGTTTTCCTCTGATTCGGATCTGGAATCTATGGAACCTTAAGGATGGGACTTCAATTAAGATGATTGGGGAATAGACTTTGAAGCAAAATTTTGGTCTTCTTCGGAAGACCTAAATGAAGCAAGGGGACTAAATTAGAAATATGAAAGCTTGTAAATTCAAAGGAAGAAAATGTCAAATTGAAAATACAAGTTGAAAAAGAAAAGAATGTGAGATCAAAATAAAAGAGGCGGGAGGTATGATCTTTTATTTGAAAATAAGGGATGAATAAGGCAAGAGGATTGAAGATTTCTTGAATTTCAAGCTCGATGATAAGCCTATTGAATGTTTAAAGATTGAGGAGGAAATTGTCACTCTTAGGAATGCCTTGAAAAGAGAAAAAGAATAAATTGACAAAGGAGAGAAGTTTCATCCTGAGATTGTCTCCAAAACATTTGAAAAGCTTGAAATAAAGGAGGAAAAAGCTTACGATGAAGACTCTAAAAATAATGGCTCTAGAGGTGCAAAGACTGTTCAAAATGGAAAGAAAGAAAGTGGATCCAACTCTGGCCTAAAGCAAAAAGGATTTAGAAGTCCTCTATCTACAAAATTGCATGCTCCTTCTAGGTTTAATCAATCCTTTCAAGGTTACTATCTTTCTTGCAATAGTTTTGGACATAAATTTATTGATTGTAGTGTTAGAAGAAGGAATGATAACATGGATAGAAGATAATTTATGCCTCAAAGAAATAATACTATTTTATTTCATACATATCGTTATGCTTGCAACAACTATGGTCACAAAGTTGATGAGTGTAGATCCAAGTTGAAGATAAACCACCTTGTTCTAGAGCACAATATTGTGTGCTAAAAATACAATAATATGGGACATAAGGAAAACTACTGCAGAAGTGGCTTTGCTAAGCCACTAGTTCAGAAAAAGGTTGAATCCCATAATCAACAAAAGAAGGGAAATGAAAAGGTCTAGAAAGAAGACCATGAGAAGAAGGATGATACTACACTTGTGCACTTAACACAAGATTCTAAGACAAGTTGAGATAGAGCATTATCCCAAGAGGATATTTCACTTGCAAAATCTTTTTGCCCTGTGAAAAGAAAAAGGTGATGAAGATTTCAGCATGAAAGAAGATTTGTTCAGTTGGTGTGTAGATCTGTTGTGCATAAATCGACCTTCATTGAAGATCTCGACAAAGGTAGGTGGTGTGTGATGGTTGGTACACTTGTTCTGATTGATGTCATTCTAGTTTGTCATATCACACATAAAGATAAAGTCTTAGAAGAATAAGGCATTCATGGTGCATTCTCTTTGGCAAAGTCAACGTATTTTGGTCAACTCCTCTCCACAGGAAAGGCTTTTGTCTTGTGGTCCATAAGTTAAGTTAATTAAGGTGTGAAAGTATTATATCGAAGCCTTCAAGTCTTTATACCTTCTAAAGTAAAAGATATTAGTGATATAGTTTTGAACTAGCATAGTGAAGAAATGTTGAAGGCTTGTTGGAATGCTTTGTATTCTTTCATAAGTAAAGTCTTGTTCATACAAATCTGTGGAGATGTTCAGTGCATACAATCTTGATGTATTAGATGATTTTGTGTGCCACAAAGCTCTATTATCATATAACAGTGTACTTTAATGCCTATCTATTCTTCAAAACATATGTTTGATACTTGCACCAACTGGTGCTTGATCAGATCAATTACATGAGTTGGTATAGTTGTCAAGTTTTCTCTACAAGTGTTATGTTTGGTTGCAAAAGTTATGAAAATAATCTTCAAATATTTGAAGGGTACTTTGGATTATGTCCTATGGTACAAAAAGGATCAAAATTTCCCTCTAAGTGCTTATATTGATGCTAATTGGGTAGGTTGTGTTGATGATCAAAGAAGTACAAGTGGAAGTGCATTCTTTTTGAGAGACAAATTGGTCTCCTGGTTTAGTAAAAAGCAGGATTTTGTATCTTTGTCCATAGCCAAAGAAGAATATATTGCTGCAGCATCTTGTTCTACTCAGGTTCTTTGGATGAAGTAGACTTTGAAGGATGTGAAAGTGGTTTACGATGAATCTATTCCTATACTATGTGATAATACAAGTGCAATTAACATTTCCAAGAATCCGATAATGCGCTCAAGAACTAAACACATCTTAATCCGGTACCACTTTATGAGAGAGAAGGTTGTAGAACATGAAGTTGGAATGTAGTATGTGCCTACCAAGGACCAAATTGCGGATATTTTCATTAAGGCACTTTAAAATGATACTTTTGAGTATCTCTGAAGTTAGGGGTGATTGCCCTTCCTTATTCCAACTAGATGCATAAATGGTGTATTTGTCTTGGGGGAGAAATTAATTTCATATCCATTACTCCTAGATTGATGAGTGCTACCTCTCAGGGGGAGATGGTAGAAAGGGGGAATCTTAAAGATGTTGTGCAATTGAAAAAGTTGTGTTGCTAGTCAAAGGGGGAGTATGTGTTACTGCTTCAATAGAAGATATTTTTCCCTTTTTCCATAAAAAGAATGTCTAGTGCCTTGTGCATGAGTGTATGGTCCTTTGTCCTTGATACCAAATGGGGAGAACGAGTAGTGTGTTTTTCCATTAATGCCAAAGGGGGATATTTTTGGTAGTTGTTGTCATTTATGTCAACATTGATTGTTGATTATCGTTGATGTCAACACTTGAGAAGTAAGTTGTTGGTCCTTGCTATTGGTTATCATCATTATATTTATTTTGTGTTATCATAAGTGATGAATTTCATGGTTGGATGTCATGCCTTAACAAATAATAATTTTTGAATTTCATGATTGGATGTCATGCCTTATCAAAGAAGAGTTGTTGAAATTCGTATGCATTATTACTATCAACAGAGTTAATTTCATAATAATATATTTAGATGAGCATTAGAATCATTAAAATGAGGATTAGAAGCATGATTGATTATGGAGAGATGTTGTTGAAGGTCTAAAATATATCTTATGCTCTATCCTGATGTTCTTGATTAAGTATGTGTTGTTTGTTGAAAGGAATTTTTGGCCTCCACAAGTTGCTTAAGTGTTTTTGGTTCAAGAAGATACATTGAAGTTTGTTCGAGAGAATGTTTTGCATTCCTACGTTGTTGATTCCTTGGTCTTGCGGTTTGGTATTCAATGTCAGTTTTTAGTGGATGTAGCACTCCTATCTTTTCAGGTCACCTATATTTCCAAGGAGATATTTGTGAATTGTTGAAGGTTGGCAGTATTGTTGGTTATCCAGACTAGTCTGGGAAATGCTTCACATTTCTCCACATTGATTTCTTTGCTCCCACGGCTTGGTGAACGTGATCTCAAAATTTGTGCAATGTCTCAATTTTGATCTCATGTGTTGAAGTGACCCGTAAGTTATTCTACTAATGCTACATCCTTTGGCTATGTATTTTGTGCTTCCTAAATGAAGTATTTTATACTTTTTTAATCTATGGCGGTTGTTGATTACATGATAGTAAGAAAGAAATGTATGGAAGTGTTTTTGGATGTTCAAGGAACATCTCCATATGATCCACACATTGATAAGTTGCCACTTTGGTGCCACATTGTGTCTTGAGTTAGCTTTCTAGGTTATTTGTGGATATCTAGCCAACAAGGCTTGTTCCTTTGCTTGCGTCATGTGCTCAAGGTGGGCTGCACCAATAATGGAGGATGTGTGATGATATATTTGGGTCTTGACCTATCCTACTTGGGACCACATCAAGCTAATTCAATTAGAAGAGTGTTTTTGGGCTAACTGGTTATGTGCTTTAATGTTTCATCCACACGTTTCATTGAAGCCAACTTAGGTTGATGTGTGCCTGCATGTAAAAGGTTTTGGATCACATTGGAAGAAGTGTTAAGAGTGTTTTTGATCTTCTCTATCTTCTAGATAGGACCGCATTATGTTTTGGTGGTCGACTAATTGATTTCATTATTTATCCTTTTCCTGGCTGACCTAATTGAAGTTTTGAAGTGTTGCGGTGGATATAAATGAAAAATCATTTCATATGCAACAAGGTGGAGAAGTATAAACATTTGAAGAAGTGTGTGTGTGAATTGTATTGAATATCCATCAATGATAGTGCTAAAGCATGTGAAAGAAAAGATCAATTATGTTATAATGCCTCAGTCAATAGAGTGTTGTGTTGGCAATCATTGTAATTCTCTTTAAATCATATTGTATCCTGCTCTGAGATAGTGAATCTCATCAGGTCCTTGTATCTTTCTCCTAAAGTCATGTGTTGTCTTCAATTCAAAAATTCCTTTGTATCTTGCTCTAAGGTAGTGAGCCTTCTTGCAAGTCTTTTTGGCAGTGAGCCTTATATTGTGAGTTAACTCTCACTATGGTTTTCCCTCATTATTTTTTCCATGTAAATCTGGTGTTCTCCTTGTGCATGTGTGTTTTCTCTCTTTTATCATTGTTGTTTATCTTGTTAGAAGTAGAATTTATATATCTTTCATTGTTCAAGAAGTGTTGAAGTTGCTAAAGATTCAAACTGCTATATCATTCTTTGTTACTATTCTACTTAAAGGTTTCTTAATCTCATAAATGAGGTTGACTTGTGCTAAAAGAGTTAAGTTTCAAAAGGGATTAAGTTTTGATAAGACTGATTCACCCACCCTCTCAGTCTCCAAAAGTGTTCAACAATTTTAAACACAAATATGACACCATAATTCTAGTGAAATTTTCCCAAAATATTATGTGCTAAGAAAAGTACGATGTTGTGTATGATATGCTCTTGTAGCATATTGTTACTTTTATTTTTCTATTTTGGATTATTGGAAATATTGTATATCAAGGTTTTCAGATCCTTCTTTAAAAAAAATATAATATTATAGAAATTATTATTTATTCTTTGTCCATCCATGCTTGGGATGAGATCCATTATTTTGCAACAGGTTGATATCACTATTTGTGTTTATTTTAGATGTCATATTGTCAAGGATTTATAAAGTTGAACGAGTCTTGGAATGAGTGATGATTGAATCTAATTTAGCTTTCAATTTGAAATGAAACTTATGGGCCATGCATGTTTTTCATTTGAATATTAGGTGTATATATTGTCAATGGTACTGTGTTGTTATTTTGGCCTTATGGGCAAGGAGTTGTAATTCTCTTTCTTGCTTCATCGTATTGATGTATTTCATCGATGTTTTGGATAAAATTAAACTTATTATTTATATGAATGTATAACATGGGGAATGAATCTTATACTGAAATGACCCCCTTACATTTTTTTTCAAATTTTAACAACAATATCACATGTTAATGTTAGAAACTCCAAACCAACACTGAAATGTAACCCTACACCAAGAATGCACACCAAGATCCCAATGACGGGCAAGGTGTGAGCATATGGCATTGAGGATCATTAGATTGAAAACTGAATGTTGAAATTACAAAACATGCAACTCGACCACTTATTCAGCGAGAGTAGAGTGACGGTTCAGTCGATCAACAAATGGGAATGTATTACAAAAAGTAAAGATTGCGATGTCTGTCTCTTCCACCAAACGATGGGAATGAAATGCTTATGCAAGGAAACTAAATAAGGAGGCAAGCCAACCTCTTCCACTAAAAGTGGGAATACAATAGAGAATTTGTAGAAGTATTAAAGGTTGATCAGTACTACTGAATCAACATTACAATGTGAAAAAGAATCCTGCAAGAACCAAGTATTATAGACATTCAAAGTGTTGCAAATGATATAGAATGTTTCTCCAACTCCAAAGAGACTCCCAAACATTAAAATCAAGCCAAAATCTCCAACTACTACAATTTGATATAACAGACCAACAAACTGAAAACACACACCAACAACTAACAAACTCACAAAAATACTCCTAACCCACTCAAAACTCCCCCAAATCACATGAAATAAAAGGCAATAAGCTCTAAGAGCAATGGTGACCAAGATAGGACCAACAAACTACTACAAACACCTCTCAATGATGAAACATGAATTCCAATGCATAAACAATGGTATGACCTTCAAGCGGGGTGACCTTGCAAGATAAGATCAAAGACATCACTAAAAAATATAGAAACTAGCAAAGAGGGACGCCTAGGCCATAGCAAGAGAATGAGACGCTACCTAGAACCAACAAAAATTGCCTAAAGATTTATGAGTGAAAAACAACTACAACCACACCCCAAACCAACAACCTGTAAACTATAAAAACACACCCAAAGACATTAGAAAACTTCAAATAAATCCATTACAATGAAATCAATTTGTTCTTCAATGTAAAGAACAACCTCTCACCTAGCTAGTTGTTATCTTTCAAGCAAGAAACTAAGTACAAGATAGAAGGTATGCATTCCTCTAAGTAATTCACTCTCCATTTTGGCAACACTTTGTTATATTTTCTCATAGATGCCAAACAAAGAGCCCAACACTCTTATTTATAAGTTTCTCCATCAATTCAAATATGTTTCCCTCCAATTAGGGTGCCCACATGAGATTCACATTCAAATTCACCTTTGACATCTATATTTCATTTCATTATCTCTCCAAGTCGTCCATCCTCATGAAGGTAATATACTTTATTAAAATACAAATAAAGTATAATTTAGGCATCCCATCTATTAAGTGAAAATAAATATTATAAGCCACTTAAATAATTCACCTTAATGAAGTCATCCACTTTTGTAAAGAAGGTATTTTCACTTAGAAGCATTATTTCACCCAAACTTGGCGTCCTCCATGACTTATCCAAGTATTTCACCAAAAATGTAGAATTCACCAAAAATAGCCTCAAAAGTGCTAAAGACCAATTGCTCAAACTGACCTGCCAAAAATAGCCTCGGAATTGGCCTACTAAAAACCTGTTAAAAATAGCCCTTGCTAAAAATAACACTTACTAAAAATAGTAAGTGTGTCCAAATGCAATATAACCATGATTTGAGCAGTCGTCGCAACACTAAAAATATTAAGTCTAAAAAATTCCTTTGATTCAACTGCATGTCATACCTCGTGAAGCTCTTTGGAAACCTAGAAGGAATCCAAAATAAGAACTGTAAAACTCCCACATGCAAGCCTCCAAATCTGCCAAAATATCCTCCTAGAAAATAGGAAACCTAATTTCTGCTTTTGACTAGCCTACGGGCCTCTGGGATAGGCTAACAGCCAACTGCACTGATCAATATTGAGAAGGGGGTATTACATATACATATTAGATATTATTGTTTCCACTTATTTACAAACAAGATTTTTTAACATAGAAGTTATCCCTTTAACGGTGTAGGTTGTTATTGGATTATCTAGGAGTATCCCTTCACTCATCTTTGGTTATATAGTCTTGAATCTTGTCTTGGAAGATGGTATTTTAGCATTGAGTGTAAATTACGACCTTAGGCTTATAGGGGGACCCTTTGGCTTACCTTGGAACTAGTTTTCATGCTTCTAGGAACCCCAATATTTATTCTAAGCCTTATACACTATCATGAAATCATTTATTTTTCTAGACTCTCATGAATTATTCCCAAGTGTTAATAGTGTCATCTAGGAGGCTTTTGTACCATTCCTTTACAATATCCTCATGGTACTGTGCAAAAAAAATCATCATTACATCTTCATCTCCAATCTAATATTTGTTTGTAACATTGATGAAGTACCTGGAATGCTACTCACTAATGGTTGCATTGTTACATTGGAACCTTGGTATCTTTCCTTTGATTTTGTTTGGGACGGGGTTTGGATACTAGGGATACCAAAGAAATATAATTGCTTATACCAATCAATTCTAAGAGGTTGTCTAATTGGTGAAAATATGTGCTTGTCTCTTGGGATCGACCCTTTTTTTCTATCTCACATATTGATGATATAGAATACGTTGGTTGTGCCACACATTATGAGAATTTTGATTCATATTCTTTTGTTGAGGAATACTTTGATTCCAATTTACAAATCTATGCATTTTGGGTAATTTTTGCTTTTTGACTTTGAATTTATGCTATCATTTCTTCATGTGTTTGATGGAGTTGTTCAATTATATGAGTTTATTTTTCCAGCCTTCTTTTCCTATGGTAATTCTATGAGTAGATAGCTACATCCACATCATGATATGGAGTACCTGATTCTTATTCAATTTATTAGAAAGAGGTAGGAGATCTTCATGGAATGGATTCACCCTTGTATTTCTTAAAGGTAGATGTAGGGGTAAGTCCATGTTTTTATTTTCTATATGTGCAACTCTTGAAATGCAACTCTACTTCTTGTATCATAATTTTTCTCAATCCTAGATTTACTATAATTATGCCTACGTATTTTGACTCTATTTTTAATTGATTTATAAGAGGTATATTGATCTACATATTTTTCTACCTTACACCCACTTTATGTACTGACTATTTTAGTATCGTGGGAATTATGTGTAGATGGAATTCTTGGTTTTCAAATTTCTATTCAACCTTCCATCTTCTCATATTAGCTAAAACTAAATCAATTTTTCTTTTTCTTTTTGATCATTGCATTCTATCCATCTTTGATCTTCTTTGAGGTCTTCTTAATATTACTGGGTCGTACTTCATAACAAAGTCTCCACTCCTAACTCTGGAAGAGGTTTAATTTTGGAACAAAAATGCACACAAATACAAAATGCATAGTTAAACACTTTGATTTTTAGTTACCAAACTCTATTGAATTTATCTTGATTATTTAGATCCCCAACAATAGCATGAAAAATTCTAGGTCTCAAAATAGCTCCCCTAAATCCTAGATATTTTTCCACCTTCAAGGCTAGGGGCTTGTCTTTAAAAAGGTAAAAAGGGGATCATCAAGAGAATCATGATGGTTAAACGTTAACCTATGAGAGTGGGAAATTTATCCTACTCTTTGGGCTTAACTAAAACCCAATATGGTATTCCTATAGGTATGCATGAATTATCACTTAAATAAAAATGAACAATTATAAAACCCACAAAAACCATACCAAATGTAAAATTGACACTAGGTTAAGTTTAACTAGCTACAATTACCTCTCTATAGTTGATTCAAATACTCTACACATGTATTTCAAGATGTCAACCATAGTGAAATTCCTTGAGATGAATTTTTTATATTAGCATAGCATAAACTCGATATTTACAATTCACTGATGATGTAAAGTTTTGAAGTTCACCTCAAATTTATCTTTAGTTGTAATAATAAATCATAAACAATAGTATATCAATTTACTTCTACTTCCTACACTATTGGTGAATAAATTTGTTAATTTAATGGATGTGGAAGGTCAAGATTCCTAGGGACTAGTGTCTTATTGGGTAATACAATTATATCTAACTATAACAAGCAAAGCAATATAAATAACAACAAAGGTAAGATGTAAAATAAACACTTTTACTAAGCAATATTCTCTAAACTCGTTGATATTCATCTATGATAGGTAAGACTAATGAATATACCAAGAATATAATAGATTTAAATTTTGCAAAAAAAATTAAATACCTATTATAGCTACACTAGCAAATATGGTGGAAGAAATAATATAAGAAAAGAGTCTGTTACATCTCTTACTCCATAAACAATGCAAAATATCAACAACTAGTAAAGGAGACAATTATTTACAAATATTAGCTACCTCTTTTCAACTTAAAGAGAAGCTCTAATTATGGATTAACTATTAAATATTGAAACATTCAACTATTATATAATGTGGCCAACAAAAATGCAAAAAGACCAACCCTTTGAGTGAATGAAGAAGTTACATATATAGATTGGCAACCTGGGAAATGAAGTTGTGAAGCATAATGCATGTAGATTTGATTTTTATAGTGATAGCCCATGCTCCATTTGTCATTGTGATAAACGCTACATGTTAGAATGGTCTCTTTAAGATCCATGAACATCTAGGATAGTGAAAAAAACTTCATATCCATTCATCTTACCTTTATATATTAATGAAATACAAAATTATGTGTAATAATGAGAGAATCACCCTAAGACTCCATTGAAAGAGTGTTCTAGAGATGGAATGTCATTTTTTAAGATTTACAACAATAAATTTGCTATTGATTGAGCATTATTTTTTTCTTGTGAATCCACATCAACTACATAAAGAATAATTGTTGGACATCGTCTAATTTAGCATGGTAGCAACATGGCCAAATCAGGTCATTAATGAAGCTTTGGGTTATCCAGGAGGGTAGATGGAAAGGTATGCTAAGCCTTAGCATGAAATTCTAGGAATTTCAATGCCTAACGAGGTGCAAGTTTGGGAGGAACTTGAAACCTTATAATTTTTATAATAATGGCATGCTCTAACCTTTTGTATGTTGGCACTTGAACTGCACTTAGGAACTTGGGGTGGTTCCAAAAACCACAAGAGAGCATAAAAAAAAGAACATCCCCCATATTGCTTGTTAAAGATTGAGTGGACACTGAAAACTTTGGTGGAGGTTTTTGGTTACCCAAAATGCTTTAACGTCTCCAAAAATTTCCATGTGTCTCCATGTGTGCCATATTACCCTTTCTTGGAACTCATTAAGCACTCCTTCAATAATTTCCTAGTTGTCAAAGTGTTACAACTCGCCTTTGATTTCCCAAATTACTTTTTACTTTTGTTAAATGCAATGATGTAATATGAGACTATGAAATCTGGAAAGCTAAATGCCATGATGAATTTATGCAATGTGATGTTTATACATTTAAATGAATTGTTGATGAATATGTAACGATATGATTATAATGTAATGTGGTGTGATGTTTCTAAATTTAAATGAATCACTAATGAATATGTAACGATATGATTATGATGCAATTATTTATGACTAACTACTCAGTTGTTTCTTGAGTGGAATTGCAGTATCATTTTCTCACGCCCTCTAGAGGGAGAGGGAGAGTATCACCTAGGAGAAGGGTAAAGTTAAGAATTTACTAGCCATGCCATCTAAGTTTCGTGTAGCTCAAATGTTTGGCTCTGTTGAACCAATGTGATTCTAGGGCTGTCAGTGACGTCTTGAAGGTAAGCCAACTAGTCATTGTTTAGCCTTATTCTTCTCACTTATTTTTAGGTATGCTTGATTCTTAGAAAGTCATGGCCTTTTTTATTTGCATTGCATTTTCTTTTAAATGCTCACAAAATAGTTATAAAACCGCGGTGTAGAGGGAAGAAAATTGGTGGCGAGTGGTAGCTATGGCACCATTTAGTTAGGAAAAGATCATTGTTTCAAACAACCAATTACATTTATCTGAAAGCTTCTAATTTTATTCAGATATTCTATAATTACGACATTCTATGGAATGAGATATCTTGAAGGAAGTTTGGTGGAAAAATCAATACTCGTTTTGAGACACGCATGAGTTTACAGGAAATGCTTCGAGCATTTAGTGTGGAAGAGAATACTTTGGCGACATTATCTGTGGTCAATGATGCCGCATATGTATGTGATATAATGGGAATAATTATAGAGAGGATAGATAAAAGCATTGAAGAAGATCATTTTACATTACTAAAGTTGCAGTGTTTGGAAAACTTTGTTCTTTATTAGACAAACCACTGCTATAAATTTCTCAGAGTGACAGGGCAGATTTATTTTTTGTCTCTGAGTATTACTCATCAGAGCTTGTAGCGTATATGCCTAGATGAGTGTTATTTTTTATCAAAGGCTTCTCATCGACCAGGTATTTTCTCCCATGCCCATTTAGTGCACCCACAAGAAGTATTATCGAGCATTCTTTTGGATTGATGGTTGATGAAACAAGCATATTGTGCATATTTGAAACTAGGGATTCAAGAGAGAGTTTTATTGCAATCATGAGATGGATTAACATGCATGTTATTCCCCTATTTAAACTTATTATTCCCTTTAGTTTGAAGTTGAAATTATTATTATTTGTTGGGGAAAATATCGTATTAAAATTATGAAGTTAGAAATTCTCAAATATCTACTTGTTAAAGGTTATTGTGATTCAAATGGGATGAGTTATTTTGGTTATATCCAATAAAGAGATTATACTACAATCTGAATTAGAAAATAATATATTTAAGTTTATTATCATTTTTGAAATCAAATGCAAAAATATAGATATATATAATCTATCATATAGATTTTCTTACACAATTTTGTAAGGGGATAACATAGTTCAAATGCTAGAGAAATGGCAATGTTGATGGTGTTTTTGTGCACTTTTCAACGCAGGTAATGTGTGGGTGCATTACCTCTCTTGAAAGACAATCTTCCACAATTGCAGAACACTATCCCAAGGCCTCTCGGATGTTAGGTCATGATGATGCTTGGAATATCTCAGTTGATTTATGTGATTTGCTGGAATCACAAGGCGGACTTACAGATGAGTTACAAAGTGGGGGAGTTGGATTTGTAATGGAGTTCTTAATATGGGAAAGTTGTTGAGCATTTGCTGCAGGTTCAAACAACACTTTAGAATTCCATTTCAACATCATATTTAGCTTTATAATGTGCAATGAACCCTGTCCAAGGTTACTTATTAAAAAAAAGGAAAAAGGGTAGGGAAGAGAGAAGGTTCTTGGATCTGAAACTACGAATGAACAGTGATCATGGAGGTTGCTACAGTAGACAAATTCCCTAAACTGGGTTTTTCTTGGCCAAGAGGATCCTACAGTTACACAAAACTAGTGCAATCTTCTAAGGACTGCAGATTTTCAGTTTGCATACACACATCATGAACATGCAAGTGAACTAGGTTGCAACAATCAAATAAAGAAGCACAAACTAACTTTGCACAACAACTTGTCATCAACAAGTGCCAAAAGTATGGATTAAAATCTCATCAAATACTGTAAAAGTAATGTCCATCATCACATCCATTCAAGAAACTAACAACTAAAACTAACTTGGAAGGTAGAACCATGCACACATAATGAGAAAACTCAAAATTAACACCTATAGATCATGCAATGTTGCTTTCTATTGCTACAAAATGTTTTTACAACAACTCTCCAACCCTTTACAAATGAGGGGGAAACCCCTATTTATAGTTTTCCAAAGCCCGAATGAATGGCTATGATTGAGTTACATTGTGTGGCTCAGATTCAATTACATCAGGGCTTCACCTACCCCACACTATTCAACAATTTAAAATACATCTGTTGTTTTTTTTCTATTTTGTCTTGTAGTGGCCAGTCACTGTAGCAATTTTGTCTTCTAGGTGATTTTCCCTTTACTGTAGCCGAAACTGCCTGAAAGCTGCCTCCTCCCGATGGATTTGCAACATTCTTCATTGGATCAAATGGGTCTATCAACGATTGGCATCAATGGATCGGTTGCCCCAAATTCAGGCAGATAACCCCCAAAGATCAACATCATATGGTGAAAAGTATGACAGCCCCCCTTGCATTTTGTCATCGACTTCCTTGGCATAAACCTTCTTCTAATGCCAACTCTATTGATGTGCACCACGAGGAGAGGTGGGAATAAAATGAATGGTGATAGGAGCCACATGATTTTCATTGTTCATCTTTCTCAATGGGTCTCCCGACGGACCCGTGGTAGGCTTCTTGAAACCGGAAACGAGAGGTCGAAATGTTGTTTTGAAAATGGCAAACAAAGCAATGGAACTCCGGATGATATCTCTCAGCTACAAATTTGGAATTTGAAAGGTCCAGGGAGGATAAGATCCAATTTTACCATCTGGTTCGAAGTCCGTTTTCAAATTGGAGGAGCACTTGTACGTTCTGAAAACAAGAGGCCGAAATACTATTCTAGAAATGTTGTTTTGAAAACGACGAATAGAGCATGGAACTCTGGATGGTATCTCCCGGCTGAAAATTTGGAATTTGAAAAAACTAAGGAGGATAAGATCTAATTTTACCATCTGGATCGAAGTCCATTTTCAAATCAGAGGAGTGCTTGTACGTTCTTGGAAACAAGAGGCTGAAATGTTGTTTTGAAAACGACGAACAGAGCATGGAACTCTAGATGGTATCTCTCGATTGCAAATTTGGAATTTGAAAGGTCCAAGGAGGATAAGATCCAATTTTACCATCTGGGTCGAAGTCCATTTTCAAATCGGAGGAGCGCTTGTATGTTCCGAAAACAAGAGGCCAGAATGTCATTTTGGAAATGTTGTTTTGAAAACGGCGAACAGAGCATGGAACTCTAGATGGTATCTCCCAGCTAAAAATTTAGAATTTGAAAGGTCCGGTGAGGATAAAATCCAATTTTAGCATCTGAGTCGAAGTCTGTTTTCAAATCGAAGAGTGCTTGTACGTTCCAGAAACAAGAGGTCGGAATGTCGTTTTAGGAATGCTGCTGCAAAAATGTTGTTTTGAAAATTTCAAAACTTTTTGAAACTTAATGAAACCTTGGTAGTTTTCTTGGGCACCACAAAACATCCCAAATCCATAGGAAACCTATCTCCAAAGTCAAAAATGAAGGAAAAAGTGAAATGAGCGAGTGGGAAGGCGAAGCCCGAAAAACCCAAGACAACCATTTTTTTATTTTAGGGGCAAAATATGGTCAGCCAAAAATGAGACTTTGAAGGGCACGTTGACCAAATATGACACCAAAAAAGGGGCACGCAAAATGATATGGGAGCAAAGCAACCTATCGAGTGCGAAAAAAGAGGGTCCCTGCCTACGGCAAGGCGTGTGTGCAAAATATGCACAACAGGCAAGAATGATTCAGTTCCTTAGAAGAGTTAAATAAGATTAAATAACACAATATGTTTATTTTTTTAAAATACGAGGTTGAGCATGAGGCTAAGTTGCTCATATTGAATATCATAAATCCCTATTATTTCTTATGATATTTTGTGAACCCAAAACTAGATAACCTGATATTGAAGGTTTGATACTTGGGTATGAGGGAGTAATCCTCTATTTGATTTAAATATTATTATTCAATACTTGTATGAAGTAATGTATGTACTTTCTATATGGCCATGCATATGTCTTGATGATGGCATAGTGTCATTGATATTTTCCTAGGAAGCCTAAGGATGTGTAAGAAGGTAAACCTTATGGTTCATGATAGGACTTGAATTAGAGGCACTAGCCTAGACCCTAGATGTTACAAAATCATAACAAGGAATTTAAATGCTCATGATATTTTACCAAATCATGCATATTACAATCTTAGCAAGTAAACACTTATATATGTGAATCTATTGAAAGATTAGACTAGTTGGTCTATAGTTGTTTTATCCTTAATAAACAAGACTACAATGTTTACCTTGAAATACTAAAGCATAAAGGAAGTTATATTATTAATGGAAATCCAATCATTGCTATGGGGATTTTGTATATGTATTCTTTATACTATATTATGACTAGGAAGGTCAAGATGCTATCATTGTGTGTCAATATTTGCTTAAATTTTATACCTTGAGGGTAATTTCTCTTAAGTGATATGGTAAGACTCAAAAAAGTGGTTGTAGCCAAGACCCAAGTAGTTACATGGAAGTAACTCGAGTCTTCAAGTTAGAATTTATTAGCAACCTAGATGAGTTATTTTACTTAGTGAATCTTCACATTTTGAGTAAGGAATCTATAATTAAGCTAAACACTTAACATATAAGAATATAATAAGAAGAAGGAATCTTCAATTTAATATTAATATTTATTATATATATATATATATTAAAAAAATTGTCTATACTTTTAGTTTGCGACTAAGTGAAACTAGTCGATGATAACAAGTCAACAATAACAATTATTCGTGCATAGAGTGGGAGATCATATAATCTCATGGTTAGTAATAAAGACTTGAATAAGTGGCAATTGCCAAGGCCCAAGTTGTTATGTGAACATAACATGGGTGTTCAAAGTCAGGAAAATTATGACTTTGATGAAGTTATCACTTTTTAAATGTAAATTTGTATGATAAGTTAACCATTCGTCAAACAGTAGGTTTGAGCTAATACAAGGTCAGATAAGGTTCTCCAAGTCGATTAGGGTGGGTGAACAAATGACTCCACTCATAAGTAGCAGTTGAATATATTTTAAATACTTTGGCCAAAGTGAGTGCAGTAGTCTCTACATGCACTTGTCAGTTCACTATGTCCCAAATTTGATTAACTAATCAGAGTTGGCATACATAGTTGGAAGGTATCCATAGTTGTTTGATAGTATTGGTTAAATAGGGCACAACACCAAAGCTCAGATCAAAATACTAAGAGGGTTCTTAACTATACCCTTCATTGCAGAGAAGGGTCACTTCCAATTAGGAAGGTGTGCAGGGGCTGCGAGTCCATGGTTGGAGGTAAAGCACTTGGGTAATGCTCTCCCTCTTGCAGATGATATGTTAAGTCTTGGAAGATAGAAAGTATACACATATGGGATCTCTAGCCTCATACGTTAAAATTTAATATTATATCTGTTAGAGTAAAGGTTTTAACTTAATTGTGTTGATTAAGTTACCTTTATTCCCTTCTTAAGATTTCACGTTAGTTTGCATAAAGTGACATTTAATAATTATATTAATTATTAAATGTTTTCCTATTAGGGCTTCTTTTAGGGTTTTTCCTATTAGGGTTTCTTTAGGGTTTGCATGATCTCCTTTTTATAAGGATTGATCCCATTGTATTTCATATCAATCCATTCTCTCTGATATATACATTTTCAGTTTTCAGAGAACCCTTGCTTGTTTGTCTCCATCTCTTCTTTTGTGATAGGTTATTTGCATATAGGTGATCTTTGGGGTTTGTGAAGTTGTATTTTCTCAACTTCTACATGGTATCAGAGCTCCAGACCTGTTGCTTCTTGTTCTTGTTTTGAAGATTTTCGGAGCTTCAAGGGTTTGGGGTTTGTTTTTTTTATCCAGGGCATACCTACAATTTCAAAATATTTTGAGCTCAAACGGACCTTGCCATTGCGTCCGCAGCGGTCCAAAACCCCTAAATCGACTGTTCATTCGTCCATTTTGGACAAAGTTGAATTTTGGGGCAAATTTTTTTTGCTAGTACGGTCCTTATCAACTTAGTAAGGACTTGAACAAGTGGCAGTTGCCAAGGCCTAAGTCATTATGTGAATGTAACATGGGTGTTCAAAGTCAAGAAACCTTAATTAATCTAGATGAATTATGACTTTAATGAAGTTATCACTTTTTAAATTTAAACTTGTATAATAAGTTAACCATTGGTTAAGTAGTAGGTTTGGGCTAATACAAGGCCGGATAAGATTCTCCAAGTCGAGTAGGGTGGGTGAACGAATGAATCTGCTCGTAAGTAGTGGTTGAATATATTTCAAATACTTTAGCCAAAGTGATTGTAATAGTCTCTATATGCACTTATTGGTTCACTGGGTCCCATATTTTCTTTAACTAATCAGAGTCAAGTCATACATAGTTGGAAGGTATACATAGTTATTTGACAGTATTGGTTAAGTAGGGCACAACACCAGAGATCATATGAAAAAACTAAGAGGGTTCTTAACTATACCCTTTATTAAAGGGAATGGCCACTTCCAATTAGGAAGGTGTGTGGGGGACTGTTGGTCCATGGTTGGAGGTAAAGAACCTAGGTGATACTCTCCCTCTTGCAGATGACATGCTAAGTCTTGGAAGACAAAAAGTATACATATGTGGTATCTCTGGCCTTGTACTGTAAAATTTAATTCTATATCTTCTTTAATTGAAATCATACATGTTGAGATGTAAAAGGAAAAATATTGTTTATTCTCTTCAGTTCAAAAAAAAGAAACATTATGAAATGTTATATATATTCAGTTATGCAGTTGCATTTTCAGTTATTGTAAAGAATTTTTTTGATATCCTATTTCTTTGATGATCTTAATTTATTACTGCATGGTAAATAAAACCAAGTAAATTCTTTATAAAATGAGGTGGTTGTTACACAAAGATTCACCACCCTATTGGAACTCTTCATCGACTTCAACATTTGGAACCTTATTGTGAACTTTAGAGTTATCTAGAACCTTGTCAGGAGTTCATGTAGTTATAGAACCTAAATACCCTCTATTATATCCATTTAGCTTCTTATTTTCCAATGTTGAGGTTTTTCCATCTACCCAAAACTTCTAAAATTTATGAAAATAATAACAAAATTATCTTGAGGTTTTTAGGTTTTGGGAGGAAATTAGAACCTTGGATACACTAGTCAAGCTTGGGCTTTGTGACAGAACATGAACTTTGGAACCTCAATAAGATTCATGGGCATCGAGTCTTAGGATAGGAAAGGGATTCAGGATGTATGATTCCAAGTCCTAAACAAATTCTAAAGTTTTCCTTCTACTATGAAGGTTAGTGACAGAGAGGAAGTTGGAATTGGAACTCGAGGGTTCCAAATCCTAAATGGGGCCTAAGTTTTGGAAGCGATCAATATAATTTATAGATCGGGGAGTGTAATTTGAAAGGAAACATGAACATGGATCATAAATTTTTTGGTTCTTATTGAGACCTAGGGTCCAAGAAGGAACCAAAATGAAATCACTCAAGGGAGGAAAATGGCATAAGAGGAAACATGAATTTGGAACTCGAGGTTCCAAGTTCACATAGGATTTTAAATCTCATGAAGAAACCAAAGGCAAATTCTTATACTTATCCAATTTTGAATTTTGACAACTTAGATGATTAACTAAAGTATAAGGGGTAAAACAACACAATAGAAAGATAAACTTTAAATATGAAGGCCCATTTAAGATTTATTGGATTGGTTATCAATAATGAATGAAATATGAATGATACACTGAGAAAATATTATAGATACGAGTCCCAAAACCCACCATAATAAACTTCAATAACAAACCCATAATATGACACCCAACTCACCTCTATAAGGATTTTAGACAAAATAAATTAAGTATCCATAGGTAATACATGACACGATAGACCCAAAAAGGGACCCTCTTAGATTGAATACCACATATATGTGAAAAAGGGTCAAAACACATAAATGAGGTGGGACAAGGGGAAAAAATGTCACTATTAAACCGAGTCCTAACATCGGCTCTAATTGGGGACATTTGTCACATGAAGGCACAAGAAGAATCTATAAATTTGGGAGTTGGTCATGAAATAGGTACAAAAGAGTGTAGGACCACATACTTATCAAGATAAAATAGGGATCACGATTGCACAAAGACACAAACAACATGATAATTACAAGACAAGACATGACATGAAACTAGACACAAAAATATAATAAGTACAATGCATGATATTAATAATCGCATGAAGTAATGCTTCAAATTCTAACCATGAATAGGAAGCTCCATCCTACCAAGTCCTTGAGATGGTACACATTATGACCATACTCCTCCATGACCTCATATGGCCCAATCTATAAAAGATCAAACTTCCCATGATTTCTTTTATCCTATTAGGTTAAAAAATGATTCCAGTAAAATTCTACAACACAATTTTAGCCTCAAAACCAAAGGATGTCATTCACGAGGATAAAATAAAGGTTCACTAATATATTATAGTAGTTCAAGGCTAATGAACAATAGTTTACAAGATCTCCTACACTTTGGGATCAATTAGGCCCAGGAGGGTGTTCGTAGAGGTATGTTAAGTAGGGTTGAAATGATAAAATAGATGACAATATAATAATTCCATAATTGTATCCAAGGAAAATTTAATTAAAAAGGGTTGATATTTGGGTTAAAGGCACACCAATTTCATGAATGACCTTTATTATAAACAATGTAGTCATCCATGTAGAAAATAAAAATGTGGGTGCAAGAATATGATTCATAAAGTATTTTCATGATAAATATCACATTGATATTCTCTTGTCTAAACTATTGAATCATATGCTTTACAAGTTTTAAAACTAATTCCTACTCTACTAGTGAATGATTTATTATTTTAAGAGCGTGTGCTAGAATCACTGGTTCATAGGACCCTGCCTATCCACTATATGACAGAGTGATTGTTTATCAAACTAATAGAAAAATAAAATAAAAAATATAATTTATTTGTGCATTTATACATCAAATCTAGGTGATCAATAATAGAGCTTGTTTAACAATCCATCACAAAACTGCAATAACTCACGTGTAAGAAGTAAAAGAGAATCATAACCTAATTTCAATATTTTAAAATACTATCCCATTCATCAGCTTTATTTGCAACCAAAATATTCCTATAGATTAATACAAACTATCATGGAGATATTTTCCTATGAATAATATTTACAAATTTAATCTCTTTCTAGTTTCACGATTTTTCCACTTCCAAGAAAAGCCAAAATAACATGATTTGAAAACTTGGATTGATTTTTCATTATAGTGACTAAAAACATCAAATGGCCAACCCTTAGAATAAGAAATAAACCCCTATATATATCCCCATGGAAGTTGTATCTTATGATCAAGTTATTGGAAACCCCCAAAAAACCATGAATCTTGCAAGAGGGCATGGAAATATACAATAAACTCTAAAATCCTTTGATTGGTACTAAAAAATAGACACCCATAATTCATGGGTATCATTATTCCATAAGTCATGTTCGAAATCATGCTTTGAATATCCTAGGAAGCACTTGAAAGGTATGGAGGAATTTTCTTATATGATTTATGTTTGATCTTTACATTAATGGTGTTATTGGTTTTGATGTGCATGTCAAGAAAGAGCCCATGAAATCTATTGGAATGACAAATTGGAGGTCATGTGAGGATAGGTAGGGGTTGAAATGATAATCATTGCATTAATGGTTTCATAGGTCACTAATATTTCCCCGTCACTAAAAATGTGTAAAAATTCACACTCATTTTGATAAACAATTGTTTTTAGGTAGGAATATCAGATAGAGTGGTTGCAAGGCACTATTGGGTCATTATTGGATTTTCAAGATGTGTAGAGAGGTAGGTAGGTTTGAGTAGTGAAAAGTGTAAGGGTTTAAAAACTTTAGATTTTGGGGATACCTTATGAGAGATACTACTAAGAGAATGTTGGAGGTTGGGGTTCAGGGGTGACAAGAAACTAATACCACTAAGGTATGAAAAATGAGGGAAGTTTGAATGCACAACCCCAATGAGAAAAGAAAAATTAGAGTTTTGGGGAATAGTTTATAGGCATGAACCATAATTGGTGTTTGCGCATGAAGATGGCCAAAATTTTGACTTCAATAGGGTGAATAAGTGTAGATGGTCATGGAATAGAGGGATATAAGGAATAAAAAATACCATGGTTTAGGGTACTTAGTTATAATAAATATTGACAGACTGATAGGGTAAGGGAATCAAGCAAGGAATGGGTGAATGAGATGATAGGATGGAGAAATCTAAAAAGTTGACATGAATAAGGAGAAGTTGGACTTAATGGAAAAAGCATGATAAGAAGAGGAAAAGTGTGTTAGTGTAGGTTTTTTTATTTTCCTAATGTTAGAGGATATTATTTTAATTATTAAGCTTTCTTAGGTTAATTAGACTTGGTTAATACGAGACCACATGGTGTAAACCATTAGCTACACATGTCACTTTCTCCCACACATGGGTAGTTGAGTCTCACAACCTCTATTGGAATTATATGCCACCTCTAATAACCATTAATTTATCTTTATTTGAGTATGTGTTGCCAGACATTTTGGAATTTACCAAGTAGTTAAAATCTCCCACCTATTATGGGTAGTTGGAGTTAATGCATATCTTGGATGTATATGCCCATTTTTTGTTGCATATGCCTATTTTTTGCTATATATGCAACACTTTCCTCTCGCCTCAGGTAGTTCGATGAGAGTAACTTGAGTATTCTTAAAACTCTCTTACAGTCATCTCTATTTTATCTATTTCAAGATAATATCTCATTTCCACTATTTTGATCTTCGATCATCTATCAATTGGAGTTGCATTGATCTATGACCAACAACAGATCTTGGGTCGGTTCTCACTTCTTACAAAACCTAACATGGTATCAAAGTGGGTTTTTTTGGTATAGATCATTTTATTCTCTATTATTTGAGAGATTTTAGACTAATAAATAGCTAATACTTTTCTCAAAAACTCAATATGTTCTTCTCTTACATCTTTAAATGATCTGGAGAATCAAAATAGTTTGAAAGAAAATAAGCACTTGTAAACTCTATTTTGTATATTTGTGTTATTTTAAAATTGGTTGATTGCAACATTTTGGTAATCTTGGAGGCATTTTCAACCTTTCCACAATATCCAAAAGTCAGATAAATTCAAGATCATATTTTGTTTCACCAAATTAGAGATCCGAGGACCTAGTTGCAAATGGGGGTTTGAAAAGTGGTTCTAGAAGCTAGCTGATATTTTAAAGAATTTTTAGCCTGAACGGACCTCACCATTACACTTAGAAGCCCCAAAAACCTAAAGATTGATTGTTAAATCGTCAAAATTGGATTCAACAATTTTTTTAAGCCACTTTTTTCACTCTTGGGTCATATAGATTGTCGCATCATATAATTTTTTTATTTAAAAATTTGAAAAATTAACTGCTAGCGATTAATATCTAGTGATTACATTAACAATTGGTGTTTGAGGTTAATGGAAAATTTAAATAAAATGTTTGTAACTGTCATACAAACCATTTATTGTCCAAAAGTGGTTTCCCTCCAAAAATAGGGGGTTTTGACCCCAAAAAGTGGTTTTGGAAAATTTCAAAGGTGGTTTTGGAATATTTTGGTGAATTGAAAATATCATTGTTGACTTCAACATGACATCATCCAGTTTCACCCTCTAGGTTTGAGCCCTCACCATTGCAATTTTTCAAATTTGCAGGTCAACTTCAAAGGATAATAACTTGAGCATAAAAACTCCTTTTTCAGTGTAGTTTTTTTTATTTGGGGTAGAATTTCATGCTCTATGTAATGGTGAAATATTCCAGTTTTGTTTTTTATATTTTCATAAATTGAATATTCTTCCAAAATTTATTAGATAATTCTCATTTTGAGACCTTATGAGAGCCATAAATTGTGCAAACAAACTCCTTTTTGGGTTCCATAGTTTCTTGATTTCATGGTGTGTTTTTGATAATTTCATGGTGTGTTCTATGCACTAGTGCTCTTAATTTGATCTCATATTTTACTTGAGATGTAGCTTCAATGTTTTGGCCCCATTTTGGGCCTTGTAAGAGTTTGAAAATCTAAAAATATGCATTGTAATTCACACTAATTTTAAAGTTTAATATTGTAATTTTTTTGGGGGGTGCCATTTTTGAAACTAGAGAAAAGGGGGGTGTCTCGTGTGCTTGATTTCTGCACTTCTTCTTTTTATGCACAATAATATACCTTTTTTGCACTCATGGATACATGAAAAAATATTGTTTTAACACCATGCAACTATTTTGAATGGAGATAAAAGATGATAATTTATCTCAAAAGGCATGGATATCATAGGGTTACAATGGTACTTGAAACATAACCTAAATATAATGTAGAAAAGATAAAATGGTTTAATAAATGTGATGAAGCATTTGGTACTCTATGTATGTCTATGGCTCTAAACTTACTTTTCTACATCGAATCTTCCACTACACCAAATGGAGTGTGGACTACATTAGAAAAGCTCTTTGGTAAGCATGATGAGTTAAGGGGTCATCAATTGGATAATGAACTCATAGGGTCAAGTCCTACTAGTTTTGACACTATATAAGACTCTTCACAAAATTAAAATCCATTAGATTGCAATTGGAATAGTGTGGAATTAAGAAAGACGATAAGCAACTGATCTTGAGTATTATTTCTAAGCTAGGTCCTAACTATTTTGTATTTATTTCTATATTTTATGTCACAAAATGTGCCCTGGGTTCCACCTACAAAATACATTCTCTAGATGAATTTATTGCATAACCCATTAGGAAGCAAGATAATTGGTCAAAATGGGTACAATTAAACCCTCTAAGTCACATGCCTTGACTATAAATCAGGGCACAAAAAAATAGAAAGGGCTAGGTAAACAAGATAATAAACAAAAGAACTAGGGAGAGAAGAAGAAAGATAAAAACATGTTGATTCAAATGTAGCTAATTAGACCTCTTCATCAAAAGATGAACAACCTTAGAATGAGAAGGTTGAGTGTTCTTATTTTAAAAAACCTGGCCATGATGAACACAAGTTTGTAAAGAATCAAATTGATCACCTTTCACAACTTCTTGAAAATAACAACATTAAGGTGGACAACTTAGTCAAACATAGTTCATCTGAAGGGTCTTCTAAGGAAAAAAATAAAAGGGGAAAGGAAAGGGTAAGGACCTAGTTGTTGTTGCTTCACAACCTAACACATGAATAATTGACTCAAGTGCTTCACACCACGTGGATTCACCATAGAATGAGTTTATCTGATTAGAGCCATTTTTATGCCTGCCATACTAATGGGTGATGAAATTCCTATAGAAGTACATAGGATATGGTCTATTGACGTGAGTGAAGGAACATTCCAAAATGTTCTTTATGTTCCATATTTGTCAATTAATCTCCTATCTATTTATCAGATCAATTAGATTCTAGAAAGAGAGTTAAGTTCACACTGTATATAATGGTAATTAGTGAAATGCGCAATGGGTCTATATTTGTTGTGGTAAAAGAAGATCATCAGTCTAGACTATATTAGTTTTCTCTTTTTTCTTGAATCTCCTTAGACAACATTACTCACTCATTCAAATGAGGTGAGATATTTGTGGCATCAATGGTTTGGCCACTTAAGTTATGGCTACTTGAAGTAGCTCAGCCAACAGGACATAGTTTTAGGGTTGCCTTCCATTTGATTTTTTGATGAATTTTTTCAAGGATGCATTCTTGATAAGAATCCTAAGTAGAAATATGATCAAGAAAAATCATGGAGGACCACACAAATATTGGAGTAAGTACGTACTGACTTGGAAAGACCATTTCCACATCCATTCTTCAATAGTGCTTGATATGTCATGAAATTTATTGATGATCTTTCCAGATACACTTGGGTTTACATTCTTAAACAAAAGTTTGAGGTTTTTGAGTATTTTAAGGACTTCAAAGCTTTTGTAAAGAAAAAATCATAGAAGTTCATCAAGATTTTGTGTATAGATAATGGGGTTGAATATGTTAACCATCATTTTGAACAATTTTATGCTTCAAAAGGTATTGAATTGCGGCACAAAGTTTATGTAATCCTCAACAAATGGTTTCACAAAAATGTAAGAATAGATCCTTGAAGGAGATGGAAAATTGTATGATTCACTACAAATATTTGGGACCTTAGTACTAAGCAGAGGTAATAAACTATGTGTGTTATATATAAAAGTAAGTTTCTCACAAATATCTGAAGGGGGTAAATCTTTTTCAAGCTTGGACTAGTTGAAAACCCATAGTTAATCACTTCCAAGTGTTTGGTTCTCTAGCACGGGCCCATGTTCTAAATAGAAACATGAGGTTGTGGATCTGTAGATAAATCCTTACATATTTTTTGGGTACCTAGATAATGGTAAAGGCTATAGGATTCTCCATCCCACCACTAGTGATTTGTTCATTGAGAGGAGTGTTTGCTTCAAGGAGATCCCTTCTAGTTCTCTTACCACTTCTCCATCCACTATCGCATTGGAGATATTGCATCATGATGCTAGTTCTTTGAAGATCTAAATCCTCCTAATATTGATGAGGAGCCTTCTTCCTCTACTTTAGATGGTGATAGTGATGATGGGGATTCACAGTCCTTTCATAGTCATCATTCAGAGGTTGATGATTCTCCTCCACACTCCTTGCCCTCAAGGCCTCTTTGGACTCATCAAACATTGGAGTTAGTAGGTGATTAGGGTGGCAATACATAATATACTAGAAGAACAAGGTCATGGTTTCAGCAGGCTCCACATCTCTTCATTTCTTCAACTTCAAATCCATAATCTTTTTGAGAATCTTTGGGTATCCCTGAGTGGGATGCTGCTATATAGGAAGAGTTTAGTTCCTTGGAAAGGAATCATGTATGGGATCTATTACCTCTTCCTAAGGGAAGGAGACTTTTTTGATGTGTAAGTGGATCTATTGGAAAAAAATTAGTCAGTTGACAAGCATAAAGGTCCGCTTGGTTGCAAAAGGATTCTCCCAGGTTCTTGGGATTAACTACTCTAAGAATTTTGTGTCGTTTGGAAAAATGAATGCCATTTGACTTGTCCTTACTATAGTTTTAGCCCATCATTGGGAAGTTCATCAGATGGATGTGAAGAGTGCCTTTTTTCATGGTGACCTTCACATGGAGCAACCACAAGGGTTTGCACATGATCCTTCACTTGTTTTCCATCTTCAAAAATTTCTCTATGGCCTCAAACATACTCCTTAGGCTTGTTATGCCAATATGGAATCCTTCCTTTTAATAGTCGGGTTCACTTGATGTCATTTTCTCTCACAACCAAATATTAAAAGGTGGAGTTACAAATAGTAATGAATTCTATCCTAAACAAGGTCCCTATTCTTGACCCTTTCACTACCACAAAATTTTCTCTCACCAACCTACAACCAATCTTATCAAATATTAAATGCATTCTTGAATCATTCAACTTTGAAATATATTAATAGATAAATTAACAAATTCAACATAGGTAGAGTGAAATCATCCTACCTCTCCTAGAAACATAACTAGTTGATTAGGTTACCTCCGAGTTCTAGGGAGTTAGGTCACAAATATGTTAGATAGATAAGTGGTAAATTGTGATCTATTTGTTCAAGGGACCATTTTTGGTTATGAAATTTTCATCAATCTAGAATACCATTTTCTCTTCTATCTAAATATTTTTTCATTTTTTTATAATTTTTGTATGTTTTCTTATTTTTTGATTTTATATTTACGATCTGAGAGAGAGAGAGAGAGCAATAATAAAAAGCAAGCTCATATTCTTGATTTCAATATGTTTTTAATGAAAATTTGAGAAATTTAATAAACCCACAATACCATGATTAGACTTAACTCAATCAGTTACATTGTAGATGCAAGTTTTAAATAAATTTATGAGACAAAAATAAATACACCAAACTAGTATATTCCACACACAAACTCTATATATTATTCCAATAACTCACTCAATATATTTTATCATTAAATATTCATAAAGTTTTCACAAAATTATCAACATGTAGGAAAGAAATTAATGCACTTTACCACTCAAGAGTGGACAAGTTTGAAGAAGTGGGATATTAACAACCCCAATAAGACAACTACACTAGAATTCAATATTCTTCTTTAAAATATTTTCTCTAATTAAATACTTCTAAAAATTCTATGTCTACTTTAAAAAAACATATAGGAATTAGGAATTAAGGATTAAGGATCCTTCTACAATGTTGGGAGCCTCGTTTTATAGAGAAAATAAAAATAAAATAAAAAACAATTAAAATTAGTTAGCTACTTCAAAATACCCATACAACAATTATATTTTTAATGCATTTAAAAAAACACAAGTACAATTATTAATATATTTCTACTTTTATTTTAAGAAATGAATCGTGCACCATCATTGTATTTTCTTCAAGCAAAATTATAGAATGACCTTGACATTCCTAAAATATAGGGACCACTTTATAAACATATGGAACACATTTACAATTGGATTTTATAATTTTAGCAAATAAAATAATAAATTGAATTCAAAAATACAAATAGTTTCATGTTCTTAAAAATAAGAATATCATTTTGGTACACAAAATTTTAAATTTCTAAAATCATTTACAAATTTACGTCTTTACTAATATTCTTTGTATGCTTTCAGATAGTTTCCCAAGGTCATCATTTTTAGTCCATACAACCATTTCAACTTGAATGTGTAGTCCTCAAAATTATTTTGATATAATTATATTTGTCATTTCATATCTTGTAAATCCTTTTTTACAACTCTAAAATTTATTTTAATCTCCATAAACTTGTCTATCAAATCTATAGCCTGGTTTAATTCTTCCTTCGTCTTCTTCCTAAGGGTTTCTTTGATTACCACTAGTGAACTTATCTTGGAATCTAATTATTGTGCAAGCTCTGGACTTATCACACTCGATAAGAAATATTCAAATTTTATAGTAAGCTGCATGTTTCTTTATGATATTATCATACCTTTGACATATAAAGATATTTTATATCATGCATGAAGGTAATGACCTTTATGCAATTTTTGTACATGTAACAGGCCCGATATTTACCCTATTGTTTTCACTTAAGTTTTAACCCATATATGTGAAAAGATCAAGTTCATCAACACATAAAAATTAAAATTTCCAATATAGTAACATAGACGCATATTTGAAATAACCCATTCCAAATTATATTGCATGAATAAAGTAACATTACATAATCTAGATAATTAATTCATATTTCAAAGACAATTTACATTAATATGCAAGATCGTAGTTGCATATCATATCTTACTATATACAATCTTTAAATTTAGACTTATTTAATGTTTAAAAAGATTAATGTGAATCAATTAGTTTACGACTTAAACTTTTCAATGTATATACACACTTTAAATTTGAAGTACTAGGAGCTATAATCTTGATGTGTGGGTCACCAACACCAAAATTAAATAGTTCCAACAAACTATTTTAGATTTTTGACAAGTTTGTCTAGTATTGCAAATGTGGAGACTTTGATTTTCACCACAAACCCTACTTTTCTATTTTTTAAATATATTTTTATTTTTTAAATAAAAATGATAAATAATAATTCGATTTAAAGAACTTAATTAGAGTAGATGACATAAATAAATTGAATTATGATGAGATAATTAATGCAAACATTATGAAATACCTGTCCTACCATAAAAACATTTAATGGTTGGAATCCCTTCAAAATGCAAGTAAACTTTGACAACTCGAATTATGAAGGAAAAATAAATACAAATATTGTTGATGATTAATTTTATTAATCGTAATATTATTTGTGTATAAATAAATCCTTAAATTTGAAGATTGAAGACAATCACTTTTTCTCTCTCTTGAAAGTCACACCCATAATTTAATAATGGTGGAAAACTAGTTCACTATCCAAAGAAGAATCAATCGAGCTCCACTTTGATGAGCTAATGAAAGTTTATTGTTTAGGTACTTGATAATTTATCTTATTTCTTATTATGAAATTATATGTGACTCACCCAATGAATAATAAACATTTCAACTAATAGTGTGTAAGAAGATCATCAAAATGGTGTGATTTCCCTTCAAATTGAAAAGGGTAGTTCCCTCATAGAAAAAATAAACAAAATTATGTGAAAAGTACAAGTTCATCAACACATAGAAGTAAAATTTTCTAATACAGTAACATAGATGCACATTTCAAATAAACTCATACCAAATTATATTGAATGAATAAAGTAACATTACATAATCTAGATAATGAATTCATCTTTCAAATACAATTTAAAGATGCAAGATCAAAGTTGCATATCATAGCTTACAAGAGCATAATGGATCAAGTGTACAATTGGTCAAAATGTCCCCTACTTGAGCACACGTCTTTATTTTTCCATGTTTCACAAGTCTCAGCCAACAACTACATGAGGGATAACATCATCAAAGTGCTTTTCAAACAACCATAGACTTATTTCGGTTCCTCATACATCTTCCTAACCGGTAAGATGGCCCTACCCTTCTACAAAGAGATTGGTATGGTAACCCTCTAATATAAGCCTACCTGACTGTGGTGTTGTGTCCTACATAACTAGTGTTTCCATACAGTGGATACCTGCCTACATGCATGACAATCCCTACTAGCTATGCAATATTGGCTCACAGTGAAATGACAAGTGTACGGAGTGGTAACTTACACTTACTTTGGCTAAATTTTTGATATAAAATCAAACCCACTCTCTATGAAGTGGTATCATGTATGTTCACCCTCCCCCTTGCTCGACTTGGAAACTATAATGACCATGAATAAATATTGACTAGGTTTTTCACATACAACATAAAAAGATTCTATTCCAACAGATAATGTAACATTCAAGTGATCTAATTGACCAACTAGGTTATTCCCAACCCTGGTTTATCCTAACCCAAGGAAAATACCTCATTACCAGCATAGGTTTTCATAACATCATAAACTGGCAATATCAAATAATACTTCTACATAATACCATTTCCAACATCATAATTTAAGCAAAGCATACTTTTAGCATATGATATCCTAGATACTATAATAGTACCTTCTAGTTGTCTATATTTGATCATTACATTAAAATTCTACAAACATGGTAGTTATATTCATATCAAACTAGTACGATTTACTCTCATCAATCATGTTTACAAACTCAATACAAAACACAAACATCATTTTATAAGCACTTGCAACAATAGCAAATCGCGATATCCAAGTAGAAAAGAATAATGGATAAGAAAGACTAGCATGCCTAGAAATTGAGCTTCCAAAAAATAATTTTCTCTCAAAGCTTAACATTACAATCCCTACTTGTTGCTCCTTTTACTATCAACATGTCTCCAATCTAAACCACTATACTAAACACTCAAATATCACAAACAAATAGCTTTGAATCACTCAATGAAATTACTCTCTGTTCTCACAACTTGCACTCAAAAATATTGATCTACACAAAGAAAGCTACAGTTGAATAATAACAATGGGAAGCTAAAAACTAAGATGATTCCCTTTATTTATAAGAAATATTGAAAAAACTTATGCTAAAGATTAGCTCCCTCAATTGCCACCTCTAAAACTAAAATCACAAACTCAAATCCAAAACTACTTCTAAGTTGGTCGACTTAGCAAACTAAGTGAAACATGGCAGCAAAAAGAATCAACAACTTGACACATTTACAGTCCCAAGTAAAACCAGTTTCTATCTCTTGGCTAAGTCACCTCAATTCTTCCAACTCATGGTTATTTACTAGGTCAAACTATTACAATTGTTTCCAACTTGCTTCCCATTTCCCATCCTGGCTCTTGAGTTTGCCATATTGTTGTATATGGCACCTAAAATGGAGGCTACAATTTGGTTTTACAGTCCTAATCAAATGCTATTCAAAAGAGAACAAAACCCCTATCACCCATCTTGCCAATTCATGGCATGTTGACTTATTCAACTCCTCTTTCTTTTCAGCTTATGTGTTTCACTTTTTACTCAACATGACTTAACAAATAAATGCATTGTCATTGCTTAAATATGGTGTTGTAATATTTGTGCAGATTTTAACTTTTATACCAATGATACTTTTGCTATCAAATGCACATTATATATGCATAATACTTAATTTAAACATTGTTTACTTCCTCACATTATACATGTGTTTGATATCTTACTATATCATTCTATATTTATAATAATATATATATATGTATGTATGTATGTGTATATATATATATATATGTATGTATGCATACACATATATATATATATATACACATATATATATATATGTATATATACACATACATATATATATATACACATACATACATACATGCATACATACATACATACATGCATACATACATAGATATACATACATACATATATATATGTGTGTGTATATACACACACATATATATATATTATAATACTTTATCATGATAGTAGTATATATATGTATTAACATATATATTAGAATCATTATTTTTTCAATCATCTATTTATAAATATATACATGTATATTATTAATTTAATATCATATAATATATTTATATATTTATTGATAAGTATATATACAAGTGTATATATGTCCAATCGATTACCCATATGTATGATGTATCCACGTATGAGTATATGTAGGTATTTCTACCTACATATGCTCACACGAGTATCTACTCATATACATGAGTTATCATACATATATACATACATACATTTAATGTATATAATTATCCATATATATATATATATATATTGAATACACGAAGTATAACATATACTCAATATAGATATTTAGTCACTTTGATACAAACCAAAGAAACAACCATAGGAAATCAAAGACAATCACTCAAACATTCCAATCATCCCAAAAGCTATGACCAAGGGTTTACTTATCGACACATATCCCAGATCGACTTGAATTTACTTGTCTAACCTAGGTCACGAGTGTGTGTAATGGCTCAAGTAGCTACATTAGTGGTTTCCATACCAAACTCCTCTCCTAGGTGATACTCTCCCTCTCCTCCTAGAGGGCTTGATTCTTTCTTGCATCCAACTTAGTGCATCATAAATGAAGTTAGCTAATAGCATGAAATTCATTGACAACATATATCATTTGCATTGTCAAAGCATTTAAAATCATTCACATTATAATTCATATTCATTCATTTCATTTTTTCATTGAAATACACTAAAACATAATCATGCATTGAAACATTTCAACTCATAAAAAGTAGTAGTAATTGGCAATTACACAATGGGGTGTAACATATCCCCTCCCTTATGAATCATCATCCCCGATGATTTATATATCGAACATAATAAATAATGTTTTCATGAACTTTCAAAGTCTAGAAAAACATGAGGAAACTTCTACCTAGTCTTTCGAAGTGGCAAAATCTTCTGCATACGGATCCCACTAGACCTTGCATTGTGGAACCTCTCTATTACATAGGCGAAGCCTAAGTGTTTTGAGTACTCTAAGAGGCTCTATTATTACCACTATTGGGTCCTATACTTGTAAAACATTCTAATCAATAACATGATTATCTCCTAGTATGTACTTTTTTAGGTACGACACATGAAAGACATTATGCATCTTGGAAATAATTGATGGTAAAGCAATTCGATAAGCAATAGGTTTAACTTCTTTGAGAACCTCAAAAGGACCTACATAACATGGAGCTAGTTTTGATGACTTTCCAAACTTTATCGAACTCTTGTGAGGCTTAACTCTGAGTGAATCCTTTTCCCATATCAAGAAATATCTGGGTACCTGCTTAGAATCTACATAAATCTTTTGCCTATCATTAGCTTTCACTAACCTTTTCTTAATTACGCTAACTTGCTCCCTTTTTGGCAACATTTCTAGCGTGAGGCTAATCCTATCTTCTAACTTATCCCATGTAATAGGAGTTCAACACTTCCTACCATACAATGCTTCAAACTAAGTCATCTTAATTGTAAAATGATAAGAATTGTTATTTTGCAAATTCTACAAATGGTAAATCTTCCCATTTGCATTTTTGATCCATGCAATACATTATCAGTACATCTTCTAGCACTTGATTCACCCTTTCAGTCTGACCATTAGTTTTTGGGTGATATGTTGAACTTACGTTCAACTGTGCCCAAGTGAAGAAAATATGGTTTTCCAAAACCTAGATCTACACGAACATCCCTATTTGAAATAATTTTCTCAAGAACTCCATGTAACCTAAGCACCTCTTACATAAAATTATGAGCTATGATAGGAGCTCCATTTGTTCGGTTCCCTAGAATAAAATGAGATACCTTGGTAAGCTTATCCACCACTATGAGAATAGAATTATGCTTATTCTTAGAGATCGAAAGACCTTTCACAAAATCCATGCTAATGACTCGCCATTTCCTTTCTAGAATTTCATGAGGATACAATAGTCCTGCAGGGTGATGATGCTCTGCCTTCACCCTCTGACATTCTAAGAAACTTGTTACAAATCTTGAAACATCCCTTTTCATTCCTTTCCAAAAATATAATGGCTTTACATCAGTCAACAACTTAGTTACTCTGGGATGTCTAGAGTAGGGTGCAATATGAACTTCTTTCCACATTGTATTCCTTAATTCCTCAGATTCAGGTACATATATTCTTCCCTTAAACCTTAATAAATCATTAGGTTCAAATTGAAATCCATCATACATTGAATCTTGCGGATTGTCCAAGAGTGCTTACTTAACCTATTCATAGTACTGATCATCCTTGGATTTATGCAATACTTGACTCTTGAAATAAATATGAATTGATATCATCGAGGAGGCATGTCTCCTATGACTTAAGGCATTAGAAACTAAGTTTTCCTTGCCCTTAATATAGTTGATATCAAAGTTATAATTTGATATCAACTTGAGCCACCTCCTTTACTGTGCATTCAAATTTGGGTGGGTAAACAAATACTTCAAACTGTGGTGTCAGTCTTTAGTTCAAAAATTTTCCCCAACAAATAGTGCCTCCACATCTATAATGCATGGACAATTACTACCAATTCTAGATCATGTGAAGCATAATTTTTCTTGTAAGGCTTCATTTTCCTAGATTCATAAGCGATGAATTGCCCATCCTACATAATAACTCCACCGAGACCTTCTCCCAAAGAATTTTTGATGACAACAAAATCACTTTCCGGATCTGGTACCTTTAGTATTGGAGTTGTAGTTAAGTTCTCTTTAAGTTGATCGAATGTCGCTTGAAATTTTTTCAACCATTCAAACTTTTTCCCTTTTATCTGCAATGATGTGGTGGGAAAAGCTATCACTTCTAGCACATTATTTGGTACTAGCCATTCAAGTACTTGCTTAATTTTTATTGGATCAACTGAAATCACATGACCCAAATATTGCACCTCCTTTTGAAATAAGGTATATTTTGAAAGTTTCCCATAAAGCTTATGTTCTCTTAGACATTGTAGAACAATCCTAAAATGTTAAATATGTTCTTCCTCATTCTTGGAGTAGATAAGAATGTAGTCCAAGAAGACTAACACAAACCTGTCTAAGCAATCCCTGAATACATTATTCATTAAGTTCATAAATGCTATAGGTGAATTTGTTAGTCCAAAAGGTAAGATTGTGAAGTCATAATGACCATGCCTAGTCCTGAAGGTTGTTTTATATACGTCTTCAAGGATAGTTGATGATATCCTGATTGTAGATCAATTTTTGAAAACATAGCCACTCCTCGCATTTGATCAAAAAGATCATCGATACGCGATAGTGGGTACTTATTCTTTATTGTTGTCTTATTTAGCAGACAATAATCTATACACAAGTGTAGTGTACCATCCTTCTTCTTCATGAAGATCATTGGCACTCCCCAGAGTGAAACATCGAGCCTAATCAATCCTTTAGACAATAACTCCTCAAGTTGAGATTTTAACTCCATTGTGATCATCCTGTACAAGGATTTTGATATAGGCTCTAACCCTAGAACTATATCAATGGAGAAATCAAATAATCTTCTGGGAGGTAACCCAGGTAGTTCATCCAGGAATACATCCATAAATTCCCTTAAGATAGGATATTTCTCCATATCCGATCTTCCTGATTCCACTATTTCTCTATCCTTGACTTCCTAGAGATCTTGGGGTTCATAGTACACTACATCATCTTGAGAGATGAACTCCTTGCACTCACCCAGTTTTTCCATTTTTACTGCAAAAAGTTGACACTCCTTTTTCTTAGCTCTATGCATTTGTACAATGGAAATTTTCCACAACTTAACTTCCCTAGGTTTTCCTTGCAAGAATACTTGGTTCCTAGGGTCATCTAAACATTTGACTATCTTGGTGTGACAATCTACCTTGGCTCTATGAATCCACAACCAATTCATTCCTAATATG
Organism: Sequoiadendron giganteum; assembly: GCA_007115665.2. Lineage (NCBI taxonomy): Eukaryota > Viridiplantae > Streptophyta > Pinopsida > Cupressales > Cupressaceae > Sequoiadendron > Sequoiadendron giganteum. The sequence goes on from CM021103.1 coordinate 55,326,135, forward strand.
ACATTGTATGAACCTAAGTGGGCTACATACATGTTTAATTTTGTATAGAAACTCAGAATACCAACCCTTGCTTCAAATAAACATTGCTCTACCTTAGATCTTGTCTGGTTTACATACTCAAAATACCAAGACTTTTTTATATAGCCAACTTTTCTAGATATCTTACTAGCTACCTTAGGAGAAATATATTTTTTTGTAGCATGAGTGTCTATTATAATTGAAATAGGTGTGCCAAATAAAGTACTTGAAACTTTTACCAAATTTATTTGATACTTCACCTGTCGGTTGTCTAGCATCGCATGAATTATTTTCTCGAATGTTGCTTGCTGAGGAGGTAAAGGATTTTCATGAGGCCGTATCCCTAGTGTCTTGTTGGGAAACTAATTTTCATAGTGATCTCCACCACACAAGAAGCATCCTCTAATTGATCCTTGCCTTGATGTTGGCTTCCCCAAACTGCCTTCGTTCCTATTGGGGTTGTTGTTACCCCTACAATCACCTTTAGAATCATTCCAGTTATTACAGAATCCCTTATCTTCTTTCTTCTGATTAACATGCCACTCATCTTTCTTCTTAAAGTTTTGATTGGTTTATGACCAATTAATCCTTTTTTGACTCTTTTCATGTTTGGCAAAAATAGACTTAAGCTTATATTCCTATTTGATAGATTTTTTGTACACTAGATCCATAATATAAGGACCATGCACGTCTACCTCTCCTCTAATTTGGGTGTTAAGACCCATTATGAACTTTCTAATTCAAAATTGCTTGTCCTTTTGGTACTGAGGTATGTACCTGAGAAGGTAAGTGAATTTCTCCCAACACTCATTCACTGTGGAATCTCCCTACATTAAATTTTGAAATCCGTTAACTTCTAATCGAAGTATAGCTAAGGAAGCCACCACTTATGGAAGATTTCCACAAATTCATCCTAAGTGAGACTTAATGAACTCAATCTGAGCTCCATATTTTTATTCATCCACCAAGTGGATGCTTCACCAAATAGCTGAAAGGCTCCCCAAACGACCTTGGTTACTTTAGAATAATTTCTTATTTTGAAATATTTTTATATTTCAGTGAGCCATGCTTCATCTTCATCCCCACTGGTGGTTCCCTCAAACTTAGGAGGAGTGATCTTCCTCATATTTTGTGATAATTTATGAGCAAGTTGTTTCCTCTTACTTCCATCAAATCTCGATTGTGATTTGTCACTTCCATGATCACTTAAAGTGGTGCAATTGTTGGAGTTTTCACCTATTGTTTGCACCTTCTTCTTTATTTGGAACTTCCTTCTCTTGTCTATCTGCTCCCCTAGCCTCCTGTTCAAAGTGACCAATCATGTCTCTTGTTTTGTTCAACATTGTTAATATCCGATCCAATTTCGCCTCGGGATTTTCAATGGTTTGACCCACTTCTTGGCCACCTCCGAGATTAGTTATTGTTCTAAAAATTTCTACAAAATTAGCATTCCACTTGGAGGTTTCATTACAATTACCTCCTATGAAGGCTTTATTTAAAATCTTTTAAAAAAAAATTATTTCAAAATTCAAATACAATAAAGTAAATAAAATAATTCTTACACAATTTTTCACCAAATTTATTTTTATTAAGATCATAAGGATTTCAATCATCCTTGAGTTACATAGATTGACTATTCAAATAGTCAATGGGGAGAATATCCCTTAGATTCATTTTCAGATACATAACTAAGTGGAACATGTCCCTCTGATTGTTGTTCAAGAACATAGTTGAAGGGAACATAACCTTCAGACTCACTTTCAAAAACATAATTTCGGGGAATATATCCATCTGGTTTGCTACTAAAATAAATTAAAATGAATTTTGATAGTGTGGATACATGAGGGTCCCTTAGAATCAAATTTGGACTAATGTTCCACTTTGTGGGCATATCCCTAGAGAGTGGTACGAAATCAGACTTTGTTGGAGAGACAGGAGGTATAAAATTGGCTACTTTTTTATTTTTCTTCCTTTCTTGTTTGACACGAGATAAGGCATGGCTAATGGATTATGTCTCACTAAGCCATATCGCATGGTCATAGTTGGTTCCCTCAATATTTTTGACAATGGTTTCTCTTTCCTTCTTGGCTCTTAGGTAGCGCTCATTTTTTATCACTGACTTTCTTGTAGTCACCTTGAGTCACACAATCCTGGCACAAGAAGTCCAAACATTAGATCCTCATAATGTTGGATGAAAGTATAGCATAGCAATATCGTAGGTTTTAGTGTTGAACCTAGTAACTTTGATACCACATGTAACAAGCTAGATATTTGCCCTATTCTTTTCATCTAAGTTTTAACACATATATGTGATAAGATCAAGTTCATCAACACGTAGAAATAAAATTTTCCAATACAGTAACATAGATGCATATTTGAAAAAACCCATTCCAAATTATATTGCATGAATAAAGTAACATTACATGATCCAGTTAATGAATTCCTTTCAAATACAATTTACATAAAGATGTAAGATCATAGTTGCATATCATATCTTACAAGAGCATAATAGATCAAGTGTACAATTAGTTAATATGTCCCCTATTGGAGCACACATCTTCATTTTTCTATGTTTCACAAGTATCAATTTCCAACTGCATGAGGGAGAGCATCACCCAAGTGCTTTTCTACCAACCACAAACTTACTACGGTCCCCCGCTCATCTTCCTAACTAGTAAGATGGCCCTACCCTTCAATGAAGATATTGGTATGGTAACCCTCTAATATAAGCCTACCTAAGCATGGTGTCGTGTCCTACATAAATAGTGTTTCGATACAGTGGATACCTGCCTACATGCATGACACTCCCTACTAGTTATGTAATACTAGATCACAATGAACCGATAAGTGTACGCAATGGAAAATTACACTTACTTTGGCTAAAGTTTTGATATAAAATCAAACCCACTCTCTAAGAAGTGGTTTCATATGTTCAACCACCCCCTCACTCGACTTGGAAACTATAATGACCATGAATAACTCTTGAATAGGTTTTTCTACATACAACATAACAAGATTATTTTCCAACAAATAATGTGACATTCAAGTGATCTAACTAACCAACTAGGTTATTCCCAACCTTGGTTTATCCTAACCCAAGGGACAAACCTCATTACCAACATAGGTTTGCATAACATCATAAACTAGAAATGTCAAATAATACTTCTACATAATACCATTTCCAACCTCATAATTTATGCAGGCATACTTTTAGCATATGATATCCTAGATACTATGATAGTACCTTCTAGCTATCTATATTTGATCATTACATTCAAATGCTACAAACATGGTAGTTATATGCATATCAAACTAGTATGATTTACTCTCATCAATCATGTTTACAAACTCAATACAAAACACAAACATCATTTCATAAGCACTTGCAACAATAGCAAATCGTGATATCCAAGTAGAAAATAATAATGGATAAGAAAGACTAGCATGCCTAGAAATTTAGTTTCCAAAGAAGAATTTACTCTTAAAGCTTAATGTTACAATTCCTTCTTGCTTCTCCTTTCACTACCAACATGTCTCCAATCTAAACCACTATACTAAACACTCAAATATCACAAACAAATAGCTTTGAATCACTCAATGAAATTAATCTCTCTTCTCACAACTTGCACTCAAAAACATTGATCTACACAAAAAAAGCTACAACTGAATAATAAAAATGGAAAACTAAAAACTAAGAGGATGCCCTCTATTTATAAGAAATTTTGAGAAAACTAATGCTAAAGATTAGCTCCCTCAATTACCACCTCTAAAATTGAAATCACAAACTAAAATTCAAAACTGCTTCTAAGTTGGTTGACTAAGAAAACTAAGTGAAACATGACAAGAAAAAGAATCAACAACTTGTCACATTTACAGTCCCAAGTAAAACTAGTTTCTATCTCTTGGCTGAGTCGCCTCAAGTCTTCCAACTCATGGTTATTTACTAGGTCAAACTATTACAATGGTTTCCAACTTGCTTTCCATTTCCCATCGCGGCTCTTGAGTTTGCAAGATTGTTGCATATGGCACCTAAAATGGAGGCTACAATTTCGTTTTACAGTCCTAATCAAATGTTATTCAAAATAGAACAAAACCCCCATCACCATCTTGCCAATTCCTAGCATGTTGACTTATTCAACTTCTCTTACTTTAGCTTATGCATTTCACTTTTTACTCAACATGACTTAACAAATAAATGCATTGTTATTGCTTAAGTATGGCGTTGTAATATTTATACAGACTTTAACTTTTATAACAATGATACTTTTGTTATCAAATGCGCATTATATATGCATAATATTCAACTTATGCTTTGTCCACTTCATCACATTATATATGTGTAGTATTTAGTTTAAACATTGTTTAATTCCTTGTATTATACATGTGTTTGATATCTTATTATATCATTCTTTATATATATAATCATTTTTTTCCAATCATCTATTTATAAATATATACACGTATATTAATATATGTATGTATGTACGTATATACTATTTAATACATACATATACATGTATATTAATATACACGTATATTAATATATACATATATTATTATTTTAACATCTTATAATATGTTTATATATATTTATCGATAAGTATATATATGTCCAATTGATTACCTATATGTATGATGTATCGACGTATCGACGTATGAGTATATGTAGGTATCTCTACCTACGTATGCTCATGTGTATATGCTGATATACATGAGTTATTGTACATATATACATTTAATGTATATAATTATCCATGTTCATATACATATATATATATTAAATACAAGAAGTAGAACATAGACTCGATATAAAGATTTAGTCAGTTTGATACAAACTAAAGAAACAACCAAAGGAAATCAAAGACGATAATTGAAAATTTTTAATCATCCCAAAAGCTATGACCAAGGGTTTACTTACTGACACATATCCCAAATGGACTTGAATTAACTTTTCTAACCTAGACCGTGCGTGTGTGTAATATCTCAAGTAGGTACATTAGTGGTTGCCATACCAAACTCCTCTCCTAGGTGATACTATCTCTCTCCTCACTAGAGGGATCGATTTTTTCCTGCATCCAACTTAGTGCATCATAAATGAAGTTAGTTGATAACATGGAATTCACTTACAACATATATCATTTGCATTATCAAAGCATTTAAAATCATTCACATTATAATGCATATTCATTTCATTTTCATTGAAATACACTAAAACATAATCATGCATTGAATTATTTCAACTCATAAAAATAACAGTAATTGGTAATTACATAATGGGGTGTAACAGTACAAAATCTAATTCTTCATCTTTCAAGATGCCTTCAATATCCAATTATTGTGGAGTCATTTTATTAAATTCTTTGAGCATTAGGAGGTTCTCTTCATAAATTACTTTTCTATCTTTTATTTTCTATATAAATGAGCATATTATTCTCACAAGTTGATGAGCTTGATCATATAACTAACATGTAGTATCTGTCACCTCATAAACTTGACTCAAAAATTTACTAATTGAATCATAAATAGCTTGGGATCTTCTCTTCGTATGTTTCAAATATTTAAATTCCTTCATGGTAAGAAACATTGGTGTATTAGAGGAAGTGCCATGTTGTTGAGATATGGGAGTAATTAACTCTTTGATAAACATTTTAATATGTTACAATTGCTCTTACACCTCCCTTTTAGTCCTTTTGTCCTTGTCTATTCTCATCTTTAGTGTTTTAAAAAATAGTATTTAGAGAAATAACTTCTTCTTTTCTTGTTTATTTTCCCAAGTTGATTCTAGAGATATGATAAAAAAAATTTAACTCTCTATCATCCGTATCCACCACCATAGTGACAATTTTTATAATCCTTTCAACTAATTCATTTAATCTTATTGTAGAAAGGGTTCTAGTCTTTTATTTGGTATTCCCTTTTCTATTGTAGTTCTTATGGTTGTAATAGCTAGTGGTTTTAATACTACATTTTCCCTCCTATCAATATTTCGCTATAGCCATGTTGGTACAACATGCAAATTTTGTGTAGTCTAACTCATTTCTTTTGATGTTTCTAGGTGCTATTACTAATATTTTTCTTGTTAGTGAGGAATCTCTCTCTATTTTTCTTCTTGCGACATGTTTTCCTCTTTCTGCCTTTCAAGCATTATATTTTCCCTCACATCCTCCTCTATATATGTTTATTAAAATCTCCCTTTACTAACTCATCTTCAACTTCAATTATTTTAGTGGTAGTTTCTGTGACTAGGGGAGGAAAAGAGATCTGCAAAATCTCTTGACCTTTCAATAACTAATCATCAACTTTTTTGGCTATATTATTTAATTCTTCTTGTTCTATTCTATCAACCTCACTCTTCTACTAGTAGATATGATGCCTTAATAACAAGTGATGCAGCTAGTGAGTTCATTTTTGAAGGGGTCTTCTTGGAATAGGAGCTAGGTTGAGACTTTTCTTCTTCTTCCACCTTTTGTGCAATTGTTCCTTATAAAGTTATAGTTGTGATATATTCTTGTGAAGTAGCAATTGGAGGTGTTCTTAAGTTGTAATTGAAGGTTTCCCATGATAATGTATTCCTTGAGTACCAATAGGATACATTACTTGTAGCAGGTTGTGCCCAATTATAGAATGAAATCCTACTTCAACTACATCATATAATATCTTAGCCTCAATCATAGCCTCTTGCAATTTTTTTCAATAATAACATAATCTTTGTAATTTTCTCCTTTTAAATATTTCTTAACTTTCCTAGGCTCTTTGGTCTCAAAAGAAGATTCTTATTTTCTTTTCTTTTCTTTTTCTTCTTCTCAAGTTGCCTAATATTTACTTTCAATCACACCAAGCTAGAATGTTTAACCGTGTTGTTGATTGAATTTATAGATATCTTAACTTTTAGAGCCCAATTGATAAATGAAAGTGGTCGATCATTAATATTTTCATGACCATAGATAAGATTCAAATTTTTTCCATCACCAGATAAACTTGAAGGAATCTCTCCTATAATCTTCATAGCTCCCATCTTCTTAAGTGTCAACCTACAAAAGCTTATTTTCTTGACATATTTGTCATCTACGCACTCAACCCAAAAATATTCAATGGTTGAGATATGGCTATTTTATTGTAGCATCGTAAATTGTCACCCATGATAATTTCACATTTTATTTTGTTTCCCCTAAGTGCATGGACATAATTGTACACCTAATTTCCTAAATTATGCATTTTATGGCCCATTTTAACATTTACCGACAAATTGCATGTAGAAAACCAAAGCATTCATTTAATATTTTTCCCCCAACACTGTAAGTCCCAAAAAATAGGGCTAGGACCTAGTCACCTAGGGCGACTAAGTCCCCCTATTTTGCCTCCAAAATTGAATATGTCAGAGTCAACATTATATTATTTGAATTTCAAATGTCCAAAGTTGGCTATCAAGATTTAATTTTTGGGAAATTAGAATAATTATATATAAATACCTAGTCATTTCATCATTTTAAAACTAACTAGCAATTATGATTAAGAATTATTAGAGAAATCAAGAGAAGATTTATTACAACAATTCAAGATCAAAGGATCATGTCAAAGTGTATGTGAATTTGTTCATGTTTATGTTATCGTATTGTTTGTGAGATCTAGCCCTTGTAGGTCTTCAAGCAAATCAAGCCAACAACAATCAAGCCTTGAGGATATTTTGTATGACTTTGATCCTTCAAGGAAGCCATCTTTGGGTGGTGAGGGTCAGTCCATTGTTGATTCACCATTCCTTTATCATGTATCCTTATCCCTCAAAAGGATAAGCTATCTATCATTGACATTTCCATTGTGGAAGTGGAAACACTAATGTGGGGTTTGACTGAGGAAAGCCCCTAAATGGCACAACCCTTCCTCTCTCTTTGAATGTAAAAGTTTTAGATATGAAGAATATTGGGAGAAGTTTGGAGGTTAATTATTCATGGTTGCATTCAAAACCCACACCTTGAAAACTTATGGAAACTCAATTATCTCTGCACTTGACAAAGATCTAGCAATGCAACAAGTAGAAAAAGAAGGCCAGATCTGGCATTAGAGAACTATGAAATTAGATTTGAAATTCATTTATTGGGACCTAGTCACTCAGTGTGACTCAGTCCTTAGAAATTAGCTTCAAATTTATAAGACAAGTGCATAATACTCTGCTCAGTCTATTTTTAAATCCTGAATTTCTCGGTGACTTTCAGGATCTGTTGTTTTTGCATTAGAGTGGTTATTTGCATCATTAGCCTAGTCATTTCATTCCTAGTTCCATTTTAATTTTGGTCAAGGGAAAGCTGACTCACCCTTTAGATTGCAAGTCAGTCTTATACCTTGTTTAAATCCATCAAATCCTTGCTACCTCAAATTTTAAATGAAATGTTATAGAAAAAGCACCTCCACACCCCATTGAAATCCTAGGGTGAGAGTACCCCTAGGGTTTAGCATTTTCATCATTTCATTTTGGTGAACCTGAAATGTTAACATTTTAAACCTTCTAAAATCTGAAGCAATTCATCCTAGATCTAGGTGTAGCATTGCATTGCTTGTATTGTTCATTTAGGCATTCACTTTTGCATCATAAAAAGCATAAAAATTCAAAAAAATGCATACAATATTGCATTTTAGTTTGCAATGGGGTTGATTTCAGTCATCTTAGGTCAAATTTATATTCCAATTACATTTACAAATTTTCATTAGGTCATTTAAATCTGAAAATATATCTAAAATTGTTCATTGCATCCATCTAGGCATCTTGCATATAGCTTTAAAAAGTGAAAATTTGCATTGTTTTGTTTCAAAAAGGAATCAACATCATTGTTTTTAGATTTTGGCATCTTTGAATCAGTCAATTTTTGCATAATAAATCTAGAAATTGTATTTATAATTATCTTTTATTGCTTTAGCATTTTGGAAATTATTTCTTACTTGCATTTTGAATTACATAATCATAAATTATGCAAATTTTGGAAAATAATTCACTGTCAGACTTGTATGCACACAAACTTGAGATCCTTAAACAATATAATAGACAAACAATCTTTGAAATTTTTACCAAGCTATGTAAGACATAGTTACCCTAGGTGACTTGGTCCAACTATTTTTGGCTTAGATTTTTGTCAAACCTCTGTTTCTATGTTTTTATTTGATATTGCTTTCTGATTTTTTCTCTTAAGTGTTTTTCTATGGTTGTTTGGTAATTTAGTGTTCATGGTGGGCACATCTAGTTTTTTGAAACTCATATGAGATTCACAACCTAGTGTTCTATTGTCAATACTTTGTTGAGACGTAGTTACAAAGTTATGACATCTCACATTGTTGTTACATCCACTATGGATCCCAAGTCTTCCAAATATTTCATACAAGGTATTACCATTATCATGCCCATTTTGGACTCCATCCCTAATCCTACTATACCGATGACAACTTCACAAACAAGAACCTTTATAGATGTTGAGATTTTTGTTTGTCCATGTTCCCAAGGACAAACTAACACAATTAGATAAAGACTTAGAGGGATTGCAAGACTACTTAAGCACTGAATCCTTAACAAGACAAACAGTGCCTATAGTGGACAACCTAAGGAAACTAATCAGTTATGCCAGAGGATTAGAGGTTTTGCATATTCTAGCCCATATAGTGGATGCCAACTTTCCTAGGATGGCTAGTTGTGCTCAAGCATTGGGATTCACTCAAAGCCAAGGCAAAAGTCAAATCTCTCTCCTCACAACTATACCCTTTATCCTACATACACATTTCCAACTATAGCTTCAACGATACAACAAATAAATGGCATAACTCCAAGCTTAGGGATTTCAAGTGGGCACCCTTATAGTTTCATGACATCACATGTGACACCTAAATATTCATCACCTCTTATAAAATTGCAACATAGTAGTCCACCAAGCACTTACACAATCCCACCATATTTACCACATTCTCAAAACATGTCAAGCAACGACTTGGTCATCAATCAACTTTTGCAAAACATAACCTCGCTTCAATAATAAATCTCCATATTGAACCAAAACCAAAATGGAAAACCTTTTTAAATGTCAAAAGGAGCCCATTGTCACTTGAAATTTTGAAAACACCCATGTCTCAAAACACAAAAATACTATGATTTGAAAAGTATAACAGTAAGGGAGATCCTAATAGTCATATATTGATTTATACGACATTGTGTAGTGACTTCATCTTTGAATACAATCTCCTAGCTAAACTCTTTCCTAGGTCATTGAAAGGAATGGCCTTGGAATGGTTTTTCTCATTGTCCAATAACTCTATTAATTCATTCAATGAAATTTTTGATACATTGCTACAACATTTCCAATCAAACATAGGTTCACAAATTACATTAACTGATTTGGTGAGATACAAATAAGGAAAGAATTAAAAGGTAGCATACTTCATAGGGTGATATCAGTTACTCTACTCACAAATCAATTACATTCTTCCTAATGCTGATGTTCAAAGATTGTTCATAGAGAATTCACAACCTGACATTAGGGAAAATATCTTGTTGATGAGATATCCATCCTTTACACACATGTGTATGGCTCTTTGTGACTATCAAAATTTGGTTAGTGAATATGAAGAAGCATCTTCATTGAATCCTACTGAGAAATCTAAATCCATACCTCAAAACAACTATCAACCATTCAAAAAGAAAAAGAAAAACTTTATCAAGATAAGCACACCTCAAACAACAAACCACATTGAGCCACAAGTTGCAGCCATAAGTTCAAATCCTTATCAATTTAGGCCAAGAGATAGACAATTTATCCAATTTCTCGATTCCATCCACTCAATAATGTTACAACTTTTGAGCAGGAACCTAATCCAATTACCTCTGATTAGACTCATGGATACAAAAAAAACATTATCTCCAAACTTCAACCCAAAAGCCTTTTGTCAATATCATTGTATACATGGACATGATATAGAATGATGCATGCATCTTAAACATAAAATTTAAGACCTCATCAATTCTAATCACATCTAGTTGGCTGATGTTAATGATAAAAGAAACAAATTTGTCTGCCCTACCAAATAAAAACTTACAATTTTTTATAAATCCAATGCCAAATCATACATCCAACTTTGTGCAAGTTTGTGATGATATGAATAATGATGAAGATGGTCTAGACAACATGGTTACTTTAATAGATGTTCAACCTCATAAGGGTCAAACCACTTTGTTACCTAGCATAACTTTCAGACATATTGATGCATCTATACATGTGCCTAATGGTCCTCTCTATATCGTCAAACATATCAATGATAAACCTACACAAGGAATACTCATTGATTTTGTGTGCATAGATAATGTGATCATTGAGGAATTATTATATGTGCATGAGATTTATCAAGACTCTTATGAATAATAAAAAGCATGGTTAAAAACTCATGATGGTTTTTCTCTCCATACGATAGGTTCAATCACTCTTCCTCTTAAAATTGGACCGAAACAATTAGATGTATCATTCTCTATCATCCCAACATCATACCACTTCCATGTGAAGCTAGGTTATCAATGGTTATGCTCCATGAATTTCGTCCCCTCGGTTATCCATAAGTGCATAAAGTTCCCATTTTAAAATAAAATATACGTAGTGCATCATAGTGGGCTTAATTCTTTGGCTTCATGTGGAAAATTTTCCTTAGAATTTTTTTGGACTCAACCCATGGAACCAATTAAACCTTGTGAAGACTTCTTTTTTAGGTCATACCAAAATTTTAAGGCAAAGTGCATAACAAAATTATCTCTTAGCAATATTCCTAAGAATGATAAGGCTATGGTTGTTCCTCATGGACCCCACAAGTTATGGATGAACCCATGCCCAAAGAAAATGATCTTCAAAATTCACAAGGTAATTTATGTTAGAGTTCCTCCACCTATATCGTACAAAATTCCAAGAGACAATCAAAATATTACCTTTGTGCCATCAAAAGAAAAACAAATTTATAGAGAGAAAGCCACAAATAAAAAAGCAACAGGTGTCTATTCGTGGGTGACACACCCACAGGTATAGAACCAACAAAATGGTGCAATCAATTGGGAAAGAAATCTTTTGTCATCCAAGCATGAGGTTGAGATACCATACATGCACTTGGTTCACAATGAGCTATATAGTCCTTGAGAGTTTTTTTGCTCTTAAACAAATATAAACCAAGTATTCTCTATTTAGCAACATTCACACAACATAAAATTGTTATCCACTCTTGACTCTTAAGTACAATGTATGAAACACTTTTGCTCCCCTTTTTTGCAAGCACTTGCATTGCACCATTTCTTCCAGCTTGAATGCCCATCTCATCACAGTTCCAACTTCTACAAAGAGGAAAGGGCCCCAAAAAATTTGATTGAAGATGAAGAGGATAAGGTTGTTGAATGGTGCAAGGAGATGGTTGTTGTTGGCCATGGATTGGAAATTGTCAATTTGAAGTTTGAAGTAGCACAACTATGCCAAATGAGGCTAAATCCATTCAAGGATGGATTTCTTGGTAAGTCTTGGTAGACAAGCTTCAAAAAAAGACTTCCTAATCTCACTTTGAGGACAACACAAGGACAATATAGAGACCATGCACTCAATTTGAGGCCTATAGTGGGTTTTCCACATTCTCTGATACACCAGTCAACCAATTCATCAATGTGGTTTTTGGAAGACCCCACTTCATTGTTGCCCCCTTGTTGACATTTTGTTGTCTTCAACATATCTCATGGTAGATTCCATAACATCCATAGACCATTCTCGTTGCACTGAAACCTTGTTTGTTGTAACATTTGCATTCATTTGGATTATAGGGTTGATTGGCTGTGGAATGGGAATAACTTCATCCTCTTCACTTTGTGGCAGCCTCACACCTCTCTTGTGTGAAGGCAATGTTGTCATGCTCTCTTTACAACTCACCTAGTTCTAGCTTGCACTTTATTCTTCGTCTATATTGAGCCAAGTGTAAGAATCAATTAAGCAGACATAAACAAACACACATATATTACAGAGAGATATATACAATATATATATATATATATATATATATATATATATATATATATATTCAATATACATTAAGAGTAAAGGAGAGGGTCAGATGGTGGTGAGGGATATGTTGTGGGAGGGTTCCACATCAATAGAGGACATGCCGACCAAAACCTTGAATGCCACAATGTAGAGGGTCCAATTGGCAACTCAAAAAATAAGGCATTATGATACAAATATTTTTAACCCTTTCTAAAACTACATTATGATATATATTGAAACAACATTATCACACATGTAAAAGTCAATGTAAATGAACAAGGCTATATGAAATAATAATTTATATACCTTTTCCATATATATATATATATATATATATATATATATATATATATATATATATATATATATATAGTATTTAAGGGTATCATATACTCAACTATTAAGGGTTTCATGCACCTATCTTTTGGTCGAGTGTGTGTATGTGTGTATGCAAATGCCATAGTAAATTTAACATTCTTAAAGCAGCTATAAACTAAGGATGATAGGTGGAATGATACATATATATGCAAATGTTTATGAAGAAAATCATGATACATATGAATAATAAACATACATTGAATAGTTTATGAAAACCATATTTCAGATCATTTAAACCATTACTTTTTTATGCCATAGTAAATTTAACATTTTGTAGTGTCAAAAAAGTACTCCTTTACATTTTCACACTATGTTTGGGTCCACTAATAAACTCAACTTAATTAAGCCTCTAATTGGACCAATTATGCATCTAGAAGCCTAATTAATTGCAATTTTTAAAAGGGGAATCATGATTTAATTTACACAATTATCATTTTTAACACCTCTAAATGAATAGGTCTGGGTAATTTAGGTCAGGACCCATTCGTCCTTGGGCGAATGGGTCCCCTTTAGTTGCTGAATTCAAATTTTTAATATGTTTTCGGCGGCCTTTTTATGATCCCAAATTCAATTTCAAATGTTGGCTTGTAATGCTTAATTTTTAGAAAATTAGAAAATTACCTATAAATAAAAGGTCTTTTTATCAAATTCAAATCCTAAGATATTTAGATTTCATATGCAACCATTCACAAGAGCTAAGATTATTGTCAAAGGTGTTCAAGAGTAAATTTCTCAATCATTTGTTGCAACATTCAAGATCTCAAGCATCATGTCAAAGTTATCATCATTCATGCACATTTTTGGAGCTAACATTGTTATGTAGGTTTCAAGCATTCAAGTCAAGATTCAAGCATCAAGATCACACCATCAATCAAGCCATTTCATGCAAGATCAAGACCTTGGAGAGATGTACTAAGTTTTAGTCCTTCAAGGATCTCAATTCAAGGGTTTGGTGAGTTGCAACATAGCAAGTGTTCATTCATCATTCCTTTCATGTTTCATTGTTTTATTTAAAGGTTTAATTACAAAAACAGGGTTTGACCAAGGCAAACCCCCATTCACCAAAACAAATAATTTTTCCCTCTTGTGTGTGTTTGAAGATCTTAGGTTGAAGAAGGATTGAAGATCTATCAAAAGTGCAAAATTGCAAAAGTTGTCAAAGTTGTCAATATTGTCGTCAAGCCACGAAAACTCACTTTTAGAATTTAATTCTAAATTATTTACTTATAAACCTAGAGGAATCAGGAGTGCAGACCAAGGAGAAGAGGATTGTAAAAGAAGATTTTGAACCCCTATAGCAAGACTGGGTGAATGAGTCCCAGGAGGACACTCAATGCAACCTTTTAGTGATAGGTGCATAAAATCACATCCCTTTCAAATCTGTTGAAACTTGCTGGAGTCTGTCAAATTAAGGTTTAAATTTGATGTTTCATGTGTTACATTTCATTATTGCATTCATTTGGTATTTTTCATTCATTTCCCAAAAGTGCAGTTCAAGCTGATTTACCCCATCCTAAGTCAAAAGGAAAACAATAAGATCTCCATTAGTATTGAATCACCTAAGGGTTGAAAGTCAATATTTCCCTAGGGGATCTCTTTTTCCTAATGAAATAAGGAATAAAAGTGTAGGTGCATACTCCCATTCAAAATCCATCACTCACATTTTCCCCATTTCATTTTGGTGAACCCGACATTGTACATCATTTTTTTTGAATTTGGAGTCCATTCAAACCCTAGATTTAGGATTTGCAATAGGCTATGTTGCATTGCATTAGTTTTCATCTCATTTAGGGTTTTAGGTTTGCATGTTGCATCCATTAAAATCTGAAAAATTAAAAAAAAATCATGCATATTACACTAATTTTGCATAGTACTTGCATATTAGTGTATGTTCAATCACTCACATTCACAAATATGATCAAAATTGTATTTCAAAAAGTGTCATATTTTTCATCATTTTCCATTCATTTCACTTGCATTTAGACATCAAAATCTGGAAAAATTGGTCATTGAAACCACAATTTGTAGTCTGAAATAGGAAACCCTAGCATTGAACTTTAGACTTAGATTTAATTTTTTGCAACCCCTGTGCTAAGACCCATTCACCCTAGGGCAAATCAGCCCCTATGCAGGTGCTTTTTAAAAGATTTGGGTAGTGATTTGTCTCTATTTGCTTCATTTTGATCTACTGTTAAATCTGGGTTTCAATTTTAGAAATAAAAAAAATTGTCATTCTTTTCATTAAGTTCAATTGGTCAAATTGAGTGCATTGTTTGAAAATCAAAATTGGCATTAAAAGACATCATTTTCAAGTTTTTGTATAGCATAATCAGAAAAAAATATCTTGTTTAAAATCTGAAAATTACTCCCTTTTTACATACTTGCATTGCACTTCATAATCTAGGGTGTTTGATTGCATTTATCTAGTGCATATTCTCCATTTTGGTTGCACTTAGGTTTGGTGAAACTTGTATGAGCTTCACAATCTGGTGTCTTGTTACCAATACTGTAGTGAGATGTAGTTCGAGATTCATGCCATCTTGTGCTACTTTGACATGGATCTTTAGTTTTCCAACTCTTTCACTCATAGTGTTGATACTAGTCAATCTATTATGGACCATAGCTTTGATATCTCATTTCCCATGACCACCCTACCAACAACCAATGTGATTGACGTTGACAGAATGGCTGCTAATGTCCCTCAAGAAGAACTAATACAAATTGATGAAGATTTAGAGAAATTGCAAAACTTTGTGAGTTTTGAATACATTGCTAGTACTACAACTCCTATCATAAATAACATGAGGAAAACACTCAATAATGAACAAGGAATAGAGATTGTGTGTATCCTACCTCTTATTATTGATAAACATGTCCCTACAATAGCTAATTATTCTCAAACTTTGGTGTACACTCAAGGCCAAGGTGGAAATCCAATTCCTCCTTTCACAACTATGACCTATATTACTACATACACTAATCCAACTATTACAACAACAAAACAACCCACTAGCAATGTCAATACCGCCTTAGGTATTTCCACTGGGAATCCCTTTAGCTTTGTTCATTCAAATCTCATATCTCATAATTCATCTCCCATCACAAACTTACATTTCACTTGTCCTCTGAATATATATACATCTCCACATTATTCACCTCCATCTCACAACACAAACAATGATCTCATCCTTAACCAACTCTTGCAAAATGTTTCATCCCTCCAACAAAAAATTGCCACATTGAACCAAAGTCAAAATGTCCAACCTTCATAATATGTCAAAATAAACCCTTTATCCTTGGAGACATTGAAATCACAAATGTCACAAGGCATAGAGATTCCTAGATTTGAGAAATACGATGGAAAATGAGACCCTAGTAACCATGTCTTGGCATACACAATCTTGTGTAGTGACTTCATTGTTTAGGACAAGCTCTTGGCCAAAAATATCCCTAGATCCTCGAAAGACATTGCCTTGGAGTGGTTTTGTTCCTTATCGAATAACTTAATTTGTTCATTCAATGAACTTGTTGATGCTTTTCTTAACCATTTCCAAGTGCACATGGGTCCCAAGATGACCTTAGCCAATTTAATGCAATGTAAACAAAACAAAGATGAAAAGGTCATTGATTTCATAGCATGATACCAATTTCTTTAATCACAAATCAACATTAAGATTCTTGATGTTGACCTTCAAATAATGTTCATAGCAAATTTGCATACCAATATTCAAGCTAAACTTGAGATGTTGAAGTTTCAAATTTCCATCCTTTACACACTTGTGCACGACCCTTCGTGATTATTAGAATTCAGTTAGTCATCGTGAAACAAAAACTCCTTCTAACCATCCTGAGAAATCTAAAGTTGTGTCCCTTAACAATTTCCAACCTTTTAAGAAACAAAATAAGGGCTTTCTACAAATAAATACACCTCAAACAAGTCAACATGTTAACTCCTGAGTGGTTGCCATAAAAATGTCAAATCCATATTCATTTAAGGAGAGGAGTAGACAATTTACTTGATACCCTTCACTCCATTATGTTGCAACTTTTGAGTAAGAACTTAGTTACCTTACCTCCTGTTAGAGCCATTGATACAACTAAGCCCTTACCTCCAAACTTCAACTCGAATGCCTTTTGCCATTATCATCGACAAAATGGACACAATACAGAGCAATGTAAGCGTCTTAAACATATTGTGCAATGCATCGTTGTTTCCAATCACACCCAAATTGGTGGTGTTAATGATCAGGGAAACAAGTCTATTGCCCCGACCAACCAAAATTTAGAAATCTTTACCAACCCCATGCCAAATCATAATATATCTTTTGTGAAAGCTACTAATGCCAAGAATGATGTGATGAATGTTGACAAACTTGAAGATACGAATAATGACAATATGAGTGAAAATGAAGAAGACTTACAATGTATGATCAACTTCATTGATGTTGAACTTCGTAAGGGCCAAACCAAAATTCCCCTTGACATTGCTTTCTCACAAAATGGCATAATTAGACATGCACCCAATGGTCCTCTTTACATCGCTGAAAGAATGACAAGCCTACTAATGGGATATTGATTGATCTCATGTGTGTAGAGAATGTGATCAACGAGGAATTCTTATTTATGCATGAACTTTATCAAGATCCTTATGAGCAACCATAAGCATGGATCAAAACGCATAATGGTTTTGCTTGCCCTATGATAAGTTTGATCACTCTTCCTTTAAAAGTTGGACCGAAATAATTGAATGTCTCATTCTACATCATCCCATCATCGAACCAATTCCGTGTGAAGCTTGGTTACCCATGGTACGCTCCATGGATTTCGTCCCGTTGGTAGTGCATAAATGCTTAAAGTTTCCATTTGGCAATGAAATATTTACTGTGCACCATAGTGGCTTTAATCCCGTGTCTTCCCGTGGGAATTTCTCATTGGATTTATTTTGGCCTAAACCTATAGAACCTATTAAGCCTCATGAAGACTTATTTTTCAAAACTTATCAAAATTTTAAGGCAAAGCGCATAGAAAAATTATCCCTTAGCAACATGCCTTAACCCATTATTGAGCTTCCTATCATTAATGAAACCATGATTGAACCCAAATCCCTTCCAAGTAACCAAAACCAACCCACGACACATTGTTTGCCTATTTCCTATAAAATACCAAGAGATAACCAAATAAGTCTTTATTGTCCCTCCTAGTATTGAAAACAGGTTTATAAAGCTAAAGAGAATGTGGTTGAACAATCTCCCATGGTTCCTTTCATTCCTCCCTTGTGGGAAGAAAAGAAACCAATGGTTGATAAATCTACTCTTACATAATCACAACTTGAAAAATCACACAAAAAGAAATAGAAATGCTAAAGAGCATAGGCACAAACATCATGCTATTGATCGTAGGTTAAAAGAAGAGAATAAAACATAAAATAAGATCAATGGCCAATTGAAACAAAACATGATGATTCTCCACCTTCGCCATAACAAAAACAACAAGGAACTTCAATGCACTTTGTCATAAGGCCTCTTATTGTGATTAACTTGGATGATGATGATGAGATTGCTATAATTGACGAGGAAGTGCATAATGAGCTAAATTTATTGTTTTCCTCTTCCATGAGCTTAGATGATAACAATAGTGATGATCCTCCTAACAAGAGTGACTCACCACGTGTTGCACCTGGTGATGCTCCTAGTACAACACTTGTTGTCACTTTGGCTAGTTATCCGCCTTCCACATATGATGAACAAGATTGGGATGTAGATGACCTACTATAGGTTGACTCGTAGGTGCCATAAAAGTATTGTCTTTGTCTTCTTTTCATGTTCTTTGTGATTGCATGTGCATAATGTGATCCCTCGTATTATGCTACTTGGTGTGTCTTTATATGTTCACAAGCCTACTTTGGATGACCCTTGTCACTCTATTGGTACAAGGATACAAAGGTAGTGAATCTATCATGAAATTCTTCTATTTGTATCTACATTCTTCTATTTTTCGTAATCTTTAGCTTTTGTCTTGTGTTTTCCTTTTGGGGATGACACAAGGCATCGAGATATTTAGGTCTCTTCGATGTTGACCCAAAAGCTATTCTTTGTTTTCTCTCTATGTGTCATTCTTCCTTTGTGCTCGTTGTTCCTTGAGTCATTTGGGGAATGATGACAATTTTGAGCTCCATTATATCACTGCAACAACAACAAACACTAACCCTAGATCCATGGATCCCTTATATGTTATCTTAGGATTGCATATGGGTGGCAACTCTCCCTTTCATGACGTAGCTCTATATTCGAAATATATGTTTTACATAGGGATTTTTGAAGAAAGCTCTCATGTATTAGTATTTATCATGTTCTACTTTAAAGTATTTGCTTACAATATGGTGTTTAGCAATTTATTTAAAGTGGGGGCATGCGCGTCCCCGCTCATTGTTTGCTTCAAAGTGTGGTATTCTTACTTCACATGACATGTATTCTTGGTGGTGTCATTGAGTTTGATGTCCTTCAATATTGTGACCTCTCTAAGCATAAGACATTCCTCTTAATGGTGATGCTACAAATTGCATTCCCTAAGTTGTGAATCTTTTATCCTTGACTAGTCCTCTCTTGGAGATATTACACACGATGTTCCCTAAGGTGAGACATTTCATGTTCACTAAGAAAAACCACTTTGAATATCCTATTGCATGTATCAAGGCCACTAAGCATAGCGATACTTTCTTACCAGAGGAGCCTTTATTTTTTTCACAGCCACCAAGCATAACACAACTTGCTTGCCAGTGGAACCTTTTTCATGAGTGCCTAGCATGATGCAGCTTGCTAGCCTAGTGACCATTTTTATGGCACCTTATCAAAGTTATCAAGGTATAACTTTGGTATGGTTAGTACAATGGGAGCCTATAGACCTAGCATGACTTCCCATTGGCCACTTTTTGGGGCTCACCTAGTGGACAATAGATTTCACTAGTTCGTGTGAGTATATTTTGTTTGCATAGTGGACAACGGGTTTCCACTTGTAAATTTTTTTGGACAAACAACTTAGGCTTGATCCATACCAATTGGACAAACATTTGAGGCTTGACCCACCCACTCTCTCTCTCTTTCCCTTCTCTAATTTTGGCTTTGTATGCTTGTGAATCTTGTCTTGTTGCTGCATATTTAACATAGACACGTGTCTCTTTGTGCCTTTGTTGGTTTGCTATGGGATCTTAGATCTTGGGGGCTTGATCACCCTCCTTTACCTTTGTTGTCTCATCTTTCCAACAGTTGTACAAATAAACCTCTCTCGACACTTGTTTGACCACTTTAGTGTGAGTTTGAGTGTAGGGCTCATCCTCTCACCAAAGTGGGGGCTAAATGTAATGTTGGGAAATGTACTCCTTTACATTTTCATACTATATTTGGGTCCCTTAATAAACTGGACTCAATTAAGCCTCTAATTGGCCCAATTATGCATCTAGAAGCCTAATTAATTGTAATTTTTGAAAGGGGAATCATGAATTAATTAATGTAATTATGATTTTTAACACCTTGAAATGAATAAGTCTTGGCAATTTAGGCCAGGATCCATTCACCCTTGGGCGAATGGGTCCTCTTTAGTTGCTAAATTCAAAATTTTAATATGTTTTTGGTAGATTTTTTATGATCCCAAATTCAATTTCAAATATCGGCTTGTAATGTTTAATTTTTGAGAAATTAGAAAATTACCTATAAATACAAGGTTTTTTTATCAAATTCAAATCCTTAGATATCTAGATTTCATATGCAAGCATTCATAAGATCTAAGATTATTGTCAAAGGTGTTCAAGAGAATATTTCTCAGTCATTTGTTGCAGAAGATCTCAAGCATCATGTCAAAATTATCATCATTCATGCATGTTTTTGGAGTTAACATTATGATGTAGGTTTCAAGCATTCAAGTCAAGATTCAAGCATCAAGATCACATCATCAATCAAGCCATTTCATGCAAGATCAAGACCTTGGAGAGATGTATTAAGTTTTAGTCCTTCAATGATCTCAATTCAAGGGTTTGGTGAGTTGCAACATAGCAAGTGTTCATTCATCATTCCTTTCATGTTTCATTGTTTTATTTAAAGGTTTAATTACCAAAATGGGGTTTGACCAAGGCAAACCCCCATTCACCAAAACAAATAATTTTTCCCTTTTGTGTGTCTTTGTAGATCATAGGTTGAAGAAGGGTTGAAGACCTATCAAAAGTTCAAAATTGCAGATTTTGTCAAAGTTGCAAAGTTGTCAACATTGTCGTCAAGCCACAAAAACTCATTTTTAGAATTTAATTCCAAATTTTCGATTGTGAAACTTGGAGGAATTGAGAGTGAAAACCAAGGAGCAGAGGACTATAAAAGCAGATATTGAACCTCTCTAGCAAGACTGGGCGAACAAGTCATAGGAGGACACTCAACACAACCTTTTTGTGACAAGTGAATAAAATCACATCCTTATCAGATATGTTGAAACTTTCCAGATTTTGTCAGATTAAAGTTTAAATTTGATGTTTCATGTGTTACATTACATCATTGCATTCATTTAGTATTTTTCATTCATCTCTTAAAAGTGTAGTTCAGACTAATTTGCCCCATCTTAAGTCATAAGGAAAACAACAAGATCTCCATTAAGATTGTCTCACCTAAGGGTTGAAATTCAATCCTGCCCTAGGGGATTTCTTTTTCCTAATGAAACAATGAAGAAAATTGTAGGTGCATACCCCCCATTCAAAATCCATCACCCACGTTTTCCCCTGTTTCACATTCTTAAAGCAGTTGTAAACTAAGGATGATAGGTGGAATGATATGTATGTATGCAAATATTTTTGAAGAAAATCATGATACTTATGAATAATAAACATACATTAAATAGTTTATACAATTGTAATCTTAAAAAAACTTTGAAATATACATACCTTGGAAGCTGCAACAGGTGTTTATAAGTAGTCTCCAATAGTTGTATGAAACTGAAACTTTAGAATTTGAATTCTAAAATAGGGTAATATGCAACACACATCATAGGCAACTTGTATAAATAGATATTTGTGAGCAAGTGGAGAAATTTGAATTATTGGAGGGAATTTGAGGTTGCATACATGCAATTAATGGTAGAAGTGATATTAATTGTTTGGTGAAAGGTACATATCAATTTGATTTGAGAGGTTAGACATGGGGTTGGCAATATTAATTATATTGTGATTTTAGAGCTATTTTGAGAAATTCGAAGTTGTTTTGTGTTTTAATATTTAACATGGATTAAATAAATAACACGTATCATTATGAATTATGGTTGAAATAATTTGTCCTTATTTTGTAAAATTGTAGTGCATGGTGAGTCTCAGAGTTGGTTTTCAATTTTTGTAGGGTATATTTGCAAAAAGAGGGGTATAGGTGGACATGGTGGAACAAGAAGTTTGTCAACCAAGGATGAAAAGTGGAACATTTTTATTTATAATATATTCAAATATATCTGCTAGTTGGTCATTTGTCATATCTATGATGGATGAAATGCAAATGGGTTCTGTACATGTCATATCACTATTTTTGTATTAGTGCATATATAATGCAAAAAAAATATCTATTTTCATTCACCTAAATTTGAGAAGCTCAAAAGTAATTACTATATCATTGATTGGACACATAATTGATTTAACATGTACATATCTTTGCATATTATAAAATCGGTTTGAAAAAAATAAAATGATTACGAACAAATTATGGAGCCTTGGAATCTAGATTGTCAACTCTTATACCAAAGATAGGAGCCCTCTCCACCATCGGGCCCTCTCCCCTCTACTAGTTAAGAAATGAATGAGTGCATGAGATTTTAATGAAAGATAAATTAAAATTTATTTTTAAATCTAAAAGACATCAGAATTTTAAGATTTATTAATATGAAGCTATTTATCTTTTAAATATTAAAAACAATATATTTGACTTTCCAACGCTATCTTTCAAATAAGTTATTTGGAGGGTTATCTCGACACACGTTAACAGAGTTCATAAAAACTCCATTGCGCGGGCTAGTTTACAAATTTGTGTCGTTAAACATGGCACTTGCTTTAATTTAAGCAGAGAAACGGCATTGTTTTCATGATACATTGAGGAATAATAACGGCGCTAAAAATTACGACATGGATCGCAACAGGGAGGCCTCCCCTGATTGGCTGAGGGAGTTTCAGGTATTATCTTTTTTTTTTTCTGTCACTAAATTATGAAATTGGAGTTCTTGTTTTATAGCTACCGCCCTTTTTGCGCGCCTGGGTTAAGACTCCTACAAAACCCTTGTATGAGTTTTCTTTCTTTCCTTCGTCTATTTCTCTAAAAACTTAGAACTCTAATGGAAGAGATTATGCTTTACGTCCATAATCTATGTGCTTCTTGGTGTCAACTTTTTAATTATATTTTTCTTCCAATTTTTCTTGAAGAACTTACTTTTTAAGGCATCCTTATATGAATCGCACACTTACAGGATTTTGGATTTTCTTTTTCTCTTTTTGTGCCGTTCTTTGCCATTTAGGTCAAAGATCAGAGGGTTATTTACATCAAAATAGTTCAGTATAGGTTCTCCACCTCATCACTTAATTCAGTATCTCGGGAATTGAACCTTGGTGAGGTGTCTTCAAGCCGATCATCTAATTAATTGGACTTGTCTTTTTTCTCTGATTTTGTTAATTTCTCTTCGGGTAACCTTTGACATGTAATGCACAAGTAATAAGATGCTTAAGATCTCATTTAAATGGTTCTAATTGTTGTTTGAGGAGATTTGATCCAAGTTTCCAACATTGAACAAATTTGAAGCTGACATGTGTAATTGGATGAAGTTTTGTTGAATTTAGGGAATATGAATATCATCTTTGGGCATTATTGTTTACTTTCTCTATGTAACTATTTTACAGAGGTTTAATCCAACATCAAAAGAATCCCAACCCAATTTGTGTAACTGGATGAAGTTTTATTAAATTTATGGAATATGAATATCATCTTTTTGCATGACAGAGGGAGTATCTTTTTTCCTTTGTAACTAGTTGGCAAAGATTTGATCCAACATCAACAAATTTTAATCTAGCATGCGTAATTGGTTGAAGTTTTGTTAAAACCAGGAAATATGAATTATCTTTTTCATGCTCGATTGAGGGTGTATCTTGCAGCTGGACAGCATGTTAAATATGACACTTTCACCGATTTTAACACCTTCTCTCGTACCCTTTGGAGTTGAAATCAGGGCTACTCATTGGAAGCCGACCATTTTTTACCACTTGAGTTCATTCCATTTGACTCATGGCATCATATCACAATACCGTCTAGTTTATCACTTACTATTTAAATATTTTATTGAGATTTTCAAAATTCTACTGAGATTTGCAGTTGTAATATGCCCAAGATCAGAACTGGTTAGGGTCTAATGTTAGTGGGAAAGTTAGGTGAGCATTTATAGAAAGTGGGATTATTTAACAGAAGTAAAGGAAAGGTAACATAAGAAGACTTCAATGGACTAATTATAAGAATTGTATCTGCTTGAAATTTATAGGATATTGTCAGTGTGGCAATGGTTTACTGGCAAAGATGTGAAGACTCTTGGCAATGCATAGCCCACCAGAGTTCCATTTGACATATGCATCGAGGCCCTGTTGAATTGGCATGTAATGAATCTTAAAAGCTTCTTGAAGAAAATGATATCATTGATTTATTTTGTTTTTTTCTTCCAAGTTTTAATTTCTTTTCTTCTCTTTTGGGCAAGTGTTTTTTTTTCATTAATTCAAAGGAAAAACCACATGCCACATATATCTTATCAACTGAATACAACCACCTTCTGTACTATTTCCTAGACACACATCTGATAGTCATTACATGCTTTTTGTCAGGGACTCCTGTTGAAAGGCCCAATATTCATTACCATCATTAAACAGTGTTAATAGTGGTCATCAATCATGCTGAATCTGGTCCAAATTTAGTTGTATCTCGATTTTTTGTACATGGTGAACTTTTTGCTTCTTTCTTTCACTTTTTTGTCTCTTATCTGATAATCTTGACCTACTTTTTGCCAGTAAAGACTGTCAAAGGCCCAATGTTCATTACCATCATAAGACAGTGTAAACAGTGGTCACCAATTTTGCTGAATCTGGTCCAGATTTCTTTGTATCTGGATTCCTTGTACATAATGAATTTATTTTGCTTCTTTCTTCCACTTTTTTTTTGTCTCTTATCTGATAGTCTGGATATACTTATTTCCAGTAAACACGGACTCAAAGGCCCTATGTTCATTACCATTATAAAACAGTGTAAAAATTGGTCACTAATCATGCTGAATCTGGTCCAGATTTAGTTGTATCTGGATTCCCTGTACATAATGAATTTGTTTTTGCTTCTTTCTTCTTCTTTTTTTTTCTCTTTTGGGCAAGTGATTTTAATTAATTCAAAGGAAAAACAACATACTGCGTATATTTTATCAACTGAACACAACCACCTTCTATACCATCTCCTAGACATGCATTTGATAGTCTTCATGTACTTCTTGCTAGGAAAGACTAGATTCACATAGTTACACCACCATCGGGGATGGGGGGACAGAGGGGCCTCAATTTGGGGACCGGAGGGTGTATATACTATATACTATACATATGGTACTTAATATGCTAGTTATGAAAAGATGTATAAGACTATTAAGAAGTAAAATAGCAAAATTGCAAATGCCAAATTGAAATACTAAATAGTAAATACTTGAACATTGAACAATGAAGTTTTCAATATCGAATTACTAATTAGAAATTAGAATACTCAATACTACATAAAATTTTAAATTGTCGAATCGGCAAATGGAAGATTTCTATTATATGATATCAAAAATATTTGATCATAAAGATGATTACAATGAGTAGCATGAACCAAAGAAATAATAAAAAAATGATGCACATGCGTCCTCCTCAGCGTCTCGGGAACGTCCCTGACGGCGAGTGGCAAAATTGGTGGCGCCGTTGGGGACTTGGGAACGCTGTCCTCGCATCCCAGAGACGTCCCCGTTCTAGAAACGCCTGGGATTTAGGGTGGGACGCGTCCCTGGGGTACACCGTAGATTCATGTTGAAAGGCCCAATGTTTGTTACCATCATAAAATAGTGTAAACAGTTGCCACCAATCATATAGAATCTGGTCCAGATTTGTTGTATTTGTATTCCTTGTACACAGTGAATTGATCTAATCCAATTTTAACATTTGACATATTGAGCTACCTCATTTAGTTGGGCATGACCCTGATGGCCCGATAGTGTGTTGAGAGGGAGGTGGCACAGTGGAAACACCACTGGGCATAGAGGAGGGCAGCACCAAAGGAGTGGGAACAACAACAGGGGCTTCTAGAGTAGGTGCGGGTTCCTCATGAATAGCCAAAAACTTCCCATGATTATGCCAAATGAAATAAGTGTCAGGATACCGGGCTCCTTGGCCCATTTTTTGAAGTTGAATCTCCTTGAAGTGACTGAGGCAGAAGAAGAGCAACCAACAACCTTGTGGCCAATCCTGTTGGAACGAAAGCACTTGAAGGGGAGACCTTCATAATTAGGTATTGTGTCCAAGTGCCACGGGAAGAATTGATCAAAACAAAATGGTGCATTGACTTAGATATATCGATGATGACACAAATCCTGGTGTATCTACAATGGGAAGCACCTGAAACAAAGTCCAACTTCACAAAGGAACCAATTTGCTCGATCAAATTCTGAATGAGCTCCGACTCTGCATTATCAATGAGAGGTTATATAATTTGATCTATTTGGGCATTGAAGTGATCTTTACCGCAACGGGGTCAAAGAAGGGTGACCAAGATGAGATGAAAAGACTCGAGTGGGCGTAAAACCAAGGGCCATTTTGCTTAACAAAATTGCAATCCTCCATAGACGTGAAACAAAGCAAGAAGAAACCAAAATCCAAATTATCAATGTTAGGAATGGATAGGTTGCTCCAAGTAACCTTCATCCAGTTGACAAACCAATCAATTGGTGGCTGCTTGCTCAAGCATCGAACCAAAAGGGATTTGTTCCCAATCGCAATAGATACATCATTGATGCTTGAATCCGAAATATGAAAATCCATTGGTTCTTCCGCCAACCAAACTTTAGAATCTCCCATCTTGCAAACCTGCACGCTAGTCGGAGCAACATTTGAAGAAAATGAAACCGAGAAAGGCGGATTAGGTGGCGGCTTAGGGTTTTCCTTGACAACCTGAGATTTACAAAAGTTAACTATAGATATCTTTGTAGCATCATAAATTGACAATTTCACACTATTGTTTGCTCCCCCTTAAGTTATTGGACTAATAAAGCACTTAATTTCTTAAATAATGCATTCCATAGCTTATTTTAAACATTTTCTAACAATTGTCAAGCATAAAACAAATGCTCTCATTTAATACTTTGCCCTTGACTCCTTAAGTTTCGGAAAATAGGTCCGGGACACTGGCATGTAGGGCACCTATGTCCCCCTATTTTGGCTCCAAATTCAAATATGTCGGTGTCGACATTATATTATTTGAAATTCAAATATTTAAAGTCAGCTATCGGGATTTAATTTTCGGGAATTTAGAATAATAACATACAAATACCTAGTTATTGCATCATTTGAAGGGGAACAAGAAATGATCTAGCAAGTTGGAGAATTTATGATCAAGCATTATCAAGAGCATTGTTAAGCAAAGTCAAGAGCAACCATTAGAGGATTGATTGCAGCAATTCAAGATCCAAACATCATGTCAAAATGTATGTGAGTGTGTTCATGTTTATGTTTTCATATTTTTTGTGAAGATTAATCCTTGTAGGTCTCCAACCAATTCGAGCACTTTAAGCAAGCAAATCAAGCAAGCAAGATCCAAGCCTTGAGGAGATGTGTATGACTTCAGTCCTTCAAGGAAGCCATTGAAGGGTGGTGAGTTGCAACACTTTGTGGATTCATCATTCCTTCGTATCATTTATCCATTTATCATTGACATTGCCATTATGGAAGTGGAAACACTAACATGGGTTTTGACCAAGGCAAACCCCTAAATGGCACAACCTTTCTTCTCTCTTTGAATGTGCAGCTTTTAGGTCTAAAGAGGATTGAAGGAAGTTTGAAGATCAATTATTCATTGTTGCAATTGAAACCCTACACCTTGACAACTCACAAAAACTCACTTACAAAATTATCCGATTGCGATTTGAAAGTGCGACAAGCGGGAAACAAAAGCTCAAATCCGACACCAGAGGACAACGAAAACAGATTTGAATTTGCCCTACAAAGATAGTGGCGCCTATGTCTTGTATTTCTGCTCCAAATTTATATCACAAGTGCATAGTGTCTTGTTCAGTCTGTTTTTGTATGTGATCTCTCAGATATGCTATATTTGTATTAGAATAGTAATTTGCACCATTAGGTCAATTGAATCATTGCATTCCATCTTTAGTTCCATTTCAGATTTGGTCTAGGGTTGGTTGACTCACCTTTTAGGTTGTAAGTCAATCATATAACTTGTCCAAATCCATCAAACCCCTATCACATTCCATCACACTTCCACAACGAACACATCTCAAGTGAAATTAGGGAAAGGTGTCTAAACCCTAAAGTGAAAGCTCCAAGGTTTCCCTTTCCCTTCGTTTCAATCTTATAATAATATTTACTATAACTATAGATAGCATTATAAGATTTTTTTTTGAATAACATACACATGCATATTATCTTTTATCTTATGAGCTCTATGTTATAGTGTAAATAATATATCGTTTTGATTAGAGGGGAAAAACACATTTTGAAGGGACCTAAAACCCTTTACAAAGGGGTTTTGAAGGGACCCAAAACCCTATCCAAATAGAAAGCTGTTGAAAAATAGGTTAGGGGTCAAATGAGGGTATGATGGACCTATTTTTCCTTATTTCATTAGGAAATGAGATCCACGCAAAGAATTGGCTTACAACCCTTAGGTGAGTCAACTCAATGAAGGAATCTACTGATTTCCTTATGCTTGAGGATGAGGGTTTCAGCCTGAACAACATTTTTGGGAGAAAAACTAAAAATAGCAAATCAACTCAATTATGCCAATTCAAACTTGAAACAACAATATAAAGCTCAATATTGATAGAAACAAAAAACTTTCTGCAGATCTGAGAAGGTCTAAATGATGTTTACCAATCACCAAAAAGCACTTTCGGAAGGCTATTTGGGGCTCATTCGCCCATGGGCGAATGGGTCTTTTGTTAGGGATTTCAAACAACTTTCGGGAGCCTCTGATGGCACTTTGTAGCTTTCGTTTGATCTAGGTTGTAGTGTTGGAAAGTCGGAAATTAGATCTGTAGGTGAGTTTCCATGGCTTGATGATAACTTTGACAACATTTCCAATCTTGCTTTGCACAAGATCTTCAATCCTTCTTTAACCTAAAATTAGCAACACAAAAATAAGAGGAAAAATTGTTTGTTTTTGGTGAATAGGGGTTTGACCAAGGTCAAACCTTGTTTGGGGAATTAAACCTTGAATTGAAATAATGAAATGTGAAAGGAATGATGAATGAACAAACTATGTTGCACCTCACCAAACCCTTGAATAAACCTTTGAAAATCTGCAATATTGATCTTGATCTTGCATGAAATGGCTTCAATGGATGTGGATCTTGATACCTGAAATATGACTTTGAATGCTTGCTTGAATCTTTGAAACCTACATCACAATGTTAGCTCCAAAAACATGCATGATGCAAGAAGACTTTGACATGATGCTTGAGATCTTGAATGCTGCAAAAAAATGCTTGATAAATCTGCTCTGAATGCTCTTGATCATAAATTTTAGCTCTTGTGAAGTCACATAAAAAATCTAGATTGCTTCTGGGTGTTGAAATGATAAAATAACCTTGTATTTATAGGTATGTATCCTTAATTTCTCGAAAATTAAACATTACAAGCCAACCTCAAAATCTGAATTTAGAAACATTAAAATACCGCCAAAAACATAATTAAATTTAGGTTCAAAGGCCTAGGGAGGACCCATGGGTGAATGGGTCCCAGGTCCCTATTACTGGAACACACATTGCTCAAGGTAAAGTGTTATGTGTTGGCATTAGTTATTGTTGGGTTTCCTGTTTGAAAAATGCAATTTATTAGGCTTGTAGATGTAAAATAGGGCTTATTAAGGCATAATTAAGTCCATTTTAATTAAGAGGGCCCAAACAAAGTGTGGAAATGTAAAAGAGTACATTTTTCTACACTACAATTGCTACAAGATAAAATAGGAGTAATCAACAACCAAGCAACATCAGTCATCAAAATATAGGCATGACCAACCCAACTGCAAAAAATAGGTTTTGAAGAGATCCTAAAACCCACAAAAACCAAGATTTACAGGGGACCTTGAACCTGAATACCAACTAAACTACTTGAAAGTTGAAACAGCCAGGCAACAACAAATAATTCGCTCAAAAAATCAGTAACTGAGCCTGGAATTACAACATTCCACAAGATGTAGTATAACCACATCACCCAACTTGCCTCTCCACCTCTATAGGAGGGGAACAAAAAAGTCATATCAAAGGGCAACGACAATCCCCTTTTACAAGAAACATTCCTCTCTAGCAAAACCCAACTCCACCTCAATAGGAGTTGCAGGAGAGACAACCAGTGTAAACACAAAAATTCCTTCACCCCCCTCTCAGAACATATCTCCACCTCAATATGAGCTGTCGATTGTGAAGAAAAGGAGAACGAAGGAAAACCATCAAAGGGGGCAAATTTCACCCCCTTAATCAACACCCACAACTGGGACATAAGGAAAGACAATGAGAACAATTCAGTCAGCAGCAAACAACCAGAACTAGGGACAACCACTGCTCCTTGAAACAGCTTCAAACGAGGAACCATCACATCAGGCTTCACTACAAACTGGCCTTGAAAATAGAAGCATTCTTGTAGCAGGCAACCTTTTGGCAAAGTGAGTTCCTAGATTTCCAAGAAAAACTTTGAATGCATCCTAGGCAACAACATTAGAAGCAAATACCCTAGGGCCTTCAAGATAAATATTAGGTGCAGCCCAACCAACAGAAAAAAATTTGAAACACAAGCAAAAAACGCTCCCATATTCACCTTCAAAGAGAAAACATTCTCTAAGGAGATACCTACCCCCACCTGCAACAAGTTCTTCACGATCTTATGGGGGATCAAAACAACACAGAGCAAACTCTTATGGGTTTTAAAGATAGCCATTAGGTTCAACCCAGACTTAAGAAGAAACCCAAAACCTAAGGCTTCAAAAGCTCCCCAAACTTTTTTCAGAGAGGAGGGCAGAACATTAGCATCCACCAGTAAGAGAAATAACCCCTTAAACAACAAAAGCGTTTCAAACCAGAAGGGGATCAATACCACAAACCAAAGGAGCATGGAGCAGACAAAGAAGACCAACCAAACTGCAACCTCCCGAGCCAAAAAATAAAGCCAAGGAACCAAGACCCTCAGAGCCAAAACATTCAAACACCACAATTGCTTGATTTGCTCCCATCTCCAAAAGGCAAGGGACTTTAGCAGGAGAACAACAACCCCCCTTAAAGCAACCAACAAGAAAAGGCACGACAAAGCCCAAAAACAAAACACCCCCTCTTGTAGCACCAAAAGAGGGCCGAGGAGGGAGGAAGCACAGTTCGCTAAAAGAGAGAAGGCAACCCTAGTTCGAACCCACCACAAGCTGAAACTCACTAGAAGTGCCAAATCTAGAACAATCGTGTTTAGTCGCAACAAACACACCACACGAGACATGAAGGAGCCAATGCAGATAGAGAAAACACGACAAAAGGCAAAATTGCCTCCCTCGTAGGAGAAAGCAACTCCTGAAGATCCTTAAACAATCCTTGCACAAAAAATCCAAACCACAGACCCAATGCCAACAACAAAAACTCGTCATCTTCATCTGATTCCAACCCGTCCTCAACATCTTCACTAGAAGATTTCAAACTCCCCGCACTGCTCCTCTTCCCGCTTGAACGCTCCATCTTGTGTTTTCTATGTGACTAAGGAGATGTGTCCAAAGACACAAGAGGAGGTAGACACAACTATCACTTATTGTTAACCATTATGTTTTAGTTGTTTAAATTTGTTCCCTTTATATTGTTACATGTGATAAATATAAAGATAACATATGTTTTTTTTTGTTCAATGAGTTGTGGGCATGGGTCCCACTCCCTTTTATATAGATCAAATATAAAATAAAATTTGTATCAACCCTTAAGTAGGGATGCTTCGAAATTATACATTTCTTCAAAAATTTTTCCCTTCTTTGATGATCTCAACATCATTTGGGGGAGTTCTTCCGCTTGACCTCTGTCCATTCATCCTCTGCTTGAGAAAATGACTTTGGATTTTGACCATTTTTTCCTTTTAAATTGACTTCATTGCTTCCAAGAATGTCCATTGATGTTTCCAATGAGACTAGAGAGGCCTCTGAATCGACTGTCTTGATGATTGGATTCTCTAGTTGAATTGAAGAGCCCTCTGAGATATTGCCTTCAGGAGAAGCCTCATGCATGTCACCAATAGTTGGGTCTTGGGGAATGTGTGAAGGAGAATTATTTGTCTTTGTAATGGCTTTTGAAGGAGCTTGGGAAGATACTGGATTGTTTTGAGCACCTGATGGAATGATGTATTGATGTGATTCAACTCCAATCCACCAAGTGGGCTTACCATTTAAGGTGTTTCTTCCCTTGCCATGAGCTTGCAACTTTTGACATTGAGGGGTTGTATGATCAGTTGAAAAGGATTTCCTGCATCTAAATGCAATTTTTTCATAATCTATGGGTTGTTTCCAACTTTTGTTGCCCACCTTTAGAGAGATTTTTGTTGGAAGGCCTTTGGAAAGATCCATTTCCACACATAACCATGGGCAGGTTGAAATTTCATAATTTATTGTTTTTTTTTGATGTGCAGTGATACTTGCCAATGCCATGCTTGTAGAATCTTGAGCTCCCAAAATCACAGAGGGAGGTAAGGTAGACGTACCTAGAGGAGCGCCGAAGAGAAAGTTTCAGTTCGCAGATTGAAGGATGGGAACCAGGGTTTCATGCATAAAAAATCTCAATTGAAGAACCAAGGGCCGTTTTAAGCACCAACTCTTTATCTTCAAGAGAATCAAACTCAAGGATAAAAAACCCTCTGGCGTAGGGAAAGATATTGATTTCTTCTTGCATACACCTTTCCAACATTCCATGATTCGAGAATGGAGATCACGGAGTTTCAACCATGTCTTCATAAATCTGCAAAAGAGGGCGTGGTTTTGTAAAAATTCCTCCCTATCCTTGATTAACTCGTCCAGACAAATCTCAAGGACATGTGTTGTGTGTCGAATAGGAAGAGGACTGCCCAGGTTTGCAATCGTGCAAGATTGTGGAGGGTTTGTGGGGAAAGTCATCGACAGGGATTTGGGTGAGAGAATATGAGTTGTCGCCACCAAAATTTGAAGTGCCCTTATTCAACACTTCCTAAAAATTACACAAACTTTTTGCATTTTGCCGTGTGTCTAGGTTCTCTAAGCGAGGCAAATATAGGTTTGAATCATGAATGGGGCGCATTTTTTCTGAGTTGCCATTAACTAACGCCTCCCATGAGTTGTGCAACTGAGATTGTATGTGCTTGTATGACATATCTTGGGTGCCATTGTTCAACGCCTTCTTCAAGATTGGCTTCTTTTCGTCCTTTTGCAGATCTGGAGACTTCTGTAGTTGCGGGTTAGGGTTTGGGAGCTGTGCAGAAGACATTGAAGAGCTCGAATAGCCTTTCAAAATTAAGGATGACATATGTTATTATCTTTGAATAACAATATTTATATCTCATTTAAGGTTTTAGCTTTTAGGACTAATCTAATTTGGCTTGACAAACAGTGTTGTTAGTAATAACATTATCTGAATCAAGATCATTACTCTTCCATTCACGGAATCAAGTCTTTGTAGATCATTAATATTCAACCTTTGGTGGTAGAGTTTGAAAAATTGTTAGACGCCATTTAATCAAGTTTCATGTTGTCTATGGTTAGCATCTATTGCTATAGTAATGCCTTTTCCTCTTGGGAGCAATGCCTTTACAAGAATTTTTCCTGTAACTTATTGCTGTCTGTCTTTTTAAAACTTTAATGGTCAAGTGTCTAACTTTGTTTTCACATAGAAAGACATATTTTCTTCTCTGTACATTCTAAAATACTAGCACAGTTCAAATGATTTATAATGGTATCTTGTA
The DNA here is from genome assembly GCA_007115665.2 of Sequoiadendron giganteum. Classification (NCBI taxonomy): domain Eukaryota; kingdom Viridiplantae; phylum Streptophyta; class Pinopsida; order Cupressales; family Cupressaceae; genus Sequoiadendron; species Sequoiadendron giganteum. Next base: position 55,360,785 of record CM021103.1, read on the forward strand.
ATTCTTTTTATTTTGTCCCATCCTTGATTAATCTTGATCCAGGTTACAGTATTTTTCCTTGCAAGCAATTGTTACATGTCTGAATGTCATCTTCTGAGAAAAACTTGGAGTTTGCTAAGTTTAATCAAAGATCTGTTAAGAGAAGAATCATCTTGTAGGATAATAGTCTAGTGATTGGTATGGTGAAAATTCTCAGAATACCAATTGGGAGTTAAATAATAAAGGAAGTAACTTCAAATGTGGTTTGCTTAATTTGTGAGCAATTGGCAACTGTCTTGCCATTACAAAAAGGTAGTTGTAGTTACATGTGTAGGGAAATTCTATGGGGAATGTAGTTTATTGTCCACACTAGGGTTTATTTCATTAGCTATTTATCACACCAGCAATACCTGACTTCAATGGTTAAAACAACAGGCTCTTCCATGAAACTGACATTTACCCAAAATTTGTGTCTCACTGACATGTTCCATGAATTTATGATTAAAGGATTGAACAATTGTTGTTGAATCCTTCTATACCATGCATACAAAACTTGCTCTTTCATTCTGTATGTTAATTTCCTAGCAGCTCCATGAGAATTATTTTTCTTAGCACTGGCACCCACTGTTCTCTGTATTTTTCACAACCAGGTAGATGGATTTGTGTATTAAAATAAGATAAGCAATATTTGTTAAGAGATATGGAAAGCTGTAATGTCCCCTTCTAGTTGACATCAATTGTCAGAGGAGATTAGCCTATAATTCTGACCCTCGTAGGCTAATGAGGATGGTTAGAGGGTCTCCTGAGGTTTGTATCATCTCTAGTGTTCAGTGGCATTCAGTTTGGCTTTTGTTTGGCGTTCATAGGGCTCCGTATGCACTACTTACTATTTATAGTAAGTCAGAGTTACATTGAGGTGGGGACCCTTACTCTTTTTAGTAAGGTGTGTGGTCGTATGCAACTCCATCAGCTTAGCTCCCAGTTCAGACGACACTCAGAGATAATGAGTATTCATGGAGATATTAATGTTTATTTGGCTTAAATAAACATTAATTATTTAAAAAGATTATAATATTAAATTATAACTTAACTTAAAATTGAGGGTCAAGGTGTCATAAGAAGGGGCCATTCATTTAATTAATTTATGGGCGCTCAACCCAAGGTGGAGACTATGGAGAATTAAATGAAATATTATAATTTCATTTTATATGTTTAAATTGCTTTTTTGGGAGGAAATCGACCTCTCCTTGGAATTATATATTTCAACCTTGTGAAATAAATGATTCATTCGATTGAGCATTGGTTTTGGTGAAGTTTGTCTGTGAAGGAGAAGCCTAGGGTTTTTGTCTTTCAAACCATTGGAGAATGCTAAACTCTTCAGTGTTGCAGCCATTTGAGGTGGTGAAATATCCATTGAATTTGGTCAATTGGGAGAGCTTCATCCAGAAGTTCTATTTGTGCTTAAAGGTGAAGGTTTATCTAGGGTTTGAAAATTATTGAAAGGACTATCAAGTGCAGACCCGAGATTCATCATTTGCAGCCATTAACGATCAGATTTCAAGCTTTGTGTTGGCTGCTACAGTAATGCATGAACAGTACCCATGCTATAGTAAAAATGCTACAGTACTTTACCAATTTGGTGAAATTTACACAAGGGTTTCAAGGGCAAATCGTGGGGTTTTGGTATTAGATTCAAGGACTGATTTGGAGCTGATTGTGGTGACTGTTGGTACAGATTTCCATAAGGTACGACCTGCTTTTTAGTGTTTATCAGCATCAAAGAGGTGGATTTCCTTAAGGGTGCGACTTAGGTCAAAGAGGGTCATAAAAATCACAAGAAAATTCATGAAGGTGCACCCAGCCTTGGAGGAGCCAACCATAGAAGATTTAGAGGAAAAGAATGCAGATTTAGGGAGAATCGAAATGTTTCTTGAAGTGCTTTTTGACAGTAAATTAATGGCAGCCAATGTAATACTTCTTTATCAGGTATGCTTTGTATTTAGCCTCACTGGAGTTGATCAATAAACTGAATAATTGGAATGCTGCAATTTCTTTCTAGTTCATTGTAATTCCTTTAATTTAATTTCCCGCATTTGGTATCGATTTTTGCGAAAAAAAAAAGAAGCAGCATAAAACCCTCGAAAGAATACAAAAAATTGCAAAACTACAAAACAAGGGCCTGAAGGGGTTCCTACAGTGGTATCAGAGCCAATATCCTTCCATCCTGGAGGGTTGAAGGCACATGAGTAGTCACCATAAATATTTCAAACGCAGTAAAGGAGAATCAGAGGTAGATTGGCAAAGAGATAATCGATTTGCAGGGGAACCTTTGATAGATATGGGTGACAGATTAGAAGACGGTCCACCTAGGAATGATAGGAGAAATGAGGATAGGGACAGTGACAGAGAAGTGAGAGAGACCTTGAGAGACTTACGGGTTGGTCAGCAGCAGGTAGCTGGTGCACTACAACATCTAGCAGATACACTACAACATTTGAACCTACCTAGGAGACAATTTCAGAATCAAGATGATGATAGGAGTGTAGCAGGGTCACGAAGGGTACAAAGGGCACCTTCTCGAACTGCAGATAGGCCTACTTGACCCACCTTCCTGAGAGGAGAACAGGAGGAGAATGTTGAAGAGGTTGGGAACATATTATATGCTGATGCAATTATGGCAGCCAATGAGGAGTGGGATTTATTGACACCACAAGTGCGCGAGTGCATGAATTTTGATCGATTTGTGAATTCGAGAGTTGAATATTATAGGTCTCGACAGGGAAGTAGGCCTCAAAACCAAAACGGAGACTTGAAGCACACCACCAACAAGATCAACCTACCCTATTTTGATGGCAGTGGCAAGGTAACAACACAGTCTTGGATTCACAGGCTAGACACCTTCTTGACACTTCGACCTATGTCTGAGGAAGAGGCAATCAAGTTTGCCACATTACATTTAGAGGGAGCAGCCCATGATTGGTGGTATCAGGGAATGGTGACACTGTAGCACGATCGTATTACCACTTATCAGGAGTTTGTGGACAAATTGGTGGATCGCTTTGATAAAAAGGATCCAAAAGTTTATTTCAGAGATTTGGCACAGCTTAGGTAGATTGGCAGCTTGGAGAGTTATATCAGTGACTTCCAAAGGTTATCCGTGATGTTGACAAACATTTCAGAGAGGAGGTTAGTTGTGCTCTTCATGGAGGGTTTGTTGGAACCGTTGCGAGGGTGGATTAAGGCTTTTGATCCACTGACACTGCAGGAAGCAATGAAGAAAGCGAGAAGTATGGAGTTTGCTGCCTCAAAAAACAGAAGTTCATAGAGGGATGTTCCTTCAACCAACAAAGAGGACTCTTGACAAACTGATGATAAGAAAAAGAAACCAGCCACCATGGCAGTTGAGGAGTCATGTGAGGAGTTGAGGAAAAAGAAATTATGTTTTTGGTGTAAGGAACCATACACCCCGAATCATGATTGCCCCTTGAGGTCTAAGGGCAAAGCAAACCGCATCATGTGGGCATTTTTTGAGGATTCAGATTCAGATCAGTCAGCTTCAGAGGATCATCAGGATGAGAAGGCATCTGCTGATGGGAATTTGGCTCCTATGGTATTCTTTGCTAATGTTCAGGATGAGGCCACGTTTAGATTCAGGGGGACAGTTAATGGGCAATGTTGTGTTGCTATGCTGGATACTGGAGCAACACATAATTTTATTGGTGAGGGTTTGGTGGCCAGATGCAGACTTTCGGCAGAGGATTTCGATGGACTCAGAGTTAGAGTTGCTGATGGATATACTCTCGCATGTGCTAGGGGGATTACTAATCTCACTTTGATGTTGAACAACTATGAACTACATTCTGATTTCTATGTGGTCACCAAGGGTGAGATGGATATAGTTTTGGGCATGAAATGGCTCCAAGACTTGGGAGTATTTACCCTCGACGTACCTAAGATGGAGATGTCGTTTGAGGTTGATGACAAAAAACATGTGTTGAGGGGCATTACAGATGGGAGCTTCCATTCTATCTCGCTCTGTAGAGAGAAGAGTAGCGACATAGGGCAGGAGATGATTCAGGAGGAGTTCTCGTTAGTTGATGACTCCAGGGGTTTAGAGTTGTATGCTTTGAATTAGCATGGTGGTGTTGTTCAGTTTGTGAACAACCCCTTGTTTGAGGCAGATGCTACATTGTTTTATGATAACCCGCTTTTCGGGTTAGATGCTGATTCCACTCTTGACTCGGATTTTGAGACGAGCGTTGATTGTAGTGTTTGGGATCCCTCTGGTGCATCAGGGTTTCAAACAAGGCTCGCAGAGGAGTTTTTCGAGGTATACACAGTGAGGAGTGGACACAGTTTCACATTTGACCCTCATGTGCATGACCTATCTCAGATGCACAATTCAACGGCACAGGTACTTGAGAGCGGTTATGATAGTTCACCTTGCGCAAAGTTAGGAAGCAAATGTTGTCGATTCCTTGAGTTGCTTCCTATTGAGACTTGTACTCCTGCGACATTGAATGGTGAGTTTGGATGGGGACAGCAGGTTCAATCAGTTATTTTGGTGTTAGTATTACGGGAGCTATTTGAGGATATCAGGGACATTGTAGAGTTCTACCCATGGGATCCAGGTGGAGAGATCTTACAAAGGATTTTCTTTTGGTAGCCGAAATTGCTTGTGGACAAGCAATTTCAGGGAGGGCGGATTGTAATGTCCCCTTCTAGTTGACATCAATTGTCAGAGGAGATTAGCCTATAATTCTGGCCCTTGTAGGCTAATAAGGATGGTTAGAGGGTCTCCTGAGGTTTGTATCATCTCCAGTGTTCAGTGGCATTTAGTTTGGCTTTCGTTTGGCGTTCACAGGGCTTCGTATGCATTACTTACTATTTATAGTAAGTCAGAGTTACATTGAGGGGGGGACCCTTACTATTTTTAGTAAGGTGTGCGGTCATATGCAGCTCCATCAGCTTAGCTCCCAGTTTAGACGACACTCAAAGATAATGAGTATTCATGGAGATATTAATGTTTATTTGGCTTAAATAAACATTAATTATTTAAAAAGATTATAATATTAAATTATAACTTAACTTAAAATTGAGGGTCAAGGTGTCATAAGAAGGGGCCATTTATTTAATTAATTTATGGGCGCTCAACCCAAGGTGGATACTATGGAGAATTAAATGAAATATTATAATTTCATTTTATATGTTTAAATTGCTTTTTTGGGAGGAAATCGACCTCTCCTTGGAATTATATATTTCAGCCTTGTGAAATAAATGATTCATTCGATTGAGCATTGGTTTTGGTGAAGTTTGTTTGTGAAGGAGAAGCCTAGGGTTTCTGTCTTTCAAGCCATTGGAGAACGCTAAACTCTTTAGTGTTGCAGCCATTTGAGGTGGTGAAATATCCATTGAATTTGGTCAATCGGGAGAGCTTCATCGAAAAGTTCTATTTGTGCTTAAAGGTGAAGTTTTATCTAGGGTTTGAAGATTATCGAAAGGACTATCAAGTGCAGACCCGAGATTCATCATTTGCAGCCATTAACGATCAGATTTCAAGCTTTGTGTTGGCTGCTACAGTAACGCGTGAACAATACCTGTGCTACAGTAAAAACGCTACAGTAGAACGCTACAGTACTTTGGCAATTTGGTGAAATTTACACAAGGGTTTCAAGGGTAAATCGTGAGGTTTTGATATCAGATTCAAGGACTGATTTGGAGCTGATTGTGGCGACTGTTGGTACAGATTTCCATAAGGTACGGCCTGCTTTTTAGTGTTTATCAGCAGCAAAGAGGCGGATTTCCTTAAGGGTGCGACTTAGGTCAAAGAGGGTCATAAAAATCACAAGAAAATTCATGAAGGTGCGCCCAGCCTTGGAGGAGCCAACCATAGAAGATTTAGAGGAAAAGAATGCAGATTTAGGGAGAATCGAAATGTTTCTTGAAGTGCTTTTTGACAGTAAATTAATGGCAGCCAATGTAATATTTCTTTATCAAGTATGCTTTGTATTTAGCCTCACTGGAGTTGATCAATAAACTGAATAATTGGAATGCTGCAATTTCTTTCTAGTTCATTGTAATTCCTTTAATTTAATTTCCCGCATTTGGCATCGATTTTTGCAAAAAAAAGAACAAGCATAAAACCCTTGAAAGAATACAAAAATTTGCAATACTACAAAACAAGGGCCCGAAGGGGTTCCTACAAAAGCTGAGTAGTTTTGGGGCTACAGCCATTGGGGACAAGGACTGTCAAACATTAGTGACACATTATCTTGATGTGGATTAGGACAATGGTGTTTGCTTTGTCCGTTAATTATCTGGTTACCAAGAATCACTTGCATAATACAGGTGTACTCTATGTCAACAATATTCTGCCACAGAATTATCTTTTAGCCCCTTTTGGATTAGGGACTCTGGTGGTGAATCTGGTCCATAATACGTTAGAAAGAGTGGAAGGAAAGAAAACATAATTTTGAAAAATCAATATTTGGTGAATTGTGTTAATCAATTGTTGATATTTAGCTGAAGGGGAAGTGCACGTATATATCTCCACAGCTCTACTTCCCTCCCTCATGAGAGGTTTTGTTAGTATACTACTGTAAGCCTATATATCATCTATGTAGTGGAAAGCTAGCTGATTGATTAGCACTGAACAGTAGGGGCTTTGACAGCAAAAACAAAGTTTGATGTGCTGATCTAGTCATACTGATCTATTTAACTTATAAAATATATCATTTATTGTTCTATTTATACCAAGCAAAATTACAATGAGTTTGTTAAAAGTTTTTGTGTATATCTTGCAACCATTAATTTGTTGAAGCTCTTATTTCTTATTGCGTGTTTCTTATTACTTCATGTAATAAATCTTGTAATTTGCTCTGTAAGTTTAATTCCATCTTGTTTCATTTGCTGTTATTTTTGTTTGCTTAATGATAGTATTTCTGTCACATGGAGATGTGGTGGATTGATCAAAACCAATTTAGACATTTCCCTTGTCATAATTTATTGATTAATATTATTGCAATCACTGATGCCAGGTATGCTATGTGTACAGGCTCCAATGCAAACATTCACAACACTGTCATCCTCTCCTTCAAATTCTCCTTCACGTGATGTGCCTGGTAGTTCAAAAAAATGGTCAAGCAGATCCTTTGAAGAAGAGGAGCATCAGTCTAAATTGGGATCTCGAGAAAAAGGAGGGGAAACAGTCCTTCTCAGTGATAGTGATGAAGAGACCCCAAAGAAGATTCAGCAAAAATCAAAAGCATCTAAGGTGAGAAAAATAAGAGAGCCCAAGGAATTGATATGAGGAAATATACCCTTTAATGTCATCTCTTAGATGCTCTTTTTTCGTGATTTAAGGGTATTTTTCCTCATATATATATATATATATATATGGGTATTTTGTGTCTAGTTTTAGTCACTTCTTTTCTGTATTTCCTTCTAGTACTTCTGATTAGCGATTTGTACAAGTTTTGTTTTTTGACCTATATATATATATATAAATATATAAAAAGAGACGACATAGATCAAGAACATGAGGTGGATGAAGGATTGTATTTTGTGTCTAGCTTTAGTTACTTCATTTTTGTATTTCCTTCTAGTACTTCTGATTAGTGATTTGTACAAGTTCTACTTTTTGACCTATTTTGGTCATCCTTGCACATTATTGTAATTTCTGTCGTTCTTTCTTTCAAAGTCTAATGTAGGTACAAAGAGGAGTTTAGCTAGGAGAAATGAAAAAAAGGATTCTCTAACTGCTCCTAAAGTAAAGGCCGAGACTGATATTAGAGAAGACAGTAAGAAAGGCAATGGAGCAAATTTGTCCATGCAGAAAGTTGAAGGTGAAGGTAAATATGTAGTGAGAGGCAGGTAAACTGCAATTAAAATTTGTGATTGCTTTAGCTGTTAGAACATCAGCATTTTCCTTAGCCAGTGGCGTTTATAGTTCTGTTTATTGCAGATGATGGTAATAAGATGGAAGTTGACATTGATGATGCTGTGGGTGCGGATGGAGACATTCCTGAGAAACAGATGGAGCCACGGGTAAGCTGGAAGTTACTCTTAACTGTGTGTGTGCTTTACTTAGTAATTCGAATTGTGTTGTCTTTATACTCTCGTTTGTGTTGTCTACATCCTTTTGCCACTTTTTCTTGTAATTAATCATCTTTTTGGATGATGGTTTACTACATTAGCATTATGAATTATAAACCATAGTTCTCAGCTAAGTCACCAAGTTTGAATTCGAATTTGAGTTCGGCAACATTGAAATTCGGATGAAGTTTAGCAAGGAAAAAATTCGGATTAAATTCGCCATATGTAATTTTTTTATTTTTTATAAATATAAGTAATACATTACTAAATAATAAATTTCGGGGTATGACATTTTTATTTTATTTTCCCATATGAGGTTCGTGTATCTATATATATATATACAAATCTATAAATATTTATATAATATAAACTTATAATTTTATAATATTATATTTATATATATTATTTTTAAATTTATTTTTATATTTTCATTAATAAAATATATAATATAGATAGAAATAAAAATAATATAATAAATATTATATATTAAAATATATAAATATTAAAAATATATTAATATAATATAATAAATATGTAATTTTATTTATATACATTTATATTAATAAAATAATAAAAATAAAAATAAAAATAAAAAATAAAAATAATATATCCATAGTTTAATTTATTTTTAAATATAAACAATATATCAATAGTTTAACTTTAAAAATAAAAAGAAACACTAAATTTTATTTTTAAACCATAAAGTAAAAATATATTAATTTGTATCTTAACTTAAAACTAAAACTACATTAATTTTTATCTTAACTTAAAAATAAATTAAAAAATATTAAAATTTAGGTTTACGTTTATCTTAACTTCAAAAACATTAAAATAAGCCATCGTAGGCATAAAACAATGAGGAAAGCCGATAGGTGGTTGAGCGAAGGCAAGGGGTTGTGGAATGTTGAGATGCCAACGAATGGTGGAATCCATTATTCTAACCAACAGGAGTGAAGAATGTCATCAAGGCCGCATGAACAAGCTGGTGCTCCTCTCTGTTCTTGTCCAACAAGGAATTACGACCTATAGTGGCTTTTGGAGGACCCTGAGCATTGCTGTGAAAAAGCTTGCCGTCGTTAACCAGCCAAAATTGATAACTTGCAGCCCCAGTCATTAATATAGTTGCCCAAATAGACATGTTTACCACCATTGATGGCCGAGGCGTGAGAGTGCAGAGGTGTGAGAGGGATCACCATTGGTAGTAAAATCCAATACAATGCATTTACACAACTCGACCAAGGTGTTTTTGCAGGACCCCTATCGGAGGAAAAATATTGGCGCCTTGTTCATACGATTTTTTGACAAATTTAAATGAATATTATTAGAGTTTTTCACATTCGCTGAATTTTGAATCTGAAGCCGAAAATTTGGCAAATGCGGTGACACAGGTTCTCAAACTCAAGCTCAAAGAATACACAACAAGTCCCAATTTTTGACTCCGCAAAAACTTAGGAAAACTCCACAACTTAAAAATTACTTCAATTTCTTAAAAAACACATTTCTTTTGCAAAATTCAATTGCAAATGTAACAAATGAGTCAAAAAAACTATAAGTAAGTGTTTTCTATTTGGTTTGATTATTGAATACATATGGATTACAAAATCGCATCATCATACGAACCCGGATACAATAGCTTGTTGTTAATTGGTTACTATTATGAATTTATTATGATTGTCTTTGAAAATCATCATCATAAATTGTATATCTAGGCAAGTAAAATGTTACAATTTTTTTACAATTTCTTCTTACCTTTTCTAGTGAAAAATTGGGCGATAGAGGGTACGGTCCTTGCACTCAATTGTGGCTACTTGCTTGGCCCAAATATTGTGCGTGTGGCTCCACCCTACTACTAGATGGCAATGACTCCTCTGCCATATCAATGTCATCCAATGACAATCCATTCTCTCTCACTTCTATTGCAGCCATATCTTCCATAGCTTGCCTCTTGATATCAGCAATTTCCCTATTTGTAAACAAATAGGGTTCATCATCTTGCACGCTCCAGTCACTATAGGGATCAATCTCATCCAAATCAATAGATTGTTTTGATTTGTCCTCCACTTTTCTTGTGCGAAGCCAAAGGTTGTATTGCACAAAGACTAGATCATTGAGGTGTTATTGAGTAAATTTGTTATGCATTTTTGTGTGAATGCCATTAAACAAACTTGAGTTGCACTCACAACCAAAAGAACTACAAGGTTGAGACAAAATTTCAAGTGTTAAGCTTTTGTAGATTTGGGTATTTGCACTCCAATCTTCCCAAGAAGAGTCTACTACAAATAAGATATTCAAGAGTTATTAAATAAACAATATTTATTAATAATTGTAATTTGTAACTTGCAAGATATAAGACTTCACTTTTTCTTATTTGGTGCTTGAGTGGATCTTCCTTGTATAGCTAATGGTGAAGAAAAGGGCCTCCCCCTAGTTTGCTTATAGTTCTACAATTCAGAATTGATGAGATCTCTCACCTCAACCATGTCATCCTCTCAATACATATGGATAGGCTCTCCATAACCTCCCAATCAACATTCGTGAAGCTATTGGAGAAGAAAAACTTGGGTTTGAGATAGTACCCTTTTGTATAAACTCAAATGCCAAAGGTCACGTGCCAAAGCACACAATGAATGCCAAATGAGGCTAGGCATCCTCTTTTTATACTTTTCCAATTTATCAACAGTAAAAAGTGACAAGTCTTTTCGCTCTTCTTAATTTCAAGGTTTCTAAATTCTATGATATTATTTGTCACAACTCCTAAATAAGTTTATTATCTTGTATTGTTTCTTATATCCATTATATTTAATTTTTTGAAAAGAAGAAATCATTTTTTTTAACAAATTTATCTATCTTTACTTCACAATTATTTCTACTAGATTCATACTAAATAATGTCTTTTTTAAATTTTAGGTATAGATAATATCTATTTTACATTGTAGTTTTTGAGAAATTGTAAGGTTTATGGATGATGTAAATAACTTTTTGGAATTACAAGGGAGATAAAACCAAAAGTTAAATGTAATTAGTAATTACCCTTAAGTTAAAAGAGGGGTTTCCCCAAAGTAAAAAGTAAAATTATTTTTCTTAGTTGAATAACCCTTTAGAATTACAAGGGAGATAAAACCTAAGTTGTTGGGTTCTTATGTTTGGGGTCTCGAACCCATGCCTAGTTGTCTTGGGAGTGGGAGCGGCCAAGGAGAGTCTTGGGAGCGGGAGTGGCCAAGGAGCGTCTTGGCCGCTAAATTGAGTGCTCCTAGGTGCTCTTGTAGACGCATGGATGGGAAAGGCCGCAAATAAAAAATAAAAATAAAAACACTTCTTTAATTAAAAAACATTAAAAGAAACCTAAAAAGTGCCTAAACGTAAAACTTGCCCCTCACTTTACAAACACACAACTATTTCACAAAAACACTTTCTTGCTAAGCCATTTTTGTGTTTTGAAAGGTAGTTGGTTTTTTCGAAGGAGAATGATAAAAAAGTGCCAAAGAGGTGAATATAGCTTGCACAAAGGAGATCTAGTCATCTAACTAAGGTAAGTACTTTATTGATTCTTTTAGTTTTTTAATGAATTTTCAAGATTTTGATGAATTTTTTTCAAGTTAAAAAAGTTAAGGTTTTTGGAAAATAGAAGCAAGTTTCAAGATTTTTATAATGTTTAATAGTGTTGTTTTTGAATTTTATTAGTTTATACATATTGAAGGGCTACTTTTTTTTGAATTTAAAGTTTATAATTTTTTATAATAACAAATTGCAGTCTATTTGGAATGGCCACAAGTTCAAGTTTAGTGGGCATTGAGACAAACAAACAATTTAAATATGATCAAGCATCTCCTCTATCGAAATATGTTACGATGCTTGATCAACTTTCAGGAGGTGGGGCTTTTATTTGGAATTGTAATCAGTGTAGAGTCCAATTTAAGAGCTCATATAGTAAAGTGAAATCTCACTTATGTGTTATAAGTGGGCATGGAATTAAAATATGTGAAGGACGAAATAAGAAGGGGTTGCCAAAAGAAAAAAGTATGGCATTCATTAAAGAACGAGAAGAATTGATGTTGTGAGTGACAACAAAATTAAAATCTCATCCTTTAGCAAGGAAAATATCAATGAAGGCACCTACAAATTTAGTAATGGCCTCCCAATGTCCTTTATTGGAGAAACCCTCTATCCAAGAAGAACCCACTCCTTGCAAAAGAGGCCCATTGATCGAGGCATTTCAAAATGAAACAAGAGACATTGTAGAGGAAAAAAATGTACGTTGCATTTGTGTTGATGGTCTTCCTTTTGACTTTGTGAGATCACCATATTGGTGGGAAATGGTGATTGCAATCAATAATGCACCTTTTGGTTTCGTAGGTTCTACGTATGAAAAGGTATGCACCTTATTGGCATTTTTTTTTTGTAGAGACATCATTCAATCATTCAAACCAATTAGGGATTCTTGGATTGAAACATGGGTGTATTATTTTTTATGGATGGAAAGATTGCAAAAATGACCTTTAATAAATATTATTGCACTGTCCCCTAAAGAAGCAATGGTTTGAAGTTGGTTGATTGTGAGGGGCAAATAAATGATGCAAAATTCATTTCTAAAATGTCCATTGAGTCCATAGAGATGGTGGTTCTAAAATGTTGTCCAAGTCAAAAAAGACAATGCAAAAAATTGCAAGGCAGCAAGTGCTTTGGTTGAGGAAAGGTATGCACACATTTTTTGGACACCATGTATCAAACACTCCCTTAACTTGGTGATGCAATCAATTGGCACTGAAATAGAGTGGGTGAAAGTTACATACATTGAAGGTGAGGAGATCCAAATGTTTGTCACAAACCCATGACATGTCACAAGGAATTTTTAGGTTTTTATTGAATTCAGAATTGTTGAAGGTAAATTTGATCTAATTTATTTTAAAATTTAATTTATACCATGTTTACTTATATTTTAATGTGTTATTAACTTATTTTTTACACAACATTATGTTGTTGAGACTCGATTCGCATCACACATGATTGTTTTGAGATGACTTGTGAAGGTGCGAGAGGCATTGGGCGTCGATGTCATTAGCCACCAATGGATAATTTGGAAGCAATCAAATTCAAAGAAGGCCTAGAAGGTAAAGTCATTGTTCCTAGATGACGATTGGTGGGCTCATGTGGACTAGGTCTTGAGTTTCACCGAGTCTATCATGTGTATGATCAGGTTTGTTGATACAAATCGACCATGTTTGGGGGAAATTTATGATGACATTGACTCCATGATAGAAAAATAAAGATCATAATAACACAAAAAGAGAATGAGCTTGAAGAAACATTTTCCAAAGTGTTGAAAAAATCATTCATCACCTTTGGAACAAGATGAACACACCATTGCATGTCTTTGCATATGCATTATCCCCCAAATACTATAGCACAAAGATACTTTCTTTGTCGGGGAGAATTGCACAATATAGAGATAGTGAAGTTGCTAATGGGTACAAGTTGGCATTTCAAAGAATCTTCTCAGATCTAGAACTGGTAGAAAATGTTAGGAAAGAATTTGGTAGGTTCATCTTAGAACAAGATCATGGTATTTGTGCTTGTCAAGACCAATACAAGGAAGATGCTCATACATGGTGGTACCTCCAAGAGCAAGATTATTTGTTCCTCCAACCTCTTGCAATCAAGATTCTATCATAAGTAAGCAGCTTTTATTTTTTTTATTTTTTAACATTTATAGACTTAGTGCTTACCATTCTTTAATTTCTTTTACATTTTTTATTTTTAAGTTGTGTTGGTTTTCTCTCCATTTTCAATAGTTTGCAAGTTCTTTGGCTGAATGGAATTAGAAAGAAAATCAACACAACTTAAAAAAGTAAAAGACTTGGTTTATGTCCATTCCAACTTGTGTTTGTTATCACATAAGCAAGATGTCTACAAGCAAGGGGCAATGAAGAATTGGGATATAGCCCTTGAGTGTACCAACTTGGATGCATATATTGTAGAGCTTGCTAGAGTCAATATAGATGATGATGAGACTCTTACATATGATGTACCCGGTGGGAGTGGTGCTCCATTTGCTTGTGGTTCAAATGGTGGTGAAGTTCCTGTGTTACACGGGGATGCGTCCCCTGTCACAGAATGGATTGTCCCCGTCCCCAGCTGTCCTCGGGACTAGGGGATGCAAAGGGGACGTCCCCTTGTCGTCCCTGAACCAAGCTAAACAGCAGGAAATGGTAGGAAACGTCCTTGTCCTTTTGAGGACGACTAGCTGCCCCTCGCGGTCTAGGAAGTTTCAACAGCCAAAAAACATAAAAAAACTATTTCTTTTAATTCTTTTTTTTTTGCTGTTTAGGGACGTGGGGGGCCCACAATGACGTCCAACCCTAATTTGAATCCTAAAATGCCAAAATAACATAAAACAAAATGAAAACATAAAGTCACCCACCATTATGCTCTTTCGTTTTCTCAATTTGTGCTCCTTGCTGTGAGAGTTTGCTTGTTGGAGAAGAGATTGGCATGATATAGAGGAGAGATTGGACTGATTTTTGTTTTGTTTCAAGTCTGCAACAAGTTCCCAACTGCAAGTTTGAAGCTACAACTAAGGTATGTCAATTTTTTTTATAGTTTTCTTAGTTTTTACCTTGCTAGTGAGTTTGTAGATTGAAAAATATTTTCAATGTTTGGTTTCTGACTTTCAAGTTTTCAACCATAAAAAACATACAAAATGAGCAGCCACAGCAGTAGTGACAGTCATGAGGGTAGTGATAGTGAAAATGAAGTTAAGTCAATGTCAATAGGCCCTTCTTCTACTTCTAAAAATCCAACCCCAGCTTCTACAGATCGTTATGCATGCTCTATACCCTCTCTTCAAAGGTTTGCAGAAGGCCCTTTCAACAGCAAGAAACCATTGCGTTAGTTTGCCATAGATGTGACTGCCAACAATAGGAAAAATTCAGGGGGCAGCAAGAAATGGCTTTGTCATGTTTGCAAAACTAATTACCATGGGAGCTCTACTAGGATTAGAGGCCATCTAGTGGGTGACAGTGGAAAGGGTGTTAGAGTTTGTGAGGCAATAATATTGGAGCAGCAGCTTGAATTTGCAAAGTTGGTTGGAGTAAGTGATGACCAAATCATTACCATTCAAAATAAAAAACGGCCATTAACTAATTTGCTTGCCTCTTCTAATGTATCAATTGGAGAGTTGTGATAGAGGGAAGAGGAAAGCAAGTGAGAAAACTTCAGTCATGAGGTTAATGAATGTGCAAAAACGTAAGCAAGCTGATGATGTAGTGGCCAAATTCTTTTATGCACATGCTCTTCAATTTCATTTGGCAATGTCACCTTATTTCAAAACTATGGTGAAAGAAATATTGACAGTTGGACCCTCTTATGCCCCCCTTGGAGAACATAGATTGCGTACCTCCCTCCTTGACAAACAATATTCAAAAGCTACCATGATGATGGAGGAGATGAGGCAAACATGGATTAGGATTGGCTATTCCATTGTCACGGATGGGTGGACTGACATTTGACATAAGCCACTCATTAATGTTATTGTTACATGCCCTGTTGGTTCATACTTTCTTTGAGCTGTTGATTATTCTGGGAAGCTTAAGGATGCTCATTTTCAGTTTGGCATTTTGAGGGAGGCCATAGAAGAGGTTGGGCCTTCTATTGTTGTGCAGGTTGTGACAGATTAGGCTCGTGTTTGTAAGCTAGCTGGTTTGATGATTGAGAGTGCTTACAAACATATTTTCTGGACTCCATGTTGCGTACATGCTTTGAAAGACTTTGGCAAATAGATTGGGTGAAGGCAACAGTTGTAGAGGCTAGAGACATACAAATGTTTGTATGTAACCATCACACTTCACTTGCACTATTCTGGTCTTATTCAAAGAAATAATTCCTCAAACCAGTTGAGACTAGATATGCTAGCTACTATATTTTGTTGGAGAGGATGTTGGAGGTCTTGGATGCTTTACAAGCCATGGTTGTTTGTGGAGATTGGAAAAAGTGGGCTTTATCGAAGATAAAGTATGTTATTGGGTTCTTCTATTTTACCCCTGGTTCGGGTCTTGGTTCACTCCTGGTTCGGGTATTGGTTCGGTTCCCTTGTGGGTTCAACTAGGGTCCTTCATTGGGTCTGATTCACCTAGGCAGAACCCAAGTGAACCCGGGCATAACCCAGACAAAACCTAGGCGAACCAAGACAAAACCCATGTGCCTTGGCATCCAAAAAGTGTTTTTTTGAGCATTTTTTTAATGTTTTATGAAGTTTGACTTTGACCCACTTAAGGGAACCCTAAAAGTGCCTTCTAAATCACTCTTAACACCTTAACTACCTCATTCTTATTCATTTGTTTTGCAAACAAGCATTTCATTCCAAGAGGCTGAGCTTTCATTTTTGCTTGTTGGATTGAAAACGGATTGTGACACAACTTTCTTTTAAAAAAAATTGTTTTGCATCATTGTGGAGCTATATTAAGCTACCACTCTCAAGACCAATGTAACAATGATACAAAATAATGTTTGAGACTGCAAGAAGACATCAAAATGGCTAGTGTACTAAACAAATTCTTATGATTTTTGAAGAATGTTGATAACTCTACTCAGTTGGCTTCTTTTTTCAAAATCATACAAATTGACCTTGGCATCAATAGACTCTATATATCTAGCTACCACAATTCAAGTTTCAACAATGAATATTTATCATGCATGTTTTAAATGACATTCAAATTTATGGTGGTTTTATTGTTTATATGATGTTATGTGATATTCTAATCCTAATTCATGCTTCTAGGCTGCATATATATATATATATTTACATGTTTTTTGTACTAACGAACCCACCCCCAAAAAATTTAGCCGAACCGGCAAACCGAACCTCCCAAACCTGAGCCTGAACCGGTAACTTAGAGGATAAATGAAGATAAGGCAGTGAGAGAAAGAGTACTTAATGACACTTGGTGGGCCAATATCAACTAAGAAATCTGAAAATTTAACTTGTTTTTGAATTTGTTACACTTTGTTTTACTTTGTATTTTAAAAGTTTTAATTTTTAATTTGTTGCTTGTAGGTATATTTGCTCTTTCATATCACCAGCTATGGGGATAATCTGATATGTAGATACAAACTCTCCTAGCTTGGGAGATATATATGAGACTTTTGATAGCATGCTTGACCAAATGAATCAAGCTATTTGTCAAAAGGATCTTGAGTTGCAATTTTATGAGGACCATATTAGGCCTATTGTGACAAAGAGGTGGAATACAATGAATACCCCTCTTCATATGCTTGCCTATTCTCTTAATCCGAAGTGGTATGTACCTAGACTTGGTCAAATGCTTCCTTTTGAGGATGATGAAGTGATAGAGGGGCTTACAACATCCCTTAGTAAAATGTATACTGATGAGCAAGCAATCGTTCTTAGAGAGTAGTGGCTTCAGTTTGCTGATCTTTAGGGTCCTACATTCAACAAACCAGAGGCTAGGATAGATATGGCCACCATTGCACAAAACAACCCCATTGGATGGTGGAAATTTCATGGGAAGGACACATCAGATTTGAAACAATTTGCCATTTGTTTGCTCCCACAGATTGCTAGTTCCTCTATTGTAGAGAGGAATTGGTCCACCTATGGCTTCATCCACTCCATTAAGAGAAACAAGCTTACTTCAAAGTGAGTCGAGAAATTAGTTGCAGTTCATAGTGCCTTGAGACTTCAGGACCGATAAACTACTAGTATCAACAGACTCTAGCAGCACGATGGGATGTTGATCCTGAGGATGTTAGGTAGATTGATGAGGAGGAGGTGCAACCAGGACTAGTTGGGCTACCATTGGATGATCCACATTTGCCAGAGGATGATAGTGACTTAGATAGTTCCGAGTCTTTGGATATTCATAGCCCGAATGAGGCTTAATTTCATAGACTGTTGTATTTAGTATTTTCATGTTTGAACTTTGAGACTTCTGGATACATGTTTGAGACATTTGGATATTGATAGACCATGGTTTTATTGATGTTTGAGACTGCCGTTATAAATTTATAATGCTTTATTGACATTTATTATGCTGTTATACTATTGCTCTCGTGATTTATTTACATATTGATATTGTTGTTATCGGTTATTGACATATCTCTTCTTTACCTCTCTCTCTCTCTCTCTCTCTCTCTATAATATATTAATAAATTTTGAAAATTCATATATATATAAATATATAAATTTGTATATTGTCGTTCTCTGTCGTCCCCTAAAAATGGCCCCCTAGGGGACATCCTGAAAATGCGTCCCTTGCCGTCTCACCGTCCTCAAAATGTTGTGGAACATAGTGTTGAACCAAATGATGACCTTGATCTAGGTCCTTTTGATGAATATCGAAGACTAATATACAAATTTTTGATTGTATTATTTCAAAATTTGTAATTGTGATGATTTTCACTTGATTTGTTCTAGACATATATGATATATGCCATATATTGAAATTTTGAACTATCAATTGACATTTATCTTTATCACTACCATTGATCTATGATGAAGTATCATACTATCAAATGTTTTTACAATTCTGTATATATATATATTACCCAATATTTTTTTTTGCCATGTCAACCTAATAGAACTCCATATCGGCAACTTAGGATAAAACCAAAAATTAAAGGCAATTACTCTTAAGTTAAAAGAGGGGTAAAAGACAAATGTTTAATTACCTTGAGAAAAAGTTTTAGAAAGAAACAACTATTGGGTGAAAAATGAAGAGCAAATAATCCAATAAAAAACAAGGTAAAAATTTAATTAAATATTAATTGCAGTGGGAAAGGTGTGATGGTTTGGGAAACACCATTTAAAATATTATATATTGTATAAAAAACTTGGAAATGGATGGAGATCACTCAATAAAGTTGGTGGATTTGGTGGGAAATGGGCATTGTAGAAGGGGAACACAAGGTGCATCCAACGCAAGGTACATGGTACACTCGAGACTATTTTGGCTAGAGCTTTGTGTTGAGTAGTTGCTCTGTTGAGCGTGTTTTACATGCCATGTTCTGAATAGAATTGTTTCTTCTGTAGTGTGCCATAGCTAAGAGGGCCTAAACCATTGACATCTTCTTAGGGTGAGAGGAGTGATTTCCAAAGCTGTCTCATTTTAGTATTACTCGACATTTGATTTAAAATATAAGTTTTTAAATTTGATGATAATAAATAGAAACTTTTTCTGTTACTTTTAATATTGGATTTCATATTCTAAATGTTGATTTATGTGATTGTTTAAAGATTAGTTCTTCTGAAGGTGTATACTCAAAAAATACTATATTGTGTTAAATACATTATTCAATTTTAACTCAAGAAAATAGCACATTGTATTAAACTTATAGGTTAAATATAGAAAACATTCTTAGGTGAACAGTGTAAATGCTCTATCCTGAATTAATATTATTGTAAATGCTCTATCATGAATTAATATTATTGTTAATGTTAGCTGCAACACTTGTATATGTTATTCAATAAACTATTATTTGTAGCATGGCCTTTATGCTGATACTATTTACTCCATCCCACTAACAATTTTGTTTGCCTCAAGTTATGGTAAATGCATCTCATTTTTGCTGAATCACACTATGCAAGATCAAACTGTGGAAGATCAAGGTGAAGCCATTTATCTTAAGCATTTATAACGATAAAGTTGAAACTCTAACCTGAGTCGCTTTTCCTTTTTACCTAATTTTTTCTTGCCTGCTACATCATGTCTATCAGGTGCCAACAACATAGTTACCTCTTCTCTGCACATATCTCCCTTCTTCCACTTGACGTTTAGAGCATCACATTCTACCTTTTTGGTTTGCAAAAAATTTGCAGTAAAATGGCTCTGTAGCAATTCCCTTTCTCCCCTGATGATGAGATAGGATTCCTTAACTCCTGTGATGGTTCCCAGAATCTCAAATGAGAGAGAAGGGAAGCTCACTTTGAAGTATTCAATCTACTTCCAATGTATCCAGTGGATGAACAAGGCATTATCATTTCAGTCTTCATGAATTCCTTATATCAAAATGTGAATTTTGTTAAGGCTAATTAGGTCAAGTAAGAGATTGGGTTCATGGCCAGAGATGTCCTACACATCAAAGCTGTCATGTTTGTTTGAAATGCTGAATTGGCCAAGCATTCCATGCAACATACTTGCACAGTGTCCTATATAGAGATCTGTTGTATCTAAAATGATAAATCATGCCTCCATTAGATCAAAACTTGGAAGCCCAACGACTGAGTGAAGTTACCATGCAAATGACACATGTATTACAAGTTGCAATGATACAATACTCATCTTTGCCAACTTGTATATTGTAATACAGGATTTGATGCTTGTCTATGCAATGGTAATGGTAATGAACTTATGTAACAAAGGACTCTTCCAAATAATATTATTATATAAGAATAATGAATAATCCCTTGTGTATAGATAGAAAAGAAAAACTGGAGATCAAAATCATTTCCCTCTGAATAGGTTTATACTTTATGGTTTACCTTTTTCTTTTCAATACATTTGATTGCAACTCTCTAGGTAGAGTGCTTGTGAGTGGCGATGTAAGTGTAGCCAAATGGATCGTGGCCCAGCAATTTCTCGATCACATATTTGGGATCAAAATATCTATCTTAAGCAAAATTCCAGTGCTGATTATAGTCAGAAAAAGACAAAAAAGCAAAATGTAATTTACAACCCACCTAACCCCTACAATATGTCATCCTTCTATGTTTTTTTTTTCTGACTTCCTGTCCATGCAATGTATTATATCTGTTTCTGAAGGGAGGCTTGACCACAAGGATGGAATGAACCAGACCGATATTGACACGATCTCCCTGCCCATTCACCACATCAAAGAACTGCATACAAAAATGTTGAATGTAAATTTAAAGAGAATCAAACCATCATTTCAACGAAAGTCTAAAATGCATTATATGCCCTCCCTCACAGCAGTCCAAAGGACAAGTATGGCATTCCTGGCAGCATCATTACCACCACTTTTTTCAGGTACCTGTGATTACATACCAGTTCCGTGTTGTTCCTTCTGCTGCTTCTGCAGTCTTTTGGCAATTACATCAATGTTTGTTTGAATCTGTTGACCACACCTTGCACATGCTGTTCCATAAATCTCTCCACCTGAGCCAGATACACACCACCATAACCATTATAAGGAAGAGGATAGTCAACCGATGAAGAATCTGAAGAAAGAATACGATCTGATTTGGCACCATCACCATGTGCTCTTACATCTCTAGAATCAGAATACGGTTCATTGTTAAATGCTGTTGTTCTTCAACCTCTCTTCCGTTCTCTTAGCTGCTGCCTGTAAAGTATGGATCACATTATCTGTGATTCCCTCAGCAGTTCACACTGTTCTCCTCTACAGTCCCATGCATACCTCCCGCATGTGTCTGCTCACCAACCTTGTAACCATTTATTCCTGTATCCTTTTCAAGGTGTTATCACACCTGTAGGTTCTCAAAGTATTCATTTTTCACAGAATTCTAACCTTGTGAAGCAATCTCAATGCCCTCTTCACTAGATTTCTTTTTGTGTCCTTTGTGCCGTAGGAGAAATCCTAAGGTAGTTTATGGTATCAACCAAATGCTCATGATATATTTTTAGGAAGTCATTGTAGAGGAATGTCCTCAACTCAGTCTCAGGAATTTTATTTGAATGCCAATCTGCATGGAAACATGAAATTATCAATTTCAATGATAAATTCAGTAAGCACCATCCTTTTATTTTGAAAAAGAACCAATTTTTTTTTCTTTCTATAAGAAACTCATCACTTAGTTGGAAATCACAAGCCAAAGCTTCCCATATATAATGGAAAGATGTCTATCACAGCTAATGATAACAAATAAAACATAATGCCAAGCAATATTGTTTTGAGCAAGCTTAGACCAAACATGTAAAAATACTTTCCAAGCAGTTTTGGCTAAAGTGCAGTCAAAGAACACATGCTTTGTAGCATGGTAACGAGACTAGGACTCGGCGAGGGTGACTTGACTCGAGACTTGGGACTCGGTGCCCAAACTCAACGAAGACTTGGCAAAGTGAAAAATCCTAGAAATTTGGAGATTTTTTAAGGATTTAAAACTTGTTTCATACACCCTCTATTAAATAAACCTTAAAGACACAATAACATCATCAAATAGAAGCTAATTTGATCACATACACAAGTATACATCGATCACATAAGTATAAACGCAAATTGTAGCTAAGCTGCAAAAGGAAACAACACACTTAGATATATAGCCAAAGACTCAAATGTATACAAAGCTCATGGAATATGAAATCCATGATATCAAATGTTCCAAAAAAATATGAAATATCAAAAGAATAACTAGAAGTCTACGGCTCAGAGGAGCCTGCATCCTTCCTACGAATGTGTCTAAGATAGGTCCTGGATGATGCAGCAGCCATAATCTCAAGTTTGTGGGGTCTAGGGGCAGCGCCCTGGGCGCGCCCCCTATCGCATACAAGGCGGGGTCGAGGGGTGGAGCCTCTACCACCAAGCCCAAATTAAGACCTCCAAAACCATACAAACCTTCATGGCGTACATCATTTTGCATTCACAATAAGTAAAAAAAACAAGTTTTAACTTTGAATTTTATGTTTCTTTTGCACTTTTGAAACTTGTCTGTGAGAGTAGCAGATATAAAGGATTAAAAAGCAATAATGAAGGATTAATATGCAGCAATTTGTACTAATAAACAAAGACAAATGAAAGGCAACAAATAGGACAAAACAAGAATAAAACAAAAAGTCAGATATGACAAAATAAGACAAATAAAAAGTAAGCGGAAGAGATTAAAGAGTCTAAATAAGCAGCGATTCATATTTTAAGGAAAAGACAAAAGTTCACATAAAGACAGTCAGAAAATGACAAAAAAAACAAAGATTAAAAGTGCTGATTATAGTCTTTAAAGGGTGCAAATAAGAGGGCAGCAGTTCATAACAAATATTACCATTTAGAAAAGCAGTGCTTATGTCATATGATTAAAAAGGGACAGCAATCATGTAATTTAACAGCAGCAATTATGTATGAAGAGGTACGCAGCAATTAAAATTGATGTTAAAGAATAGTGATTATATGTTAATTAAAAGGATGATTAAGGGGCAGCATTAATAAAGTGATTAATAATTTAAAATGGTAGTAATTAAATATGTCAAAAGGCTGCGATTAGTAAATGAGGAGTCATGTTTGTTTGAAGGGTTATCACCTTTCAAAAAGGTGTCTCTACTCTTGGAGACATAAAGGATATAAAATGAAACAAGGGATGGGAGGAGGAGGGAATGTAGAATTCAGATTTGATATTTATTTTCAGATTTGGATAGCTCTTGAGGAGCAGCTAGTAATCATCCATGGAAGCATACACAACAATTGTATAAGTCAGGGAAGGCTCCAAGAAGTCAAATTGCATATTTATAAAGATAATATTCAGACAAAGCAATCAGATTTTAAGGCCAATAAGCTGTGATATATTGGCAGACCCATAGACAAATTAATGCATGGTTTCAAAGGCATAAATTAGAGAAAGCAATCAAGACTCAGGGCCTATCAAATCATATAAATGGGCAGGTATATATATACTCAATGAATGCATGATTATAGAGTCCATATTCAGAAACGACAATTAGATCTATGTCAGGATCAAGATCACCATTTTGTGCATACCAAAATCAGAAATATATGAATAATAATAATATTCCATAAGCTCTTCATGATGACTATCTTCAAGAAATTATACCTGATTCTTCTCTTGTAAAGAGATCTGACTTCATCTCCAAAATTCAAAGAGAGTATTATCAACTTTAAATATCTAATATCCTATTGTATATCTATGATTGTTCATTTATTATATCTATTGCAAATTTTAAGGCAATTTTAGTAATCATATTTCAACATCAAGGGACATTACAGTGGTATTAGACTAGTGAACCTGCCAGCCTTTGGGTAATGCAACAAATTGACTTTTCGTTTGAAGCATGGCATATGATGATAGAAAGTGGTTGGCAAGATTAGTTTATGAATCAGGTAGTAAGCTCAGTAGTTTATCTCAAAGGAATGACATTGTGGTCACATTGAGAAGAGTAGAAGAATGCTTGAGTCTTATTGAGCAATCATTTGAAGTATTAGATATAGCTCCAATGCCTACAATAATTGCCTTGAAAGAACACAAATGGTTGAGGCATCATGATGAGGAGATCAAGTTGTTATTGACTTCTTGTTTGAGTGAGATTATGAGAATCTTGGTACCTCTAGTGCCCTATGATGACAACACAATGAAAGAGGTTGCACATTTGATTATAGAAAGCTTCAAAGATCTAGATGACACCAATAGTATGCATTACTCAAGAAGGTGACCATATTAAAAACATTTGCAGAAATCAAGACAAGTATCCTTCTTGTCGATTTGGGATTGCAGGATCAAGTCCACCACATGTTCCATTATTTCCTTACCACGATCAAGAACACACATAATAAAGATATTTTTTCAGCCATGAAAGATATTATGATTCTAACTATCCAGTAGAGTGATGTCTTCATCCGACCCACCATATCTATAATATGGAATGTTTGGAAACAAGAATGGGTTCCCTCTTCAACTGCATATACATTGTTTGTCAATGCGTTAACACAATGTGAGGAAAAATTAGAACCTCAATTGGAAAAAGAAGAGCAAGAAAGGATCAATTCAGAAGATGAATGGGGGGAAGTTCCTTTAGTCATACATACAGAAGATGAAGACAAGAAATTACAAGTTGTGGAAATTGTACATAAGGAGAAAGATAAATCTTCGTACGTTTCTTCTATCACAAATGAACTGGGTACTTGGATTCATGAGGGTTATGAGACAACCATTGATGTGGAGTTGATACATAAGGAACAAGCTAAAAATAAGACTTCACATCTGATGTTGGTGATGACTTCTTTCACTTCAATGATGTAGGAGGTTTTTGGTTTGACTTTCAGAATGAGTCTGTGGAGGAAAATGTTCTTTCTGACTCTAATGCTACTCTTACTTCATCTCACAAGACATGCATTGAGGATAACATTGAAGGAATAAATTCTATTGAACATAAATCAGATTCTCCTATGCTTGAAGTTGGTCTAGAGCAGAGTTCTAGTGGCATTGATAATTTAGATTCTTAGTTTTCTATTCCAGAGGTACAGGAGATCTGCAGTAGCCATGGTAGCACATTGGAAAAGAATTCTGATTTCTTCATGGAGCATAACAGTAGTTCAGCATCTTTGTGTTATCATGATTGGAAAAGTCATCTTTTGGTATTTGCTGAAAAAGAAGTACAAGTGTTATCTAGAGTGGATGGCATACATAGGCATATGGAATGTTTAACTCAAAACACACCAAGTAGTCAAAACGAGGTTAATTTTACCCTTGCTGATTTGCGAACAATAAAGAACACTTTGGAAGAAATCAAGACAACCTTCTTATGTGTAATCCATGATAGAGATATAGTTACTGAGGTTGCTGATGAGGCCTTAGATTTATACAAGGGAACACAAGATAAATTGAAGGATGTTCAAATGACTCTACAAGAAACAAAAAGTCAGCTTGTTGACACTAAACAACTTTGGGAACAAAAGGACAAAAGGTGGATTAAGGAGATAAAGGAACTAAACAACATACATAAAACCTATGACAATTGTCCCAAAGAATCAACAAATAAGAGTTGGGACCAGGAAAAAGGTAAGGTTGATTTTGAGAACAAAGATAACTTCAATATTGTTGATAATCCTTTGTTCAAAGTTAAAGCAAAGACAACCTATGATAATCCACTTTTCGAGTTGGATAATGAAACTAATCCAGGATCATGTGATAAGATTGAAGACAATTATAAAACTTGGGATCTCAGTGCATGTCCTATTAGTGAAGTGTGGAATCAAGCTTGGAGTAGTGAGAAAAACCCTAATAATGCTATCACCAATAACTCTCAAAGCACATTACAAGAAATTGCAATTCAGGTCAGGCCAATGAAGAGGATTCCTTCTTTTAATCAAAAATCAAATATTGGATATTTAAGTTGGGTGGGAAGAAGAGGTGACACTGCAACTATATCTATGTGCATGTCACCTATGAGGCTACCAATAGATTACCACTGCCCTAGTTTCTCTACATTGATAACATCAATTAGTGGTCAAATGAATCCTAAATCATTGATAGCTTTAGGGCAGCTAATACAGAGGAATTTTTCAAGTACACTTCAGATTTTCTTTGCCACCACCGTGAACAGTGATTCCCATCAACATTTTAGGGTATTGATATACATGTCTACATACAACTCGATGATGATTACAATAGATTGGAAAGCTTGGAATTTTCCTTTGGACATCTTGATAGGATATGTTAAGCTTTTGGTTATATGCTTGAACCAATTCTTCTTGCAAATCAATGTGTTTGGCAGTGACCTCTTCAATGTGAATTTGAACCACAAATACTCCTTAGGATTCCATGAGAAGTGGGTGCAAATTGAACAGGAGGATCAGATTGATGAAATCAGAGTTGCGCAGCATCACGTGATGGTTCATTTCTAAGGCTAATTTGGAATCGTGGAATCATTAAAGATTCAATAGTTGTTGATAAGGCAATCTATGATGGTTTTTGTATGCTTATTCCTACATTGTTGAGGTTTGAGAACATCCAAGGATACATTTCAAAAGAGTTCATGCAACAGTGGATTGATCTTCCCATTAGAGATCTTCCAGAGATCACTTCTGCTAGTGTTCAAAAGAGCTATGTTATGGGCGAATGGTGCTACCAATCTTGGGACCGAGGAATTTCTATGATGGATATATTGAATGACATGGAATTACTTCATGGTATGATGGAGTCTAACAAACTTTGTGAGTTTAATAGCATCAACATGAAGCGATGGATATGTGTTGGGGCATTCTATAGGCTTATTTGGGACCCTGGTATCAACATGATGACTTAAGAATGCTTGTGGGCAAGCATTTCCAAGAAGAGGAGACTATGATAAACCCACTCATCATGGAGACGATTATACCAAGTTTAAATTGAAGATTTAAGCTAACCGGGTGATCAAACACCAAATGAAGAATTCCATTGACTTGATCCCTCAAGGAGATTACATTATGAATATTATAGTATTTATGAAGATGTTCTAAATAGCAGCGATTAGCATCTAAGGAGTAGCAGATATAAAGGATGAAAAAGCAATAGTGAAGGATTAATATGCAGCAATCTGTATATATAATCAAAGACAAATGAAAGGCAACAAATAGGACAAAATAAGAATAAAACAAAAAGTAAGATATGACAAAATAAGACAAATAAAAAGTCAGTGGAAGAGATTAAAGAGTCTAAATAAGCAGCGATTCATATTTTAAGGAAAAGACAAAAGGTTACATAAAGACGAAGTCAGAAAAAGACAAAAAAACAAAGATTCAAAGTACTGATTATAGTCTTTAAAGGGTGCGAATAAGAAGGCAGCAGTTCATAACAAATATTACCATTTCTAAAAGCAGTGCTTATGTCATATTATTAAAAAGGGCAGCAATCATGTAATTTAACAGCAGCGATTATGTATGAAGAGGTGCAGCGATTACCTATTAAGGTGATTATGATATGCAGCAATTAAAATTGATGTTAAAGAATAGTGATTATATGTCATTTAAAAGGATGATTAAGGGGCAGCATTAATAAAGTGATTAATAAGTTAAAATGGTAGTAATTAAATATGTCAAAAAGGCTGCTATTAGTAAATGAGGAGTCATGTTTGTTTGAAGGGTTATCACCTTTCAAAAAGGTGTCTCTACTCTTGGAGACATAAAGGATATAAAATGAAATAAGGGATGGGAGAAGGAGGGAATGTAGAATTTAGATTTAATATTTATTTTCATATTTGGACAGCTCTTGAGGAGCAGCTAGTAATCATTCATGGAAGCATACACAACAATTGTATAAATCAGGGAAGGCTCCAAGAAGTCAAATTGCATATTTATAAAGATAATATTCAGACAAAGCAATCAGATTTTAAGGCCAATAATCTGTGATATATTGGCAGACCCACCCATATACAAATTAATGCATGGTTTCAAGAGCATAAATTAGAGAAAGCAATGAAGACTCAAGGCCTGTTAAATCATATAAATGGCCAGGTATATATATATATATACTCAATGAATGCATGATTATAGAGTCCATATTCCGAAACGGCAATCAGATCTATGTCAGGACAAGATCACCATTTTGTGCATACCAAAATCAGAGACATATGAATATTAATAATATTCCATAAGCTCTTACATGATGACTATCTTCAAGAAATCATACCTGATTCTTCTCTTGTATGATTGTTCAGAGAGAGTATTATCAACTTTAAAACTCAGAGAGAGTATTATCAACTTTAAATATCTAATATCCTATTATATATCTATGATTGTTCATTTATTATATCTATTGCAAATTTTAAGGCAATTTTAGTAATCATATTTTGACGTACCTACAAGGGACATTACAAGTGTCAAAGTCCATTTTTAGAGCAGCAGTAGGCCTTAAAACTTTCATGAGGATGAAGTTTGTTCTGTGCTGTGTTTTAGGCTAGCTTATACACTGCCCTTTTTAGCTCATCCCATTATATCCATGTACAACTACCAAAAATATCAGCAAAAGTTTACACCCCTCTAGCAAATCATTCTTTAGAAGAGCATCGTCTGGTGTTTGCAAGTGTCTTATCTTAATAAGAAAGATTCCACCAAAATTATATGAAACCTTGACATTTAGTATCAAACCAAAATACCTGTCTGCCTAACAATTAAATTCTTTACTGCCTTCAGTGTCTTTAAAAGGGAATAAGAGATGCTAGAACTTGTAGGTTTAACTGAAAATGAAGTAAGCACAAGATCATTAGCAATTGAAGATTCTTTAAACCAAGACCAATCTACTGCAGACATTCCAAGCAACGTGTCTCTTCCTCTAGCCCTCTAATCTGACCAAAGAAATCCTTGATCATTTTATGCACTTTATTAAGATGGCAATTGCTAATTATCAACAAGAGGTATAATATAACTGTAAGATGATAAAACCTTTTGATAGATTTGAAATCCTCTAGCCATAGATGCTAAATCACCGTGCTAATTTCATTGCTTTCTTTGCAGTCTTCTCAATTATGCATTGGCACATGGCTTTAAAAGAGGGGTTGAAGGCAAATAGAATTCCCACTCCCATCCCAACACTGTCACTCAGTCTGGTGATTCATCATCTCTCTGCATTAGCAGTAGCACAGGCTTATTAATAGCAAATTTTAATCTAAAGGAGGTACAATACACATCAAGTCTATTATTTAGCTGTTTTAAATTGTCTTCCTCAAACATTGGAAATAGAGAAGTAACTTTGGAAATAGAGAAGTATCATTAGCAAATTGAACCTAATTTAACTTATCCTAACTGGGAAGGGCAGTACCTCTCACAGGTGGAGCAAGAGAAGAGTATCTTACAAAAAAATTCATGGCTTAAGCTGCAGACAGTGGCAAATAATTAGGGAGCAAGTGGGAACTCCTGCCTAATAGATCTCTGTAGATCAAAATGTTAAGTTAATTTTGTATTCATCTCTACTTGACTAGAGGCATCTTGAAATAAGAGTATTATCAGCTTGCAGAAGTTTTTCCCAAATCCCATAGTCTTGAGGATCAACAAAATGAAGGGCCATTCAATCCTGTCGTATGTCTTTGCAAAGTCTATCTGAGTAATACAAACCTCTGTCCAGAATTCTTAGTCCAGTGCATTTTTTCCCAACTTGTGATCTAGTTATCCAAACTATGTCTCCCTTCAACAAACTCTGTTTGAGTCATAAAAATTACCTTGGGAAGAAGCTTGTTTACTCTATTAGCCAAGACCTTCCTAAAATTCTATAAGAAAGATTATATAGAGTCATTGGTCTCCACTTCTAATGCCAGCTTTTGTCACCATCTTTAGCTATTTAGCTTTATCGGTTCCCTACTAATATATTTTCCAAATGAACCAACTTGAACTGCCTCGTTTTATGGCTATAACAAATCATTTGCCACTCTGTGTTTATTGACCTTACCAAACCAGCAGGAAAACCATCATACAATTGAGATTTTCTTCCCCAAGTAACCAATAACATACAAAATTTCATTTAAAACAATCTCCTCCTGAAGCTCAAGGGCATCTGTACCTGAAAATTTCTTGGGAACAATTGTGGGAAGCAAAAGACCTTTAATAGAAGAGAAAAAATGCTTTTCTAATCTCTTCAGAGTTGGAAGATCTGAATCCTTCAACAGTCTAAAACAATCTGAGAACTTTGCAGTTTAGAGAATATGCACTAGCAATCACTAGATGTTGGAAACCATTTGTGGAACTTGAGCTTGGAAGAGTTTGGTTATGTGGACAGCTGAGTGTAGTGTATGAATTTTTTGAAGTTGATCTTTAGAATAAATTGATAATCAAGTTTTGTAAGATTCAAAAGTTGCATGGTAGCTTGATATGTGTTTTAGGCATTAAAAGGATAGCTAATGATAGTGTTGTGCTGTTGGAAGCATTTGAATTACATTTGTACCATTGCATATTTGAAGTTTTGCAATGTTGACAGGTTGACTGATATGAGCAACACAAATGAAACACACAAGAGAGATTCTCTCAACAAAGACAATACCAAATCTTCTTCATGCAAATCTTTTAAAGGAGTACAAAGATGCTTCTAGAACAAATAAGCTTCTAGAAAAACACAAAACAAGACATTATAATATTATACTATACTAACTAATGAAATATTATTTGTAATGAGGAGATTAAGCCTTATCAATTCCTCCCTATTTAGGGTAAAGTGTTCTCACTTTCTCCTAAGATAGGGAAATGCTACTCAAAAGATGACTACGAAACCTGCTTGCTTGGGTTGGCAATGTATCCTTACAACCAACCAAGCATGTAATGGTAGGCACACTCCTGGTAGTGCATGTCCAAACATCAAGAATAGTATCTACATTAAAAGGAGGTTTAGAATTTGGTATATTATGACTGAGATAAGAGAGTGGAAATTCTTCCAAGTGAGGTGGCTTATATCCCTTCAACCGATTAACATCATGAATGTTGAGTTGGGACGGGAAATCAAGTTTGAGCTTAGGATGTTGTTGACCCTTGAACCTTTGCTTAACCATATAAAGCCAAAATTTATCCCCAACTCGGAAGTTGGAAGGGATGCGATGCTTATCATGGATCTCCTTTTACTTAGCTTGAGGAGTTTGAAGAATTGCTTGCACTTGTGCTTGCATTTTTTCCATGTTGTGAATAAAATGAGAAGCTCAGCCTTGTTAAATTTGTTGATATGATGAAGAAGCTAGAGGAAGACCAACTGGAATCTCATATTGATCAAGAGATTTATATCCATAACATACCTAAAAAGAAGAATGGCTTGTGGAGACATGTAGCTCGATTATAGCTGTTTTTCAAAACATGGAGACAATTATCTCATTATTTGTTCCTATTATATCCTAAGTGAATGAACTAAAGTTCGATTGACGTACTTAAGTTTGACCTTATGTTTGTGCATGAAAAGTTGTAAAATATTGAAGCTAACACCCAAAAGCTGCTAGAGTGACTTCTAAAAGTGACTCGTAAATTTGAATGACGATAAAAAACAATAGAAAGAGGCAAACCAACACCATATGTTACTAAAATACAATTTTGCAATTGTAAGAGCAACAATGGTTTTCTTGCAAGTGATGAATATGGCCATTTTTGAAAATTGACACACCACCACAAAATTACAATCTTGTTGAATGAAGGTAATAAGCAACACATTGGTAAAGTCCATAGAGATAGGCTCCCATGGCCGAGAGGGAATAGGAAGTGGCCAATACAAACCAGATTTTCAATTAGTATAGGCTTATCTTTCTTGGCTATAAAGAGAGCATTGGCAAGTAAAATCTTCCACTTGCTTCCTCATGAAGGGGTAATAGAATTATTGCTTTAAATGTTGGATAGTTTTGGTGGTGTCAAAGTGTTCCCCTTAAGAAGAATGGTTTTCCTTAATTAGCATCAATTGGTATAGTTAGGAATACACAATTGATTAAACTTATATAGCCAACCATCTCAAATGGTGTAGTCTAAGAAAGGGTTTGATTGGTGATGATAGGGTATTGCTAAACATGCATAACTGGTACAAAAGATGAATCCGTAGAATTCAGACATTTCCAATCCTCATATGCAACAAATCTAATGTCTAGGATATGCAATACTTTGGTTGTAGGTTGGTTAAAAAAATCAATAACTTTATTTATATTGCCCTTTTTCTATTTAATAGTTAGTGGAACTATTGAATATATGATGCTAGCCTTGAATTGTAGACTGTGAATTGAATAATTAAATGGTTGATGATTAGTAGAAGTGTTGTTTTCTTACCAAGAATATAATGTCTCCATTGCTTCAAGGCTTGGACCAAGGCATACAACCCCTTATTGTAAGTGCTATAATTGATGTCGAGTGTTCATAGTGCTTTAAAATGATAGGCTATAGGGTATCCTCCTTGTTGAAGAACAACTCCTATAGCATAGTTGTTAGCATTCATCTCAATCTTAAAGGGTTGTTGAAGATTTGCAAGGACTAGATTGATCTATGCAAATGGCTTCTTTAAGCTGTTGGTAGGCTTGATTTGTTGCTAATATCCCATGAACATTTCTCTTGGTTGGACAATTGGTGAAGTTGTTGAACTAGTGTTACAAGACTCACTAGGACTTGCCAAGAATCAACAAGTCTTGAGGCAAGTAGGTCAAAACAAAGCTTGGGTACTTGGCAAGTCTTGATGGGTAGGCTTGGCCATGTCTATGAAAACCATGAAAAAAACATAAAAAATTTGAAAATGCTTAAATGTAAAAGCGTTAAGTCAAACCATTTTTTGAAGGGTTTGGAGGAATTTTGGAGGATGGTTAAAAGTGACAAAACTATGGAAAATGGCATGCACGATGATGGTTTGTGTGGTCTCAAAGGCTGCCCCTTGACCCCATGGGGGGCACTACTCCAAAATCCTTGCTCTAGTTTTAAAAACAAAAAAATGAAAATCTTTTTGGGCCATGTTGGATGGAAGAGCAATATTTTATTTTAATTTTTTGGGAACTTTCCCAATTAAATTCCTAGTAATTAAATTACATTAAACTTCTAGTTTGCTAAGTCAAAACCTATATTATTTAATGCTCGTAAGGCTGTAGCAGCATTTATAGACTTGTTTGGGATACGAACGCATGACTCCACATAGAGCTAGTAATTTTAGGCTGAGGGATACAAGCTCCTTGTACTATAGTTCATGTCTCCATATTTGGATTTTTTTCTTGATGCCATGTATACTTTATTCTATGAGTTTGGTACACCTTGAACACTTGACAATATTTATATATCTAAAAATGTTCTTTCCTTAATAAAAAATATGCTTTTATATTGATGTAATCAATATATACTTGTGTATGTGATCAAAGTAGCTTCTATTTGATTAGTTTATCGTGTTATGTTGTCTTTAAAGTTTACTTATTGAAGGGTGCATGTGAAAAGATAATTGATATTCATAATTGAGTGATATACAAAAGGAGACAAAGGCTCCTTGTAAAGAAATTTACAAGATGATGTTTCTAAAAAGAAACAATCGTAAATTGAAGAAAACTAAAACAAAAAATAGAAAGAAGCTAAAATGAACTAAAGTGCAAACGGTAGTTACTAAACATTAACTAAGTTAACTAATAAAGCTAAGGTGACCATTAATATTACATTTAATATTTTAATACCCTCCCTTAATGGTCATCGTACAAACAAAAACTTAGTCTACCCAAATTTTTTTGGAAACATATCATCGGTGACTGATAACTGGAGAAGCATAACTGCCTTGTGAGTACCGATCCTTTCCTGTAGAACAACCAAATCAAGACATTGACACTCGAAAACAATGAGCTTCCGTTGCTTCTAAGTAGTAGATACTGGACAAAGATGCCATCCCTCCCATTTTCCAAATCACGAAAAATGAGGTAACAATGTGATCAGCTTGCAAAACAGTGGACAATCAGCTGGCACAACTCACGAACTGTAAGATTTTTTCAGAAAAACCTTCGAAAACTCTTAAAAAGTAAGATTTTTTCAAAAACAAAATCCTCAAAAAATTGCAAAATTTTTTATAGAATTTTTTTCAAAAACTATTTAAAATCTTTAGGTGCACGATTTTTAGATAGGAAAAAATTGTCGAAAAACTCTTCATAAAACACACTTAGTAAATTTTTTCAGAATTATTTTTGAAAAACTCTTTGCAGAATTTTTATTTTTCCAAAAAACTCTGTCAAAACTAGCTCAATTTTTTTTTCATCAAGAGAACCCTAGCTGGTTCACAAAATTTGCAAGAAACCCTCGCAAAAACATCTTCATCTCACGAAAACCCTAGATGCAACTGCAACACAAACCCGTGAAGGTAAAACCAAAACAGAAATTTGTTGCACACCCATCACAACAACAAAACTCAATTTAAAAGTAACCTAGAAATATCAGGAAAGGTGTGAAAAATTTATGATAGAGAAAAGTCGCGCCAAAAAATGCTGTTAAAAAAACCAGAAAGAAACGCATCTTCAAAAATCTTTAGAAAACCCTTGAAATGAAGGGTCGCGCAGGTAGAAAACTAGCAAAAAACCCACGAAATAGATATCAGTTGCAAAGAAGGATTTTCAGAGATCTATCGCGCCAATAAACACCAGAAACTTAAAAAAGGAACTGGAGAAAAACCGCGCACAGGCAGGTCGTGCGCACGGGTTTTGCAGTCATAAATCCTCCCAAAAAAAATAGAGATAGGAAGCGAATTTAATCAAAACCTGCATTTTTCTATTACAAACTAGTCACGATTTTTTACTCAGCAAACCCTCAAATTTTTGCCTAGAACAACAAAACCAAAAAATGTGATTTTTCGTCTAAAAAATGACGTGATTTTTAGCAAGCAAAACTTCAAAAAGCTTAGGCATGATTTTCAAAAGAGAAAACACTAATCAGCTAATCAGGTTCGAGCCTGAGCTCTGAGACCATGAAAAGATAATTGATATTCATAATTGAGTGATATACAAAAGGATACGAAGGCTCCTTATAAAGAAATTTACAAGACGATGTTTCTAAAAAGAAACAATCGTAAATTGAAGCAAACTAAAACAAAAAACAAAAAGAAGCTAAAACGAACTAAAGTGCAAACGGAAGTTACTAAATGTTAACTAAGGTAATTGGCGACTAACTAAAGCTAAGATGACCATTAATATTACATTTAATATTTTAATAGCATGATACAAGTTCTAAATTGTAATGTCTCGGCTTCCCAAATAGTCATCACTAGATTAATTTAGTTAATTAAATATTTTAAAGTGACTATTAAATAAATATGTTAAAATATTAAAAAAAGCGACTTTATGAGGGGAAAATGTTTATTATCTTGGAAATTATTATCAAGAATAATTTTGTAGAGCTCAACTTTTAGACTTGAGGATGGAAAACCTTGAGCAGGTGGATTGGACGGAAACCTGATTCATCTATAGGGTGGATTCATCTTAGGATTCACAGTTGGATTTATTTGGGAGAAATTTTGTGATGTCTTCTTCGAAGACAAAATTTCAGGTATTTATTAAGGTTTTAGGTTGGTAAATATAATAAGCAATCAGGTCCACAAAGATATACATATATAATATAGATGAAGTTTCGATATAGTGTTGCTTGTATACGCATGGATGGAAGTTTGCTTGAAAAGAAACATATAGCATACATATGCAAGTATTGGGTCATCATAGGTTGAACTATCACCATCTATCACCATCTATGTGTGAAATAGAAGTATCCAAAGAGTGTTTCATTCCTCTAGTGTTTATAATAGGCTGAAATGATCTGCTAGTACACTACTCCTTATGAAGCTTTAAGGTGCAGGCTTTTGGTAGGGACAATAAATGAAGGTGATAGATATCCTTTTGGGCCCCTATACAAACAATGATATCTACTATTGATTGCATAGTGGACATGGCACCTGAAATTTATGAGTTTATCTCTCCACTTCATTGAGAGCTTAAAGAATACAAATACTGTCACCTTGTGGAATATGGTGGGTCGTCTCAACTCATGGTCGGTGGGAATATATTTTCTGCTACCCAAGGGGAATCCAAAGGCCATGTTATCAACGATGCTAGAGATTGTTAGGACAAATGATGGTGCCATCGACAATTTGCAAGAAAAGTTGGGCATAGAATGATATTTTGGGGCGAAAAGGCCTTAAGAGAGAGGTCCAAGTGACTCGATTATGCTGTTGATGTAAGTTTTCTCTCATAATCTATTTCCGTCATTCTTTGTGGGAAGGAAGTGAGGATGGGCATCCACTGACTATTTGGATGAAGGAAATCAGTTCATAGTTTTGCCATTGAGTACTTATAGTAGGCTTGAAAAAGGTGGCTATGTCATATTGTGTGCCCTTTGATTGATAAAATAACAATATTTTTGTGTTTGACAATAAGGTGTCGGGCAAATCACGTGCCAAGGGTTATGAAAATTATTTGGTTAGTTTTTTTTAGAATGAGTCTAATGTCCCTATTTGGGAAATTCGTGATTTTCCACCAGCAAACAATATTATTCACCAAGAAATTGATATTAGTAATATCAGGTAACAAGAAAGTATGATAATATTCAAATCCATATGTAAAACATCATAATATTTAGATCAATAAATCATTAATATTTGGATCAACACATCATAGCATATTTTTATAGCAAATCACATAATGAATTCATTGGAAATGCTTGCAAACAGCAATCTCAAGGCTGGTCATCCTGGTATTGCGAGAGCATGGAAGGTTGGCCACTCTTCCATCCCTCAGTCCACCTTGAAGGCTGGCCATCCTCCTTGATTAAGCCCAAGAGCATGGAAGGCTGGCCATCCATTCCATCTTTGGGTGGCGTACTTGATAATAGCATGAAGGCTGGTTGTCCTTTCACCTCTCGTGAACTCAGAAGGCTGGACGTCCTTCCTATTTGCAAGACACTTCACAAATTCAAGACATGATTTTTCAAGGAATTTGCTAGAATATTTCTAATAGAATACCTCTTTGATGAAATAATAAATTTATTCTCCAATATTAATGAATGGCTGCAACAACTCAATTTTCTGAATATTATTAATTGCCGTTCTCAATGTCTGATTTTTTGTTCTAAATTGAGGATCTGTTGCTCAATATAGTTTTCCAATGTTACTTTTATTCTCCTTTTTCTCCATCTCCTTGATGCCTTCTCAAATGAATTGATCTCCCCTTCTATGTCTTCCAATTTCAGGGAGTCACACCCCTTCCTCTAAACATTGCCTTTGCAAAGAGTTGCACATTTTCATAATTAAGTGCGTCTTTAAACTCTTTGTTTATTTTTATTTCATGCCTTTAATTGAAATCGCTGCTAATAACCTTTCCTTTAATCTTAATCGATTATTCTCAAGAATTGTTGTGATCATTATTTTTTTACTCGCCTATGGTGTAGACTGTGATCTGATTTTTCCATAAGGTTGCGATTTCCTTGGCGCGGCATGACAATGAGATAGCAAGATTTGTTTCTTTGTTAAGTCAAGACATTAGTGTTATTCCAGGAGAATTTAATTGTTACCATGTTCATATGCTTTTTTAATGGGTTATCATTGTTGAAATTTTTGGTGTTGAAGGAGACTCTCAACAGTACAATTTATGTTTATTTGATGAAGATGTTGATGTCATGGTGAACCCTGAGTGTATTATATTTCATAAGTCAAGTTGAGGAAGGGATTTTTTGAGTTTGGAATAATATCCAAGGTAAATTGGAAGTTAAAGTAGAATCAGTTTTAGGTTGAGTTTGAGGCAAATGGTTTTGGGTTTAGGTCATTTATGGGATGATCTGGATGCAGGGAGGGTCCTTCATGCCACATGCTAGAAGATGGAAAGATGTATCTGTTTTCTTTATTTAGTAGTAGATCTGCCCAATATTTTTATTGAAGAGGTCAGAGATAAGGAAGCATGAATAAAAACTAAGGAATGTGCTTAGGCTTATTGAAGACAGTTGAATAAACTGAAGGGGATTAAATTTCTGTACGGTGTAGCAGGATATGACTGTTTATGTGCTGCAGTCCATTTGGAATTTCAGTATGAATGATTGGCTTTCTAGACAGTTAGGAGTTCTCACAAAGTTTCTTTGATGCCAGGTATTGATAGAGATTTTGCTGGAATTATGACTTTAACCATGAAGGGGATAACTTTTCTTTACCATCTAGCTGGATATGACTGTCTGGGTGCTGCAGTCCATTTGGATTTGCAGGATGAATGATTGGTTTTCTGGACTATCAGTACTGTGTAGCAGGATATGACTGTTTATGTGCTGCAGTCCGTTTGGAATTTCAGTATGAATGATTGGCTTTCTAGACAGTTAGGAGTTCTGACAAAGTTTCTTTGATGCAAGTTATTGATAGAGATTTTGCTGGAATTATGACTTTAACCATGACTTTATCAGGGAGAATGAAAATTACTTACTCGGCCTTTGTTTAGAATCAGGTGACAAGGTTTATGTTAAAGCAATATATTTGTGTCATAATGGCAAAACTTCATGAATATCATGTTCATACAGATTTTGAATAGTTATTATATGTGGTACAATTTTTATTTCATGAGGGAATTCTGCGTCAGGTATTATCATTGGTCTTACAAGGGAAAGTCTCATCGGTAAAGTTTATGTTTATTGGTTGAGCGTATTGATGTCATGGTGAGATATTGTGTTTCTTAATCCAAGTCATGGAAGATTTTTTTTGAGTTCTGCAGTATTGTTCATTTTTACATTGGAAGTCGAAATTGTATTAGTTTTATGTTGGGAATGAGTTAATATTTAAAAGCCTGTGTTGAGATTATGCATGGTTTAGTCTAGATGAAGAGAGGATGCCTGACTCCATATGCTAGGAGATACTAAGCAGATGGAAGGATGTTATCAGTAGCAAATCTAGCCAATCTTGTGATTGTACAGGTCAAAGAGAAGGAAGCATAAAGAGGTATTAGGAATATGCCTTGGCTTATTGAAGTCAAGGGAATCAACTGAAGGGGAACAAGATTCTACTGTCAGGATAAGCGATAAGGTTTTTTGACACAATGTATTGATATGGGTTTTTGATGCAGGAGCATTTGGGTGGACTGGCAATCAGCATCGACCAAAAAATATTTCCGTTTTGCTTTTTTGTTCGTTGTGGCTAGGTTTTGTTTCAGTTTTGCATTTTATAGTATGATGCCAGGTGGATTTGATTGTAGTTGGTTTTCCATGAAGACGATTCCAGCCATAAAATAAAGTAAAAGCCATCCATCTTCTTATGTTTTTAATTTAAGTCAGAAGCTAAGCTATTGTTCATTATTTGAATCTGTGGAATTGATTATATGCATACAAGACAAAAGGATAGGTGGCGCAGTATAGATTTAAATGCAAATTAAAATGAGGAAATTGAAAATTGAAGGCTGTGCATTATCTGTAGGAATTCTAATGTATGCAGAATTTGATGGATCGTACCATACACCATGGAGAGTTGAGGAGTCGTGGTCTGCAGGAGAATTGGCAGGAGCTTTTCAAAAGGAAAATAAAAATAAAATAAATTGGCATACATCAAAGAGGAGACAAGAACACACGTATTTTTGATGAAAATATAAAATGGAATTGAAGGCTAAGAGGCACGGCCAGAATGGAGGAGGTTGCAGAATTTTCAAAGACAAGACTAATAAGAACAAAAAGGTAAAAAAAAAATTTACAAAAGTGAGATGGCGTGCAGAATAGAGAGGAAGGTCGCAGCTTTGGGAAAAAGAAATGAGCTGCTAAGAAATGCAAACAGAATGTGAAGAGAGGCCATGCCATAGAGTGGAATTGTGCAGTAGATGAGGCTGCGCCTCAATTAAGAAAATTAATTCTTGCAGACAAAGAAATTGGGAATGGGTCGAGCCAATTAGACTGGCAACCAAGCAATAGAAAAGTTACATTATATTAAAAGAATAAAAGTGTATGTGTATGTCAACGCAGAGGAAGGAGGATTCAAAGCATAAGATTTGATGTATAGTTAAAAAGTTGCAATTGAAAACTGGATGAAAGAGATGCGGCTAAGGAAAGAGAGCAGAATACATGGTAAGAAGAAATAGTAAGGTGGGTGGGGGGGAGGCGCGATGCACAGCTGAAAGGAGGAATTTTGTTGCCTGGAAAACATTAAAAAATATAGAGCAGATTGGAAGGGGCTGCACAGTCTAAACAGAGAGAAGAGGGCAGATTGGAGTTTGCAGTAAGAGAGGAGGAGTTGAGCCTAAGGAATGGGCAAATTAACATCAGCAAAGCCATGCCAACTAAGAAGATTTTATGTGCAGATGGAAATAAAGAACAGGCCGTAATATATATTGAATGGAATGAAGTATATGCAGAAGGAACAGGGTTGTGGCATTAGTGAAGGGAAGATAATACCTGAGGGTAGTGAGGGGAATGATGCTGGGATAAATTAGAGTACAAAGACCGAGGGAGGTAAATTATGGCGCGGTAGAAATAAGGAATGGTAGCATCAAGCTGTGGGGCAGTTAAATAAAAATTGTACAGGGAGAAAAGATAAGGCTGAGAAGTCTGAGAGAAGTACACGGGAAAGCATATAGAGTCATGCCATTTTAAAGGACAAAGTTAAATCTTTAATGCTGGGTGAATATAAGAGGATCAAGCCACCATAGTGTGAATTAACTCTTAATTTGTAATCAAGCACTGAGCATTGTATCTGATTATGTTGAACCAGCAAATGGAATAAAGATGCCAAAGAGGCGGATAGAGTCACAATATCTCTGTTTTCAATTTGAAGTCTATTGTAATTCATCACTGTGTTAAAAATTGTGAATTTGTGCAAAAGTTTGGTTTGTGACAGTGAGATGAAGTCTGCTTTCATTAGTTGTGGTGGAGTTGTGACTTCAGGAGGGGTGAAGATAAAAATGCAAGGAGAAGCATTGTGATGAGTAATCAGGGAAAATGTTTGTGGTAGTTTGTGATACAAGTTGACAATGTGTTTGTACATTAACATCGTGAATTGTCTATGAAAAGTCATTAGCTATATAAGGTTGAGAGTTGTACAAATAGAAGTTGCAGAGATCTTTGCAATTCATTTATCATCAATTTCTCTATGGAAAGCTTATTTACTTAATGCAAATCTTTCCTTTGTGAAGTGCTTTCATCCTTTTATTTTCTATAATTTTCATAAAAAAATATGCTGCCATTTCCAACACAACTTCATGGGTGATGAAGTGGCTTCCGACTGACTTTAAAGTTTGTATCACTATACTGTTGTAATGTAAATGAAGTTTCTTTTTGTAGGATACAGTAATGCACACACAAAGTTTCTTGTTCATTGTATTTGTTACAATAGGATCTTTTCAGCTTTGTTTGCCTGATGTATTGCATTGGGCATTGGCAGATATTCTATGATTTACTTTGTCATTACTTTAAGCAGTATTAGCTTTCAATGTGTTGGAACAAAAGGTGGAGATGGATAGACATTTATCTCAAAGATTTTTATCCATGAAAGTTGCCACAGTGAGAACTCATTGTTCTAATAAATTCATTTATTGATGCTTTTCCAGGTTGCTTCAAGATTATCTTTATTTTTGTCCTGCTTTTAACATACCAAAGTTTCTGTGCTAATACCTGCAGATTATAAAGAGTTAATTTATTGATGTGTTTGCAGGTTTCTTCAAAATTGCCTTTGGTATTTGCAGATAAAGTTCATCGTTCAAAGGTACTTTTTCATTACTGTACTCAGGTTTTCATTTAGACAAAAGAGTGAAGGGATAATTTAACAGAAAAAGGATGTAAAAAGCTGCTTTGTGGTTTGAAATCTCTTTGTATAGCATATGCCATGTGGTCATCTGAACCTCTTACGGAATCTTCTTCAGAGGTGAGTGCATGCAGTAGTACTATATTATTAGCCATTGGACATGATGGTGATTTGCACACTGTTCAACCCCTTTCTACATATAATAGCAAGTCTTGTCATCTCAGTAGTCCTTTGAGGTGCTAATTGTATGTGAGGCTTCCATTCGCTAACTACTTGTGAGAATGTACAATGGTGAAATTTAGAGCTATATGCACATATTTATAAGAAATCTGTTTAAGGATGTAACATTTGCAAACATTTAAAACTAAATATTAGACATAAAAAGAAAAATGGCATTCTTGAAGGAGTGGTGATAGGATTCCTTCTCCTATGCTGAATCAACATAAAGAAATTCATCCAGAAAAGCATAGAGGGCTGGAGTGATTCAGATGTTCAAAATTTAAGCTACTGGTCTTGATAGTGGTTCGGGTTTGGATTTGGGGGTTTGGTTCATGTGTTTGGTCAAATTTTTTTTTGGGGTTGGGTTTGTTTTGGGTTCATCCATACAAAAGCATACATATTTGCAGCGGTAATTAAGTTCAAAATACCACACATAGCATTATATATTGTATAATAAACAAAATGGCCATAAAAGTAAAAAATATTACAATGTCAACTAGTCAAACTTGAATGTTATGATATATATTATATATTCTCTTCTTATATTGTCCTTGTCTTTTCACATTCATATTCTTCATAAATTTCTCATACACTTACATATGCTCCACAATACTATCATTTATCTCTTAAATCTGCATTACATCAAATTCAACTTATAGCATTTTCATTAGTTTCTTCCTTCAAAACGATTCTGTTCTAAGTCTGCATTCTTTCTTTCTTTCAAGTCTGCTCAAAAACTCTTTTGGATCTGCATATACCTCTATTGGTGTATATTTATTCCTTTTTATTCCTTCATAAATATCTTCTTGATGATGATATTTCCCATAAAACTGATTTCTATCTCCTTATAAATCTGCCAGAGAACTTCTCACAATCTCCTCATAAGTCTGTAAATAATCTTTTTACAATCTCCTTATAAGTCTGCAAATAAATTTCCATAAACTTGCTCACAATTTCCACATAATTTGCTTATGAACTCTTCATAGATTTTTTCATAAAGACTTTACAAGTCTGCTCTTAAATCAGCTTAATTATTCTCTCTGATATGCTTTACATCTGTATATATCTTTCTCAAAACCTGCTCTTCAAAGTCTTTTGGCTGGTGTATGTATCTTAAATCTTCTAATTCACACAACCCACACACTCTTCTCCATATTTGCAAACTTCTTTTATATCAATTAGTGATAATAGATTTCCACAATCCATCAAGATTTGCTGAAAGTGTTTCTGGATTAGATTGTGTTTGTGTTTTTTGCATCACACAAACACAATCTAATCCAGAAATACTTTCAGCAAATTATTTTATATCATCCAAGGAGGGCGGTTTTACCCAAAAGGCATAACCAATCATAAAGGAGGCAATGGTTTGTTAACTATGCACCTTTCCATTACACACTTTTATGGGACAACTTTATCTTTATTATGGAGCACTTCATAAAATTATCTCTATCGCTGTCTTCATAAAATTATCTCCATCGCTGCTTCTTAATGTTTCTTTTCATAACCAATTACTGTCTTCACTTGGGCTTCACTTGGGCGATTAGTATATATATGATTTAAATTAAGTGCATTTGGTAAAAGTCGGCCAGAATATAATATGAAGTCGGCCTTGGATGATTTAAGTGATTCTTTAAACCGTAGTGTAGATGCTGATTTATTCCTTAGTATAGTCTTTAATGACTTCTATTACTTCTGCAGTTATTCTCATAGTCCTTTCTCATCTAATTTTCTAGCTTTAGTTATTTCTTGCTGTCATTTCTTTTTCTAATTTACCTTGAATAGACTTATCCATTCTAGCAAGGCGAGCATCATCTAATTCTTTGACGGGTGGTAATTTTTTTCCTGATAAGTATCAAGCTTTCTATCTGCACTCTGGTGATTCCTGTAGCTGCAATCAAATCTCCAAATGCTTGGTCGGGAGAAGGATATTGTCACATCTGGTTTGTTATCTTTGATTTCTTTCTTGAAAATATCTTCACCTAATGGTAAGTAGTCTTTGTGAATCATTCTTA
Organism: Sequoiadendron giganteum; assembly: GCA_007115665.2. NCBI lineage: Eukaryota > Viridiplantae > Streptophyta > Pinopsida > Cupressales > Cupressaceae > Sequoiadendron > Sequoiadendron giganteum. The sequence goes on from CM021103.1 coordinate 55,404,906, forward strand.
ACTTCTTGATTTGCCTAACAAGGTATTACAAAAGTCCTCTGTTGTATCCCGACACTTAATCATTTTTCTTCCTGTCATTGTCACTCTCAATCTGATCTTACTATTATTGTCACTCTCAATCTGATCTTAATGACAACAACAATCTCATATACACCTTTGACGTCAATGACAATATTTCCAACAAGGTGGAAATATGTTAATGCTTTAGTGTTTTGTATGCTGTTTGGGATTACTATATAACTGCAGGTGTTCTTCTATTGCATTTTGTTTTAAAACTATATTTCTGAAAGTATTCTGCTTTAAACTTGATAGTCTTTTCTAGATGTTTTAGGAAAGTTGAAATCTCTTTTCTTATCAGCAAAAGAAAAAATGATTATATTAATGTAAGTAACAGTAGTTTGTACAAATTCCAGACTATGGAACCCTCTCCTTTACCTTCTGACAAGAAGTAGATTTAGGGGCTTATGAATTACGATTTGACTGCAGCAATTGGAGTCTGAAAGATGTTCATTCTTAGAAAAAGCTGACAGTAATTGAGATAGAATTTATGAGGGAAAGATAAATGGAGCTAAGAATTAAGAAACCCTGTAAGACCTCTGTAATAATTAAGGTAAAATCTCTAAGTAAGAAACCCTGTAAGACCTAGATGTTTTAGGAAAGTTGAAATCTCTTTTCTTATCAGCAAAAGAAAAAATGATTATATTATGTAAGTAACAGTAGTTTGTACAAATTCCAGACTATGGAACCCTCTCCTATACCTTCTGACAAGAAGTAGATTTAGGGCTTATGAATTACAATTTGATTGCAGCAATTGGAGTCCAAAAAATGTTCATTCTTATAAAAAGCTGACAGTAATTGAGATAGAATTTATGAGGGAAAGATAAATGGAGCTAAGAATTAAGAAATCCGTGAATACAACTCAGAAAAGAAGTAAAGAAAAAATATACTAATGTTCGCAAATTGCCAAAAATAGATTGATGGGGCTGGTATGTACAACAGATACAATAGCAAAGGTCTAGAACGAAAAAAGGATGTGCTAGACAAACAAACACAAAAGCGATTATCCAAAATGTAAAAAAAGGCAAAACCCCAAGCTAGTTATGCCAAGAATAATATTTTATTAAAAACTATGTTGCTGAATCAGTTGACTTACCTATCGATTTTGGGTAGGAAATGTCTCAGAATCAGAATTGATCCTGAAAGGCTTGCGGAATTGTCTAGGGATTGGGATTTTTTTTTGCATTGAAATGATTCCGCCAAACACTTCCCAAACCTGCACAATTCTAGCATTTTGATTTTGATTCCAGGGCTATTTAGGCACTAGCTGACTTTTAAAAAACAAAAAGATGCTAAAGTGAAACATGTGACGAATGCTTGATGGTTTTCCCTTTTTTAATGTTGCAAATATGCTGAATGGGGATGGACACGAACAAGGACTAACACAAACAGGGAGGATTTTTTAATTTTTGTGCAAACAAAGCAGAGTATATGCAGAGTCAAACTTAGCCGACAATTGATAAATCTTAGACCTATGTGCATCAACTGATGATTCAAGTTTCCTTAAAAATATATTTCAATGTGAAGTGCGAATATTCATTCGTATGTTGGGATAGGGTTTGCAACAAAGAACGTAGGTCTTGTATTATGTGATATTAAATTATATAATTTTCTAAAGTATAGAATATTTAATATAAATAAAATTATATATATGAATTAAAACATTATGATATATATGGATATATATAATTTTCTGAAATATAAAATATTGTATAATTTATTAAATAGTACATTTAAATATTATATAATTTTAAATTTATTTTTTATATTTTATTTATATGATTAAATTAAAATAGTAAAACTAAATATAATATACTATATTATTAAATAAATTATAAAAACATATATTAAATATAAGAATCAGGATTTTAATCTTTTAAACACATGAAACTATATGAAACAGCAAATAGAACAGTAAGAGCAAATGCCAACAAGGAGAATACCAATTTCACGTAGAAAACCCTTTTGGGTAAAAAACCACTGCAGATCAATAGCTTTCATTAACAACAAATGTGCACCAACCCAGATTACAAAAGTGAGCACCAACTCATTGAGAGCACCAACTCCCCTGAAGCACCAACTCCAGCGTGAGCTCCAACTCATTGATGATTAACACAACACTGCAACTCTTACTTCAAATACAAACTGCACATTAACTCAATCCTTTCATTGTCATTCAACGTTTAACTTTTTGATATTCAAACAGAAACAAGAACTTCTCAAATACAAATCCACTAATGGAGAATGCAAAAACTGTAAATGTAATCACTCAGCTGTAGCATAACACAACCCATACTTATCCTAATATTTTTCAGTGAATGTCATCGAATGGCATTGCCACAAGACTACAAATCTTCAACTTCACGTCCAAAGCAACAGGAGGGAATAAATTAGAATAACCCAATTCTTTTTCAGCATCAAAATGACTGGTTTGCATGCGATTTGACCCCCGAAGGCCTGTATTACCACAGCACCATGACTTTTTCAAAAAATGACTCCTACTCTGTCTTTCTACTCAGCCTGACATGACTTCCACACACCCCATATATACTCAGATGGGAGCACGTCTTCACCTTTTATTGATAATGAGTGGTCAGCAATATATGTGAATCCCATGAAGGCATTACTCAAAACACAATTTTCCTTTCTTTGGCCAGACCGAAGACATTTAGCAAAACACATTGAAGATCTCATTCAAATTTCTATCCAGCGTTAAGACTGCATATAGAGCACAAATATGCTCACAAGACTACCAATAAATAGTCCACACTGAAGGTTACTCAAAAATAATCGCTTAGCTCAGAAAAAAAATGTTAACTCCATAGGCAATGATGGAAGTTGACACAAACGGCTCCACAATACGTCCAAGAATCAAAGCGGATCTTTTTCATGCACCCACATGGTATTTTTGCTCACGTCTTGCAACAACGAATATAAGTGCAGACGTTACAAAAGAATTAAATCGCACATCCTCACCTGTCAATGAAAGACGAATACCATATGAAAATAAAATGCCTTGTAGGTTTAAAATTCCTGAATACATCTGCAAATACATTAATATTTAAGCCGCCTTAGAAAGGAATCAATTGTAAAATAAAGAAGCTGTCGACTATGAGAGAATAGTCAGATGAAAGTGGTCTGCGCATAAATAAATAACGACTCCATACACCATGCACCGCTCCTCATAAAGAAGCCGTCGCTGAATTTAGAAAAGCTTGACGAGAATTCTCCAGCCGTCCTTAATAAAAAATCTGAAGCCATCGGAGCAAATCCGTCAAGGCGTTCCAAAGGAGAAGACTCGACCCATTTGACAAAACAATGTTGACATGGCACTGACATGTAAATCTGATTTGGCGTAAGACTTCATTTGTCATGGCATATGACTTGGCATGTAAATCTTTGACTCCTTTGACATTCCACATGGCACTGAAAGAGAAATCAATTATAAGATAGTCAACCATATTATTTGCATTTCATATGAGTATCATTTGAGATGACAAGGAGGCGTCCACACAAAAACTCCAATAGTTTTGAATCTATTCCAAGGTGCATTACTCAGCACATAAAGTCATCAACCAGCTGATAAGAAGTCACAAAGAGGCTGATATACTACTGCAATTGAAGATAATACATATTCAGCAGATATAATACCATGTCCTATGAGGATCAATTCAATGTTCACAAACCTAGTAAGCTAAACCAAACCTTTGACATCAATGACAAAATATTCTACAATCTTTATAAAAACACTTGAATAGATAATGTTTTTAATTAATAATGTAATATATTATTATTAATAAGTAATTTAATATCATAACTAAAATTAAAAAAAATACAGATTTATATTCACCTAATTTTTCGCTTTTTTCCTTGCTGAATTCAAACTCAGACATGAGCCTTGTGACAGGTTTTGAGGGTATAACCCTACTTTGGAATCTCATTTTTTGCTGTTGTTGATATTGTTTTGGAATGTGTATCTGCTCTGGGTACTTAGTCTGTGAATCTTTAGGCTTATTCTACGAAGTATGTTGAAATTCTTGCAAGATTTGTGGATATTTAAGTTAAAAAAAAGAAATTTATCAACTGCATAGAACTTAAGCATCCTGGCTAAATCCATAGGATGCAGTTACAGAAAACTATTAACAGAGGAGAATTCTACTGTGAAGATAAAATTGTATTTCACCAGATCTACTTGTTTTTTTCAATTTCCTTTTTAATATAATTAGGGACAAGACTGATGCCTTTTTGGATAGCATTTCCCTACCTATGGAACTTGATAGAATAAGATAGAAATGAGAGGACTGATTAGTAGCTTCAGGCCCTTAAAATCTCTTCAAGCTTCCCTGAAAAAATCTATCATTTGGACATGGTGAAGGCAAACTGCTGTCTCAGTTGTTACCTATGCCTGCACCTTGAGTGGTTCAGCAACAGGGCACAAGGAAAATGTCTACTCAAATACATCGCTAGCGGTGCAGCCATAAAACACTGCAAAGGAAAGAATCTGAGCAGAAAGTCCAGCTATTCATCTGCTCCAGTGGTGGGTCCAAATCCCATCTTTGGAAGATCTTTTACCTTAGGATTCATCCAGTGGAGGGAGGTTTATCTACTTTGAAGAGAGGCTTGGTTTCCAGTTCCGAAAGTGTAAGAGGGGATGGTCCTCTTGGCTGGGTGAGGATGTAACAGCAGCAGATTGCAGGTGGTGGTGCCACACAAGCAGCCTCTCTGTCTGAGTCCCATTACTATTGGCAACCAGCAAGTCTTCTTTGGTTGTCCTGTATGATAAGGGTGTTAGTGGTTGGGCAGTGCATGTGCACCATTTGCCTCATATATATGTGTGTGCAGACTCAGCCTTTTAGGTGGAGATGTCAAATGTCTATTCTTTCCACACATAATATCCATCATGGGTGGTGATGCGACACAAGTAGCCTCTCTGTCTGAGCCCCATTATTTTTGGCAACCTGCAAGTCTTCTATGGTTATTTTGTATGACAAGGGTGCTAGGGATTGGATATTCTTTATGATATATATTTGTGCAGATTCAGCCTTTTGGATGGAGATGTTGAATGTTGAATGTATATTTATTTCCATACATAATATCCATCATGGTTTAGAATGACTGGTTTGTTGGAGATGCTACTGTTTTGTTAGTTTGATGGATTTTGTTGTTCTAAGCCTGAACAGTATTGCTTTTTAACTTCTTGTAGCTTTGTTATTTTGCTTCTCACCCTATGACATTGCATAGCTTTTCTCTTTCTTTGTTTATAACTGATAGCTTGCAGTATTTTGTTTGGTAGATTTTTGAACTGCTATATTAGCATCTCATGGCTTTCTGGCACGCACTATGGAATATGCTAAATGACCTTTAGGTTTGAGAATTGGTCTCAGGATTGAATCCAAATTTACTTACAATAAAAGATTTTGACCAATAGCAGTTGTGATCATGTTTGAGCACAGCAACAACTGCCAACAGCATTGACCTGAACAAGGGTTGTGTCCAGCCATGAGGGTTGCTTTGTCTCTCAAGTGCCATGCCCACAACCATTAATGTAGGCCTGAACATATGTATAAGTTCTTATTCATTTGGTTATAAACCTTATGATACAAGGTTTTGAATTTTCAAATCAAAGTTCAAATAATTTGTAAACAATACAAGGGAGAAAAACAAATATATATTCACACCACAATTTGAAAAAAAAATCTATCATTACTATTAGTGAAGAAGCATAATGGAGCTTACCAAGGTTGCCTTTTGTTGATGATGCAAACCAATGGCATAATAGTTTAATAGTTTAGTTTATGAAATTACTAAAGATTTAATTCAGAATGAACTTGAAGCTCTTTCCTTTAGAAAATGGTATAAGGAGGTTTAGAACAAGTAGTTATATCATCAAAAGTGAATGTTTAAAGGAAAAGATGATGAAGTCTCTTGCCTTCATAACCATTTCAAACTATTAAATGCCTAAATAGATTGAAGGTCAGGATGTGCAGCTATGTCATAGTCATTACTATCTGTTGACATATGTGAGACCTGAAAACTGAAAAGTAGATGGGGGAGAGATTATTGCAGAATATCGTACTGCTAAGGTTAAATCTTCTCTGGGCCACATTTTTGGATTCTAAAGCTTTTTATTACTTTGTGAGATGCATTTTATCAGTTCACAATCAGATTTGAAGTTAGGATGAACTTTCCTTATCCATTGTTTATAGATATTTTCTATGTATCATGCCTTGCACTTTTAACTGTAATATCAGCTGAAACTGGTTCCCATACAGGCACTTCTTGAATGTGAAGAGGAGGCTTTAGATTTCAGTGGAGACATAGGTGCTATTGGTCGGTTGGTTGTATCTAAAACGTCTTCCGAAGATCATGAAATTTTGCTGGACCTCAAAGGTAATAATTATCTTGAGTCTCAGCATATATTCTTGTTCAGTTTGGTATTGGTATAATTTGATATATATTGTTTAAATTTACTGTTTTATTTGGTGGCTATAAGCCAGTGAAATGTCAAATCAACTACGAAATGAATTGTAATTATATTAATATCCAAAAGAGCAAATGATTTTATAGGACCTTAAAACTAAAAACTATATTATGATGTAGGTTTTAAGTGAAGAAAGAGTGAAACATGAGTAGCACATTCAAATTCACTGCACTGCAGATTCTTGTTTTTTGTAATTGTTGCTTCTTTAAAGAGTGCTGGCATAGAATCAATTCTCAAGATGCTGCTATTTGAAGCTCGAATGTCTTTATGAAACACTAAATGCAAGTTGATTTATGACTAAGTGCTATTTTGTTCTACCACCCTTTAAGTGCCAAAAAAGCATAATAATTCCTCTCAATCTTCCCTGTGTGTCCTCTCAATCTGTCCTTAATTAAGCTTTTTAGTGATGCTTACATGTGTGGTTGAATTCTTTGATGCTGCGTTGTTGTTTCCTTCCACATTCCTTTGTTCACATGGTCAATATAAACTTTTCTTGTAAATATCTTTTGATTGATAGATGAATATTTGGGTAATGCATCATCTAATCTCCAGTTGTGCTGCTTCATCCAAGTATTACCATTGTAATGATCTCTTCATGTGCTACCATTGTAGGCCATCTATTACCCTCCATGGCTTCCGTTTTCTTTAAGTATCTTTAGTAGGTAGATCATAGGTGCTGTCTTTAAAGGAAAAATTTATGTATTTGTCATTAAGGCCTAATAGGGCACTAACTCCTTAAGTATGAAGTTATTTTTGATCCAGGTGGTAGTTTAAATTATTCAAGTGATAGTTCAAGACAAATTTCTCACATTTTATGAAAATAGATATTTTTTCTGTATTTTTTACATTTTCATATTTGCATTTTAGGGCCCTCCGTAGCAGAACTTGCCCCTAGGAGTTTGTGTGGATGACCCTGAAGGATGGCCAAGCTGCCTTTGGGGTCATCAAAAGCTTGTTAATAATATAAGCTTTCCATCACTAACCTAATCTTTCTTATGCATATCAAAGTTTCCAATTCTGAGCTACAGTCAAGGAGTTATTATCGCAACAAGTGGTACCAGCAAATCCCATGCCAACGGTTAATATCTGTCTTTCTATTTCCAAGAGGGATATGTGTCATGATATAGGGTCAGGTTTAGGGGTGGACCCCCTACCACCAATACCAAATTTAGGCCTTCAAGGCCACACGGACCTTAATAGTGCATGCCTAATTTCAAAACTATATCAATTTTAACCAAGCTCCAAACCCTTCGAAAAACACAGGTTTCTGAGCTATAAAGTAGATATTGGGCATTTCATCTTAAGGCCACATGGACCTTAGTGTTGGCATGCCTAGTTTTGTATTTTAATCACTTTTAACCATGTCCCAATACCCTTCAAAAACAACTTAATTTCATGCCTAATTTCATAACTCAAACACTTTTAACCAAGCTCCAAACCCTTCAAAAACCACAGGTTTCTGGGCTATAAATTTGTATATGGGCATTTCATCTTAAGGCCACATGGACCTTAATGGTGCATGCCTAATCTCATAATTTAATCACTTTTAATTGAGCTCCAAACCCTTCAAAAAACACGGGTATTGGGGCCATAGGGCAGGAATCAAGCCTAATGCAGTCAAGGAAGAAGAGGCTAGTGAAAGGCAGTTAATCCTGCAGCCCTTCACACAATCCTGCATTTTATTCAGAGTGAGTGATTCTGTAGGTTGTAACTTTTCTTGTTTGGCTGTACATCTGTAGGTGCTTGTTGGGCCACATTGTTCAAAGGGCCAGGTCTGGCCGTACTAATGCAATGAGTAATATCCTATGATTGGCATTGGAGGTTTTTGGTTGATTTTTGTTTGATATTCTATGCTTAATTAGGCTATACTATTGCTGTATGAAGTTATCAGCCTAGTCATACTATGCAAAAGTTATAGTGGAAAGTTGAAAGCAATCTTTTGTTGAAAAGCCTTCCTGATATCTTGCGGTGCATGTTCAGATTCCAATGTAGATTTTATGTATACTTTTCCTACGGGCTGTACTTACCTCTGTCAGGCTGTACTATTTAATTCTGGGTGTGACTTTGATTGGGTTGAGTGTTGGGTTTCTAGTTTTCATTTTGGCTATATATGGTAATTGCTCCTTTGACTTTTGGTATTTAGCATTTTTGGGTTATAGAAGATTTGATTTTACAGTTCATACATTTTTGATGGCTGGCCGTACAAGTTGATGAAGGAAATATTTAATTTTTTGTTCTAATATTATCAGGCCATACAAGTTGATGAAGGAAATATTTAATTTTTTGTTCGAATATTATCAGGTCGTATGACTCCCTTTGGGGCTGATTCATGTTCAATGACTTTTGTTATTTGTTGGTTGGAGTTTGTAACATTAAATCTCTATTTAACAATAAGGGAATTGACTTATCATTCCTAGTTTGGTGTTTGAAAAGATCATATTTCAGTCTCTAGGCCTGCTGTACCTTTACAATCTTTATCTCAGTTTTTGAAGACCACTTACCAGGTGTATTGATCTGTCCTATTGACCCAGCTGTACCATTCTAGGACTGCAATATTTATCAAATCAGCATATTTTAAGGCTGCATGATATTCTGCTAAGATTATATTAGTTTCAATCAGCTTCATCATATTGGCAAGTATCACTTATATTTTGAATATTTTCCTAAAAGTCTGATATCCATATTTCCAGTTCATCTCCCTTGGTTTTAAGTTAATTCATATGCTGGTGTGATTATTCTAGTTATTGGTACTTGTGCTTTGAACTGTGAAATCATGGTAAAATTGGTTGGTTTACTGCCCATAGTTTATTTTATTACTGAAGGTCTTGGAGGGTTTATTGCCGAATCCTAGTTTATCATCGTAAGATCTTGGTTGGTTATTTGTTTGATCCATTTACTTTTAGTATATTTTTTCTGCCGTGCTTGGCATGTATCAGAATTAGGTGATTTAGTTTGCCATTTTGGCATTGACTCAATTCCTCTTGCATTCAGCCAGCTTGGCTTGATCGGAATTTGTATTTCATCATTAGCCATTTTGGCTTGATTGAGATTTTCTTATATTGCAAATTGGTGGGCTAGCCACCAATATCTTGTAGCGCAATTCTTTGTCCTCATTCTAGTCTCCATATGCTCTCACCTTGCCCAAATTTTTGAGTGACAGCAAATTTTTGATCTGGATTTGAGCTAATGCCTTGCGGGGTGTTATTATATTTAGTCTTTAGCATTCTGGAGCCCTAATCCCTTGGATTACTATAATAGGTGGTGGCCGTTTGAATTGAAAACTATGGGGAAGAGACAAAAGTTTGGATTTGAGAATCCAGCATTCAAAGCTCCATTAGAAAAAATATTCGCCTAGGCCAAATGGCTAAAGTTCCTCCAAAGTTTGAGGGGTATGAACAGAGTTTGTTCAAAAATTCGTTGAAATTCTACAGCCCACTTTCTTGACTGTCAAGGGTGTCAACATTGAAGTAATCTTTGAAGTCATTAGCCGCTTCTTTGAAATCCCCAAAATAGTTGAAGATATCTCTCATACTAAAATTTATTATATGGAATTACTTTAGAAATTTCATCTCAACCTTGAACTCTTGTGTAGATACATTCAAAGTAAAGGGTATAGAAAGGAATTGTATTGTGGAGCCTTGGGCAACTGTGGTCCTATGGGATACTATGAATTTTTTTAAACCTATTATGGCCAAGATAGCACTATAGTAGGTTAGGGAATAAGATTTGTAAACCATTTAAGACATGGAGCTATTAAACCTGAGTTACAACATTTATCTAGTAGAGAAAAGACATTGCAATGACTACACAATAGGTTGCTAAAGAGACAGAAGAAAAAAATAAGATTATTCTTAGCCCGCGATAGTCTTTAGAGCAAGAAAGAGAGAAATGAGCTATGAAAGATGAACAAATCTTACTCCTAACCCAATATTACTAGTTGCTATTTCTACTGTAGAAAATGACACCCAAGCCTTCTTCCCATGGATAAAAGTAAGGCTGAGGCATGAATAAGAGCCAACCTTCCTTGTGAGGTAGGAGAGGCTCTCTTGTCCCATAGGAAGCCCTTCGGTATGTATGCACTTTTTTGGAGAGGGTAGTTCGTAAGGTGGGAATTGATGAGAATTTATTTCAATCTTCCTTTTGATTTTGAGTTTGATAAGGTATTTTTGGAAGATTATTTCAAGAGTATTGCTGAATAGTAAGATATGTTGTGCAAATTCTACCAGCATTGGTTTTTATGGGAGCACCTAAACAAGTCCATGCTTCATTTAAGACTGAAGCTCTTTTATTTCATGCATTAGATTTGTGAATAAAGAACTGTTGCATGATTCACAATCTAATAGTCTCAGATAAGTTAGGATTCCATAAATAATCTTCTTCATCATGTGGAAAAAATAAGTTAGTGAATGAATAAAAAAATTAGAGTAGAGAATAGCTAGAATCTTGTAAAAAAGCAAAAGTGTGTGAACTAGTTCTGTTGTTTTTGAATGAGAAGCAAGTGAAAGTGTGTGAACTAGTTTGATTGTTTTTGAATGAGAAGCAATCAAGTTTGACATCTTTGTAGACTCAAAGAATTGATCTTGAAGGTGGAGTAGGGCCCTTTTTTCTTGATGGAGAAGGTTTTTGTTGTGGTACTTTCTATTTTGAAGTATTTTATTACTGTATGTTTCTAGATTTATTCTAACTATTCTTTATTTTGTGTAAGATTTGTAGGCATCTAACTCCAAATATTTCAGAAAAGATAAAAAGTTAGTTTTTTTAAACATTTAATGCAAGTGTGTTTCCTTTTCCAAGCAGTTGTGTTTCCTTTTTCAAAACAAATGTGTTTCAACTTTCAAGCAACAATAGACTAGATTTGGTTTCAATTCCAGCAAGTTTGTAGGATAGGATAGAGTTAGTTGGAAACAAACTACTATCCTAAGACCTCATAACTCTATTGCATAACACCTTTGGACACCAGCCCAGATTGATAAAAATTAAATGATAAGTAATTGTGAAACTATGACCTCACTAGGAAAAAATAAAGTAACTACTACTGTTGAATTTTCCATGACCTCTAAGGAACTCACCAACAATCAAAGACCACATTGAGGTGCAGTAGGCCCTAGCAACAGTTATCACTTCAATCACATTTCATTTTTTTATGTGGGTCCCAGCAGAGAAAAGGTTAACCACCCAGCACTAGTGGATTCTCACATGGGTCCCAACAATGAAGGAAAACTAAAATACTAATTCCCTATCCATCAGTGAACAAAAGATTATAATTGGATGAAGTGAAAACACCCAGGAATGGTTAAGACCTAGTCTGGAGGTGGATACACACACACTAGAACAATGAAGAGACCTGCAATAAAATAAGAGAAAAGAAAGATAAAAATATGTTAGCATAATATTTTCTTTTTAGCTAGTCCATTGTCCACCAATTGCACCCGTAATTGATATTAGTGGTTCTAGAGCATATTTCATTCCTTGTATACAATTGAATGTGATTCTACTTCTTTTACATGTTTGTGCTCAGGTTCTCTCACATTGAATGGCCTTTGAACCAAGTGTGGAAAGGAGGAACAAAAGTTAACTTTGTACGAACAAAGGTTTGAGTGTCTACACAATTGAAGTAGATGTTTTGTTTGGCAACCTTATTTGTCTTGTTGGATCTACAATGATAATTTGAGATTAGGGTGGGTGCCTCAATTATCCACAGTGCAAGCATTATATCTTTGGCAAGAAGATCACTATCCACACAAATCATGAGCCTCTACAATATATGTACACCAAGGGCAAGTTGTAGGATGATTGCCATCAAAGTGGTCCGTCTATTTGCCAAAGTTTCACCTCAACATCTGAAATTAGAAGTGAATTGCCAATGGGATTGCTGGTTGTCTAAATTGATCCTCAATAGAAAGACTGGCAGCTATCTTTAACTTCTACAAACACAAGACATCATAATGGCTCTAGTTATATTTCAGAGATCCTAATTACTGTAACATGTACTAGAGTGTTTGATAGTTGGTTGACATGTTCCTGACTATGATTCGTAGGATGGGCTTTTGTGCCATTTGGGGCACCTTTTTGTTCCTACTAGGGAGAGCATTAGAAAATCATTAGTGAGGCCACTACAACCGAATGGTGGGGTGACTTAGTGGTGAAAAAGACAGCATTTTTGCTGGCCAACAATTTGTGATGATGTCTCCACATATAAGAAGTATTACATAGCCTACTCAATTGCAAAGGTAGGCAATTGAAAGTAGGGTTTGTGTACATCTCTATTGACTCTTGACAATATCAGGCTATCAGCATTTTTGCTGGCCAACACTTTGTAAATTGTCTCCACATACAAGAAGTCTTGCATAGCCTACTCAATTGCAAAGGTAGGCAATTGAAAGTAGGGTTTGTATACATCTCTATTGACTCTTGACAATATTGGGGAATCTATCTCAATGGATTGCATGTCAAGTCTGGGCATGACTATATATGGTTATTATTGTGTTCTTTTTGTGCTTGACAGGTTTTCGAAGATGGCAGATTTTGATACCCTACAAAAAGTGATTATCTGTAGAGGAAACTGCCAAACTCTTCTTCATGATTGCATGTTCATTTCGTTTTGCCAAAAATCATCATGTTAGACAAGGACGATAGGTCAATCTCATGATAGTGCATCTCCTTTTGATTTATCATTCAAAGCATCTATGCACATGTGATGAGAGTCTTTTACAAATATTTCCAAAACAACCCCAATCTTCATTCCTCCACAAGATAGTCCATTTTAAGTATCTATTGGGTTTCAACCAGAAGCCCTTATTGATGTGGCACTACTTGTCTTGTTGGAAGAAGCATTGCTCCATGCTAAAAAGTAATTAGATGAGGAAACTGAGTTTGCTGAATACATTTGTCACATTCTCATTATATTTTGTAGAGGACTAGTGAAAAGTACAATTAGCTTCACGATCAATCTATGTCCCTCATTTGCTTTAGGTTGATCACAATGTATGGCTGCACTTTCAAAAGGAGTGGGTTAGGTTCCAAATAGGAAGCATAGATTTTTGATGCACCATACATCCTCATCAAATATATTGGTGAAAATGCATTTGAACTCGAGTTTCTTCTATGCCGTGAGTTGCATATAATGTTCAGTGTCAATTTGCTTCACTTATACCGCCACTCTTGAACACATCAAATGTTGTTGTTGGGAATTTCCATATTATACCATAGTTGGTGATGACTAAATTATTTTGGGGTGTTTTAATAGGTTTAAATGAATTATTTAGGGGTATTATTCAAACATATTAGTTAATGATTAATAGTTATTGTAAGAAGGTTGATGAATGAGGCTGTAAGAACACCTACGTAGAATAGAATTTAGTAGTGCTGTTTCCTAGTAAATAGGATTTGTTGAGTGTTTTTAGGATCAAGATTGTTATATGTAACAATCCATCTTCTATATAAATACTCTTTATTTTGTGTAATAATATATTTTGGTACATATACATAATTGAATGCGAAATATCAGTGGTATCAGAACAGGTGAGATCCAATATCAAAAAGCCCGTGAAGAGCTTGAAGAGAAGTCATCATCTGATGAAAGAATTAAGTGTTTTCCAAGGGGCAGTTCCATTGTTAGTTTTGTTTCCCCATTCTTTTTAATAAAATATAGGTTAGATTAGTTTTTTTGTGAGGCGTAATTTACATTGTAAGTAGTTTTTATTGTGTTGAGTAACTTTGTTGTGTGGTAGAGTTTTGAGAGCCCAGGTGTAAGTCAAGAAAGAAAAGAATCCTACAAGTTTTTTTGTAAGCCATTAAATCTTAGTCTCATGAATGTTGTATCAAGTTAGAAATTGACCAAAATGATTATCATTCAAACATGAAATTAAAACCAGTGGAAAACTGTATCACAAATTTCTTTTAGCTTGAAAAAAAATTTGTTCAGCAAACAGCAGTTTAAAGTGCCATACATTTTTCCTGTGCACGAGTATCGCCCCTGTCCGAGCAAGTGCATGCAATTTTTTGTCCTTGTAGAAGCATAGAAGTCCTTTATGGGAATGTAAGTGCAGTGAAAGAACAAAGGGAGAAACATGTTAAAGCCTATTCAAAAGCAACAACATAAAGTAAGCACTTGAAGAGGTGAATGTGAAGCCTGTGCACAAACAAAAACACCTAACAAAACAGCACCTAAGAAAAAGCAATAACCCATTTTGTGTATCATAAAATTGTTCTAACTTCTAACTGTTGAGAAAGGCAGGGCATATAACTTAAGTAAAGGACCTATTATCAGTCTCAAAGTTGCCACATAACGTTATTTTAAAGTCTGTAAAAGGATTTCACATCAGCCCCTACTGCTTTCTATTTTAATTGGATTTTTCATAAAAATTGCATTAAAAGTTGTTTGTAAACTCCTTAACTGTTTTTTTTTGTGTAAATATATATTTTCGGGTAACTGACATCCCTGTAAGTTTTTTTGTTAAAGTATATATTTTTGGGTAACTGACATCCCTGTAAGTTTTTTTGATTGATGGGGTGGGGGTATTCCATTCCCATGAAAATGAAAAGTGCAGGGAAAAGCAATGTCAAAATCATTGGAGGGTTTCATGCAACGTTTTGTGGTCCATGGGACCATTGGAATCAAGTAGTTCAGCGAACCAAATTCAACTGGAGGCTGGAGGATAATTCCACTCTTTTGAGCTGCTACTAGCTCGAAGATTGGTTCAATGTTTTAGTGGTAAACAAGAGCAAAAAATTATAAAGTTGAAGAAAACAATGATGAAGATTTTGCTATTACCACACTTGTCAATGGTTGAGATTGTCTCTATTCATTAAATGCACACAAACTCTGCTTGTGCCAACATGGATTCCCACTACACAGTGTCTTCTCCCATAACAAACCTAAGCAAGTTGGCAAGGCTCCTATTGATACTTGGTGTAGTATTTTATTGCACCTCATTTATTAAGTTTACTTAGGTAGAATGCTTCATTCCTAGGTTGCCAATAAGTACATGTGACATCTTGATTGAAAATAATCAAATGCTACCTTTGCCTCATCATTCCTACATTGTTTGCAATCAGGTGCAATTTGTTTTGAACTTTTTTTTTGTTTTTTGTTTATTTTTGAAATTTTATGTCTTTCCAATTGCTAGGCCATAGGGGATGGTTGGGGAATGAGTGGGCATCCCTTGGCCATACTGGAAGCGACCGGTCGTCCCTTGCCCTTTTTTGGCTGTTTCAGAAACATTTCCAAATCTTTTTTCATAATTGACGACCTTGGGGAATTTTGCTGTAGTCCACCGCATCCTTGAAATGTCTTGGAGATGGGAACAACCAGATTTTCCTAGGGGACACACATCCCTGTGGAACATAGGATAACTGTGATTGTAATTAGTTTGATTGCCAAAGGTCTTGGGAAGAGCTTTTAGGGTCTATTTAAAATCCTACATGATTTCAAAGCTTGTTTGGCTATTGAGCTAGTTCTTTTTCTTATTACTGCATTTTTCTCAGAGGCTTTCATCTTTTGGGAATGATATTTTTGCACGTATTTTGTTCTGCGTGAATGATAGAATAAATCTATGCTCTCCATTGTGTCCAGACCATAGTTTAAAAATTTGTGACTCAACAAAACTAAGCAGGCCCAAATTTGACTGAGACTCAAACTCGGCAAAAACTCGCCAAAACTCAACAAAATTTTCAAGCATAAAACCACATATATTTACAAAATAATCTTAGAAAACATGCATATAAATCTTGATAATCATAAACCTGATTGTAGAGTTCTCATAAGATAACTGGTAACTAATAAACACTAACTTACTAATTAGTTTTTCATTCATTCATAATTTCATAGATTAAAAAAAGGTTCAATACACGATTAAAGATCATTATTAATATTTTGTTAGTGGATTTGTGGATCTTACCAGAGACATCTTGAGGTGCAAAGACATGTATTTGATTATAGATATGTATCTAGACTCATATCTTGCATCAAAGATGCATCCACATCTCCAAAATGTGTTCCCAGGGTTGGAGATGTGTTTGCCTATTTTCAGCAGTGTTTTGCTCAGATGCATCCCTAGAATTTTCCATCTGTTTGCATTTCAAAGACATTTTGGGGATGAGGGGACTGATAGGAAGTGTCCCCTGGGCTGTCCTTGATCATAAAAAATTGAGGAATGTCCCAGAACTGCAAAAATATTGTAAGGTGCAACTGGTTGTTCCTGGAACAGCCAGCCCCTGTGGCCCAGCAAGCAAAAAAAGTCGTATATAAATTTTACCAATTTTTCTTATGAAAATTCTGGATTTCTCAGAAAAACTTGACCTCCCAAATGAATCATATTTTTTAAACTTGGTAACTATGGTTGCAGGAGGGCTGAAATATCAGTCTAGGAATTTTGAACTTTTAAAACATGTTTTAATTCTGTGTAAAAATGGAAGTTCTACAAAATATTATTCCTATGGAGTGTTCTCTGAAATATGCTTCTGATAAATACTTGTCTGCTTCATTTGGTAATTGAATTGTGAAGATATTTCAACTACCGTAAAATATAGTTCAACTTCTAAATATTTTGGAGATTTATTCATACATTTGTTGGCTAATGTCAAGAGCTTACCCATGAGTATTTGTTGCAGTAAACAAAGGTAAGATGAAAAAATCTATAAAGAAAATAATTTCTGCAGAGATTTTGACAAATTTTAGAATTGGGATAACATTTGTTTTTCCTTAACTAGACCGCTCTGCATAGAGTCTCATCCACAATTAATAGATATGGGCTGAATGGTTCTCCTTGTCACAATCTTCTGAAAAGAGTGAAAGGTTTTTGTAGAACTCCATTGACTGAAATGGAGACTTTGAGTGCAGCGAGACCACTATTTATTCCTGTAATTACTTGTTAAACCCAACAAATTCAAGGGTTTGCTCTATCAGGTTTCAGTTATATTAGAAAAAGCTTTCAAGATATCCAGTATGATCTTACTTCCTTCACTCTCCTGCACCTGTAGGGAGTGAATGATCTTCAAGTGAGATGATATCTGTAATCTGTCACCCCAAAACAAAAGCTTTTGGTAAGATAGAAATCAGCTTAGAAATGATTGATCTGATCCACAAATTTGGATATGATCTTGTACACCATATTGTGAAGTACTATTGGTCTATAATCTCCCATAAGCTCAACCTTGGCCGTTTTTGGGATCAAAACAAATTTAGTAGTTATTAACTGGTGCAATATTTTCTTATTCTTTCAAAACTCTTCTATATGATCTCCACTACATTCTTTTCAATTAAATCCCAGAATTGCTAGTGGAATAGAGCTTCAGGTACAGGCACCTTGTCTTGTTGGAAGGAGAATAGTACGAATCTTAATTTCATTACAAGTTGCTGGCCCATCAATATGGTTGGATAATGTATATACTGATTGCCTTATTAAGAATAATTGAAATTTCTTTTATTTTAAAATTTTGCCGATTTTAAAAAAATGCTGTCCACTAAAATAAGGCCTCCTGTGCCCTACTGTCCTGTAAACATGTCCCTTCATCCCCTGCCATCCGCATCCCAAAAATGCTGTGAAACATAGACTTTTGTGGTAATTAGAGCGGTTGTTCTATTCTCATTTAGAAACACCTGAATCTTAATATGATCAAATTCAATTAATATTGTTCTGTGTCAGAATGTTTTGCCCAATAAAACAACAATAAACATAGAATTGAAGTGTTTGACATAATGCTGGAAATGGAAACAACACATTGAAATGGACAAATTGCAAGGAAAATAGAGAATCATTTCCACATGACATGATATTTACCCTGGAGAAACTCATAAGGTGAAATATGTAGACAAATTAGAGCTGTGTCTCCTTTCTAATCACCAAATTTACAAGAATACAAGCCAAGCTCTACTATGGAGCGTTCACAATGACAAACCACTGTGGAACGTCAATAAGTCCTCTATAATGATCACCTTGCTTCATTTGTGCAATATCATGACTCAGACAATAATATAACACTTTCTGCGCATCTGCAAAATGCTACTCAAATGCAAGATGCCAAACCACTGTCTTAGCATGCATATCTATGTTACAGAAGTTACCAAACAATAGCACAAGTTTTCAAACAATGTTTCATCTCAACAGCTGGGCACTAGATCACCTCCTGTTCCATTATAAGTTTATAGGTGGTGTTGTTCTCATACTGTCATCTGGGTATTTTTAGCAGCTGTTGATTGTGCCTGCCTGATGGAGCTGGGTTTTTGCAGTGGGTATGTGGGGCTCAGTTTTATCTTTTTAAGGTCCCCTCCCATATGAAGTGTGCGCATTTTGAGAACTGCTTAATTTGCTTAATTTCGAGAGTTTATAAGGTTACACAATCATCAGTTCTGAGTGTTCACACTTTTATTAGTTTTGCAGGGCTGGGAGTGCCAGTGGGTTCCTTCAGGTCCTGACATCCTTAGGACCTACTGGTTGGCTCTATTCCAACTCTGTTTATGACTGATACTTGACATTCCCTTTGACTTCTTAATTTATAGGTGGTGGTGTTCTCATACTGTCATCTGGGTATTTTTAGCAGCTGTTGATTGTGCCTGCCTGTTGGAGCTGGGTTTCTGCAGTGGGTATGTTGGGCTCAGTTTTATCATTTTAAGGTCCCCTTCAATATGAAGTGTGCGCATTTGAGAACTGCTTAATTTGTTTAATTTCGAGAGTTTATAGGGTTACACAATCATCAATTCTGAGTGTTCACACTTTTATTAGTTTTGCAGGGCTGGGAGTGCCAGTGGGTTCCTTAAGGTCCCGACATCCTTGGGACCTACTGGTTGGCTCTATTCCAACTCTGTTTATGACTGATACTTGACATTCCCTTTGACTTCTTAATTTATAGGTGGTGTTGTATTCATACTTGTTGACGGGTGTTTTATGACCACACCAACACAGAATAAAGTTTCCAACGGTCACGTTATCCTCTCTTGATCAAAATATCCTGCATGCTAAGATTGCGAAAGATCATGCATTCAACTCCAAGGTTCCTTCATGCAGTGGACGTAGACTCAGTTGGTTTGATGTGATTTGCTGGTATTTCAAGGGGACTTACGCAATTACTTACTCGGAAAGGACTTTCAAGATTAGGAAGATTTATGAATGAAGCTCGAGTTTCCTAAACTAACCAGAAAATGCTGAATTTAAATGGATGCAGGGACTAAGGGAAGCTATCATCTACTCTAAGAACGAGACGTGGCGATCAAATCTTACAAACTTCAACCAGGCTTTGCTTTGCCTCACCTTGGACAACTTCCACAAAACTGGTGCAATCTTCGAAGGGATGAACTGGAGATATTCAGATTACAATTTAACTTGAAGACACCATCACAACGACGCATACCAACATATAAATTACAACCGAAGTTAGGTCCAAACTGTTCCAATTGACCACACAAGGCGAACCCACCATCAGTGAGCTTGCTAGTGGTATGGATTAGTGAAGCTTTGCTCAAATTAACCACCACATTCCACAACTATCTACTTGCATGAAATAAAAATTTACTCTACTCTATTCTAAATTCTACTTTAAGATTCTATGCGAATTAGAAGGACGAAGAAATCTTGCTAGTTACCCACAACAAAAGATGGAATCACAAGCAATGACAACTCTTTTTTATTATGGTAGTGTTCACAACAATCTTTTACAAAGTATTCAATTGAAGACTTTCCTTCTTCTTCCTATCAATCTATGCTATGCTATCTATGCTCTGCTCTCCTTCTTCTATGCTATCAACTCCCATGTTCCTATATGCACAAATGAGGGGGGATGCCCCTTTCATAGTTGGCCCAGTCCAATCGACGACTCAGATTC
Source organism: Sequoiadendron giganteum (assembly GCA_007115665.2). Taxonomy (NCBI): domain Eukaryota; kingdom Viridiplantae; phylum Streptophyta; class Pinopsida; order Cupressales; family Cupressaceae; genus Sequoiadendron; species Sequoiadendron giganteum. The sequence goes on from CM021103.1 coordinate 55,425,262, forward strand.
AATTAGATTGCATGGCTCAGATTGAGCCACATAAGCCCTATTCAAGATTAGGCCTAAAAACTGCCACAAAGTGGAGAAGTGGGGTGATAAATGAGCCCATAATGCCCACTCTTTTCTTGTACCACTATGGGCATTTAATGCCCACTATCATCCAAAAGGTCATCATCCAGAAAGGCGTTCCCACCCTCCTTCTCTTTGACTGCAAATTCGATAAATTTGGCCAACACTGCTTCAACCTCCTGAATTGAGATGGGTGGAATATGATTGAGCTGAAACTCAAGCACCGTGACCGCTTGCCCTTGTCGAGTACAAGATTTTCCCCTTTTAACTCTTCGTACCTCTTAGTTATTTCAAACAACGCACGGGGAATTATTTAATTCTTTTAATATTTCCAACTTGTAAAAAATCTTATCCCCCTTGATATTGAAAAATAATCCCACGCCCTAGAATATTTCACTTGGTGTATCTCAATTTGCACTTGAGGGGTCATATTCTACATTTCACGCCTTAGGATATTTCATGCAACACACTCTTCTTGGGCGCATTTGACAGAGTCTTCTTTTATTTTCCTTACCTTAGAATTTTTTTATCATCTTGATCACCTTGGGCACATTTTCTAGAAATTTTTCTTAACTTTATATCTAGCATCCAATCCTTGTGCTAGGGCACATATGAAGGGGAGGGGGGTCTTCATTGTTCTTGCCTTAGAAATATTCATATTACCCACTCAACTCACTCTTCCTTGGGCGCATATTGCCCTTGGTGTTCTCATCTTTCGTGCCTTAGAAAATTTAACTTCCTTCCTTCATGGGCGCATATTACCCCTTTGCATTACGTTTCATGCCTCAGTGAATTTTCCCTGTCATTTCCCTTCGCCTTGGAAACTTTTTCATCTAACTTCTTCATCCTTACCCTGTCGTGTGCCTAAGACAATTTTCAAACTCTTACCCATCTCTTGAGTGCATTTGATCTCCTTGCATCTTGCTTCAATGCCTTAGAGAATATTCCACACCTCTTCCTCACCTTAGGTGCATTAGGGAGGTCCTACTTTGAATTCCGTGCCTTAGAAAATTTCTGGATATCATGTCTCCTTTTGGGTGCACTTGAAGGGTTTCTCTTTGATTTTGCAACACCTTAGAATCCTTTTTTCACTTATTTCATTCCACTTCCCTTTTGCTTGGGCGCCTTTGAGGGGTATAGCTTTGAATTTCAATGCCTTGGAAACTTTTATCATTACCTCTTCATCTTTGGCGCATTTGGGAGGACTTGCTTCAACTTTCAATGCCTTAGAAAATCTTCATCTATCTTACCTTCCTCCTTGGGCACATTTCCCCCAGTGGCATTTCATTCTATGCCTTAAAAACTTTTCTCTGTCATTTCCCCTTTGCCTTGGGCGCATTTTGAGTTTTACCAGCTCATTGCCTTGGGCGCATTCCTTACCCCTTGCATCATGTTCCTCAATGCTTTAGAAAATATTCTCCTATCTCATTCCACTTAGGTGCATTTAAGGGTCTTTGCTTTGAGTCTCGTGCCTTAGAATTTTTTTGACCCATCTACCCCTTGGGTGCATTTGAGGGGGTCCTCATTGATTTTGCAACGCCTTAGAAAATTCTTGGACTCCATTTTATCCCTTGGGCGCATTTGGGGGGTGCAGCTTTACGTTTCGTACCTTAGAAACTTTATCTCCATCATTTCCTTCATGGGCGCACTTGAGGGGGTGTTGCTATGAATTTTCAACGCCTTAGCCATTTTGTGAAGACCTTCGCTCCAAATATAGCCTAAATGTACTCTCGTGTATAGAGGGGGATTTAGAACACTTAGTCAATTTTTTTTTGTCATGCCTGCCCTTGCTTTCTATTTATAGTAACTTCTAAGGTTCTGGTGATTTTCAAACATCTGCAACTCCTCAAGACTTGAAATTCGTTCAATGTGGTCCTCGTGGCTTGACGGACCTGTTCACACCTGTCGTGTGTGATCACCTACTATTTTTAGCCCCGTTCTGGAAGTGACTTATTAAAAATAGTAAGTATGTTGAATGCGCTCAAATTTTACTAGTAGATTCCTTGAAGTATTCTGATCATAGTGGGAGTTTTTCTCGAGTTTTCCCCTTCATTTTATGCATAAAAGCAGGAAACCCTAATTTCATTGCATGTGCCTCTGTTGACCTCCGTTTGATGCCGTTTTTGGTGCATATTGCTCTGTTCAGGAAATTGAAGTTCTAGAGCTGCTCGGGTGACACCATACTTGCCAAAAGTGGACTTGCTAAAAATAGCAAGTTCTCGGAATTTGCTCAAATTTTGCACGTAAGTTACTCAAAGGGTTCTGAACATGATGTAGTAGTCAGATTTTCAAAAGCCCTGAGGAAAGGGTCCCAAATGGAGCACTTACTAAAAATAGTAAGTTGTTAGAATTCAGTGAAATTTTAATGGGAACCTGCTTGAAGCCTCTTGATTGCAGTGCCAAGCTCAGATTTTGATCCGCCTACTCACCTTGACCACAAACTAAGCCTGAAGAATGAAAACCATGATTTGACAAGACGCGCTCTAGACTTAGCCAAAATTCCAAATTGGGCCCAAAGACGGGTACATCCTTGGAAAGACATAAGGAATTGGGAGAGACTGCCGCAAAACAACCCAAAACCAAAGCCAAAAGACCCGAATGGAGCAAAAATTAGGGGGGTTACCCATTTTGAATGGGGTGATGTGTGAAAAGATCACAACAATACTGTCATTTGGGTATTTTCAGCAGCTATTGATTGTGCCTGCTTGATGGAGCTGGGTTTTTGCAATGGGTATGTTGGGCTCAGTTTTATCTTTTTAAGGTTCCCTTCGATATGAAGTGTGCACATTTGAGAACCGCTTAATTTTGTTAATTTCGAGAGTTTATAGGGTTACACAATCGTTAGTTCTGAGGGTTCACACTTTTATTAGTTTTGCAGGGTTGGGAGTGCCAGTGGGTTCCTTAGGTCCTGACTATTAAAATAATAAATTTAACAATAATGGTCATCCTTGCTTTATTAGTTAACTTAGTCGTTTTTAGTAACTGCTTTAGTTTTAGTCTGTTTTAGATTCTTTCCGTTTTTTAGCTTTTGTTACGATTGTTTCTTTTTAGAAACATTGTCTTGTAATTATCTTTATAAGGAGCCTTCGTCTCCTTTTGTATATCATACAATCATGAATATGAATTTTATTTTCATGGTATTAGAGCCACTCGAACTTGATACTTGACATTCCCTTTGACTTCTTAGCTCTTGGAATGTGATATGAGTGTCATGTTTGAGATAAAGATAAAATTCCATGCCTTCTCCATGAAATATCATCTGGCCTTGCTTGGTAACTATCCTTAAAGCCAATCTGCCAATGAGTCCTGCTCTCATCTTGTTGTTCTCACCTTCTGCAAACATATCTTGTTCTGATTGTTATAGTGCATTTAATGGAAAATTCTCAGTTGTAGGCAACAATGGGCTTTCCCCAATTAACATGAAGGCTCACAACAACCTAAATTCTCAACATTAATAATTGGATAATTCATGTACCAAGGCAGGTCTAACTTGAAATTGGTGAAACCCATTTGATCTATTTGATCACAAAAGGTCCATGACTTAGTTATTACAAACTTCCTTTGTTGTTTGGTGGCATGGAGAAAACACATTTCCTATTTGATTGTTTTATTACAAATATCTCATTTATAGCAGTGTTTGCTTCTGAATAAAGCTAGATTAATTTATATTTTGTTGACCTGTTCTTGGGAATATGCATATTATTCTGATCATAAACATAACATCTCAATGCAAATTTTATAAATGTATTTTTTGGAACTGATTGCAGGTGCTATTTATAAAACAACAATTGTTCCATCTTATACATTTTGTGTGGTAAGTTGTGATCATATATATTTTTCTTCTTTTGTTTATTAAATTTTTAGATTTTTACAATATTTCAAATTTTGTATAAACATGGTGTTGACACATAATTTTGTATGATAGGTCAAATTTGGGCAATCAGAGGCAAAGGTTGGTAGACGCTGCCCTGAATTTTTGTTATTTTAAAGATGTTTTTGAAAAGTGAATCTTTTGTTAAGAAACAAAATTATCTCTTAATCTCATTTTTATACAATGCAATGCTACTCAAGTTCTAACAGATGTATGCAAAAGAGCAATCCTATTGAGCCCTTGATGCAGGGATTGGAGTATGGCTGTCCCTAAACGTCTTATAACAATCATTGGTAGGTTCCTTTTAATGATTATTGCCAACTTCCAGATAGGATTTGGGATCATTAATTGATAACTCCAACCAACTGTCCATATCCATTCTACTTAAACTATAAATATAATAATATTCCTTCTATCCATGGCATACGCATACATAATAATTACGGAGTGTATTTCATATGTTGAAATGCACTTATATGGTCATGCCATAATCAGTTGTTCTGTGCAGTATGCTCCTATACGCAATCCATGTTTGGAGAGGAGAAAATAAGCTTTTATAGGCTTACTAATATGGGTAACCCAAAACTGCAAGGAAATTACACTTCAGTTATCTAAAAGGCATTGTTTATGAAGGCATTAATGGCAAAGAACAAACTTATTATTTTAGGATGTGCAACTGGGATGAATGCATGCACATATAGCCGTAAAGATGTGGTATATCACTAATGCAACTTATTGCAAAAAATCACTAAGATTCTTTTAGAATGTATCAGGCAATATCACAATCTTCATGAGTAATTGCAGATGTCTTATGTCATGGCACATGTCTTTAGTTTCAGCTTTCAAAAAATATCTCTAAAATTTGTAGTTCATTTTTATTTGATGTTCTTCCTAAATTCCTCATAAGACTTGTTAATAGTAAGAAACTAAAGAGTGAGAAGTTCATTTAGAATTACAATTCCTGATTTCTTGTATTCCTGCTTTACAGGCACAGTATTTGGATTAAAAAATCTTATAGTGTGGAAAATTGTGTCCAAGTTGGTGGTATTTTAATCTATTAAATTTCCTTGTAGTGTCTATGCATAACATTTGTCAGACTGGCTCCTCTAGGCATGGAATATTAACTAGGCTTAGGTCTAGTCTGTCCCGTAGTTTCAACAACAATTTAAGTGACGCCTTAATAGGGTGCATATTCCTTACAGTTTAACTAAATATAGGGAAATCATATATTGCTAGGAAGGTCCTGGAACATGCTTTATGATGCAGTAATTCTTCTTTCATGACATTTTCTGTCATTTGAATATTACGGTTTGGTTCAATTAAGGGCATATATTTTTACCTTGATCTTGCAGGGTGGCTCACCAGGTCCATAGAGTCACCTTGTTCAACATAGGCTTATTGTTGCAGCGTTACTTACTAGAACACTTTGTTAAAGTTGGGCTTGGTATATATTTTTGTAAGGTTCTTGCAATGTACAATCAAATGTAGAATTTGCCTAATATCATCAAGGTTCTTGGGTCTTAACATCTATTCTCCAGTGTAGTGATTCATTTTATTAAGTCTGATTTTCTAATAAAAGCTACAGTTTCCAGCTGGTTTCTTTTACCGATTACTAGTGGCAACTCAATACTTGTGAGAGACCCTAACAAGTTTTCTTAACTAACATTTGCTCATATGATGCAGCTTGATAATACCAGTTTGATATAAGAGGTGCAAAAAAGAACAGATACAGATCATTTTCTAACATTAATCAAATTAGAAAATAAGAACATACTTAATCAAGTTCACTGGAATAATGCACTAGAAATATCATTTAACAACAATGCAGAGTCCAATGTTGAAATGTACATTTAGGGAGGCTCATAACTAGTATACATAAGCAGAACTTGCAAAACAACAAATATCTCAGTATCACAACAATATTGCATATAATGTGCATGTTCGGATTAAGTTTTCTAAATTATGTATAGAAATTAAGTTTTAAAATTTTTCGATTGAGAAGATGGATCATACCTTGGGCTCAGATGGAGTGGCAAGAATTGATTTATCACAAGCTTGGTCAAAGGATCAAAACTCATAGAATACAAATTTGAACAATATATAAGTTAAATATTTCAGTAAACATAAGACAAACTAGGTCACTTGGACCTCTCCACCACATGCTATCAGTCCCAAAATGGCTTCTATATTGAGCTTTTCTTAGGTTGTCAATGGAAGCATCATCCAATCCGACTATGTCAAGCACTATCAGTTTCATGGCTTCAGAATTTCTCTTGCTTAACTGGGTATGCTTGTTGTCAGACTATAAATTGTTCAATCAAAAACATATAAATGCAAGTAAAAATTGTTCTTTTTGGATTGTCTATCATGGAATTCCTCATTGGAAATCAGAAACTGGAGGAGATTTTGATTGGAGAGAGAATTGCATACTGATTTTGGCAAATTGCTGCATGATGTCAGCAAGTATTTCTATCATATTTTTCTGAAATTTTAATGGCTGGCATAGATAAGAGGTTCTATGATGTTAGCTAGTGGAGGTATGGATTGAATTCTAATATTTTGGACTAGGTTTGATTACTATATTTATAGGGTGTTAGATATATTCAGCTGAAAAAAAATATTTTGTAGATTTGGTATCATTAAAGATTGAATTTAAATGCTTTTGTAGATTTGATTATGATGCCACATCAGAAAGACTTTGGGTGGTCACATTGCAAATTAGTCTTGGTTACAACCAAGGTCAAATGCAATTGGTGTTTGAATGATGTCAATGGTGGCACATATCGCTTCAAATGCAATTGGGGTTTCAATGATGCCAATGGTGGTATATATCGCTTCAAATGCAACGTGGGTTTGAATGATGCCAATGGTGGCATATATTGCTTCAAATGACGTTTGGTGGAGGAGGTAGGACATGACACTATTGCATGTTTAGTTTACCTTGTAGATGTCACATATTAGACAAAACACGCTCTTTAGGCAATTTTTGGTCGTAAGGCAAACAAAGTCAAGACTAGGACAAAAGTGGCTTCTAATTTTGCAGATGCTAGGAGCAATCCTTTGGATGAAACAACTTGTGCAAAAGAGTCTTTCACCTTTTACAACACGTGGTCCAAACATAGGTGGAGGAAACAATAATTCTCTCTTCACACCTTATAGTACACCAAGATTGCATACCACTTTGGAGAGTATGTTGATGAACATGTGAAGGCGATTGCAAATTTCTAGTACTACTCTAGCTTGTTGTTCCATGTTGCTAAGTCTCAATTTAGGCAAGGTATGGTGGATTGTAGGTGTAGGTCTTGGGTTCAAAGCCCCATCTTATGATTGGATGCACCATAATTTCAGATGGGTGGAGGGATAGAAGCAATTGAACCCACATCAACTTCCTTTTCTCTAGTGATATTGGCAAAATATTTTTGAAATCCATGGATGCATTAAATAGGATCAAATTTGTAGCTGAATTGTGAGTTGTTTGATGAGGTGGTCATGGATGTAGGGCCACCAAATGTGGTTCAATTTATTATAGAAAATACTATTGTGTTGTTGGGAGACTCTTGATGGACAAGTATCCCTTTACATTTTTAGCCCATGCACAACACATTGCTTTGATCTAACTATAGAGGACATTGGAAAACTTAAATGGGTTAAGGAGGTATTGCAAAAGTCTTGCACAGTGTTGGTAAACAATTTCGTCATTGCGATTATATCTCCAAGAATGACCTTGTTTGCTCGAAGAGCAGTGAAAATTGCACTTGTTGGATGTTGTGGTTGTCATTGATGTCAACACTATTAGCATTAATGTCTTTAAGATTGTATATGTCGAGGATATTGAGAAAATTGTAATAAAATATGTTATAGGTTGTCTGTGAAGCAGTGAAGATTAGTGTGTTGGAAAGTTTAGTATGTTGATGATGAGAAGTTGCGTATTAAAGGGTTTGTTTGCCTATGTATGAAGTTTTTACTCCGTAAGTTTTAGAGGTGCGCATGAAGATTTGAGTAAGTTATAAGGTTTTGTGTTTTGATAGATTATTCTGTTACTGCAAATGGTGTTCATAGAAGAAGATAATGTGTTTCTGGCAATCTGAGTTGTTGCATATGTTCTTGAAGTGTTTGTGGATGTTTCTAGATCGTGTTCTATTTGTTTTGCACGTCTGCATTGATCATTGTGCTCGCGATTTGAAATTTTCTCTTGCATGTTCATGTTTTTCATGTTCATGGCCGACAAGGTGTTGAAGCGTGTTGTGGATCTCCAAGGAAGAATCTTTGAAGGTGTTTTGTGTTTGAGTTATGGGTCTCTACTATGCTGTGGCTAACCTTGGTGGATGCGCATTGATAATCTTTATTGTTTTGGGCCGACAAATTGCATTCTTTCTATTATTTTGTTGAAGCCGACATGAAGCAATGTAATTCCTTGTTGCGGATATATATAAGTGATTGTTTCTTCGTTTGAGGAGAGTGTACAAGTGTGTGATGCGAAGTGTGTGTGTGCTATGTGTGAATAAGGTTCAGATCATTCGAAGGCAGAGCAAAGTGTGAAGAAGAGTGAAAGAAAGTGAAGAAGTATTCATGTGCTTAACTGGAATTGTACTTAGGCATTAGCAGATGCTACTTTCTCAGTTCAAATTCTTCAGATGGTTTTAATTTGAATATTTTTTGTAAGACAATTAGTTTTCCTTTGAGCAGTGAGCTCTAGGCAGTGTGCCTGAATGCATGTGCATTCCTTATTCATTTCTCTTATACTTTAAACGGGGTATAACGTGTGGATTAACCTCCACCGTGGTTTTTCCTCTAACAGGGTTTCCACGCAAAAAATCTTGATGTTATGCGTTTTTGATGTGTTGTTGATTCATGCTTTTACTGTTAATAATCAGATATGAGATTAAAGGTTAATAAGTTTAATAAGTTTGAAATTCTGTGACAATTGGTTCACCCCCCTCTCTTAGTTGTCTGCCCTTGTGTTGCCAACAGTACCAACAATTGGAGAGAGTGCTATGGAATAGTAGCCTTCCTTTGTGTTTGAGAGGGGGAGCTCCCTCGTATGATCAAATTTAGGGTTTTTGTGGTATTTTAATAAAAAATACCTAAGGTAAAAAGGAAAAATTGAATGAAAATAACTTATAGAAACCTTAGTTGTCAACACACAAATACCGGTTAGGTTTTCACAATCTTGTGACAAATTACAAAGGGGTTTCACCACAATGGCTAGAACCTACTTTCTTGAACTTAAATGATGAATTTCGTAACAATATATATGATACTGTAACAACATGGAGGAAAAGCACACCAATCTCAACATACAAAGAGATAGGCTTACATAAGCAGCATTTGAATCAAGGTACCAAGATTATAACTGCATTCCCTTACACATTGCACAGTTTTGTAAATGTTTCAATGGATGACCAATAGTTTCTAAGAAGACAAAAGAGATTACCAATTTGACATATGAATTGTTAGTAATGATAATTCAGATATGCAATTAGAACACACGAACCATGTGCAGTCTTTATTAACTTAATGAAATTGTACAATTTTAAAAATTCTCTTGTACCAAGTATCAGACCAAAAGTCTTTCGAAAAGTCCTCTAAAATTTCCCTTGTAAAGTTCCCTTTTACATTGAAAAATATTTCTTTTATAGCTTTCCCCAACTTTTAACTGACTCCTAACTGCTCATGAATGCTTGCTTTTTAAGACTTTATGAAATGTTTGAGAAATTATTACAAAGTCTTTTTAGTAAACGTACAACTCCAACTCATTAAAAGAAATATTTGAAAAATATTAATACAACTGACTTTATAATAAAAAGTTTGTCTTTGTGCAAATTTGACGGGCATATGTCTGTCAAGGCATTGTGTCAAACACTTTGCATGTATCAGTTGTAGGTATTCGTCTGCAGATTTATTTTCCAACTATATTCATTTGCTACAAAGTCTTCACTCAGACAAATTGCATGTTCATTAATTTCTTCAAAACTTGGACATATTGCTTTCAAAACAGCTCTCTTGTCTCTTATGCAATTGTCGGCTTCTCACTGTGGTGGCAGAGAAGTAATTCTATTTCCTCCTCTTCCACATCAGTAGGTAAATGTCTTGACCCTGGAAAATACCCAGCTGCCTTTATCTCTAAAGCCCATTTCCTTAGGTTTACATAGATATCTTGTCTGTTGATGTGATCTGTCTTCTGTACAAAAAGCATGTACCATTTTATGGCATTCAATCCAACTGCATCTAGGGATCTTTTTTATTCCTCTATCTTTCATCAATCTCCTTGCCATTTGAATCTCATCCCACTTGCGCATTTCTGCATAGAATAATCCCATTCTGGCTATTGCTCACTTCTCAAGAATCAATAATGCAAGGAGGAACCATGTCACTGCATGGAAATATCATCACTTCTTTGGTGGCTGATGTTTCTCTAATGTCTGGGCATGGCTTCATAGAATCGCAGTAGAAGTGATTAATAATGATAAGATGTTTGACATTCTCTGTGGACATTCAAAAATTTGATCACCTTAGCAGACCCAAAGCCACGTCTTAATCCTGATCTCATTTGTTGTATTATACAGAGAGACACCATGTACTGTCACCATAGATGCTTATGCCTCTGAATTCCCCTTTACATCCTAAGCCCGTGGATCATAATATTTGGTAAGAATCCCTTTTCCATTATATTTTCTTGACCATGAGATACAAAGGTGAATGCTAATGCCTTATGGTGTTCGTCAAAGTTGAAATCTAGAGGGTTTGCACCCTTCTTGGTAAGTTTCAAGAGATGCCTTAAACTTGAACTTTAATTGCTTTGGAATCACTGTACATAGAATCTGCAGATCCTCACTGTTTTGGGAAATGTAACTTGCTTTTAGTAAGAAACATCATGGAAGGGTACTAGAGTTTCCTTCACTCTCTTAAATTTGTTCTTAATTGCATTAGAGGAGCACATACTGTTGTCTCTTGCCACTAAATGAAATGCAATGCTGTAATATTGCAGCCATAGTTGCACGCCATGTTGATGTGAGCACTTCCACCTGCAATATATACACAAACCCTGGGTCTATAGCACTCACTGGATAAATGAGGTCAAAACCATATCTAAATTCTGCATCTTCACTGCAATAGAGTTTATCATTCAAAGGATGAGCTGTAATTGTGAGAACAGATTTAATAGTATCAGGAGACCAATCAGAATGAAAGGACTTGACATAGGCTGCAACTATTACGCTGTTTGAATTCCCAATATGAAAGGATTCATGTCAGAAGAGCCCTGGAAGAGAAGCACATAATTCTGATGTCTTTCAATCCTCTTCTGTATACTCAATGGATGCCAAATGCAGATAAGGACCTTTTAATGATCATTTCTAATTTCTGTACAAACTAGCAAGCTGGGTCACTTCCATTAACACAACCATTATATATCTTTGAATCTTCAATGTGCTTAAAGGACTCTTGCGATGAATCCACACATAAATCTTAACATTACTTTCTTCATATATTTCTCCATTAAATCACTTGCTCAAAATATATTACACGAAACATATCCCACTTTGTTGTATGCCAAAAAGGGTTAACAAATTTTCTCGATGTAAAATACAATGTATTTTCTTCCCCCATTAATAGATTCCCAGAAATCTCAATGTTAAATAGAAGGCACAAACCATGGATACCATGATGAGTAATAATATTGTCTTTCCAAAACTTTATAATATCAAATTGTGATTTGTATGTATTTGGATCATTGAATCTGACCTGGAAAGTTGCATTGATTGATGATCCAAATTGCAGAGTGAAGTTTATAAGCATTGTTTTGTTTCCAACCTTTCAACTGGAATTTGACTTGCCACGTTGAGGGATGCAAGCTACCATAGCTTTTAATCCTGCATGTGTGTGCAAAGTACCAATCTCTTCTCCAGTTACTAGCTTCAATAGTATGAATCAAAGCATTGTTGTTGTAGATCTTAGAATATCTTTCTCATAAGCCATATTGCTGGAAATTTTCAGGATAATTGAGAAAATGTTCATTGATGTAGCATGGTTTAGGATTTGGATAAAGAGTTTTGCCGCAGTACAATCTACCATGCTATTTCTCATACTTTAGGACCGTCTCTTGGAGGTTCATATATCAAAAGCTAAACATTAAACAGGCTGTAGAATGTTGCTGGTGAAGACCATGGACCTAAACATTATGTAGATCAGTTGCATTTGTATTAACGTTCATAAAACCTTATCATCAATTCCATTCTATGCATGCCTTGCAATCATGTTCCACAATGGTAGTATTCATGAGACCACATGTCCACGAGGCGTTTCTGTCAAAACCCTTTACGTGCCTTGTTTATCCTATTTCTTTAAAACATGTCAAACAGTTTAGGTGCCTTGTCAATGCTCCCACTTTTGCAGGCGTGTCTACCAGAGAATTTGCAACTATAACATCTGCAGATACTCTATCTTTCATGCTTTTATGGATGCTCATATGTGGTTTCAAGGCTCCTGTTTTCGCATAGAGCAGGGAGGATGCTGGCAAAGGTTGAGGAATTTGGACTTCACTTCACAAGTGCATTTACTAGGAATATTCAACAAATCTATTTTGTTTGCACTCTACAATCATAGTATTCCACAAAACCACATTCCTTTCATTTATGTTGCTAAACACTTTGTTGGCATCCATGGTGCTGCCACATTTGGCATACATGTTAACAAGGGTGCTGCAACAAAAGCATCCGATTCAATTCCACTCCTAACAATATAACCAAGGATCTGCTTACCATGCCCCAAAGCTGCTAGATTAGTAGAAGCATTGAGAACAATTGGGAAGACAACAACATCTGGTCTCGTTGCCTGATTATGCATTCTGCAAAATAAACTGAAAGTCTCCTCACCATACCCACTCTGAGCTTGTCTTGCAATCATTTATCCAATCATGGTGTCGATGAGACCACATTTTCTTTGAGGTGTTTTGCCAAACAATTTACATTCCTTGTCAACGCTTACACATTTTGCATACATGTTTACTAGGGTGCTGCAACAAAAACCTCCATTGCGCCATGCTTTGATGAATGTCCATACATTGTTCTAAAGTGCTAATTATCGTGCAGGGCAGAAGGATGTTAGCAAATGTTGCAGTTTTTGGATTTACAACTACCATAGACATTTGCCTGACTTTCAAAAACCTTTTCCACAAATCCATTTTGTTCATATCTTGCGAGCATGGTGTCCATGAGAGGGCATTTTAGAGGTTTTCTGTCAAACAGTTCATTTGCTTTGTCTGTGTTTCCATGTTCATTTGTTTGAGGTGTTGAGGCTTGAGTGAGTACTAGAAACCCTATAGGCATAAAAGTGCCGACAATGTGATTTAAAACACCCATTAAAAGTAACATTGGGGGTTTGATGTCGATCAAAATTTTTTCAGGAGTTTGGCATGGAGTGGGAACTGTCAGGAGTTCCATGGGTTCTTAGAACCATGGGAACCTCCAACCAAGGAAATATTTAAGATTTTTAAAGAGTTATCGGATTTAAAAACACCAACAAAGAAAAATGCCATGAATGCTACGAGCTGTAAGAACCATGAAATGCTTCGATAATAAAGAATCCAAAAGATTTTAAAAATACAACATACACCCATATCTTCGACAAATCCACCAACCCGACAAAGGAAGTTTAATGCATAACTTTCTCCCAGATCTATATTTTCTCGCAAAAAATTGCCACATTGTGTATGATAACATCACAAACCTCCCAGCCAAATCATTTTGCTTCAAATTTTATATAACTCTTGATTTAATTGTTTTCACAAAGCGTTCGATGGAAATTTGAACTTCTAATATCTCATGGATCCGAAGGTGTTTTGATATGAAAACTTATCACATTAGGCGAAATACCATCAAGAACATCCCCATAAAAGATTTTTCCACCATCTTTCACAAATTTCAATTTTTAATTGTTTTTGCAAATCTTGGCAAGTTGCATCACTGCTTCTAAGGGTTTTGGCTAAAACAATGGAGATACTCCTTCAAAATGGTGAGAGACTTAACACTTGAGGATAACTGGAATATTTTTGACTAGGAACTACTCGACATGAGAATTTGGATACAATTTTTTTAAAATTTGGTGAGTTTAAAAACAAGGCCAACACACAGTTTACCAAGTTCATCTACAATCACACGAGGGTGTTGTGTATGATGCGCTCCTTTACAGAGGGCGAGGAGCTAGTTCATCTAGGGGTCACAAGTTGTAATGTTCCCCTTTTAGCAGTGATCCTATTAGTAGCTCATCAGCCTATTCCGGAGTCCTGTAAGCTCGTTGAGGTGAATCAAAGGGTTCCAGATTTTGAGGTTTTGTAGTCTTTCCTTAGTATTTACTATTTATAGTAAATACCATTTTTGGCAGTTAGCAGTTGTCAGTCTTCAACTCATCATGTCCTTTGGAGCAATTATTTAGAGTTAAGCTTTGGCCTTTGGAAAATATTATTTTGATGAAATTCTTCATTTAAAAGGCAAATTGTTCTAATTTTAAGTTGACCCCTTGGCCTAAGGTGATAACTTAAAGTTGTGTTAAAAGAGGGACTTGAAGGGGGACGCCTTCATGGAGGAATTTAATGTTTTTTATTAAATTCTCTCTTGTCTTAAAATGGACGCCTTTTTGAGAGGATTGATTCTTTTTTGAAAAGTAAAATGTGAGATGGCTTTTGGCGTCCCATCTGAGGGAATTGAACAGTCATCCCTTTCTCTTTAAAAGTGTGGCTTTGCTCCAGCATTTGTTATCTCATATTTATGCTAAACTTATGTTGTCGAAATGACTACTCATTTTGCACTTCAAGGAATGCTGACCTCCTAGTTCCTTTCTCAATTTCGTGTTTGCAAGATAACACCTAATTGAATTATTGCTTCTTTTCAATCAGACTAGCAGATAGAGTTCAAAGATGAATGTTTGGAGTGTTTTACGAGTTTTGCAGTTGCTGATTTGCACATAGCTGAAAGTCGAATTCAATCATAGTTGAGTGTTTGATTTTTGTTTTGTTCTGGGCATTTGACCAATTCATTCCTAAGGTCTGGGTGACCATCTTCACCAATTTTCAGAATTTAATTTGAAGTGTGGATTTTTAAATACCAAAATCGCCCCTCAAGGAGGGCCGTACCTTTTTGTATGCTTTGGGATTTGTGCCATTAATTATTGCTGGTGTTTTGGAGCTGTTTCTTCATCTCAGCAGGGGCGCCTATCTTCCAATTGATCATTGCACTTGGTTTCACACAATTCAGAGGTATTTTGGTTGAGTTATGAGCGTTTGATGATTTTCTGTAGTTGCTGATTTTATCATTTGCAGAATTGCAGATTTTTGAAACAGAGTTAATTCAATTGCTGTTTCCATCTTTCTTCTTCATTTCTCATTGTGTTCTAACATGGAAACGTTGTATAACTTGGTGCTTGAAAGTTGGTGAAAAACATTGTAATTTGCAGCTTTCTTTATTTGTACAAACTGTTAACAATAGTATTGTTTCAGTTTTAACATTGCTGCATTATCTATTTAATTTCACATTAAGCACCCCTGGATGGTATATCGCCAGTGAGGATAAATTGAATTGTAATCTCTTTCATACCCACTATCAAGTGGTGAATCCCCACTCTTAAGTGGATGCCTGCCGCACTAGAAGATGTGTTTTAATTTGTAATCTTTTCCCCCCACTGTTTGGTGGTGGCGTGGAAAGTTCCTTTGGCTGGTTATCCGCCATTGTTACATTTCAATTCAGCATTAGTACTCCACCATATGTTAGCACCTCGCCTGACAAAGGATTTTGAGTGCACATTTTTGGTGTCGAGTTTAATCTCTCTTTCAGTGTAATCTTTGTAATCTTTGATTCAGTAGATCCTAGGGATCCTCTGATCATATGCCCGCCCCTCCTCCTTAAGTGGTTTTAGGGCGCATTCTTGGTTAGAGTTCTTTCATGTACGTTTTGGGTTATGCTAACCTTAACGGGTGCTTGGTTACATTGTAAATGTTCATTTAAAAATAAAAAAAATTGAGAGAGTATATTTCACAAGTTTTGCTACACTCTTCCTTGCATTGTAGACTCTTTGCTGGCAAAAAATGAATTTGAAGCGAATGTTTTTTTTAAACAAATGGATGGAATTTGGTTTCAAAAATCAAATGGATGGCATGGCAATGGTAGAGTACATTTATTCTACAAGTTTTGGGGAATTGGTTGAACAAGTTGTAGAATTTTCAAAGCCTCTAGTAAATTTTTTAAGGCTATTGGATGGGGAGAAATCCCCCGTAGGCTATTTGTATGAGGCCATGGATAGAATATGGGCTTATTCAGGTGCATAGAGAAGATGTTCCCCACCTTTGAAATGTTGCAAACAATTATGATAGAATTGCTAATTTTTAAGTAGGCAAGGGGTTTGTTCCTCAAGTATGACTATTGTGCTAGGCATGAAGACCTTCAAACTAGGTAGACTCTATAAACTTTGAACAATCTCTTTATATTGTGTTCATGCAAATTAAAGGTGTTATAAGATTTTCTTACATGATATCATATGAAAATATATACATATTTTTTAAGTTGAATGATGGAAGTTTTTGGGCCAAGAAGCAAACAATACTAGATGGCAAGATGCATTTTGAGCCAGCTATGCAGTTCATCCGCATGTGAGTGTACTTGGAGTGTTTCTAAACACATACATTCCAAGAAACACAATTGTTTAATACAACAATAGACAAATGACTTGGTGTTTGTTCACCACAACCTTCACATGAAGCTAAAAAAGCTCAAGGTTAGAGTTTTAGTATACTTGTAATCATTGTTATAATTATATTTATTATATTTTTTCACTTTCAATTGCCAAGACTAATTTCTATATGGATAAAGTCAAATATGTAAGGAAACTCAGGTGCGGAAACAGCTTCCTACACTAATCTCTTAAGGAAAGTATGGTGCAAATTCGTTTTAAACCCTTACAATTTCAGATTCGTTAATCTACTTAACAAAGATATTGCAGCAATATACCATACATACAGAAAATGAAGAATGACACAATGATTTACCCTGGGGAAAACCTTTCGGTAAAAAACCCCAGCACTCCAAAACCTGCACAATGTATTATCTTCAACACAACGGTTACAACACACTTGCAATGCAAGTTCTTTCAGGAGATTTCCAACTCTTGAAGACAAAATGCGGCAGCATGAAAAAAACGTTCCAACAATACACTCACATCACAATCTTCGCAACCCTAAAAAACGCTTATATCATGCGCTTCCCTTTTTAGGGCAACTTCCGAAGATAACTGTATTAGGGTTTTACCATTCTCCGAGAAAATAGGAACCCGAATTTTTTTTTGAAAAGTGTACAGTACTCAACTTTATCGGTTGCCACATGTCTTCACTGTCATTGAATCTTCCAGACATAGCTCTTACGTGTCATAGGAATCCGTCATAACCGTTTCAACCATGATCTCCTTACACACAATTCAAGATGCCGACACATTAAGTGGAGTGACACATCAACATGCAAACTAGACATGTACACTCACACTTAATTACATTATTTGCAAGAAATACATTTTACAAAACAAATAATAAGAATAGGAATTATCCAAGGTTGAGACACCTTATTCCTAACAAAATACTATCGAGGATGACCAACCAATTGACCTTGATGAAATTGATTTGGAGTTTGAGTGGATTGAAATGATGATGTATTTCTTGGTCTCGACGATTTTGATATCCAAACGGATGACAACATTGATAATGATGTGGTTGAATGACTTAAGAGAGGCTTTGACCCATGAGCTTTATCATTGGGACTTTCAACCATCTAGTGTAGCTCTCTTTGTAGTAGCAAGAGTCATTGGCTATGCCTATTTTTTTTGAAATTTGTATTTAGTTTATAGGTTGATTTTGTACAAATTAGTTTGTAATTGAAAATTTGAAAATTGTCATCATTTAGTTACTATTTATGCACTATGAAGTATGCTTTATGCAATGCATGTAATCGGTGATATGAACTTAAACAACAAAACTTTATATTCCACAATTCATGGACTAAACTCTCAATTTTATTTTCTCTTTATATTTCTATGCTATTGAAATGCCTTCAAATTTCAAAAACAAGAAGCTTTTGTCCCTTATTCTACATTTTTTTACCTTTTTTAAATTCACTTTTTTCATTTAGATCCCAATAAAAAAAAATCTTATTTTTGATTTGGTGATTTTTTCTGCTAAAGGTTTTTGTGGCTATAATCTATACTAGTTACTACCATAACCAATGGCATAGTGGCTAAAGTAGCATTCAGATTTCTTTGAAGGTTATGCGAAAGCTCTTAGAAATAATGAGTTTGATTGGTTATGGGCTAGATACTTTTATACATAAACTATCTTTTCCATAATTTTTTTTACATGGGGCTATGGATAATGGTAAAAGATGAACAATGCTAATGCTTTTTCTAATCTAGAGCCAATTTAGGTTGAATTGTTGGAGGTGTCCAATACTCCAAATATTGGAAAACATATAATCAACAATACTAAGTAATAGGTGGTCCAATATAAGGCAAAGGGGCCTTTCTAAGTGGTTTGACATAATATCCTAAAGGTGTATGGGCTTGTAAAACCTATTTATGCAAGTCATGACATCAAAAATTTTAAATACATTTTCAATAGCTTTGAATGTACTATTTTGAAGTTTGGGGATCCTACTTTTTTTTATCATTCAAGTTAGGGATCAGGGCCCCTTCCCATTGTATTCATATATCGAAAAACAAAATGATTACATTAGAAGTCCTTTCATGTAGAGTGGAAAGGTTTTAGAGTTCTATTAGAAGAATTGGGAGTCAATATATCTGGCACATATATATCTTTCCTTATGATATATTGGACAAAATCCTCAAAAAAAGCTATAGGGTTGTTACAAAATGCCCCAACCCTAGACCTAGATCATAAAACATATATCATAACAAAAAGCATTAAATCATTAATGCTTAAGAAGCTAGAACAATGCATTGCAATCGGGTCCATAGGCACCATCTTCTCTTTCGACCAGGGCAACTCGCTTTGCCAAGAATTTTAGTGCCTTCTTAGCTTTGACTTGTTAAAGTGCTCTTGCAAAGGGGAAGTATTTTTTGGGCCAAGTAATTTGAGAGCATCTTAAGTAGACATAGATTTCCTATTGTTTGTAGAGATAAAATTTTAGATTTTTGCCACCTTTCATATAGGGACCTTGAGCCTCTTCTACATGTTTCCCATTATATTAACCAATGTCATCCCACATAATTCATGCCTAGTCATTGGGAGAGAAGATAATCTCTCAACTATTACATTGTTAACGACATGATCCAGCGCTACCTTGAATTTTTTCCCTATGAAATATCTCCCTAGGGCTTTCATGAGCTCTTTATCACCTATTAACATAAGAACATTCCCCAAAAACATTGATGAAATTTTAGAATTGAAACGATGTTTGGTGTCCCCCCCTTCAATGAAAACTTTGTCCAAATTCTCCACAATGGCTTCAAGGACTTTGTCCTCTTGGAAGAACACTTTCTTCATTTTGGCCTTTGTCACTTCCCCTATAAATGACATTTGCATCACAAGAGATCCTAGTTGTATTAGTGGCTCCATGGCACATTGTAGACAAGAGAGAGGGCTTTGAAATGCATATGAATGAAGTCTCCAATCATGTCATATTGGAGGTTGAGCGAGCGATGTTACATGGGAGTACTTCCTATTCATGGCAATTATTATCCAATCTTTGTCCTCACCACACTCAAAATAAGTAGGATTGTTTGTAATCATTGTCCATTATTGTTTGGAGACTTGATGACCTTGAAATGTTATCATCATAGTAGTCGGATATGCCACTGCCCCTCCCTGGGCACGCGTATCCCCGTATCCGATATGGATACTTGTGCGATATGTCATGGATATACGTTGGATATTGTACCCACACGTGCCCAAAAAACCTTGATTTTCCAGTCGTGCCGGATACTATGTGATTTGATTTTCAAAAAAGCTAACGTGAATCTTCCAAAATATTATCTTAAAAAACTTCAATCATGCAGTTTTTTGTTTTGTTTTGTATAAATAAAACCTACACCAAATGAGGAAGATAAATGAAATGTTTTTCTATTTCAGCAACCCATTTTTCTATGTCTTCTTGCAATACAACTGTACTATTTTTTTTGGTGTTTTAATTTTTACAAATTTAAAAAAGTTAATTGTTAATAATTTGATATTTATATTTAATATTTATATTATATTGTTTAAATGTTAGAGATTTAAAAAAAAAAAAAACTTATTCTTTAAATATAAATAAAATTTATTAATATATATTTAACTATTTATTCTTTACTAAATTATTAATATTTATTTAATTTATATTTTTTTATTTGCTTTTAAATTAATGAAAATGTCCTCTAATAACTTAGAAAATATGTGTGTATATTTTTTTTATGAATGTCGTATCTAGCCATATCCATATTGGGGGTCTTAAAAAATGGCCGTATTTGTATTCGATACCGTATCTGTTTCCGTATCCATGTCCATGCAACTTTGGTTATCATCAATAATTAGTTCTTCCTATTGATTCATTTCTTGGTTTGATAGAAAATTGGCAAGCTTGTTTCCCTTCTGGTAGCAATGTTTAATGGAGAAAGTAGATATGTTGTCTACTATTTCTAGGGCCTTCTTTAATATGTTCATTATCCTCCATTTGTGGAATATTTGTTCCTTATAAAAAGGGTGATAACCATCAAATCACCCTTGATAATAATGTTATTAAGGTTACATGCTTTAACCAATTGTGATCCTAGAAGTAGTGCTTTAACTTCAACTTTGTTGTTGTAATCCTAGAAGAAGTGCTTTAGTCTCAGCTTTGTTGTTAGTTCCCTTATTCAATTTTTTAGCTATAGCTTTGATTAGTCTTCTTGAAGAATTGCCAATGACACACCTTGCACTAGATGGGCTTGGATTGCCTCGATATGTACTGTTGAAATTTAATTTCCATGATCCTTTTTGGGGGTGGGATCCACTTAACTTTCGATCTCTCAACTAGGGATAGGATAGGATTTGAGATCCCATGAATGAGAGAGTTTGGGGATCCTACTTGTTGAATTTATTTCTCATATATTTCAATTACCATAAGAAAGATTCATTTTATGAATGCCTTAAGAAACACTTTGGCTAGTTGTGATGACAATGACGATGACGATAACTACAACTTCAATGGTAGAGCAAGTTACTATGTAAGATTTGTCAAGGTGTTTATTCAAATATACATTTTGTTGCGTCTTTAATATCTTTGTCAATATATTGTTGTTGTTGTTGTTGTTATTGATTTTGTTAATGTAAAGGCGTCTACCATTTCCAGATGTTACAATCTTTCACCTCTTTTTTGTTCTTTTTAATCTTCATGAATGCTGATCATGAAGTGTCCAATAATATGCAAAGCAGAAAATAAGGTAATAGCCATTTGTTAACATATGGATGTGATTTGTACTTGTAAGATCTGAAAGTTTTTGAAAAATAGATAATTTTTCATTCAGTGTTTGTAATTAAAAGCGAGTGTTATGGTTTCTTTTGCATTTATGGTATGAGAACAGTTTTCCATTTTGTGGACCATCAATTTTATTTTTTTAATCTTTGTTTGTTGGCTTTCCTAGAAAAAGGGTAATTTTTAGTTCTTTTTCCTAAATTAAAGAAAAGTCACTGTCATATGCTTTGTATCTGGAAGCCCACCATATTACTGAAATTTCACTTGTATTTTTTGAAATTTATCTCCATTCTAATCTTTGTGTTGGTTTGATTTTAGATTGAGGCCATTATGGATGATTTCATCCAGCTTCAGCCGCATTCCAATATATATGAAACTGAAACTATGGTTGAAGGTAGACCCTGATCCTAGCTCAAGTTTTTTTCGTTTAGAACATGGCTAAGACTGGTACACATATTTTCAGCATTATTCCACTAATTATGCACTCTTTTGATAAAGTGATTAGTACTTACAATGTCAGCTAAGAATTTCAAAGATGCATTGCATAGCTGTAGAAAATAATTGTTCAAGAAAAATGATTTCTATAATTTTCACTATTTATGGAAGTAATAATTCACCATCTTCATTGCAATATTCTTAGTTTACTTATTTGATAAGAAGACTTTCCTTCTAGAAGTGGCTGATACTGTTACTTAAATTGGAATTAGTCCAGAATTTATTTCAGGCATAGTGGAACTTTTCAATGCAATCGAATATGTGTTAGTAATCTAAAACGGATCATGACGAACTAAGGAACAAGAAATGATTTTCTTTTAATCAAAATTTGAAATATGCAAGTACCGACTATTTTATTAGACAAATTCGCTGCTTGCTGGAAGTGGCAAAAACAATGAGCTGAATTGATCATTCATAATTGCCTTGGTGAATGTGCAAATGCTTTGAATAATGTGCAAGTACCATAATGAATTTGTAGGAAGCGCCAAAAATGCCATGGTGTCGTTGCGCTCAGTTCAAGGTGAAGTCATTCCCCCTTCCAAGTCTTCAGGCTCTTGTCTGGGCATTGTTGTTATTGGGAAGACCATGACACAACTAGAATAGGGAAGTGCGAAATATATTGAAGCTTCTTGGAAGTTTTGGAGGAGTGTGAGACACCATTGTTGAGTACCAAACCACAGTTCCACTTCATAGTGAACTAGACAGAGGGTTGAAATGGCCATTGACGTTGTAATTCCTTCTTTGAACTATTTACAAGTAGTATAAATTGGGGGAACTGCTATTGGCACCTTTCAAGCTGGATTTTCTTCTCCAAATTGGGGGTTTTCCAAGGCTAAAAACTATAATTCAAGTGTGTGATTGTGTTTTGTATTAATCTCCAGCTTGTATGAACATAATTAACCTTCCAAAGGTGAGAGAACGGTTCTAAGATAGAGCATAACTATAATTTGATAATTTGTAATTCATAAAGCAAAAATGGGAGGCAATGACAAATCTTTTGGTATCAATGCAAGCTAAATTCACGGGGAATCAAGTGAAAGGTAAATTTGCATGACAATGACATGGTCTTAAGGTGGAGAAGAGTTAGTCCAAGTGAATTTGGAGATTGGAACATGCTGTTGGAATAAAAAAATAAGAATGCGTGACAAGTTAGCAAGTCATATGGAACAAGCAATGAAGCCTCAACAATGGATCACTCAACAACAAGAGCATATGGTCAGACAACAAGCTCAAATGATCCAAGAGTAGTCATCCACCAACACCCTAGTGTGGGCTCTAGGAAAGAAATTTTGCGATATACACATTGGAGAAGAAGGAAAGGGTGGTTGTGAGGACAAATGGGAAGAAAGACAACTTGTTGGGTCTCAAAATCATTGCTCCACTTCCTAGAACCAAATCTTCCTCACAAGGCCAGGGTTGTCGTCATGCAAGTGAAATCAACTCATCAACAAAAAAATGGAGGAGTCTGAGCTAACTCTACGAGAGTGGGTTGTCTCCTATTCTTCGAGCTTAGCTTAGACTTGGGAGGGTATTCCCAAGGGTATTACTTAACAGGTGTTGAAATCACCTAAAATGAACAGTAACTAAATATGGACAGCCAAACCCAACTTGTTGTCTTGGTCCCAAAGACTATCACTGAACCAAGAACAACTAGCTATCTTTAAACCCCTATATAGCTGATATAAATGTGCAAGCATAACACACATGAGATAGATTCATTTGCAGCAAATTGAAGATAAATCCCTAGTTATATTTTAAGGTTATGAATGCACAAAAGCTACTCCTCCTACATTACTGGTTCGTTTTGTTTGAAAGACGTGACATTGGTTAGGTGGACTTGAGATCAGTGCCTTATTCATTGGGCTACAAAGTCACATGTAACATAAAACAAAACAATGAAGGAGACATAGAAGATTCAATTTGGGCACATATGCCATCAAATTATATGCTCTACATAGAGAACATACTTATTAATCCAAACTGAAATGCATAAATCCATATTTGATAAACAAATGATTATTACAAAGCTTGTAATACATTAGAATGTTGTCACATTATCAAATGATCATTACATTCATGTTAGCAAATGTGACAAGGGGAAATCCTACACAACAGAGATGATTTTCCTAGAGAAATACAAATAGTGTGGAAACATTCTTTGCACAATGCAGATACATTTAATCCTTCACATGCCTCATGATTTCACTACCCTTTTGCAACTAGACATGTCATGGTTGAAGCTCTAAACAAATCCTTGCACCTGTCTAGCCTCTAGGCAACACCAATAGAACCAACCTCTTCAAAATGACACAAAAAATGTTACATATACCATGGGGCAAAACCCTAAATTTCTACATTGGAGCTCTTTCAAAATCCGTGGCTCAAGATCAATCCTGTCCAAAATGGGTTCTCTAGATGGAAGTAGGACGACAACAATAAAATTGGGTAGTTGTGTGAAGGGACACCATGAATGCTAGTGGGTGGAGAGGGTGGACGAGATGCGTGCAACGCTTACACGCTAAAAAGAAGCATTGTGGGCTTCATTCTTTTTTTTTTCAGTGATTTCATGCCCAAATCTCCCATCACACATTTCTTATTCCTATCAAGGGTTGGGCAAATCGCATGCCAAAGAGGAGACATTAAAACTGTCGAACCCTCACTAAACCTTTTGCCTTGTCGGGCCTTGAGCCTCGGGCCTCAAGCCCAACACATACCTTGTTGTGTTAGCCTCTTTGCTTTATTTGCATTGGAATAGGAATCAAGAACCCATTGGGGGTTCCTAAGGTTCCCAACACACTAAGAATCATTGATAGCCTCCCTTGCGATCTAGACACTTATCTTTTCTGCCTTAGCCAATTTCTTTATTTTTGATTTTGGGGAATTGATTGAAATGCATGGGAGAACACAGAGTAAACAACACATTGTGACATGATGACCCTTACATACTTCTCATATTGTTTATTGATGAGGGGCCATACTCTATAGGCATACAAAAGGAAGGGACTCAAGCAAAAAACGACAACAGGAAGTTGAGTTGCCCAACACAACCCAAGATAAAATTTTGAACTCCTTTTAAGGTTTAAACCAAGACGAACATCAAAACTTTTGAAGGTGAAGTTAATTGAGAAATTTTAGAGACTTGGATCAAGTAAATAGTGGTGTATTTCAATGTCTATAATGTGAGTGAAGCTTATAAGATTTCTTTTGGTTGCTCGAAAATGAGTGGGCATGCTCTTGTATGGTGGGAGAGCTATGTTTCTTCATGAGAGAAGAAGAAACCATCAATCTATACTTGGGATGGTTTCAAAGACTTGCTAAGGAAGAATTTCTATCCGATTAGTTGTGAAATTGATCAAAAGATAAAGTGGCTCTATTGTAGGCAAGGAAGTGGCCCAAGTGTTCAAACTTCGAATTACACAACTGATGTTTGTTGGCAAGCCATGCTACCGAGCATGGACTTGGAGGATGAAGATATCCTTACCAAATACCTTAGAAGAAAAGTCATCACCACTAAGCCAATAATTTAGATGAGGCTTGTTTGTTGGCATACTACATAGACAAGGAAAAGAAGAAAGATGGGGGAGAATCTTTTAAATAGGTACAACAAAAAAAAAGGAACAATTGAAGGAAGAGAAAGGCAAACCCTTTAAGAAGTAAAAAGGTAAGAAGACCAATACAAAGACCCCAAAAATCAATGTTTACATTGCAATATATTGATGGCCACATTGAAAACAAATGTTGGAAATTGCACCCAAAAAATAAGCCCAATGAAGACTAAGAAATCCATCATTACCATCAAAGAAGAGGTGGAAATGGAGGATAGCTGGGGCACTAATGAGGAACTGGGATGCATAGTTTCAAGGACTGTCATGAATGAACAAGAACTTGAGGTAATGAACTAGCTATTCACTCTAAAAGTCCAAGTGAAGGAAACAAAGGTAACATCACTTTCAGATCCCAGTTCCCAATGTAATTTGATTTCAGCTTGGATAGTTAGAAAGCTTGGTTTGAAGACTTATGATTACCCTCAACCTTACCCATCGGGTTGGGTCAAGAAGGTTGTGGAGATTCAAGTAAACAAGAGGTGCATATTGCAGTTTTCTATCAATGCTCAATAAATAGATGAAGTAGAGGTGGATGTGATTTCACCTGATGCATATGATCTTTTTGTTTAGTACACATTTCTATCTGAGATGCTATATTCATGTGGGCTAACAAGTACTGATGGAATCTAATACATTGTCAAGTGACATCAAATCAAAGCTCAGCTTGCCATGGTTAGTTCCAATCCAATCAAACACTCAGTCGGTTTTGTTTATTGTTTTTGAAAGATAAAGAAGAAGAGCGCATTGGGGTTTCTTCTATGTCTCATAACAGCAAGAAGACCAAGGGATTAGATGAGTTGTTGGCATCATTTGAGGAGGTTTTTCATGAGCGTAAGGAGCTGCCTCCTAGGAGAGAGATAGAGCATGAGATTCATTTGCTTCTCAAAGCTACAGTTTTTTGGAGGAAAAAATCTCTAAACCTGACAATTCACGATTTTTATGATTAATCGCAATTTCTGCTCCTATGGGGTCACATACCTTAGCCTCAAGTTGAGGGCCATCATGTATACCATTATTATGATTATCATCTCCAAAGGATGACCCGCCCAATTGAAGGTAAGTGCACATACTTTCTTCATCATTTGCACAATTGTCATATGTTATAGCATCACAAATTCTATGCCCTCAAGTTCACCCTCAGCTTGATCCGATGTTGTAATCATCTCACTATGGTATGCATCATCATTCTCTGCATTCCAAACCATAGTGACACATCATGTGTCAATCCTGTTGCTACTTACAACAGCCAGTTCACTACCAGAGACCCTTAATTTTGAGGACAACACTTTCATTATATACTCATTCCTCATTCTTTCAAGGGATTTAAGGCATTTGTAAGCTTGTTGTAGCCTTGTAAGGTTCAAATCCTTATGCACTGAACTCAAACCAACTTATAGGATTCAAAGAACAGATCAATGCAGCAAGTGTATTAGGTCTGAAAACATTTGGGACTTTGAAAATGGCAACAACTGACTAAGTCCTTACTTGACTCTCCATCTTGTCTTTTGATACGTACCAATTCTTGGACAAGATGAACAAGGTCTACATTGCTTGTAAATTCCTCATCAAAGGCAGCTACAAGGTCTCTGCAAGAGGCAAATCAATGCTTAGGAAAGTTATCAAGCCACTTCCTTGCCTTCCCACATAGAAACCTAATAAAGAATCTCATCCACATGCCTTTGTCTTCAAATTCAAAATTTTCCATAAACTCTGAAAATGCATCAATATATGTGTCCCCTTCATAAATATCACATCCATCAAATCTAGGCATATGGTTCAAGGCCTTGGTTGTTATGGTTTGCATTTCACAGTTGACCCAATAGAGGTCTAGCTATTTTTGTAGGTGGGGTCAAGGAATATGATGGGGGATTGAACAACTTGGCTTTTTGTGGCAATAGGAAAAAGCATTGGATTACAACCTAGCCTCAAGCAGTTTGATTTGAATTTGAATTTCATTTTGTTGCCTAATAAGCTCATTTTGCTTGTGCACAGATGCTTGCATGTTTGTACATGGGTTTGCGTAAGATGTTTGGCTATTTGAATAGAATGAATACACATCACTAGTGCAGTCATGGTCAATTTATTCATAATAGTATCTAGGGCTTGAAGCATATGAAGGAGCATCTCTAGGGTGATCACTATGAAACCAAGAAGCCACAACTAGAACATTCTATCATGCAGGGCAGAAAATTGAGGTCTTATAATTATGTGTTTCTTTACCTACCTTTGTTACCAGCTGTTGCAACATTTGATGTGTCCTTGATGCATCAACAATAGATAGTTTCAGCAGCAATAAGTTTGGTTCATGATAGTATAGTCGACACCTCTTTAAAAATAGGAAATCTTTAGAGCACACTTGATCTTCCAAGGCAACAAATTGATCTAGGTTCAGCTCACCAGTGGAGTCTTCATTTCATTCAGACCCCATAATTTCCATCCCTGACAACAATGCCATTGGCGTAAGTTGATGGGCTGCCAACTACACACAAACAAAAGAGCATAGCTGCAAAACGTTCTTCAATGATTGTGTTGCAGTGGTCTTCAGAATAAGAGCCAAGCTATCATATCCCCGACAATGGCACAATTATGTTGGTGTTCAAACATGCATCTCCACAAATCCTAAAGACTTGCAACCACAACCTAAGGATGAGGACTGTCAACATAGGTAATGGGTAGAACTCATGACTGGACAGTGGCATGTATGGACCAAATATTATGAGTGGGTAAACTCACTTTCATCTTTAGGCATTGTAAGGCCAAGGGAGGTGTTCCCTGAGGTCTCAATAACAAGACGATTAAAGAGAAATAAAGCATTAAACTCAAGGCCTTTAAGCAGCCATACCCAATGTGCTATTAACCTCAAGATTTGTCACCAAGTTCATGTCAGCGTTGACCTCCAACAAGCAGATAATAATTCATTCTTACCATGCACCAAAAGATAACAGCTATATTATCCCCCAGAAAATGAATCCACTTAACATTGCATACACATGGGTAAGAGGGAAAATACATCAGCACCGCCCAACAACATTTGACTTTTAGGATAGTGCAAGATATGACACAATTTACAATATTGAATCATTTAGGCATGGTGAAACCTAAACTACTCCTCCAACTAATGAGATGATTATAACAAAATGTGTTTGACATCTCACCAATCAAATTGGTGCCTACTCCATTGGGCAATAGAGTCATAGTTGGAAAGATGGAGACAATCCTGCAAATCAACAATGGAACAAAGCTTAAGTGTGCATACAAACTCATAAAATAAGGAAACCTACAAATGAACATTACTTAATTATCCCCAATAGATTAGCAGTATTCCACATGCAACAAAAAAAGACCATCACAAAAGAGTTTGCAATGCATTAGAATGTCTATCATACATTAAATTAAATCTTGTTAAAATCATGCCAGTGAATGTGGCAAGTGAGAAACAACAACTAGGTCCAAAGCCTCTCCTAAGGTAGTACAACTTGTCATGGAGATGTAAATTCATAGGCCAAACCTTACTAGGCTACCCCTTTCCCTGATCTATAAACATGCTCATCATTTGCATAAATACCCCTTTGTTACCATGTGTTCAGGCAGCTTGGGCGGGATTTCCCAATTCAGGTAGAAGTTTTGTGGGTCAAAGCAATTGAGGCAAGCCAGCCCACTCACCTACAAGAAAAAATCGTACTTAGATCTACCATTGGTCGGCCATGGGTAACAAAAATCCATTTCCTTATTCAAATGAATAGCCAGGTAACCTACCAGTAGCCCTATGTTGGCTAGCTTTTCAATTGTAACATTCATGTAGATTAATTTGTTTTATCTATTTGTTGTTGAAATCTACATGTGGATTTGTGCTCTTTGAATAAGCAATGACATTTTGGCAGGACAAGTGCTTTTGTGCATCTGCAAGGGGTTAGATTTGTCCATTTATGGTGTTCTGAAGAAAACAAGGGAGGAGGTGAGGTATTCTCATATTGGTTATTAGTGACAAGCTAAACTGGGGACAAAGCACAAAGTGACCACATTACTAAGACAAATTTTGCAATATTGGGGCATGTGAAAATGGGTCCTAATAGGTCTCTTGTTTATTTTCTTTGGGAAAAGATTAGCTATAGGAGAACTATTTCCTAGTGAAACCTTTAGAATAATAACATTAACACAATAGATAAAACAATTTCATCACTTATGACATCATCCAATCAATAACAACATCATCTAATCATTTATGACATTATTTGTACTTTTTCAGAAATTTAATAAAATATGATATAGTCAATCAAGTCCGGAGAGGTAAAAAGTCCTCATTGACTCTCTTCAAGCCAATCTAAAGGATTTTATCTGCAACTTTTCCATCAAACGTGCTCAAATAACGGCATGACATAATCATTGTTTGGCTTTCATTCATTACTGCATTGACCAAAGATGTTTTAAGCACAACTCTCTAGCAGAATTGATCACCATTGGTCTTTAGAGCAACATCAAGAGAAATCACAAGCAATTCCATCTTATATTTTCATCTGAAGGGATACACTTATGTTACTTCAAGTGACAGAAAAATGCATCAATCCAACAAGATTGTAAGGAATTTCTCTGTATATTTTGGCAATTCTAATTTATGTGCTACTTTATTCATATTCTTCAGTATCATGAAGGGCATGTGGTACCTAGTGGGGTAGTTTTCTGCACTTTTCAGTTGAGTTTGAGTTGTTTAATTTCAGACAGGTATATTTTTATCCATTTTGAATACTTACTATCCTATGTTGGTCTTGATAAATTCTTGCACTTCACTGAGCTCTTTCCTTGTGTGTTCTATATATATTTTTAATTGTTAATGCATTTCTTTCATCATCAGATGGAAGATTTGTTTTCCCTGGTTGTGTAAATCGTAGTTGAAAAGCTCACAAAGTACTCAGGAGTCAAAAATCCTTGGCAAGTTACTTGCCTAAAAACTCGCTAGTGAATTTTTGAAAAACTTGCCACGATTTTTGATAAAAACTTGACAAAAACTCATGATTGTTCATGAAAAACTCGCCCTAATGAGTATAATTTTGTTTTTTTGATCTGATGATAAAAATTTTATATGATTTTTAAAGCATTTTTATAAACAAAAATCATTGCCCCTAGACCCACATGAGGGGTGTTGCCCTCTAACCCCATTGGGGGGGTTGCCCCCCAAACCCCCATGAGGGGCACTACCCCTCAACACCATTGGAGTCTATGATATGTATTAAACTCTAATTTTGATTTATATATGATGGAAATCAATAATATCTTTTATAAATTTAGTAATATGTGTTCTTGAAGAATATTTTTTTAAAAACTTGTATTTTAAAATGTTCAATAAGATTGCTGAGTTACTGCTGAGTTTTTCCCCGAGTTTTAAATTTTTTGGGTCTTCCAAGTTATTGCCGAGTCTGAGTGTTACAACTACGGTGTAAATCTTGTGTTTCCAGGGGTTTGTTCCCCATATTGATTGTATGTTATTGTTGTATGCTAGTTTAATAGAACATATCTTTGCGTTTTATAATATCTATCATGTTGCCACACAGCATATTAACATGTCCGACATTAATGCATCTACTTCAATTTGAATGCATGTCACAATATTCTAATAGAAATAGAGTTTAGTTCTCAATAGTTGAAGTTGTTAACTCTGGCTTTTCTCAAAAGCTAAATGATAATAATCTCTACTGCAACAAGAAATTGTATTATTGACACGCACACACAAACACACATATAAAGTTTCCATTGATCGTTCACTACTATTTCTAATATTTAAATCAAGGATTGCATTTTCACTTTAATTGATTTTCAAACTATATGCCAAAGCATGGATATTTCAAAAAAATTATCCACCCATTTCAAGCCCTAAAATGAACAGAATTATCTTTGCATCCTTGGCAAGTAGTGGAATCGCTTTACACCCTTTGGACCAACTCTCAAAAGTCTTTATATTACCTATGATTTCAATTATTATTTTAGACACATCAAAGGCCAATTTAACTTGATAATTTTGAAAACCATAAAGAACTGCATCCTGATGCAAATTGATTTCTTTGGACAGTTAATGGTCATATATAGCATTTTTATTTCTGTCAATTGTTCACCATGCTTCTACAGTGTGACTTAAAAGAAGAGGATTTGAACATTGATTGATTTTTATTTAAGCATAGAGTAAAGATGATTTTTTCACGGTTTAAGAAACCCAATGCTTATGGGACTTGTCATTTTTCATGTCATCCAGGAACATTGGATGGCTTTATGTTTGATTCAGATGATGAAGGAGACAGAGTGATTGGGGTGCCAGGAAAACAAGCTGAACAAAATAATGAAGCTGCAGATACTCCTGATACAAAATCAAAAAAGAAGTCTGACAAACAAATGGTATGGAAGAATGGATGTGCATCTTTGTGTGATATTTCTATGCATATGCTTGGTGGATGTGCATATAATTCAGTTTTTCCAGGTTCTAGACTATGATATGTATTCTTCATATTGGGTTAATCATGTTGTCTGAATGAGGTCGATGGTTTAGTTTTTCAGAGTAGATTATGTGTCATTGTGTGGTATTGAATGCTATGGTGACATTAAGGTTGGTTATATCATTATGATCTACGACTATAGATTGTGGATTTTTCATTTGCAGTGTGTTTTTCATTTGGTCCTTTCAACTTGCTTATTGACATTGTTTAATAAGCCAAATTGTTCCAATGGATGCACACCATACAAAATCTATTAACAACAAAAAGTCAAAACTCATCGCCCTAATAAGATGAAATCAACATGAGGGTTTCAGTGTTGGCTGGAGCTTAGACTCCACCTTAATGCAATTTGGCTTCAAATTAGTTACTAGATAAAAGTTTTCTAGATTAGACATGCAATAAAATTGTAATGATATAGAGAAGATTAGCGTGGCCCTTGTGCGAGGATGACAAACAATTGAGAGTCCATATATTATTAGGAGATAGCTAGGAAAGATTATAAAGGATGGAACTTTTTAATATGCGCATGGAATAGTTGGGAAATCTCATTTTAGGAAATAATAAAATATAAATATTATGCTCTAATGTTTGTTATAAAATTTTGTAAGCTGTCTAAAGTAGTAAAATTAGCTTATGTAATACATATAGAACTTGTGTAAATCTTATATGGAATGTCAAAATTTCAAAAAGGGTAAATAACCATCCAATCCGCAAAAATGAGTTCATAAAATATCTTTGAAGGTTCCTCCATGAAATAGGAGACACTGGCAAAGGACATTTTTTCACAGAGAACATGTCAATTTTCTAGAGAGATCACTTTTGTTTGCAGTTAGGAGAGATTAACTGTTATTATATAGAAATGCACTCTATTTTACTTCACGTAAAAAAGTACATCAAACTAGCAACAGAAAATTAGATTCTCTTTCTAAAAAGCAAAAATGCCAATATTTGAGTTAATAACCTAACAGACAGAGATTCAACATCTTTACAAAAAGATTGGTACTTAACTTTGATCAGTACTGCCATCTTCTGCTTAACATTGGCCAGTAAGCTGATGGGAAGTGTCCCCATTAAAAGAATTCCTATAATGTGCTTTCCATAAGTAAGAAAGCAATAATAGCTGACCATATTGTATGCCGTTAACACTTTGCATTGTGTAATTGTCCTTGTCCATTCAAATGCCACCAAGAAAGGGAATTAGTGGATAATCAGCTCAAACAATACTTGAAATGTCTTGGCCAATGTACATCTCCTAAAGTAATGGTTGACAAAATCTGTACCATAGAGCTTGCATGCAGAATCTTTAATGCCCACTTTCTGCATCCTTTATCTTTTTTGTGAATCCTTGATGGGCATTAGCCATCCCAAATACCTTGTCTTTAAGGTAGATTATGATTTCAATATAAACTGGCACCTTCTTAGCTAGCTCGCTTGTGGACCTCACCTCTCTTTGCAGTTGGGGGAGATTAATTAGTTTAGAGTAGACTTGGCAGAAAATCTCATGGCCAGAATGATTAGGTTAGTGCAAAAGTGAAGCATATTTGGTAAATATTTCCAGCTCATGGAAAAAGTAACTAATATTTGAGATAAAAAGGAGTTTTATCTTCTGATAAATTAATCAATTTCTGTGATCAGATCTTTTCCATACCACAACTGGAAGTTTGGTACTGTGTCTATATCCTGTACTTTATATTTCTCTTAACGTTTTGTTGTTTGTGCATGAACTGTTGATTGGATTATACAGGGCGGAATGAAAAGGAAGAGGTCTACAGCAAAACCAACCAAGA
Source organism: Sequoiadendron giganteum (assembly GCA_007115665.2). Classification (NCBI taxonomy): domain Eukaryota; kingdom Viridiplantae; phylum Streptophyta; class Pinopsida; order Cupressales; family Cupressaceae; genus Sequoiadendron; species Sequoiadendron giganteum. The sequence continues at coordinate 55,459,033 of CM021103.1, forward strand.
AAGGGGTGAAAAAGGCACCACCTGCAAAGAAACAAAGGGTTTCAAAAAAATGAATTGCTCTGTGACAAAATGGTAAGTGCAGTTGTCCTGTACATCACAGGTATAAATGTTTTATTATTGTTTCTTTACAAGTCCAAATTATCAATCCTTGGATGAATAAATCAGATGTATTACACCACCTGCAATCGAATTCGGTATAGTAGGTGGGAAGAACATTTGTACAGCAGACAGAAATCGTTGGCTGTACATATGACTTGTAAAGAGGACGGAAGATTGAGGAAAGATTGTTTAACAAACCAAAGGTGCAAATTACATGGAAAGTGCCTTACATTTAGGCTGATGATATAGGATGCAAGATTGTTTGACAAATGGAATGTGCCAATTGTATGTTAAGTGTCTGTGCATTAAACGTATTTATTATCTTTATGTTAGATGGCTTACATTTCAAAACAAGGCACCCTTAAATTTACCACCCAGCAAATTAGAGATCCGTGAGTCTTTGAGTATTGGCTTGGAGGCCATATAGAGGCACAGGCTTTTGTATTTTTTTCATTCTCTATTTTTCCTTCAACCTTCAAACATAAAGTTTGTTCATGATAAGCCATCATATTTAGTTCTCTTAGTTTTTAAATTATACTCGCTAAGAACTTATTGTAAATTTCAAGTTAGAATTTGTGAAGATGCTATTAGTTCTTGACACATGAATTTGTGAAGATGCACTATTAGTTCCTGACATATGACGTGTAACTAATTTCCAAAATCTGTATTATAACAAGAATGGTCATCTGATTACTTGTTGGGGTCTACTTGCCAATCATTAGTAAGAACATCTTACAGAATTTTAAAGCGATGTATATTGCACCATAAATTGGATGTAACATGCTTTACTTGATTTACGCGTGTTTTAGGGATTTGAACTTGTATTTGCCATGAATGCTTTATTGATTTACCAATTGATATCTAAGTTAATTAAGATTTAGATAAGTCGTAGAGCTGCAAAGGAGCTTAAAGGCGGACTTACATTTACAAAATAGTTTTTAAATTATACTCACGAAGAACTTACCAGGAAATTTCAACTTACAACTTGTGAAGATATACTGTTAGTTCTTGACATATGACAAGGAACTAGTTTTCAAAATCTGCATTATATGAAGAATGGTCATCTATATAGTTGTTGGGGTCTACATGCAAATCATTAGTACGAACATTTTACAGAATTTTAAAGCGATGTATGTTGCACCTTAAATTAGATGTAACATGCTCTACTTGATTGACGCGTAAAGAACTTACTGGTAAATTTCAAGTTAGAACTTGTGAAGATGTGCTGTTAGTTCTTGAGATATGACAAGGAACTAGTTTTTCAAAATCTGCATTATATCAAGAATGGTCATCTGCGTACTTGTTGGGATCTACATGCAAATCATTAATAAGAACATTTTACAGAATTTGAAAACAATTTACGTTGCACCTTAGATGTAACTTGCTCTACTTGATTGACATGTTTTAGGGTTTTAAACTTGTATTTGCCACAAATGCTTTGTTGATTTAGTAATCGATATCTAAATTAATTGACATCAAGATTTATATAAGTTGTAGGGCTGCAAGGTTGCTTAAAGGTGGACTTGCATGAGCAGAATAGTTTTAAAATTATACTAAGAATTTATTGGTAAATTTCAATTTAAAACTTGTTAAGATGCACTATTAGTTCTTGACGAATGACAAGTAACTAATTTCCAAAATCAGCTTTCACAATTTATAGGATTTTAAACCGTAGTACATTGCACCTTGAATTGGATGTTAAAATTGTAGATTTGATTGGCATGTGTTCTAGGGATTTGAGCTTGTTTTATATAAATTAATTGACTTAAAGGTTTTGATAAATCGGAGGGTGGGAGAGGAGCTCAAAGGTGGATTTGCATTTGTAAAATGCTTAAATAGGGTGCACATGATTACCACATGATTATAAAGTTCATACCTACCCTTGTACGTACTTTAAAGTGTGGAAGAGTTTGTGGGAGTGGATTTGTTATGTTGCTAGGGTTTTATTGTTAAGATTCAACTTCAATAAAGTCAAACAACAATCGTCAAGTCATTGCTAAACCTTAACATATGACAATAAACTAGCAATAGCACCTTGGTGTGCAATGGGTACGCCAAAGAGGTATAGAATTATAATTAGGGATTACTAGTATTATTATTGAAATATTATATTATTATTATTATAGATTTTTATTATATAATAATATTATTTTTATTTTAGTAATATAACAAGTTTGGATTATGTTACATTATTATATTAATGATTGGATTATGTATTATATTATATTATTTTTATTTTATTATATTTATATTATATTTTAATATATTATAATAACATTTATTATATTGTATTATATCATATTGCTAATTGAATGGGTTTGGATTCTGGATTAATTGTTAGGATAAGGGTTGAAATCAAATAAGTAGTATATATTGTTAGTTTTATATTATTATTATTGTTATATATTTTTATTATATAATAGTATTAATATTTAAATTATTATACTCTTCATAATATTGTATTATTTATTACTTTGATATTACTATTATATTATTCTTATTATTAAATTATTTCCATTATTATATTTTTATATTAATAGGAATTTTTTAATATTTTATTTAGAAAATTATCACCCTTAATATTATATTATGAATTTTAATATTAAATTATTATTTTATTATTATTATTATTTTAATGTTATAATGTTATATTATATTTGTATTTTATGATATATTTACATTTATATTTATTTATAATATTATAATTTATTATATTAACTATACATTATATATTAATTAGGGTAAAGGATGTCGTAATGTTAAAACCTATGTGTTCATTATTATGATCTTGGTCATAATTTTATTTTAATAAAACCCTCGTGAAATGGAGGAGCGAAAACCAATAGCGGGCGGAAAGCAACTAAAAACGGCCAAAAAATAGTCGAAAAAATGATGAACGACTACGCTTTTATAGGTTGCCTTGTTTATAGAAGGAAAACCACAGTTAAAAAGAAAACACAACAAACGATAAATTTAAAAGGCGACATAAAATGATAGGAAGTAATGAACACTCAGGATTAATTTAATTGTATTGCATTGTTTTTATTGATCTCTTGACCATTGATTTCAATTATTAGCTTGTAATTCTCAAATAGGACATGCCTTTGGCGTAATAATGCAAATCTAGAAAGACTATTAGTTATAATAGATGCACTTAGATCAACTAAATTGTTACAATGTTGCATTCCACAATTTAGACCCTTGAACAAATTAGAGAGTTGTAGATTTAAAATGGATTACTTAATTTGATGATGATTTATTCCGTAATGAATATTGATATAAATCTTGAAAGCATAAAAGTTCATTACCAACCAATTGGGTGCTTGTGCAATTCAATTAGGGTTTACTACAAAATTTGATATGATTGGTAGCAACCGTATAGGGCATAGAAACTTGATGCCACTCCAAACTTGACATGAAACAATCTATGATGTGCTTGGAGATTGTCTTCAATTGGATTCTACACTTGGAATAGTTAAGCTTTTGAAGAGGGGTTGAGGCATGAAACCCTCAACCTTAACTACTTGTAGGTGTAAATCTTGAGGGCAAATTGCATATTTGCAAAGATATTCAATTCCAAACTTGACTTTATGTTGCTAGGGTTTTTTCATGTGTGTAGATTGTTAATCACTCGAGGTTTGTTGTGGGTTGGATTTATGTTGTTTAGAATCTACAGTTGGTTGGTTACTTGTTACTAGGAATGACACTATAGTTGCTTGCCCTAATAAGATTACACAATTTGCCATTGTTGAAAGGTGATCGCCTATCCTTGGTAATGTTTGTAGTTGACCACTAGTTTTAGTAATTTTTTGTTGTACATATTCAAAGTTGTAGCTAGTTGTTGGTCCTTGGAAGGTACTAGTTGGTTGCCCAACAATTCCAAATGTAGTCACTAATGAAGTTAAGTGGAAGTGTTGCCTTGATAAGACCCAAAACATCTCTCCAAACAATTGCCCTTGTAGACACCTAATTTTGATTAAATGATTACATTAATGATCATTTTCATTTCATCTTGATAATTGAATAATTTCATATTATTTGATTAAATTCGCATTGTCCATGTTGGCCTTGTCGTTGCACCAAAAGATTGACCTGTCAATGCTCGATACAAGCATCAGTTAAGATGCACAGGAGGCGGTTAAACCATGTCGTGCATTCGAAGGGAGATGCTGGCGGTTAGTCCAACAATCCCCCCTTAGCGTCAATTAAGATGCACGGGAGGCAATTAAACCATGTCATGAATCCGAAGGGAGATGTTGGCGGTTAGTCCAACAATCCCCCCCCTAGCGTCACTCGAGGGGTTCAAACCCGTGACAGGCTCTAATACCAATTGTTGGCCTTGTCGTTGCACCAAAAGATTGACCTGTCAATGCCCTATACAAGCATCAGTTAAGATCCTCGGGAGGCGGTTAAACCATGTCGTGAACCCAAAGGGAGATGCTAGCGGTTAGTCCAACAGTTCATTCCTTTATTTTAATTAAATAATTAAAGTTATTGAATTAATTTACCAATTATTCTTCTATTTTAACGTTTAATTAAATAATTCATTATTTTTTAATTAATTATCTATTTCCCACTTCCTAAATTAAATAATTGTTTTAATTATTTAATTAAGTCATTTATCTTTCAACATTATTTTCTTTAAATATAAATAAAATAATAAGTCTTTAAGTCATTTTATTTATTAAATTCAACCTTGCACACATAAATAATAATTAAATTTATTTAATTGTTAAATATTCATGCAAATTCCATTGTAGTTATTGACTAAGACTTACTCTCAATCCACTAATCAATCTAATTAGTCAACTCCTCAATCAAATCCATTTCACTCCCTCATTTCGAGTCTAAGCAATCAATTCAATTCACTAATTGTCAATTAGAGTTAACATTCCAATAAATCCTCTTAGCTAAATCATGCAATCAATTATCTGAAATCATGCAGTCAATTAACGAATAATCAATCCCTCATCAATTCTCAATCATTGATCTTTTCAATCTCTAATCTAATCTTAATCGTTGATCAATGTCATCAAATATCTATAAATGCAACCATCATCTCATCCATTCATAATCTTAGATTGCATAGGAAAACTACTCATATTTTGTAGGTGTTTTTGTGCTAAATACAAATATCAAAACAAAGATTATCATACCATTTCTCCCAACATGAAATAGAGGAGATCAATGGAGATGTACTAAGGTGAAATTGTATTGTGTTTCAATGATTGCATCATATGTTTAATTTAATATCTTATTACTTTATTGTTATGATCATTTAATTGTGTTTTGTTTTGATTATTGTTGCATTCTTTCATCATTACACAATTGATTTATTTATGTTCATACATTTTGGCATGCGTGATGGGACCCCATGTCCCTAATTTGACGTTTCTTTAATTTAACCTTGTTTGCAAGTTTTTGATGGTTTTTATCTTGCAGGTTGCAAGTACTTTTAAGAAACTTTGAAAATCACACTTTTAGGAGCTTTTTGAGAAACAAACATCACAATTGCATTCAAAAAGGGTTGATAGATGAATTTTAATATATAATACTCCTTATTTTGGTGCAGTATTACATTTTATGGTTAAAAACATGATTTTTTACGTAAGTAGGATCTCGTGATGCTTTTGCATGTTACAGTGCAACGCTTTTGCAGGTTTTTGATGCATTTGAAAGGTAGCAACGCTTTTGAATATTCTGCAATGCTTTTTGTTCACTGAATTTTGCGTCTTACAATGCAATGCTTTTGTAGGAACTCGACGCTTTTGAAACTAGTTACAATGACTCATTTGTGAAAACTTGATGCTTCTGACTAGTAAATATCGATGCTTTTGTTTTGTTAGTTCTTATTTTTTGAAAATTTCTAGTTTGTTTAGTCCTAATGTGTGCTTGTTCTTTTTAATTATTTAACATTTGTGTAGCTTGTGGAAAATGTTGGATTATTTCAAAAACTACTAACAATGAATTTTGTGGGTTTTTCAATAGTCTAAAATTTCACACTTATTTTGGTGCACTAAAATTTACAACAACTTGAACACTTCAATTTGGTGCATTAAAACTTATTCCACATCTCGTTTAGGCTTAAAAAGAATCCACAACTATTATCTTTCAATTTGGGCTTAAAATTGAACAAGACGAACTACATTTTGAATTTTGGATAAAATTGAACTCACATTTGATTTTGGGCACCTTAAAATGAATTATATGTTGTATCTAGTAGGTTATTAGTTGCGTATGCTCTTTCCTCATGCCTTGTGTGAGCTTGGAAATCAAAAGCACTATTAACTTGCAATCTTTTTGTTCACCTGAGGTGTGGTTGTCTACGTATGCTCTCCCCTTGTGACTTCGAAGAACGATCTTGGAGATCAAAAACAAATCATAACTGTTTATTTTTAGTAGGGGGCCTACTTGGGAACTTCATCACTCTAGGGTTTGATGCCAACCACATTTTTCGATGGGATATAAAAAGGGGGGAGAGCAAAAGTTGTACCTCAATGAGTAGCTAGCATCATTGGAAGCCGACCCGTGAGACCCTCAATCCATCGAGACTTGCTTTGGTGACGAGCTGAGGAGACCCCTATAATCTCATGCTATTATAGATGAACTCTCTATCCACGGTAGGACCCCACTAAAAACCTTTGTTAATTAGAAGTCTAGGAGTCATCGATCGTTGCTTGATGTAGTGTAGAGTATAATATAATGCCTAAAACAACTCACCACACACTCCCTTAAGGTGAGCCTATTTCCGTATTGGGCCTGTGCCACTGGACTTCTAGCTATTCGCTTTTGCAAGAAATGTGTTTCTATATGATCTTACGTAGTATTAGCACTTAATTATGCAGTAAACCTACATCATGTATACACACCTATTTTGATTAATTAAGTTGTTCTTGTCTTCATTGTTCCATACTAGTGACACCAAATAGCGAGCTCTATCTTGTGAAACCAACCTTACAAATCTTGAGATTCAACCCTATATACTATTGTTTGTTGTTTTATTTACTTGTCAGATAAAAAAACGTCAACATCAGTCATCAAATAGTCAGAAATTATCACACCCTAAGTTGATTTATGTCTAAAAATTACAAGTTTTGTTTTTGTGTCAAATCAACATGGTTGATTGTCATCCTTTGTCGCTTTTGTTGCATCTTGATGCCTCTATTTGCATATCGATGCATTTGATTTTTCATCTCGGTGCATTTGTTTGCAAATCAACCCTTCTATGCAACTTGACACATTTGTCACAATAGTTTTCTGTCAAAACCTAAACACAATTACAATAACGTATTTGTATGTCAAACATCACCACTTTTGTCCACAAATCTACGCTTTTGTATAATCTCAACGCTTTTGTTTATGGTCCGATGCATTTGTAAAATGGCATGTTTGATTGTTAGTCAGAATTTCCAAAATAGTCAGAACTCGATCTCTAAAATTTTCATTAGTTAGGATCAAAGAATTATTAAGTAGACCTACATGCATTGTCAGTCCTCCTAAAAACAACAAAAAATAAACATCCCACATCATCCTTTCATCCTAGGTTTTCTTAGAAACACACTCTAGGTTTTGGAATGAAACAACAACTTCATCCATAATCAACATTAAAAACAACTCATCCATTATCAAGCCAAAGTTAGACATTAGTATTTTAGATCTCTTATCAATATCCCCTAGTTTAGCCATTTTACTCTGAAAGCTATCATTCTCAAGTTGTTAAATTAGTATCAAAATCTACGAAACAAGTTTGCTTAGTCAATAGTCTACTCCTAAGTTTATAAGTTCACTTGGACTCATTAGTCTAGGACAAGCAAGGAATATCAAGAACACCAATCAAAACCGATATGTAGTTAACTATTGTCTTCTTTAGGTTTCATTTCCTACACCCATCCATCAAGCATCCATGTTAAAACTTTGGTTCAAAATCTAGTTAGTGTGTCTTTTCCCAAATCCAACTTGAAACAAAACATCCATCAAAAAGACATTTATTCACAACATTACCTCCATCATAACTAATGATTCAATCCAATCAAACCATTCACTCACAACACACATCCAATGCCATAGTAAACCCCCAACAACAATTCACCACATCTAACTCAATAAATATACCACCTACTCGATACATCACCAACTCCATGACACAACCTCCACATGCTCTCGACTACAATCCTAATTAAAACAGGCATTTACATAATCATAATACCTACTCCACTCAAAACACCATGATGTCACAACATACCTACCTCCCACCTAACTACATGCATCCACAACATAACATCTCTCCACAATATCAAAACCCATCATCATCAAACTACCTCTGAGGTTAACAATCATCACAACTTGTATCCACTTACAATGCAATCAATGCACGATCTGCAACAAATTTCAATAATCTAGCTTTGCAAATTCAAATTTTGCAACAACAAATGGCAAATATCCACATGGATCCACAAAAAAGAGCTATACAATGGAGGACATATGTGTTTTGACAGGACAATGCCCATGCCTCCACCTCCTCATGCTCAACATGCTCAACTCACATTAAACTTACAAATGCCACCCAATGTTCAAACATTAGTGGATGTTCAAGATAACTTGCAAAGAGGGCCTCCTATGCAAAATAACATCCCACAATGGAAATACACTCATTTGGGAGAGCCCATTAAATCAGTGCTTCGAAAAATAGTCTAGTCTAACTTAATAACACTACAAAAAATTAACCAATACGAACTTCAAGTCAAACCCCACATGGTAGAAAGACACTGATGTTTGTGAATATCGTAGGGAAAAAGGATATAAGACCCATGACTGTATAAAATTGAAAGAATCATTTAGGATTTTATAGACTAAGGTGACATCATTATTGAGGGTCATCTTGAAAATCCATCCAATAGTAATCACATCAACAATATTTGTAGTTCACGTGATGAGAAATTAGACATGCATCAACATAATTTTCCCAAGCAAGATCAAAACCATTCACCTGTCTAGCAATGGCCATAACATATCCACCTCATTTGACTTCATAATATGTCATCTTAAAGAAGCATGCCTGCAAGAAACCTCCATCTCTCCTTCCATTTCTTCATCCCCATCAATCGAATCATCCACTAATAACACCTTCCAAGATTTTCCCCAAGGGCTATCCACAATAGGTAATCCACTGTTTGATACACATCCAATCAATAATCATGAAATATTAGACCAAATACCATCATGTATCCCATCACCCATCATGCCCACTCCAAATATTACCATTCAAATTCCATTACCACCATCCCAACATATTGAGACTACCCAAGAGTCCTTTATTCCTACCACATTATCAGAACCCGATATATGTCAAGAACACTATCCAAAGCATCAAGTAGAAGTCCTTGAAACTAATCAAGATCAAGTTATTGAAATCTTGTCATCTCATCATATCCTTGATCAAAAACCCATTATTCCTTTCCATTTCATCCATGATTTCAAAATTGAAGTTGATCCCATCCATATTGTTGTAAATTGAGGTGTTTTCTTAGCTTAATACCTTGTAAAACTTTAATATTTTTGATCTAAATATGTTTTTCCTTTGTTGCAGATTCTTTGTGGGTGATTATCTGATTAATCCATTTTATTGTTTGTAGAATGTAGACATAAGTAGATAGAAGAAGTGGACAGGATATTAGAAAGATTACACAAGCATATACCGTGGAGAAAACCCTTTTGAGTAAAAAAATTCCACCAAGAATTAATCTATTATTCAATCTTTGAAGTAGATTACAATAGCTTCAATTCTTGCTTGAGAATGCCTCTTTTGCCTTCACCAAACTTCTTCACAACCTGCAAATAAAACACACCAACTCTCTTCAACTTGCTTGAGATAAATAGACTTTAATCAACATTGTAAACTCCAAATGAGTTACAATAACAATGCTCAAGACCTAACCCTAAAAGGTACGCCTATCTCTTGCCAGTAGAGTTGTGTCATGAAGAACAATGTCAAATCATCTCCTTCATCCATTTGGGCGTCCCAAATTGAAGTCATAACTCAACCTTTATTTTATAAATATCTTAAGGCTTCATCCTCAAATTTAGCACCCAAAAGAGGGCCCCACTTAACTAAGCCTTCAAAAATATCTCAACATGCAAAGGAGTTAATTCCAAGAAGCCAACTTGGGTGCCCAAAGAGGGTCCAAGATATTTCGTGTTAACTGAAACATTTCTCAACACCATTCATGCAAAACAATGTGCATGCATAATCCTCCATCTGTTAACTGAAAGTAGTCCCTGTTATCTGTCATGCAACTCAAGTTATTAGCCATGCATTCCAATTTAACTAAAGTCAACTAGCATTCAACTAAAACTAATTGAAGATAACTGAACTGAACTGAACTTCAACTAAACTAAACTAAACTTCAACTAAACTAAACTAAACTTCAAACCCTATTTTATAGGTACTCAACATGTATAAAACAAAATCCCTATTTTGTAGGAACCTAGGATGCATTTCTGAAGTATACTTAATTTACCAACCAATTAATTGAACTCAAGGTGAGTTTCACCTCCCATGTGTGTGTACATGTGCTCCTATTTTTTAGGAGCCAATTCCAAGGCGTCCACACATGCTTTTAACATTTAGAATTAATTACGAATGTCAATTAACATGATTATTTCATCAAATATTATTCTCTTCCTAATCTTAGTGTTGTTGAACACATTCCAAGAACTTAGGAGATATGGTGAAATAAATTGCAATTAAATGGCATCCTATTCCCAACACATATTCCATAACCTCCACTTCTAGAGATGAGAAACTTCATTCCACTAGACACATATACGATCTCTCCCTTGTTCATCTAGAACAAGAGTCTTTCTCTCTAGACATATTTGAAAAGAATGGAGTTATAGCTGAATTCATGAGATCATCGCGAAGGTACCTCAGAGAATATTGAAGAAGAAAGAATAAAGATAGAGAAAGAACTAGTACCTTATAAACTCAACTCACTCACATTTGTTAAAGCAAACCTTCTTGCTAATGACAAGAGGACAACCATTGATGATTCCCAACAACATAAATAAAAGTTAGCATCTTGTTATCAGAACAACACATCCTATTGCAAACAAGATATGTCAAAAAATGCAATATAAAGGAAAAGGATTAGGCCTACATGAATAGGGTATTCTGGAATCCGTACAATTTTTTGACAATCCTAAGCATCAAGGTATTAGTTATTCAGTGATCAATAAATCTAAGAATGTTAGTGGTACCTCCATGATGTCGGTGACAATTGCATCCGAGGCAAACATTAAAATATGTGTTATGAACACTCCTTATCATAATTTTGGTGCCAAAAATCCATCCATCCACATAATAGACCATCATTCCCTAGTTCTTCCATCCACTAAAGTGGACCGACAAGGGAAAAATAATCTTTACAAAGAAAAAGATCAAAGTCAAGCCATTTAAGCTAATACATACAAAAATCAAAGTGGACACATACAATCAAAATGGATCCCAAGGAAAATTGGATCATGCAAAATATCCTATCCAAATCCAAAACCAATAGTCAATGAAACTATTGAGCCACATCAAAAAAGGCCTTGAAACTATCAAAAATGTCCACCTCCTTCAAAGCAGACTTCAATACCAACACACAAAGTGTCTGAAATCATTAATCCCAAACATACTCAAAATCTCACATCCACACTCCATCATCCACCATCCAAAGTTTGGAGAATAAAAAATACTACATCCAAACTACCAAGTAATTCATCCATATCTCACATCCCTCACCAAACTGTAATATCTTGTCTAAAATCCAAAAATCCTAAATCCCACATTCATCATGTCTTGGCAACAACACTTTATGATAAGGACTCTAATGGCACTCTATCACGATGTGCGTATTTAGATAAAGCCAACTCTAGTATCAAAGATGATCACAATAACATTGATGGGTTGTATACAAGTGCTCTTATCTTGATAGAGCAACTCCTCAAAGTAGGACAATATTGGCACACTATGACAACGACATCTACATCAACACCACTAGGTGGTCCAACATAATTGGCGATCATTCATAAAATCAAAAAAATTAAAATTAAAAAAAGAAAAAAGAAAAAATAATATGTCCAATAGTGAAAACCATTCTTACGACAGTTTGGGCAAGTACTATGATGAAAACTTAGCAAACAGACGTCATGTGTAACAAGCAAGCATCTATTTGCACCATTCCAACTAGGAGCAGTTTATCTTATCCATAAAAAATTCAACATCCCATTCATTCCATCCATTATAAATCTATGATCCATCCCTTTCACTTGCATCCATCTTCCCTATTCATCTTGATCTTAATAAAGACTAGGGGTATATACTTCAAAACATGCTTTTTGGAAAAATCTTGACACGGTCATTTTCCTTTTACAATATACTATCCTATGTCATACCCTCACCTACATATCACTATCCAAACATTTCACTTGAGTCAAACATGATATCCTATTATGAGATAGTTCTTGGAAGTAAAATCCCTTATCCTAGATCTATTTGCACAATGCCTATCTTTCACATATCCATTTATATCGCACTTGTCCTCTTTTCCCCATACATTTCTAAACATTGGAGGCAGGTACTTACATATTGCTTCTGAATAAATCTTTATCTATGTCTTATGTGATCTAGACATCATCCAAATAATCTATATCAGTTGCACCTTGATGCTTCAACATGGTATCAAAACATTCAACAAATTTTGTTCCTAGCCTACCTACAAATATTGATCAATCTTATCCAATCAATCAATCATTATGTTGTATCATTCCCTATCATCATGATGTCCCTATCTTGACAACACTATCCTTGTATTGTTGTGTATCCTCAACAATGTTATCACTATTGAAAATCATTCAACCAGATCAATTGATTTTAGCCTGGTTATTAATAGGATCTCAAAAAATTACTGATATCCCTACATACTGATATATCTTTATCGTCCATCATCATCATCTAAATAAGTCGTTCAAAAACTCAAAAACATTTAAAAATGTTACAAAAAATCCAAAACATTGAAAATTTCCATTTAACTCAAAAGCATCAAATATTCCAAAAAATCCATAAACATTCAGAAATCTCCAAACATTCCAAAAACATTGAAAATTTTCCAAATATCTAAAAACATAACATCATTTACCATATCCATAATAAAATTCCATTGTCTAGACACAAAATTTAAGCAAACACAAACTACACAACATCCCAACATATTGAACGTTCATGAAACAATCAGGGATAGAAGACTCTCGCTAAACTATTTGCAAACTACTGATCAATTACCAAATCCTCTTTAAACATCTTATCAAATCAATCATGTCCTACAAATTCATCTTTCCTACAATGGACATTTTTCAATATTCAACATCTTTTTTGGAAAGAAATCTAATAGATGTTGATCTGTTTTGACTTTGAGTCTTTTATTACTTGATTTATCTTGTTGTCTTATTCAAATGTTCCTCGAGGATATCTCTAAATGATGAGAGGAGCAAGAATGGGGCAAGGTTATTGCTTTAATATGCCATGTTTATGGAATGTTTTTAAGTGTTACTATGAAAGGTATCTTTCCTTGTGTGTATTGGACTAGATTTGAGCATTAAAAAGTCACCCTATGTATATAAGGTCATCAATTACCTTTATGCATTAGGGTTATTATGTTGTGAAGTTATGTTCCCTTACATATTCTGACAAGGTTCTATTTGTCTAGTACATTTAAGAACAGTCCTTGTTTGTTGTGTCTTTGTCTAGGCAAAGGATATTGAAGTCACCAAGGTTTGTCTCAACTTGGTGTACATATATCCACTTGTCTTATATCAAAACTTTAGGCAAACAAAAACAAACTTCACCATAACAACTCATGCCTTGGTGTGAATATATCCACTTTCCACATAATAAAATGATCTTCATTCTTTTCGAGAGTTTCACTTAACAATTTCATTCTTTTGTCAAACTCTTGAGAGGCATTTTACATTCATTTCTTCATTTAGTTGGGGCAAATTGGGGCATGTCTTCACTTTCTTTGAAACAATGCTATAAAAATGCATTGTCTCAAAGAGACACAAAATATAGACACCTAATTCTAACTAAATGATTAAATTAATGATCATTTTCATTTCATCCCAATAATTGAATAATTTCATATTATTTGATTAAATTCATGTTATCCATTCCTTTATATTAATTAAATAATTAAGGTTATTCAATTAATTTATTAATTATTCCTCTCTTCATCTATATTAATTAAATAATTAATATTATTTGATTAATTTACCAATTATTCTCCTATTCTAAAGTTTAATTAAATAATGATTATTATTTAACTAATTATCCATTTCTCACGTCCTAAATTAAATAATTTTTTTAATTATTTAATTAAGTTATTTATCTCTTAACATTATCCTCTTCCAAAATAAATAAAAGCATTTATTAAATTCAACCTTAGACATTTAAATAATAATTAAATTTATTTAAATATTAAATACTCATGCAAATTCCACTTCAGTTGTTGACTATGACTCACTCTCAGTCCACTAATCTATCTAATTAGTCAACTCCTCAATCAAATCCACTTCACTCCCACTCATTTCGAGTACTCTAAGCAATCAGTTTGATTCACTAATCGTCGGTCTGAGTTAATACTCCAATCAATTCTCTTATCTAAATCATGTAGCCAGTTAACTAACAATCAATTTCTCTCATCAATTCTTTACCATTGATCTTTTTAATCTCTAATCTAATCTCAATTGTTGATCAATGTCATTGAATATCTATAAATGCAACTATCCTTTCATTCATTCATAATCTCATATCGTACAAGAAAACTACACTTGCATTTTGTAGGTGCTTTTGTGCTTATTGTGCTAAATACAAATTTGAGAGTGAAGACTATCATACCATTTCTCCCAATGTGAAATAGAAGAGAGAAATGGAGTTGTACTAAGGTGAAATTATATTGTGTTTCAATGATTGCATCATTTGTTTAATTCAATTTATCTTATTACTTCATTGTTAAGATCATTTAGTTGTGTTTTCCTTTGATTATTGTAAATACAAATGTTAGCCAAATTATAAACCTTGACTTAGATTTGTGTAGAAAGGAGAGGCAAGGGTTTTGTCCTAACTCACATGTGCAACTTGGGCTTTTGTCAGTGAATATTGTATTTATAAAGGATTTGCACATAATTTTAAGAATTAGGTACTCCAAAATGAAACATGAGCTCCTCTATATACCTATTTGAAAATAGGTCCTAAGGGTCCAAATATTGATGCCCAAATTCAAATTAAGCATCTATTTTATTACTTTATTATTTAATATCACTACTAAAGTGTTTAAAAATATTTATTATATTTATAATAGGGACATCACTTCCCTTGAGCAAAAGGGACATGACAATCCCTCACTCCAAATATTGCTTATCCTTGAGCAATTCAAGACTTGGATGATCAAAGATTTTTTCTCCTTCCCATGTAGCATCCTCAAGAGACAAGTTTTTCCTTTTCAACAAATACCTCAGAATGACTTTATTTTGCAACCTTTTATCCCTCATATCAATGATAGATTCAAGCTCCAAAATCTCTTTTTTATCATCAAGTGTTGGTAGCTATAATGACGGTGTAATTTGTTGTCCAAGGGTTTTTTTTTAACATGACATAAAAAAATTGTGAATCGTGCTTTTATCTAGAAGTTTTAGTTTATATGCAACCTCACTTATCCTCCTTATGGTCTTATAGGGTCCATAAAATTGTGGCTTAAGATTTTCCACACTTCCCTTGGAAGAATATTGCTTATAGGGTTGAAACCTCAAAAATACCATGTTTCCCACCTCAAAAGCTCTTTCTAATCGGTGGTGATCAACATACACTTTTTCTTGGTTTTGGGATTGATGTAGGTTTTTTGTTAGTGCATTCACATTATCTAAGATATGTTGAACCAAATCTCTAGCCTCAAGAACTCTACTATTCAAAATAGCATCATAACTTTAGAGTTTTGAAGGTAGTCATACCTATTGACATGTGATGAGTAGAATTGTAGTAATACTCTCTAACGTGAAGCCACTTGACCCAAGCTATTTGTTGTTTTGTGATGCAGGAGCATCTAGGTGCACAGGCAATCAACATCAAACAAAAATAAATATTTTAATTTTGTATTTTCCTAAGGTTTGATAATTATTTAGTTGGAGAAATAAATTAAAATATTTGGCCAAAAATTATAATAAATAATTGGTATTTTATTTTAATATTGCTAAATTTTGGAGTGGAGATAGTCTAGGTGGCAATGTTGAACTTGAGCTATAAAAAGATAATATTGGAATGGATTTTTGGGGGAGTTACAAATTTTTAAAAATCAATTAAATCCTCATAAATTGTAATAATGGAGATCTTGAGTGCCCAAGTTGAGTTGGCGGTTACTTTTGTAATTGGGTCCCTATTTTCTAGGAGTTGGAATCTTGCAAGTTTGTTATTCTTGGAAATTACAAGGAGGTGGATTTGATAATGATTTTTAGCATTTATTATTTTACTTTAATGTTATTAATGACATTTTCATCATGTTGAGACGTTTCAAATGGAAGCTACAACAAAAATAATGAAGATTTAGCATAAAAGGTAAGGTTTGACAATTTTTGGAGGCAATCACTCAGTAGGAATTGTGAGGGAAGCTAATTTCTACAGGGATTTGGGTAGAAGTGACTCATAAGGGATTAGTATGTGATAAATATGCCCATCAAAAAAAAATTATTGCAAGTCAATGAAGTTTTTGGAGCAGCAATGAAGATTGGATATCTTCCAAGACACGGTGATAGAGTTTCACTATGAATTTACAAGATCATTTTATAAATTTGCATAGCTTTTAAGCACATAGTTTTTGGATATTGTTTGAGCATGTTGGGAATGTATTTTCAGATGTTTGTATGGATATGTGTTGCTTTCCATCAGTCCATTGCGACTAAAAATCTATTGTAATCAGATTTCCAAAGCAATGAAGAAAATTGTGTTGAAGTTTCAATTGATTTTTCTAAGTTGTTTACAATTTCTTGCATAGCTTTAAGGAGTGATTTGTGGTTTTTTTTTAGGGGTTTTGAGAGGGTTTTGGGCTATACCCAACCTCTATTACATTAGTGGTATCAAAGCAGGAGTTCCTGAGTGTGCAAGTAGAGCGTCGAATGTGAGGTAGTTTGCACCAGGACTTGAGGGTTGGATTGTGTGAGAGATTTGTTGCATGTGTATATGCAACTTAGAGGGTTTTGAAAAAATTTGTTATTGAGGCTTTGTGAAGCCTTGAGTATGGAAAATAGAATGAGAAAAATGACTTTTATTATTGGATGGATTTTGACAATTCCTAGACTTGAGGAAATCAGAGAAAGACTTAGGAAGGACAAGGTGAGAGAATTTGAGGATCCAAAGCATGCAGTGGAAGATTTGAAAGTAGATTGGGAAAGGATAAGAGGTAATGGTGACTTTTTTTATCATTCTAATAATATTTTGAATGTAGGGAAGAAAGAAGATTAAGTAGAGTGTTATACATGTGACGCTGTGGAAGAAGAAGATGAGTGGGAAGAAGTTTATGAATTTAAAGTTGAGGAGACATGTCTTTTGGAAGGCATGAAAGATGAAATAAAATAAGTTGCAACAAAGATTGGAGATGAAGATAAAATTGCACTAGTTGAAGATGATAAAGATGTTACAGTAGAGAATGAAGGAAAGAATGAGGTAAATGAGGAAGTAGAAGTTGAGATGATGGAATTTGAGGGTCTTATATTTGATGAAGAATTTGGTAAAGATGAAGATCTCCTACTCAAAGAGGAGATGAGAAAGATTGATATCTTATTTGAAGGGAAAAAGTTAGATGAATGTGATAAGGAGATAGAGAAGATGCAAATGGGAGAAGAAAGGTCCTATGATTATGCTAACATTATTTTTTTTATAGGTAAAAGAGAGGGTGTAGAAGAATTTCAAGTATGTGACATTGAAGATGAGATCATCATGCAAGAGGATGAGGTAAAAGAAAAAATTGTAGTTGTAGACACTTAAATTTGACCACTTACATTTAGTCAAATTTATCCCTTTTCATCTAAATATCCTTCCACCCACATTAATTAAGTAATATTACTATTATTTGATTAATACCCTTAAATTCCTCTAAATACCTAAGGTATTTAGTTAAATAATTAAATACCTCACCCCCCTTTATCCCTTCCTTCCAAAAGAATTAAATAAATAACCCATTTATTTAATTCTCTTTATATCCCATCAACACTTAATCCTAATCCCCCTTGCCTAATCCCATCATTAGGGATGTGCACATTCCTAATCCATGATTGAAGGTGTCACGTTCTCCAACTTTTGCAAGTTGGCCTCTAATCTCCATTACCCACCTAATCCTCTTCGAATCTGTCATTAACTAGTCTAATCAGCCCCTTTGGTCAACTCTTGTCACATCATAGTGGAATTTTTAATTCCATTTATTCTCCCAACACTCCTCATGGAATTTTTTAATTCCATTTGCCATCCCAATGTACTTTTCAATGGAATTTTAAATTCCATTTATTAACCCAATGCTTTTCAAGGAATATTTTATTCCTTTTGTCTTCCTTATGCATGTTTAGAAGGATTTTTTAATTCCTTTTGGTCAACCCTTTGATCTCCACCCTTGATCTTCTCTCAAGAATGAATCTAAACCATTCATTCCTCTCTCCCTTGATAAATGAATAACTCTTAGCCATTTTGCAACCCTAATCACTATCATTCACAATCGATCCATTCAATCACATTCAATCACTCTCATCCACTCTCAAGCATTCAAGCATTCTATCACAATCTCTCACAACCCATCTCAATCTTCAATCAACACAACCATCATTGCATCCAAATCAAGCGTTTACAAGTTGTTATGCTGCCAAAATCGATCTAGGAGCACACAAATCAAACAATCAATAGGGCCAACCAACCGATCAACTTGGACAAGGTAATATTTCTCTTTTTCTTGCATTTTGTTTGAGTTCAACTCAGGCCTCATCCGAGGTGTTGTTGTGGTTCATTCTTCCTTATATTTTTTTTCATTTTGCACTTTAGGCTAGGGGATTTTCACTACACACAACGACAATTGAAAATGAATGGCTTGCACTGACTACAAATGGAGGTGAAAAGGAAGTTGTAGCAGTTGAGATAATGCCTTATTTTCTTGAATTTTATGAAGATGAAAGTAAATATGATTTGAATGTTGTAGAGATGAATGAAATGTATGAAGATGAAGAGGTGAATGCATATTGGTAGAGGTGGTCAGATTGTTGTAGTGGGCTTAGTCCCGCAAGGGTGAAGGAGAGAAGAAGATACACTAGGTGGAGGAGGATGCAAAATGGTCCAAGTAGATGCTAGAAGAAAAGATGGAAGAAGACTTGTTACAATGATGGAGTTTGCTACAGGTTTTTTACAACTTGAAAGAGTAGTCCTACTATTTAACTCCATTTTTTGAGTCATACTCACAAAATCCAATTTACCCGACTTGTCTGATGTAGGAGCATCCGGGTGCACAGGCAATCAACATCAAATAAAAATAAATATTTTAATTTTGTATTTTCCTAAGGTTTGATAATTATTTAGTTGGCGAAATAAATTAAAATATTAGGCCAAAAATCATAATAAATAATTGATCTTTTATTTTAATATTGCTAAATTTTGGAGTGGAGATGTCTAGGTGGTAGTGTTGAACTTGAGCTTTAAAAATGCAATCTTGGAATGAATTTTTGGGGGAGTTACAAATTTTAAAAATCAATTAAATTATCATTGTTAGAATTGGCTGTGGATGCCAAGATCTTTGGACCAAATGGAAATCACAAAGAAGAGAGAATAAAATGTGACAAGAATAAACTGATTCTCATCAATATGATTCAATGATATGAGATACAATGAGAGACCCCTTGGTTATATAGCCAAGGTGAGTAAATAGGAGTGCATAAGATTATGACAAGTGTCATAATCTTATGACATGAGACAACTATGAAAATCTATCACTCCACCTAAAGTGGAAAAGTGATAATGTGATAACCACCACAAATGGTGGATCACCCACAAAAGGTGGAGAGGTAATCACATGATATGTCCATGAAAGGTGGAAGTGATAAAGTAATAACATGATAAGTCCACCAAAGGTGGAAAAGCTCCAACTACCTGCTATGTGGTCCCTAAGTAAACTTAAATAAGGTGTAATGATGACTTATGACAAGGTACAACACAATTAATTACACCAACACCCCCCCTTAAGTGCAACTTAGGGAGAATGTACACAAAATAAAACAATACAAGATGGGTCTCGGCAACCAGGCCATGTTAGGTACCCATGTAAAATTGAAATGCAATCTCTCACAAATGGAGAAAAGGAGAAAACCCAGTGGGACAAAAATCCTCCCCAAAAGAGAGATGAAATACAATAAAGAAATGCTCTCAATGAAGAATGAGAAGGTAAAAAACCCATGTGAGGAAAAAGACCCCCCCATAAGAGAGAAGCAGAAGAGAGACAAGGCAGCCCCCCTCAAGGTTGAGTCTCCTGCAATGATGGTAGAAGTTCGACATTGAATGTTGAAGATGATCCAATCTCGCTGAACAACGTTCCTCCCCTTAGGAAGAAACAAGACCATGGATGTACATAGGATGTCAGGAATATGGATGATGTGTGATGATGTCTCTGAAGCATACTCAAGTGTCTCCATGTCGATGTCAAAAGCTAACACACTCCAAAAAAGCATTCTAGGCCACACTACTGAAGAGGACAATCCAACATCTAGTAGAGATGAATGTAGAACATGATCCAAAGAGAAATATATCCCCTCTAAAGACAAAAAATCCTCCTCCAAATGTTGTCCAAAAGTATCCACACTCACGCCAAACTGTAAATGATCATGTAGAGAATGAACAAGATGGTTAGAGTGTTCCCTTGAAACAACTGAAGAAGGAGAATCTTCATCAAAGAGAAGATGAATGCTATCGATGATTTCCCCCAAATCTGCAAGATGAGACTCCACAAACAAGTCTGAAATACTTGTCAAGAAGCCATCCAAAGTAGCCATCTCTAGAAGACAATTTATATCCTGCTGCGCTGAATCACAAGGAACCAAAACTGTGGAATCACAAGCATCATCAACTGCAACAGTAGATGGAGGAGATAGAATACATGGCTCAATACTAGATCTGATGTGAGAACTCCCAATTTCAAGTATCCAAATGTCTCCTTTGTATCATGGTTCACACTAGAAGTGTGATCAATAGCCGAAGGAACAATGTCATCATTTGAAGCAAAATCTACAAAGGTATACAACCGAGATGAATGATCAACCACCCCAGTAGCAATGGTCTCTCTATTCTCCAAGTCTCGAATGATGACTGAATCAGGTGTGAACTCCACAGTTCTCCCATCTCCACCATGTGTAATCTGATATATGGAAAGAAGATTGTTCATCAAATGAGGAACACAAAAAACATCCTAGAAAGTGTTGTCCCCAAAACTAATAGATCCCTTCCCAATTACACTCATGTATGTATTGTCTCCCATCAAGATAGGAGACATAGAACAAGGCTGAAATGAAGAGAATATAGATTGTGAAGATGCCATATGATGTGATGCTCCTAAATCTAGAAGCCATCTCCCTGATCCTGGACCTAAAAAATCACAAAGAGCTTGACCTTTATATCCTAATGTAGATGCTTGAACTTTGTCCTTTTTAGACTGTTTTGAAGAAGGAAAAGAAGGTGATTCAAACATTCTAGAAGGAAAATCAATGTGATTCTTTTTTAGAAGATTCTTCAACTCATTAATGTCCTTCTTATAACAATAGTGTTCTTCATGTCCATCCTTCTTGCAATATGCACAAAAATGCCTCTCCTTAGATGATTCCCCTTTGGAAGAGGATTTTTTATTTGCTTGATCTGAATGTGGATTATTCTTTGCTTTCTTCTATTTCTTATCTGATTCTAATTCTTTCACCTGATTAACCAAAAATGCTTGAGATTTAGTAGTCTTGATGAGATCCATTGAGATAAGCTTTTGTTGCTCATATATCAACATTTTAGAAAATGATGCAAATGAAGGTGTAGTATATGCAGACCCCATAGTCAATCTATGAGTATGAAAGCTAGAAACAAAAGAAGCATAATCAAGACCAAGTTTTTTCATTGTATTGTAGACCAACTGAATGTCCTTCTTATCAATTCCACATGCTTTACATTGCTCTCTTAGATTGTTAACCTTAGTGATGTAGTCTTGGATGTTGTCAAAGTCCTTAGGATCAAGGCTCATCAGTTCATTATCAATTTGATAGCCTCTTACTTCATCTGTAGTACCATACAATGTTTTCAATTTGTCCCAAGCTTCATGAGAATTGTTACATGATTCAATTTGAAACAAAAAATCTTGAGAAACAAGTCTACGAAGACACCCAAGAGCTTTGGTATGTTCAATCATCCATTTTATCTTTTTATTTGCATCTGTAGGTTTAGGTACCTTATTTTCAACATATAGAGAGTGACCTTCAGTCATTAGAATACTCCATGAATTTTGATGCCATGTTGAATAATTATATGATGTGAGCAAAGGAACCTTAGAATGATCCATGCAAACAAGAGAGCATAAGCAAGCAAACAGATCAAAAGAATGCACCAAGAGACCCCCCCAAATCACTCAATCAAGAAACCCCCCAAGTAATATCTAATTTGGCACTTTATATTTAGTGCGTTTACAATTTCCACTTGCCAAAATAGCGAAGTGGACTTTGATTTTGGTACATGCAAATTGCCAAAATAGGTCTCAAGCTCAAAGTGAAGCATTTACAACATATGAGATAAATCTAATTACACCACTAGAAAGTACACAAAAAATAATGCACTTTCAAAAAAAAATTCAACCAAAAATGTTACCGTAGGAGCAAGATATGAGCTCCCGAAGTTCCCAAAATGAGGATGAAGCAACAACACCTCTGAGAATCTGCAATTTCTAGAAAAATCAGAAGCCAAAACCAAAAACTAATTGCACCACTGTGAAGAGCGCAAAAACTTAGCCCAAATAAAAAAAAAATCTCAAAAAAAGGAGCCAAAATGACCGAGTTATGAAGCTTCAAAGTTCCCCCAAAAAGCTAAAAATGCAAACAGAGAAGGGTCCAAATTTTTCTTAAGGGCGTTGACGTCAGCACTGACGCATTGCTGATGTCAGCAATTCACTGGTTTAAATTTGACAGCCTACGACTCGTCAAAAAAATAATATTCCCTGTCCGCTCGAATATTCGCCTGGGTTTGTCGACTGGACGAAATATTCTTTACCTGCCAGTATATTCTCTTGAGTTGACTTTGACTTAGTCGGAATTTTCAAAAAAAAATTGTCGGTTTTGTAAATTTACCGTCGATTGGGGTTTGTCGTCGGTGACTGGTGGGAGACCGCGAGTAAAGGCAGGGCTGTGGGGGCCATGGCCGATAGGCCATGTGGCGCTTGCGGAGGGGCCCGGTACCCTTGGCGGGTACAATACTGCCCTGCGGTACTTTCACAGTCTGAAAAAGTAAAATTGCTTCTTTTTTTTTTAATTTATTTAAAAATTCCAAATAAAATTTTGATAGATTTTTTACAAATAGAAAATTAATCTGAGGATTTTAATTTTTCTAAAAAACAATTTCAAATTTTTCCTAATGGAATAAAATATTTTTGAAAAAATCATACCGTTGAATTAATGACAACCTGGGCCCCGTCGTACGGATCTCCGAGCAAAAAATTTCTGCCTCACCGGACAGCTGCTCTGATTTGGACAAATTGGCAATCGATCTTAAGGGTTTTGGCCCTTCTAAACACGATGGCAGGGTCGGATTTGACCCAAAATGCTCTAAAAATGCAGCTACCTTTTGGATCTGACAACCACAATTCAGCTTCAAACCCTCATAGATTTGGCCTCGTATGTCCGATTTGGATGAAACAAAAGGCAAAATCGACTTTCTCGAACCTTCCAAATGCAAAAGTGAGCTCAGATTTGCACCAACAAGCTCTGATATAAACTTGCAATAAGGAGCCAAAAATGGAAACTCCTCAAATCTGGTATTTTTCTTCAAAAAAGGACTCTCCAATGGCACCCAATTCGCTCTGATACCATGTTAGAATTGGCTATGGATTCCAATATCTTTGGACCAAATAGAAAGCACAAAGAAGAGAGAATAAAATGTGACAAGAATAAACTGTATTCGCATCAATATGATTCAATGATATGAGATACAATGAGAGACCCCTTGGTTATATAGCCAAGGTGAGTACATAGGAGTGCATAAGATTATGAAAAGTGTCACAATCTCATGACATGAGAAAAATATGAAAATCTATCACTCCACCTAAAGTGAAAAAGTGATAATGTGATAACCACCACAAATGGTGTATAACCCACAAAGGTGGAGAGGTAATCACATGATATGTCCACGAAAGGTGGAAGTGATAAATTAATAACATGATAAGTCCACCAAAGGTTGAAAAGCTTCAACTACCTCCTATGCGGTCCCTAAGTAAACTTAACTAAGGTGTAATGATGACTTTGGATAAGGTACAACACAATTAATTACACCAACACTCGTAAATTGTAATAATGGAGATCTTGAGTGCCCAAGTTGAGTTGGTGGCTACTTTTCTAATTGGGTTCTTATTTTCTAGGAGTTGGAATCTTGCAAGTTTGTTATTCTTGGAATTTTCAAGGAGGTGAATTTGATAATGTTTTTTAGCATTTTTAATTTTATTTTAATGTTATTAATGAATTTTTTTATCATGTTGGGACGTGTCAAATGGAATCTACAACAAAAATAGTGAAGATTTAGCATAAAATGCAAAATTTGACAATTTTTGGAGGCAGTCACTAAGCAAGAATTGTGAGGGAAGTTGATTTCTACAGGGATTTGGGAAGAAGTGACTAAGAAGGGATTAGTATGTGATGAATATGCCAATCACAAATGTTTTATTGCAGGTCAATGAATTTTTTGGAGCAGCAATGAAGATTGGATATCTTCCAAGACACAGTGATAGAGTTTCACTATGAATTTACAGGATCATTTTGTAGATTTGCATAGCTTTTAAGCACATAGTTTTTGGATATTGTTTGAGTATGTTGGGAATGTATTTTCATATTTTTGTATGGAAATGTGTTGTTTTCCATCAGTCCATTGAGACTGAAAATCTATTGTAATTAGATTTCCAAAGCAATGAAGAAAATCGTGTTGAAGTTTCAATGATTTTTCTGAGTTATTTAGAATTTCTTGCATAGTTTTAAGAAGTGATTTGTGGTTTTTGTTGAGGGGTTTTGGGTTATAACCAACCTCTTTTACATAATTTTGTAACATAGTTCCTCAAATAATTTTCTATCCATTCACAATTTTTATTTTCCCATTACTTTGGAGATGATAGTTAGTGCTTGGGGTCAATTTTGTACCTTTCAATTGAAAGAGTTCTTGCCAAAACAAGCCAATAACTCTATTCTCCTTGTCACTCAATGTTTCTTAGCATCCCATGCAATCTAAATATCTATCTAAAGAACAAAATGACCACTTATGGAGCCTTGCAAGTTTTGAAGATATAGCATGAAAATGAACATACTTAGTGAGTCTATCAACAACCATAGATGCAATCCTTACCTTGCACTTTTGAGAGTCTTGTGATTAAATTCATGAATATTCTCTCTCGTTTCTAATTTGTAATGGGCAAGGGTTGCAACAAACCAACTAGAAATACATGCTTTGTTTTGTTTTGTTGACAAACCAAACACTCCCTAACATGCCTTAAAGCACAACTCTTGAGCTCTTTCCATGAAAAACACTCTTACTTTCTTGTATGTTTTGTAATACCCTAGATGACCAACAAGTGTGTCATGACATGCCCTCAAAATCTTCTCCATCTTTGATTCTATGACAAGACATTCAATCCTTATAAAGAATGAGCTCATCAACCACATTGTACTTGTCATATTGCAACTTGCCATCCAAAATGTCAATAAAAAATGCGTTCATTGCATATTCAACTATTATATAAACCTTTCAATTAAAATATATTTTAGTCATATAACACAAATAAGACTTCTAGAAAGTGCATTAACCACCACATTATTCTTTACCTTAACATATTCAATGTCAAAAACATAGACTTACTTACCTATTTATGTTGTTTATCATTCAAATCCTTTTGATTGAGGAAGAACTTCAAGCTCTTGTGAAAATTCTATTGCAGTTACTGATTATTAATCTCCTATCTATAAATATTATTTGATTGTAAAAAATTAATTCACGACAAATACTGAAAAATAACACAACTGCAACTTCACAAATAAAAACCACTAGAATAAAGAAGAAAACATTCAAAATAATAAACATAATATTTTTGGACAAATTGTCCCTGGAAAAACCCTGGAGGAAAAAGTAGTACTGCATATGAGGAATTTTATTAATCTTCAGAAAATCAAGAGATATATAAATTGTTTGCCTCTTACTGGCAGAGCTCCGACAATATTCTTCTCCAAAAATTCTTCCCTTAACTTCTCCTGCTGAAATTCCACTACTGTTGCCTCCAACGCTATCACTATGCCCTTGCTATCACTGCAAGACTATTTTCTCTCACTGCAAATCTTTCTCAAGTGTGTTTGTGTGTCCTCCAAATGCACATTGATCCCATTTTAAACTATTCTCATTGAAAAACCAATGGCCGTGATTTAATCTCAATCGATGGCTAAGATTAATTACTCTAACAAACCCTAACTAACTGGTTTCTAGAAGTCTCTAAAGGAATTAATTAATTAATTATCTCTAACTAACTCCTTTCTAGAAGTCTCAAGAATTAAATAATAATTCTTGGGAATGGAGAAATTTTTTGTTCGAGCTACAATAAATTAACACTCCCTCTTAGCGAGGAAGGTGTTTTTCATAACACCCAACATATCTTTGAAGAAGATGAATTTTGCCTTCCCCACTGCCTTTGTCAAAATGTCTGCTATCTACTGATCTATAGGTATATATTGAGCTGAATAATCCCTCATTGTACACAATCCCTAATGAAATGATACTTGATTTCTATATGCTTAGACCTATCATGAAACACCAGATTCTCAGACAACCTGGTGCAACTCTGATTGTCACAATGTATCACCGTAGTCTCAACCCTCTGACAAAACAAGGCTACTAGCAACTTCTGAAGCCATATTGCCTCATACATCACCATGCTAGCTGCTATGTATTCTACCTCTGTAGAACTCAGAGATACGAACTTCTACTTCCTGTTGTACCAAGAGACAACCCTTGATCCCAAGCTAAAGCAACACCTTGAAGTGCTTTTCTTGCCATTGTACTGCCTACCCAATCTATGTTAGTATAGCCTATCGAACCGATACCATCACCTCGAGCATATCTGATCCCATACTCAATTATACCATAAAAATATCGCAACACATGTTTTGTCGCTGTCTAATGCACTCTCTTTGGCTCAACCATGAATTGACTATGAGAGTTTATTGCAAAGGATATTTTTGGCCTGGTGTTGACCAAATACATTAGAGACCCAATCAACTACCTGTATAAGGTGGGGTCTACATCATTTTCCCTGGATGTGTCTACCTTCTTCCAATTCGTTATAATAGGAGTAGACATGGCTCTTCAATCCTCCATCTCGAACCTCCTCAAGATTTCGATGTAGTATTTACCTTGTCCAAGGAAAATATCTCCATCTATTTATCATACCTACATGCTGAGAAAGTAGTGCATAAGCCCCAAATCCTTCATTTCAAACTCTGCTACAAGGTCCCTCTTTCACTCCTCTATGAGCCCCAGTGAACCCGTTAAAAACAAGTCATCCACATATAGAACAAGAATGATAACCTCACCCCCAACCACCAAGTAGTAGAGGTTAGCATTTGCCTCACTCTTCACAAAACCCATTCCCTACAAGTATCTATCAATGTGCTCATACCATGCTCTGGGAACCTGCTTAAGTATGTACAAAGCTCTCTTCAATCTGCACACGTGGGTTTCACTATTGTGTGCTACAAATCCCTCTGTTTGTTCTATGTATACTTCCTTTTTCAATTCACCATTAAGAAACGCCATCTTGACATCCATTTGATGGATCTACCATCCCATATGTGTTGCAAGAGAGATCACGGGTCATATAGAAGTATACTTGGCCATGGGAGCAAATATCTCCTCATAGTTTATTCCCTCCTTCTAAGAGAAACCCTTGGCCACGAACCTTGCCTTGTATTTCTCGATGCTACCATCTACACCATGCTTGATCTTATATATCCAATGTGATCCAACCACTGCCCTATCTATCGGTCTAGGCACAACCTCCCACACATCGTTCTGCACTATTGAGGTATATTCCTCAACCATCACATCTTGCCATATTTTTTGTTGTGTGGACTCCTAATAGCTGGAAGGCTCACTATCTACCAACTGACAAACTAATTCCATATAGTCATTATACTCAGTTGGTTATCTCCGCTATCTATTACTCATCCTAGGATCTCCCACAAACTTCTGAGTATCCCTTTGTGTTTTTTGGTTACTACTACCAATTGTAGAGGATGAAGTATCAACCTCCATGTGTTCCTAATGCATCTCTTAGATTTGATGCATATGTTGCTCCATACTCTATGAACTCTACGTTCCTGAGCCTGTGCTAGTACTAGTAACTATACTCGAGCTTCATTTCCCCTGATTCGATTGTACGATCCTTGGAGCTTTTTTTGGTTGCTCACTCTGATCATCTGCTGGCAAATCTCTGGACCTCCTAAATGCTTTGTCCTCTGTGAACTTGACATCATGCCTAACTATAATCCTCTTGGCCCCTGGAATAAATATTTGATATGCATTTGAGGTCTCATTGTACCCCACAAAGTACCATCTCTCTGCAATTTAATCTAACTTGGAACGTGTAGCCCCTGGAATGTGACAATATGCCAAACTCCCAAATATCTTGAAGTTGTTGACATCTGGCTTCTTCCTTGAAAATGCCTCCTCTGGTGTCATCTTACCCAATACCTTATGTGGAACCCTAGTTTGTATGTATATTTTTGTACTACATGCCTCTGCCAATAAGTAGTGTATAATATCATGGTCATACAGCATAGCCCTTTCCGCCTTCGATATAGATCGATTCTTCCTCTCAGCCACCCCATTTTATTTTGGGTTGTAAGGAACAATCCATTCTCTCTTGATTTGTTCCCTGGTACAGAACTCCTGGAACTCTTTCCCTTTGTACTCACCTCCATTGTCTGACCGAAGAACCTTAATCTTTCTACCTGTCAAATTCTCCACAAGAGATTTGAACTCTTGGAAATGACTGAAAACCTCATCCTTGGTCTTCAAGAAGTATATCTAGGTCTTCCTGGAGAAATCATTAATAAAAGTAATAAAGTACTCATATCCTCTAAGAGCCTTCATCGAAATTGGTCCACATATGTCTGAATGTACTAGATCAAGAACACCCTTGGGTCTGGTGTCACTCCTTGGAAAAACTGCTTTCACAAACTTCCCCAACACACATCTTTTACATACATCATCATGCTCTTGCTCACCTCTGGAACACCTATCACTGTCTCACGAAGTAATTTAAGTGCTCCATGATGTATATGACCCATCCTCTTATGCCATAGCTCTCCTTGATCTCTAGAATTAGCGTCGCTCATCAATTCCTTGCAAGTATCAAACTGCAACCTGTAATTTCAACCACTCCTAGATCCAATAGCTATGGGTGATTTTGAATCCTTGTGTTGATTAACACATTTTCCCCTCTAAAGAGTACATTGTAGCCTTTATCTTGAAGGACAGATACACAAATCAAATTCATATCCAAGCCTGACACATGCAACACATCATGAATGGGAATCGGCTTGCCATTCTCCCTTTGAAATAGAACAATCCCTTTCCCAACTGGATTGAGTTTGGACATGTTCCCCATAAAAATCTGGATATTGATGTCCTCCTTTGTGTAATTGGAGAAGTATTCTCTAACTCCTGTCATATGAAATGACGCCCCACTATCTATATACCAAACACCCTATGAGGTTGAGCTAACCATACAAACTATGAGAGAAAATCCATCCTCCATTCTACTAGAGAGCTCATCTACACTTGTCGAAGTTTCCGTCTGCTTCTTGCATTTCTTCTTCCTTTGTGAGCAATCGTTGACATAGTGGCTAGACTCGTGACAACCATACCATTTAACTTTAGACAATTCCTTCTTCTTCTCACCTTTAGGATTTGATCCTTTGCTAGACCCCTTATTTGCTTTCCCTTTTCTAGCTAGGGCAATGATTTTCTATTCTGCCTCATTTTTCTGACTCTTACTGTTGGTACCACTGAAAAGACTTAGGCTAAGCTCCTCTTGAGTGAATTCACTCCATAGTCGATCACAACTTAGTAAGGTGTCTCGTCCATTAATAACTTGAATAAAGACATACCACTGCTTAGTAAACCCATTTAGAGTTATTTGTACTAGTTCGTCATCATATGGTTTATATCCAATAGCTGCCAACTCATCCTTGACAAGTCTAAGTCTGGTGAGGTAACTAGTGGGTGATCCCACAAAGATAGTTTATAATTTCTGGGAGATTCTGATTTTTGCTGAAATCACATATTTTAAGAAAATATAATTATTTAAGCCTTAAAAATTTTCATTTTAAGGATTTAAATTGAAGAGGGTTTGATCAAACAACCTTAGATCAAACCACCTTGGATAGAACCCTACTAGTTTTAAACGATACCTACAATGGAGTCTCCTTTACACCTATCAAAATGCTGATAAAAAATCACTTTTGATTTAATTTTTAGGGGATCAAATGAATTCATTTAAAATTTATTTGAAATTATCATGGTAGTCATCAGAACGAGTTATCCAACGAATATAATTTTAATGTGTTTTGGTTTTATTACGTATGTGTTTTTTAAGTTTTATTAAACATAGGTTTTTCACCAAAAATCAAGCTCTATGTTCATCACATGTGGAAAAATAACATATCATCAAAATAAAATTTTATATAATATTTTCAAGTTGGGTATTGATGTCCTCGATCCATTAAATAAATAACATTTTAATTTTGATACATATAGAAAAATTTATGTTGTATACAGTCCGCCTATGTTTCAATTGTAATTGGTTGGACTTCAAATCTTGATTAAGGAAAAAATATTTAATAAAACACTTTTTAACCAAATGGAAGTGCTAGATATCATAGTTACAAATCTAAATTTGAAAAATATAGAATTTTATCCTTCATACAAAAAATGTTATGTTGTATACGGTGAGCATCACTCCTTAAAAATGTTGTTTTAAAAAAAAACTAGTTTTCGAAGAAGATGGAAAAAGAAGTGCAATTTGATTCCAAATTTTTTGAAAAAAATATATTTAGAATCTATAGATAAAATTTCACAAATCACTAGTTTCCATCATTTTCAAATTTCTCATGGTTTAGCCACTATAGGATTCCGAAAGTGAAGATTTAGTTAAAAAAAATCAGTTTAGTGTCCAGTTTGCCAAAAAATTGTAAAGTAGTATTGTGGGATCACCCTAGTAACGTCTTATCCCTTGTTCATTCGGGTATTCCTCAACTTTTCTCTAAGAATCAACTTTTTGTTAGTGGTAGCATTCTGGTACAAATTCAAAATGGCATCCCACATCTTCTTCATTGTATCCAACTTTGCGATATGCGAAACAATATGATCCTTAACACCGTCAAAAATCAACCTCCTCGCCTTGGCATCTTCCTTCTTATATAATAATAGTTGTGTTGGATCTTTAGGTACAACTACAACACTGGTCACATATTCCTTGATACCATTCTCTTCCAGCAATAAATAAATTTTGGCTTTCCAAACATTAAAATTTGAGGCTCCATCCAATTTGTCCTGATCTCTTAAACCTGTTGAGACCATTTCAAATAAAAATAATAATTAAAAAAAAAAAATTCTGAAGAAGTAGAACTGGGTTTTATAAACCCTCAATTTTCCTTGATGTGCCTACGCTGAGCTCTTTCTGCCCTTAGATTTGTTCTGATACCATGTGAAAATTCTATTGAAGTTACTGATTATTAATCTCCTATCCATAAAGATTATTTGACTGCCAAAAATTAATTCACAGCAAATACTGAAAAATAACACAACTACAACTTCACAAATAAAAACCACAGGAATAGAAAAGAAAACATGCAAAATAATAAACACAATATTTTTGGACAAATTGTCCTTGGAAAAACCCTCGAGGAAAAACCAATATTGTAGATGAGGAATTTTATTAATCTTTAGCAAATCAAGAGATACATAAACTGTGGCAGAGCTCCAACAATATTCTTCTCCAGGAATTCTTCCCTTAATTTCTCTTGCTGAAATTCCCCATTTGTTGCCTCCAATGCTATCATTGCGCCCTTTCTATCACTGCAAGACTATTTCCTCTCACTGCAAATTTATTTGCTATCACTGCAAATCTTTCTCAAGTGTGTGTGTGCTCTCCAAATGCCCATTGATCCCCTTTAAAACTTTTCTCATTGAAAAACCAATGGCCATGATTTAATTTCAATCAATGGTTAAGATTAATTAGACTTTAACAAACCCTAACTAACTAGTTTCTAGAAGTCTCTAAGGGAATCAATCAATTAATTAATTAATTATCTATAACTAACTCCTTTCTAGAAGTCTCAATAATTAAATAATAATTCTTGGGAATAGGGAAAATAGCTATTCGAACTACAATAAATTAACAGCTCTTATGATCCATTTTCACCACAAACTTTCAACATTTCAAATGTTACCTATACTTAGCTAGTGCATGCATGATGGCTACCATCTACGTATCATATACCCAATTTTCTTGCCTTTTTTTTTCTTCTAAAGCCTTATTTGATGTCATGGAAGATCCATTACAAATATTTGATGGTTGTTAACATATATACAACCCCCCTTCATAATTCAACATCATTTGTTACTCTCGTGAATCTTCGCAAAGCTATATATACTTGCAAAATCTTTGTAAATTTCATTGCGTAAGTTCACTTCCATATGGGATATATAACATACCATCCAAAACTTTCACATATTCCAACCTATCCTATTCTTTTGTAATATCCACAACCTATTGATTCTCTGCAATTTATCCACCCCTATGCAATCTTCGTTATCACTCATTTATCCTTCAATCTACACACATTGTGGAAATTCACTCCCCTATTGGATATGTCCTAATCCCTTTTTTTTCTTTGTAGCGTCTTAATTGGTACAAAATTCCACAATGAACTAAGGGGTTTGAAAGAGTTAAAAATGCTATATTTGCATATACAAAGAAACCTTGCAAGTTCCTATACCCATCGAAAGTCTGCAATGAGTAAAAATGAGTAAAACGATGTTTAAAAGGCATGGTTTTTAAGGATTGATAAGCATTATTTCTTCTAATCCCTGACACCGTGAGAGTTTCGCAAGTCTTATTGTCCTCAAAATTCTGCAATAACTTTGTGAGTATGTAGGTGATCATTTTAACTAAAGTTTTCTAGCTTTTGAAGTATTTGCTCATGGGGATTTAATGTACATAAGCTTGAACTCGCAATAGACCTTTTCTTATGCAAGTTGTAATATTTTAATGATTATGAATGTCTTGTATGAGATGTTTTTCTTTATGAAAAATGGTTTACATGACATTTATAAGTCTTTTTATGCCTATCTAAATGTCAAGAATTGTTAGGATGAAATAAGAATTCAAGTGTGTCTTCCCTAAGACAATGCTCACTTCAAGATGGAACTTTGTGGGAGATATTGACTTAGGACATGTGAATATCAAATATTTTAGAGAAAGAATTTTTGGAAATAACCCTTCTCCCAAGGCTAAAAAGTTGGTGGACAATGGAATTGCATGAGCTATTGGTTTCTTGACATCAGTTCAATGCCCAGAGCTAATCATGGAACATAGAGAGCATTATTTTTTTGAATCTAGGAAGATCATTGCTTCAAATGGAAGAGTTTTATTAGATTTGTTCACAAAAGCTTTTGGGATTCCAACCCATCCCACTATGAAAAAAATGACCACAGAGCAAACCAAGAAAATTTATGAGAAAGGACTTGAGAAATGTCTCAAGATTATCAATGAACATTAGATGAAGAAGCCAAGACCATAAACAATTAAGATTCCCAAGAAGTTATATAGAAGTGACTTTATTACAGAGATAAATAATTTGGTCACTTTAATAAGTAGATTTATTGGCTTAGGGGTAGCTTCTACCTTTGAATATATTGGATGTTTTATTTCATTGAGGAAGTATTAAAAGGCGATAAGAAGATTGATTGGGCCAAGATCATTAGTGGCAACATTCATACCTAGTTTATGATGTTAAAAGATATTGAAATTTTCCACATGACATCATATGATGTGTATTGACAAGAAAATTTAGATAGAGAGGGTTAACATGTGGTAAATATTAGTAATGCCTTAGGGAAAGTTAAGGTATAATATTGTTACCCTTAATTATAGTTGCACAATTCTTCATCCCATTACAAAAGAGTGAATAATGCATTCACAATGTAGATTGTGAAAATGTTGCAAGGAGATTTGAGCAAAATATTGTCAAATTGAGCTATGTAGTTGATTCAAAGATTTGGTTATCAATGCATTGAATTTCCAAAATTCACCTATTTGAGAATAGAAGGCTTTTTGGGTACACCATACAGGCTTCCTATGTAACTCGCTGATAAAATGGTGTTGTTGGAAGTAACTAGGCACTTATGTACTTCACATACTTCTTAAGGATATGCATCGAGTTGGTGCTCCTTACCCTCTCATTGTAGGAAAGGGGTCATTTGCCTACCCTTCTTCCCAATCAATAGAAGCTTTTTATGTAGAGATGCAATTCATTCATCTTGAATTCCATCATGCCAAAAAACATTTTAATCCTTATGAGAAATTGAAAACAAATATAGGAAGTACAAACATAAGATGGACATTGAAGATTATTGGGAAAATTTCCTAGATGAACATGACATGAGGAAAATGGTATATTCAAGGTTGTCTTTAGACTATATTAAAAAAAAGGTCATGATGGTACCAGACCAAGTAGTAGATGATGTTGAACTATTACACCAAGGAGAATATACAGAAGAAATTGACAGACCTCAATGAGATAATGAATCCAAACCTTAGGTTCACTAAGAAATGGTTTGAAATGCATGCCTTAGAATTGACGGATAATATGTTAGCATAACATATGATCTAATGGAAGAAGAATAAAAAATGTTCTAAAGAAGAAACTCCAAAGATAAGGATGAAAATAAGGAGCATGCAAAAGAGGAAGCAAATTTATCTTCAAACCTAATCCTATAAAAGACCAAGGAGAGTTAAAGAAAATCCATTGGTCACAATAGAGTGTATAAAAGGAAGGGTGAGAAAACTATAGGTGTTGAGAAGAGGGCTCCTAATAAAACTAAGCAGAACGAGAAGGTAACCATAATTGAGCAACCTCCACCAACCACTTCCTCTCCACTCCATGATTTAATTCCTCCTATTCCCTTGTTGTTTCCTCTCCACATGAAGATACCCAACCACCTCCCATTTCTACCATTTCTACTATCCATGATATTATTCCTACTAGCTGAGCAACTACAATAGTTGTTGAGGTTTCCATCTCTACTTCCACTACTTTTATATCACCCATTACCATTGATTCATCTCCTAATTCTTCACCTCCACCACTTTCATCTTCTTCTTCAGAGTAATTACCTTAGTCTAATATTCCCATATCTTTTGAGGTCATTACTACTATGTCCAATATTTCATCTACCATTCCACCTATCTCTCTTCCTTTTCCACTGTTGGGTGTTGCCACAATAGTGTGTCTCACTTTTGGGAAATGTTGATTTTTTCTTGAAATCACTCTTTTTAGAAAAAAAAAACTAATTATTTAAGCCTTGAGAGGTTTCATCTAAAGGGTTTTAATTGAAAAGGGATAGATAAGGACGCCTTAGATCAAACACCCTTGGATAGAACCCCTCTAGTATTAAATCATACCCACAATGGAGTCTCCTTCACACCTATCAAAATGTTGAAAAAAACACTTTTTCTTTACCTTTTTAGGGATTAAATAACATCATTTAGAAATTATATTTTGTAAGAATGTAGCACTCAAAATGAGATTTCCAACAAGTATAGTTTTGATATGTTTTAGTTTGATCATTTATTTAATTTTCAATTTTTACTCAACATAAGTTTGTCTCTGAACATTAAGCTCTTCATTCTGCAGAGGTGAAAAAATAGTAAACCATTATTAAAAATATCAAAAAATACCCTTTCCCTAGGTATTGATGTCCTTTTTTACAAAAAAAAAGAAAGATTAGATTTTGATATATACACAAGTTAGGTTGTATGACACACATGTATGTCCAAATTATAGTTACTATGACTTCATAAATTAATAAAAAATATATATGTAACAAAAAATTATGAAAAATTATCCTTTCCCTAAATATTGATGTTGAGAATCTATATTTCAAATATTAGAATTTAATCCTTTATAGAAAAAAATTATGTTGTACGACACAAATGTTACTTTCTGAAAATGTTGTTTTCTATTCAAAACTAGTTGTTAAAGGAGATGTTTCAAAAGATTCATGAATTATTTCAAAAAAAATTAAAAATATATATTTAGAACCTACAAACAAATTGACATAGATCACTAGTTTGCATCATCTTCAAATTCTTAATGGTTTAGCTACTATAGGTCTCAGAAGATGAAGATTCAGTCAAAAATATTGATGTAACTATCCATCTTGGGCAAAAATTGAGACACGGTATTGTGATTTCATCCTACTCTAGATTTACCACAATATTTCATAAGACATGTTGCAAATTTTCCTAAGGAGGTTGTGGTCAATATTCTTTCTAATGTAAACAAGGCATTATTAGTTCAAACTAGGGTTAGTTCACAGGCTTTTGCATCTCATGAAAATATTGAGCCTCAATCATTAGAAAACATTGAGCAAGTGTGTCAAGAATTAGAAGCTCAAGAGATTCAAAACAAACACAAGTGGAAATCCCTCTCTCCTTGTGCAAAGTGAAGTTTTAGTTGAATAGATTGATTAGACCATAAAGGTTACTAATGAAATGAAAGATCAATCTATGAGTCAGTCCATTTTTTAACAAGTACAATAAAAATTTGTAGCTGAATTTCCTTTTGATGAACATATTCCAAAGCTTGAAGAAACTAAGGGTACTCAAGGTGAGGCTAAGGAATTGATTAATAAAGAAGATAATTAACAATAAATTCCTCATTATTATTTTCCTCCACTATAACCAAGATTTGAAGAATCTATAGCACTTGAGTGGTTGTAGTCACAACTTAAACAAAGGAAGCTTGTAATTGAGGTTCCTACTCTAGACTTAACTAGTTTTTTAGCATAACTGAGCAATTGAAGGAAAAGAAGGCAAATAATAGATCTCACATAACTACAAACACTTCAAGATCCTAGGTTATACATATTTCAACACCCATAGTGGATAAAGATAATAGACAACCGAGTTTGGAATATTTCAGTATATCTAGAGTTGAGTTGGGTCCCACAACAAGGATCTAGGAAATTGAAGCTCCATGGATCTTTAAACACAATCATGTATTGAATGAACATGAATGAAGCTACTAAGGCACAATTTAAGGCACATATAGTTGATCTACATGCATATATCAAGCATATTGTTGGCCCATCCAGGCACATGAGGGAGTTGCAGTTCCTCCTACCATTTTGTCAAAGCAAGATGGAGATAGTATGGACAAAATGAAGTTGATGGCTCAAGCTACACAATCATGGCTCCATAGCATTTTTATCAAGGGTGTACAGTAACTAATGAGATTTTACTAATACAAAAATATTTTGTTGCTTTGAAGGTTGATGTTGACACATTACTAGAAGATTGCAATGGGAATGATAATTTATATGTCTTAGTATTCCCAAAGATAGAAGCCATGAAGAAATTATCTTCTGAGGTATTGATAAGAGAAGATTTTGAGGATTTTTTTTTAAAGAGCCACATTTTTTTATGTATTCTATGAACCATAGAAGAGTTGTAGAAAAGGATAGGTAGGAGATTTAGTGTATTAATACTCAAATGGATATAATTATGAATAACTATGTTGAGATTTCGAATATTTTAATAGGGTAGTCATTTGAAAGGATGTTAAGTTGGATGCTCATTTGCTCAAGTAGTAGTGGAAGTTGGTGTTATAAGGATATAAACTAGAGATCCCTTTTTCTTAGGCCAATTTATATGTTGCCACTTCATTTTTGTCAAAAAAGAGTTCCTGAGAAGGAAGGCATAGAAGAAAAGTTTTATTTAATAATTTTGTCAAAGATTATGATATCCAATGTTACAAAGTGCAAGTTACTCTAGTACTCATAGAATTTGCAAAGTAT
Organism: Sequoiadendron giganteum; assembly: GCA_007115665.2. Taxonomy (NCBI): domain Eukaryota; kingdom Viridiplantae; phylum Streptophyta; class Pinopsida; order Cupressales; family Cupressaceae; genus Sequoiadendron; species Sequoiadendron giganteum. Next base: position 55,497,590 of record CM021103.1, read on the forward strand.
GCATAAAAGGAGAGGGTGGAAGGTAGAAATATAATTTATGATGATTTGTTGCAATACCTTGGTGCCTACACGTATGAATTCATTTTGTTCCTAGTATATCCTCTTAGGAAGGCATGCCACCTTTTTTCCAAATTTAAAATGTTATGTCTTGCAAGGTGCCTGGTGTTGTAAATTGTGCCAGATCTTTGCCATCTATGTGCCATCTATCCTATCTTCCAAAATAAGTGTCTTATCTTTGAAAATTAAACACAAAGGAGTTGCATTTTGTCTTTTCCTACAAATACACTTGTTGAGGAAAATTTGTAAGTAAATTCAGTTGGAGATGGAGGATGCATATTAAATTTTGTTCCAAATATTAAATGGTCATGTAATCTTAGCCCTTAGTGATGGATGATTCCTATCTCTTCATTGTATACTTATTTCCTTTACCTTCCCTATTAAAGGAATTCATTTTTCCTTCTATAATTGAGTAGAAGCGGTAGTAGCAATTGAGATTCAGGAGATTAAAGTTCAAGAAATATCATAATTTTTTAGATTTAGGTGTTAAAGATATCATGAATTGTTGTACTCAAGACTATTTTGAAATTAATATAAGAAGACGCATTGATCTGGTGTTTTGTGGATTATTTCAATAGATTCTCATTGTTCCTTTTCAAATGTTAATTAATTTTGGTTGCATTGATGATGAAGTGTTTGGATATTTAATAGATCTGTAGTTCATACCATTTATGTTTTTCTAATTGTCAATTACTATGCAAGGTTAGTCTGAATCTATATTTGAATTCAGTTCAATTGTGAATATTTTCTTAAGATGCACTAGATTTGGGTTCTTAAATAATTTTTTATAGTTTGAAAATATTTCATATACATTGAAGATTACACTATTTATATAACATTATGAGCATTTATTTGATTAAATAAAATTTGGTTTATTTGAGGGATCCATCTATCTACAACATTGAATCATTATTGTTAAGAAGAATTTTGGTAGTTGAAGGTGAGAAAGGGGTTCAAGGTAAGAGCACTAAGGGGAAGAAATCCCTCGACACAGGATTGGGCAAGGATAAGGAGGTTGTCTTAGGGGTTGAGGGGATGACTGGTAAGGACAAAATATAGCATGCTATTGTGCGTGAGAAAGATTTATTTGAGAAGTTGGAGGGCCCTGAAATTGTTGCTCAAGGGAACATGGTTGAGAAAGAATTGGTGGACTTGGATGTATCTCTTGTTGGTGTGGTGTCTATGAGTAAAGGAAAAGTAAATTTTGAGTCTCTGCAAGGCATTTTCCATGATGTTCAGCCCGAGGGGTTGGATAGTTTACAAGAAGAGCCTATCAATTGGGAGAACTTTGTGTTGGCAATTAGGTTGTCATTGATGTCAAAAGGGAGTCTATGGCCAGTCATGGTGGTAATTGATTTCAAAGGGTATTCATGTTGTTTGGTGTCAGTGGACTAACTCAGGAATTTTGTTTGAAGTTATTGTGCAATTTTTGAAGAGATTGTAGAAGTTTGGGCTTTGAGCCTCGGGCTTATTGTATATCACTTGTTGAAGAAGGAAGGAGTTATTCATTTTGAGCTAAGTCCAAAAAGGTTTCAGACTTTGAACTTGAGGCTTACGCTCAACTAAAGGCGATCAGGCATTGGGCTTCGGTTATACCTCTTATCGAGTCCCTTGGAGAAATGAAGGAAAAATGTGCTAAGTCCAAAGGATTTTGGACTTCAAACCTTGGGCATGCCTTGTACTGATTGCATAATGGAATGAAGAAAGAAATAAGTTAAATTTGAAAAGGATTCAAACATCAGGCTTTGTACATTTGGCTTACAGTTTACCTATATGTTCGAAGAAAGGAGTATACAGGATACCTATACCTCGAACCTTGAAAAGGTTTCAGGCATCAAGGGTCGAAGTTAAGGCTTTTTCCTTGACAATTTGTAAAATATACAAAAAGAGGAAACCTCGAAGGACAACACTCAAAAGGGTCATGATTGAAAACACTTGTGAAGGACTTTATTGGGCATCATGAGTCAGAGGTATGGCTTGCATCTTACTGAATGGCAGGTAAGCAGTACGAAGGAAGGGTGAACCTCGACATCTGATGATTTAATGGGATTTTGAAGTTTCGTGATTGGTATTTTGGTGGTATGAGTTATGGTTTGTGATGGAGTGGAGATGGTGAGTGGCAAAGGGTAAGGCTGAAGGCTAAACCCCAACAGGTATGGAGAAGCTTCAAACTTAAGTGTTTGGGCTTGTGTATTAAGTCCTGTAATGCATTTTAAGCATGCGATAAGGAGATTAGTGACTTATGACCACTTAAGTAAAGGGAAAATAGTATCACCAAAAATGAAGCAACACCACCATTTTGTAGGAAGCACACGTTGACTAGGGTTGACTAGTGTCGAGTATGCAAGCTTGAGACATGTGGTAAAGAGTGATTGCAATGAATTGTTGATTCACATCCTCATTCTGAATCACTAACCTTTGGCCCTCATTTAAATCAAGGCAATTGAGCGATAATGGTTAGATCATGGTGTGAAAAACAAAATCAATGGTCTACTTTCAAGATCAAATTTTATCAATGGCTAGGTGAATGAAATTGTGGCATGTAAAATAAGTTAACCATTCAAGTAGAATTTAAATTGGTGATTAAATGGAATGAGTGATGCTATTAATGTAGTGATAGTTGCAAATCCAGAAAAGGTTGATCATACAAGAATATGGCATTAATTGTAGATTAAACCCTAGAATTTTTTACGCCAAAAATAGCAAGTGCATTGAATGATGTTGGTGATTGTTTGGTTCAAGGCGAGTTGGCTTGTTGGAGAAGCTAAGTGAGAAAATTTGAATGACTAAGGGTGAGATGGCTAAGTAAGAGAAGTGTGAATTGTGAGAGGGTGTTGTAGAATAGAGGTGAAGAAAAGAGGTGCATTCTCAGATTGAAGAAGAACCAATGTTTTTGCACATATGAACTTGTAATGTTATAAGAGGTTGGTGTGTCAGGGATTTTGGGTTGGTGCTCAATAATGTGTGCAATTTACTTTGAGGTTGGTGCCTCAAAACATTTTATTCGGTGTAAATGTACCTGTAAGTGGGTGCTTACAAAACATATGTAATATCTTTGATTGAGGTTGGATTTGAGTAGTATACTCAAGAAACTTTTCTCACCATGATTTTTCCCTTCTAGGTTCTTCCACGTATATCTGGTGTCTTATTATGTGTGTGTTTTTTTTCTTGATCATTAATCTTGTCTATTGTTTTAATGTGTTAAAATTTTGTATACACTGATTCACCCCTCTCTCAGTGTATTGGTGTTCTTTCAACAATTGGTATCAAAGCACTAGTTCCTTCAAGAAATTTTAATCAACTTAAGGTAGATATGGTTTCAAGAACACTATGGTTGAACAAGAAGGATCTAATTCAAACAAAGCTCAGTTGTTCAATGAAACAAATTATGCTTTATGGAAAGTTAGAATGAAAACTTATTTAACCTCTCTTGGATTTGATGTATGGCAGTCAATTGTAGATGGGTATAGAGCACCAATAGCTACTCCTACTGATGCATTTGACAAAAAATCCTGTGAAAATAATGCTAAATCTAAAAACACTATTTAATGTGGTTTAACTAATATAAAATTTGTAAAAGTTATGCAATGTAAATTTTCCAAAGAAGTATGGGAGAAATTGCAAAGCATCTATGAGGGAGATGTTAAAGTGAAACAAGAAAAGTTGCAAACTCATAGAGAAAAGCTTAAGACTCTTAAGATGAAAGATGAAGAAAATTTTGCAGCATACATGCTTAGAGTAGATGAGGTAGTGAATGCAATCAGAGGTTTCAGTGAAACTATTGCTTGAAAAAGGTTATTGTAAAAAAGGTCTTGAGGTCACTCCCACAAAGATTTGATTCTAAGGTCTCTGCAATAGATGAAGATCAAAATTTGGATACATACTCTATAGATGAATTGTTTGGGTCCCTAACTGCATATGAAATGAGAAATGAGAATACTGCATCCACAAAAAGTGAAGTTGCATTCAAGACCTCCAAAACCAAGAAGATTAAAGAAAATTCAAAATATAACATCAGCTCAAATGAAGAAGTGAACTTTGTCAAAAAGTTGAAGAAGGGCACTGGAAAAAACAAAGGTAAGATTCCTTTCAAATATTTTAATTGTGGTAAAGTAGGACACTATGCCAAAGTGTCCATTGAATGAAAAGGAAAAGGGAGATAGTTCCAAGAGTCAATAAGTTTCCAAATATAAAAGAGGAACTATGGCAAAAAGAAGAAACGTCTTTATGTAGATAAATAAATTAGTTCTTCAAATAATTTCTCCTTTGCAAGTGAAAATTGTGAAGCAAGAGAAGTTGCATTTATGGTTGAAGATGTTAAAGAATGTGAAGATTCTAAAGAGGAAGAAGAAGGTGAGGTTGATTTGCAAGGTGAACTAGTTTTTGCATTAGAATATTTGAGTCATGCAATAAAATAGAATGAAAAATATAAGTTAAGGATTAAAGAATTTGAAAAACTTATTATAGACCTTAAGTTGTAGCTAGAAGAGTCAAAGAGAACTGAAGAGATGACTAAAGTGGATTTGAAGAACAAACTAGAAGAGTGTCAAAAACTAGAGGCTGAAATTGTTTCTTTGAGAAAAGACCTTGAAAAGGCTAGAGAACAGATAGAAAAGGTTTTAAAAATTCAAATCTAAGTCTAAGGCCTACAGTTAGGGTTTCCTATTTTTGGCGGCAAACTATGGTTCTAGTGGCAGAATTTTCTAGATTTTGATGTCTAAATGCAAGTGGATTGGATGATAAATGATGAACTATATGACACTTTTTGAAATTCAATTTTGACTTAATTTGTGAATATGAATGATTGATCATACACTAATATGCAAGTCCTATGCAACATTAATGTAATATGCATGCAATTTTTTGAATTTTTTAGATTTTAACGGATGCAAAATGCAAACCTAAAACCCTCAATGAGATGCATCTAATGCAACTTTAACAACCCTAAATAAAATACAAAGTTAATGAAATGCAATGCAAAAAAATGCAAATCCTAGATCTAGGGTTTGAATGGACTCCAAATTTGAAAAAATTGATGTACAATGTTAGGTTCACCAAAATGAAATATTAGAAAATCGGTTCATCATAATGATATGGTAACAAGAGGATATGATGCACCTATCTTCCTTATTTCATTAGGAAAAAGAGATCCCCTAGGGAAAAATTGACTTTCAACCCTTAGGTGAGTCAACCTTGGTGGAGATCTTGGTGTTTTCCTTATGACCTAAGACGGGGTAAATCAGCTAGAACAACACTTTTGAGAGAAAAACTAAAAAAGAGTAAACAAACCCAATTATGCAATGTAACACTTGAAACATCAATTTAAAACCTTAATCTAGCAAAACCTACAATAATTTGGCAGATCTTAAAGTTATGATTTTATGCACCTATAAAAAAATCTCATGTTGAGTGTCCTGTTGAGACTCATTCGCCCTAGGGTGAATGGTTCTTCCCAGGGTTTTCTGAAAATTCAAAATTTTCATCTGTAACTCTTGATCTTCTCTTCTAGCTTGTACCTTTTAATCCTTGCTTTTTAATCTAGACCTGCAACAAAAACTATAAATTTTATTTTGTTTGTATGGAGGTTTGCCTCTGTCAAACCCTTAGTTTGGTAATTAAAACTTGATAAAAAATTCAGATCTAGAATCTAAGAGTGTGTGTGAGCCCTAATCTTAAGTGTGTTTAAGATTTTTAAGAGCTAACATGAAAATAAACCTTATTCAAGTGTGTTAGAATAAGATCCCTAAATGAACTTGAATGATAAACACAATACATAGTTAGGGAGAAGTCAAACCCCCTAATAGATCTACAATCATATTATACCTTGTGTTAGGTGGCTAGAAGAATGAAGATAGAAGATGGGATCACTAGGAAAAAAGTCATTAGATTAAGGTAAATGGCTAGTTGCATGTCCCAAAACCTCGAATCCATCATGATCCACCATAGGCATCAATCTTCACAAAATGATCTTGAAGACCTACAAAAATAATTGAAATGCTGCTCCAAGACTTCAACTTTGCTTGCTTGAATTTTATCCTTGACCTTGAATGCAAATCTTGTGAATAACTTCTTGATCCCTTTCTCAACCTAGTGTAAAATGGTGAAAATACTAGGTTTTATAGGCTTCCATTCTAATTCTCGATAATTAAATCCCAAAATTTGACACTTAAAACTTGAATTTAGGACTTTAAGATGCCACCAAAAACATATTTAAAATTCGAAGTTTTGATCTTAAAGAGGACCCATTCGCCCAAGGGTGAATGGGTCATGACCTAAATTGCCAAGGTTTATTAATTTTGGGGCATTAAATTAATTAAATGCATTTGTTCAATGTCTTTGATAATGTCAAAAAATATTTAAAATAGGCCTTGGGATGCATAATAAAGGGGTTTAGAAGCCTATTTATGAAGGATAAAATGCATAAAATTGAGGTCACTAAAATAGGTCCAAATTAAGTGTGAAATTGTACTATCACTTAGAAGGAGTACAATTTTTTACACTACAATATATAACACATCTTCTAAATATTATAAAACCCTATACCAAATAACTTTGAATACATGAAGTAAAAGTGACAAGTTAATATATGAATAAAACAAAATAAAAATAAACCCATCTACTTGAAAATAATTTGCATGATTTAATATCTTAGCATATGCAACTTTTAATAATTAAATTTAAGTGTTGATGATAATATTTGAGAAAATAAAATTCCAAGATACTAGTAGGGGAATATGGATATAACATATTCTATGTTAGGGTTTTTTAGTTGCTAGGTGGTTTCTTGTCTTTGCTAATTCTCTCTCCTTGGTTGATCTCTCATAGTGTTCCCTAAGTTTTTTACTAGCTTTAGCTACCTTGTAATTTTATAAATTATTTTAATTTTATATTATTTTGTGGCATTTGTTTTCTACCAAGATTTTCCTATTTCTTTGTTGGCATTGCCCCTATGATGGTTTTTTGTTCATGCCACAATGTTGCTACTACCTTGGGCATTGGACCTTTGGTTACTTCCTCGATGGCTACAATAACTATCCCTCCCTTAGTTATTGCTTTAAATTCTATGTTATGGTTTAAAAATGGGATGATTTATCCACTGTTGACAATCCAAAAAGGAAATCAATAGATCTTCTTCTCAAGATACATGATTTGAATTTGGTGGGTAGGTTAGCAGGTGCATGACCCTCTTATAAATCATTGGTTGCATGGATTGATAGAGAATGGAGACCTTTAATCAAAGGATAAATCAATATTTCCTTGTGTGGGAAGGGTTTTTTCATTGCAACCTTCTCAAATAAAGAAGAAAAAGTCTTAGTTTTTCAAAATGGCCCTTTGTTCATGAACTTTAGAAATATTTATTCAAATCATTGGTCAATTTAATTTTATCCTATAGAGGAGACTCCTTGCGTACTAGTTTGGGTAAGGCTCCCTTTTCTCCCTCTATAGTTATGCACTAAGGAATTATTTGAAGTTATAGGTAATGCAATAGGAACTTATAGAACTTGGGCTTTGCCCAAAGAAAGTAATTTTCTATATCCCATATTTGTGTTGAAGTGGATCTACTTAAAAGACTCCCTAAGTTAGATAATTGAATCTAAAAGAGTATGTTGTTAGCTAAAAGTTTGACTATGAGTGCATTCCTTGCAAGTTTAATTCTCGCCACAAGTGTGACCACTTTTAGAGAAGCCACCCCAAGAAACCTCAATTATATGAGTAGAAAAAGGAATATGGACTTTGAAAGAAAATAGAAAGGAAAATTAAATAAAGGAAAATCAAGATGACTTTTTAAATGATGCTTCCAATCCCTTTATTTCTTTGTCCCTAGAGGTGGTCCCTATGTCTCAAGGAGATTTTGGGGTGAATTTTATCTCAAAGGTGTTTCAAGATGAGTTGGGAGTTTAGGAGGAACTTATAATACTAGGAAAGGTGGTTTAGGATGAGCCTAAAATTTTAGGAGAAAAAACATTTATTTTTTAGGATGGCAAGGATGAAAATCATAATTTTGGTTTAGATGTTGGTTTGTCAATTGATGAGGATACTTTCACAATTGACCAAAAAACTAGAGGAAGAAAGAAGAATGTGGAAATCAAATACAAAAAGGCTTCTAACATCATGATTAGCAAGCAAGCCACCTTGGACTCTTTAATTTAAAACAAAAAGGAAATCAAACAATTGATGATCAAACTTACTAGTCCAGGTAATTGCAGGTTGTTAGTAATTATATCCTTCTAGTTCCTTTTTATAGGTTGTATTCTATGTGATGTTTGCATGTTTATATTAATGATTTATTTTATAATAAATAATTAAATTTAAAAATGGATATGTGAGTAACTTGTATTTTTATAATAGATTTTGTAAAGCCCTCTTAAACCTTACAAAAAACATTTTCTAAGGTTATTTCCTTATGCCATTTAGGTGTGTTATGGATAATGAAGTCATAAAATAGTCATTTTTTCAACATTCGTGTTTTATGTACAATTGTAAGGGAATAAAATTCCTTTTACATATATTTAGTTAATCAAGTCAATTTTAATAATTTAATTATATAAATTAATATTTAATTAGGAGTTAGGTTGATAAGAAGTAATGAATAAAACATGATTTATTTAGTTTTAGGAATAATATTGAAATGCAATGTTGTACAAAGGTGTTAGGGAGAAATGTATTTGCTCCACATTTCTCCGCAGTTTCTTTTTAGGAATTGTGGCTTTGAAGGAGAGTTTAATGGTTTTATTCTCTTGCTTGTGTCAAGAGGATTTATGGTTAGGTGTATCAGAAGCTTCAAAAGTGTATACTTAATGTTTAATGTGTTTTCATGGGTAACGACCGGCCTGGTGTCTACACTACATTCAAAAATGTTCAAGTATTAATGGAAGTGCATAGTGTGGCATGTGAGATTTAATTTTGGGTCTCAGTTAAGTGTTGTTTTGGTCCCCTAAGTTCATTCTTATCCACCACGAGAATGTTTAGGTGTTGAACTAATTTGAATTTGTAAATATAACAAAAGGATTGTCAACCTTAGAGAAGGTGTTTAAGGTTAAGGGTGATATAAATAAGAGCGGAGTTGTTGTGAGATGCAAGAAAGAATCAAGAGAGAAGAAAGAGAGACGTGATATCGATGCAAGTGATTTGTGTGATGCGAATTTGAGTAGAGCAGTGTGAATTTCAAGTATTGGATTCCTAAAAGTAGTGAGTTGAAGGTGTTTGAAATATTTCATGCAAGACTAGGAAAGTGTTGGATCATTTGTGGTGGATTCCTTGTTGCATTGAGAAAGTGTTCTCTATGTAACTTTTTTCTTCTCTCTTCTTGTTCTTTCTATGGCAGTGAGCCCTAACTGTGAGCTTTTTTGGATAGTGTGTCCTATTTTGGTTTGTGAGCCCTTTTGTACTGATTTTGCTATTACTTATATTGTGAGCTAATCCTCACAATGCTTTTACCTCATTGGGTTTTCTAATGAATATGTAGCAATGTGTGTAAAGAGGATGAAATAAGGATGGATAGGGATTTGATTGTGAGCTAACCTAGTACAAGAATATGCCACTTGTTAATATAATTTTATTTTCATCAAAATAAACCCAAAACTAAATGTGAAATGGTATGGGTATGAAAATATCACCATTATAACATTGTACCCATACCACCACCATTTTACATTAAGAGGGTATTTAGAGATTTGTGAGGAACTTTTGATCATTGTTTATGTTATCATGGGACTAATGGCATAGGTAAGATGTTGAGCATATAGGGCTTTGTTGATTTGGATTGGGGTGGTGATTTAGATAGAAGGAGGTTTATCAGTAGTTATTTATTTTCTTTGTTTGGGGAAGTTGTCAATTGGATGAATAAGAGGCAGCCCATAATTATATTATCTATGACAAAAGCATACTACATGGCTACTACACATGCCTATAAGGAGGTGGTTTAGTTACAATAGTTATGATCAAGTATTAATTTTGATTTTAGGGTTATGAGAATCATTTGTGAAAGTTATAGTGTTATTTGTTTGGCTAGGAACCCGATGCACCGTGCTAATATTAAGCATATAGATGTATACAATCACTTAGTTTGTGAGATGGTTGAGATTAGTAAGGCTATGATTCAAAAGGTGGATATTCTTGATAATAGTTTACTCTCTTACAAAACCAATGAGCACAAATGAATTTTGTTAGAGGATATGGACTTTTCCTTATCTCGTACTTGATTCATTTTATATATTTTGTCATGTCATTACAATGCATAATATCAATTAGGAGAATGATAGGGTTATGTGTGATATGAGCCTCATAATCCCATCTAATGTTTGTATGTGTCTAGAACTTTCTTGGAATGGGTACTTGGAAACCTATGAGAGAGATGAGAGGCAATTAATTATTATTCTCAGAGACATGGAATATTATTGTAGTGGCATTAACAAAGGAGGTTATAATTGCTAGGAGTTACAATCATTGTCATAAGATTTACTGAGCAATCTCCCTAATGTCGTACTTGGTGGTTACATAGAGAATAGTGGATGATCTTGTTATGACACGTGCAACCCACAATAATTGATCACTTCATAATGAAAAACTAGGCTTGGGTATGTGCACTTATCAAAGTAATGAAGTTAAATATGCCTTTGTGAGCAAATAGTTACCTTGAGTACCATCATTATTATATGTGGGGGCATGGATTTTTCCATAGACCATGGTTTTGGTGCTTGTAGTCTTGGGATACTACTTTTGGTTTCCTCTTGTCAGTTCTCTATGAATTAGATGCATTGGATAAAGGTCTTATGGGTTTTTGCCAATTTGAATATTATTATGTTGTCAAAATGTTCTCTAACTAAAAAGATGATGATATTGTCTTTGATATTATAGATCATTCTTGATTAAATCAAGCTAAATGTCTTTTTAGTCGTGGAGTTTTTCTTTAAAAGATTTCTCCACATACATCTACATCTACATCTAGTGTTATGAATACTTAGAGAACTAAAAACTACTGGTTTTCTTAGGGCCACTTAATCTTGGATAATGTGATACTAATCCATGAGCACAACAGATGGGCCAAGATGCTTCCCTGCTTAAAATAGGGTTTCCTAGATCTCAAACGGCGCAATGCATTATCTCACATATCTCCAATTCGGGAATCTCATGAATCGTGGGCACCATAATAACGATGTTTCATCTTCAAATCCCTTATGTGTAGTTAATACCTCGTTTGTCGGTCATAATGTGTGCGCTTTATTCATTTGCGCGCCTTCACAAGTAATCATGGCGTATGCGTATGTTTAAGCATAACAGCTTGAAGGACGCAAACGGTCTCTTTCGCGCGATATGTGCAGATATAAGGGCGACTGTAAGCTTAAATCTTCCCAAATGCGGCCCACTATGTTAGCCGATGTGCCAATCGATCCAATACAAGATGATTAGATGTGAGACCCCAAATATTCCGAGATAGATGAATTATGAATGCGTGTCGTGCAGAAGAAAATTGAAAGACTGTAATCATCTGCTATGAAGCCAAAAAAAGTGATATATATTTATATCCATCTGTGAATGGACGTTAACTGAATATCTACATCATAAACTCGAATTTTGGGTCACTATCTTCGGGGCATCTTTTATCACGCCTTGGGCGTTTTCTCTGTGAGAGAGCACGACCTGCAGAGAGGGATCAACGGCCGAAACGTCTCTGCTGGTTGTCCCCTGCAATCTGCACCTTACACGTCTGTAAAGTTTCTTAAATGTCTGGCCATTAATTCTCAGTTCTCTATATTTCTGTGTTGGTACAAATTAGTGATCCTGGTCGACTGTGATGTAACATAAGCATTAATTTAAATTGCCTTGTTCAACGTGAGTGTGACTATAAATGTCGGAAACTCATTTGTCAACACGGCAACTTTTCATTGGTTCCACGTACTGTTGTTGTTTGCATAATATTTTTTTAATTTTTATAATTTGTTTTTCTTAAATTTGTGTATGTATAGTTGGAACAAGTGTCTTTGTAGTATTTTAAGTGTCTTTATAGTATTTTAATGATTATCTTTATTGATTAGTCCATAGATGAGTTATATATATCATTTGCAAGTAGATTAAATAATTGTTTGAAATTAACAGATTATTGTAAGTTGTATCATGATTTTACTCGATCAATGAAGATTATAGTTGTTAGGATTGATATTTATTTTATTGGATTAAGAAAAAAAATAGATTATATCATAAATAACAAAAACAAAAAATAATTGAACAAAGGTTGATTTGCTCAACAAAGTAACATTGGGATGTCATAGTTGCAGCAGCAATAGTATAAACATCAGCAACAATATAAACATCATTTGCATCAACAACATAAACATACACATCAACCATAACAACATCGATCTAGTCATGAAAACTCCACCAGATTGAGGAAAATGTCCATGAACCATTGAGTATGAACAAGAAAGATGGGTTGCCAAACTGAAGCGGAATATAGATGGCATTCATAACAAAGATGGAGCAACCAAGCATCACATAAAATTCTATTGATCCAAAAAGCCTCCAAAACCACCACAGAAAGCCTCATTCAATGATGCAAAGCTTGTCCTAACTCAACTCAACATAATTCAACCACTACTTAAGACCCAAGACCCCTACAATGGTGATTTACACTAACATGCTAGATTTCCCAACTAGGTCTCCAAAATGGTGTTTTCATGCATATCTTTTAGAGAAGGTCGTCTCACCTTGAAACCAAGACCTTTTCAGATACCCATTAGGCTTGAATTCATTATATCTCAAAGTTGGTATGGATTGTTTTGGAACAAAACAAACTAATACAGTCTGCTACGCCTAAAACAAGGCCAATTAGGCCACTTTTACAAAACATCTACTAGGAAACCACTTCCCAAACCCCTAAACACTTCACCAATGTCACATAGGGTAACAATCACAAGACTATTGCAACAAATCACTCTTCCAAGTCGTTGTCCCACTCTTTCACTATCCTACCTAGCCTAACACATGACACTATCCTACCTAGCCTAACACATGAGGATGTTAGGCTAGGGCTTTGACAAAAAATTCTCCAAGCTCCATCCCCTGCTCCAAAAACAAGTAAAACACTAAGAAAACACCTAAAACTACCATTCCACCGATTTTGGCTAAACTACAACGGTGGAATGATCTGAAACCTACATTTTTGTTCTCAAACCCTTGAAATGGAGGGTTTCTAAGTAGTCTAAGAATAAATGCTTCAAACAAGCTTTATTTCTAATGAAAATACACCACACTGAGCTCAAATGAAAGCTAAAACATTGTAGCCACCTTTCACATAAGTCTCAACTCATGACAGTACAATACGGGGCCGTACAAAGTTAGCAAACACAAAACAATTGCACAAAATTTCAAAAAACAAAGCCTTTCTTCACCAAATGCTACAATGCTCATGCCTCAAATTTTATGATGCCAAAATACTATCATGAATCAATGTTCATCAGTTACAAACAAGAAAACACTCAAGTGACCGTTCATATTCCTTCTACATGCAATTTTGCCAAGTTGCAAAGCAACTTTTCCATTCTTTCACCAACTTTTTCTCAACGCTTAATACATGACACTAAACATACAAAAATGGTCTTGATTTGACCTTATTACATTCAACTAGGTGATAAAACACTCAACTTACTAAATTAGACACCTAAATGCATCAGTGAACCAAATTGACCGTGTTGCCCTTGCACTATACACCTGGGGTGAAAATGACTTCATTCTCCCGATGAAATGAGCTGATGCACAGAGACTCCATGTCGTTTTATATCCTCCTCTGACATCCATGTAGCATATTCATTTGGTAGTACATGCCACTTAACCAAGTATTCATTATACACTTTGTGTCTAGTCCTCTTGGCCTCCCTTGTATCCAATATGCTCTCAAGCTTCATTGGTTGGTTGGGTGATAGGTCTTTGACCCACTCATCATCTTGAAATCCTATTGTACTTGTGTCTTCACCTACAACCACATTTCCCTTAAAAGGATAAAGATCAAAAATATTAAATATGGGTGAGATAGCCACTCCAGGAGGGAGTTCTATCTCAAGCATTTTGCCCAAACTTGTGGACCACCTTGCAAGGTCCAACCTTCTTCATCAGTAACTTGGTGTATCTACCTTTGGGTAACCTCTCCTTTCTCAGGTGTGCAAATACCATGTCTCTAACCTTGATTTGTACATCCTTCTTCAAATTTGCATGCCTTTTATACTTTTCCATACTCTTTTGTAGATTCTCCCTTACTTGCTAGTGGATATCTCTCATTGCCACAACTTCTTCACCTTGTGCACTCCTCTTCTCCATACCATTCAGATCTTTGAGTTCATGTATTCCCCTTGGACTCACACCATATACTACTTCAAATGGACTCCTTCCTATGCTTTGGTTGAAGAAATCATTATAGGCATACTCTGCTTGAGGGAGTATCAAGTCCCATTGTTGTCAATGCTCTTTGGTCAAACATCTTAGCAAGTTCCCAAGTGACCTATTGACCACTTCAGTCCGCCCATCCATTTGTGGATGATAGGTAGAACTGAATGTCAAGTTTGTGCCCGATTTCCTCCACAAGGTCCTCCAAAAGTGACCTATGAACTTAGTATCTCTATCAAACACAATGGTTAAAGGAAGTCTTTGAATCTTTACAATCTCCTTGAAAAATAGTCCAGCAATATGAGATGCATCATTATTACTTCTACAAGGAAAAAAACTAGCCATTTTATTAAACCTATCCACAACAAAAAAACTGATATCATATCCCCTTTGTGTCTTGGGAAAACCTAATACAAAGTCCATGTTAATTGACTCCCATGGCCGGTCTAGTATTGGTAAGGGTTGATAGATTCATGCATTGGAACTAGAGCATTTAGCCCTTTGACATATCCCACAACTCTCCACAAACTTCTTGACATCCACATGCATCCTCCGCCAATGATAGAACCTCTTGACCTGCTCCAAGGTCTTATCATACCCAAAGTGTCCGCTAAAACTACCACAATGCTTTTCTCTTATCAGATTTTCCCTCATAGAGAACTTTTTCACACACAACTGAGCACCCTTAAATAACAAACCATCTTGTAACACAAAATCAGAATACTCACTATGAAAAGCTTCTTGAGATTGACTGCAAATAGCAAATGCATCTTTGAAATCATCATCATCCTTGTACATACCTTTTAGTGCATCCATTCCCACACTTTAGAGTTGTATTTCTTGCACCGTCATAGATCTCCTACTCAAGGCATCAGCTACCTTATTTGCTTGTCCCTTCTTGTTCTTGATTGTAAAGGTGTAGGCCTGCAAATAATCCATCCATTTCATGTGCATTTGGCTCAATTTATCTTGACTACTCAAAAATCTTAAAGCATGATTATATACGAAGACTATGAATTCCTTTGGCAAGAGGTAGTGTCTCCATTTTTTGAGGGACTGTACCATTGCATAAATCTCAAGGTCATATGAGGAATACTTTTTTTTGGCTTCATTAAGCTTCTCACTAAATAATTCTATTGGTCTCCCTTCTTGACTCAAAACTACACCTATGGCATACCCGCTTACATCACACTCAATGGTGAACACCTTGCTAAAGTCTAGTAATGTGAGTATGGGTTGTTGAGCCACTCTTGTCTTCAAGTATTCAAAACTCCTCTCGGCTTCATCAGTCCATTGAAACTTATTTTTCTTATCTCCTTTGATGGTATCAATGATAGGTTAACAAATGTGGCTAAAATTCTTGATGAACTTCCTATAGAAGCTAGCCAAACCATGAAACCTCTGTACCTTTGCTACTATTTTAGGGGTTGGCCAATTGAGTATGGCTTCTACCTTTGTGGGATCCATCTTCAAGGCACCTTTGGAGACCACAAAACCAAGGTAAACAAGTTCTTATTTCATGAATTCACATTTCTTGAGGTTGATCATCGGCTTCTCCTCATTCAACTTCCCCAACACCATATCCAAGTGTTGTAAGTGCTTCTCATTTGTCTTTTTGTATACAAGGATGTCATCCAATTATACCACCACAATTTTCCTATGAATTTCTTTAAAACCTCATTCATCAGCCTCATGAATGTGCTTGGGGAATTTGACAACCCAAATGGCATCACTAGCCACTCATACAAACCCTCATTGGTCTTGAAGGCGGTCTTCCACTCATCTCCTTCCCTTATTCTAATCTGATGGTATCCACTTTTCAAATCACTTTGAGAAATAGCATGCACCTGCTAAACTATCCATCAAGTCCTCCATCCAGGGTATAGGGAATCTATATCTTATTGTGATTTTATTAATTTCTCTTGAATCAGTACATAACCTCCAACTTCCATCCTTCTTGGGTGCCAAGACAGTAGGCACAACACAAAGGCTCAAGATTTCCCTTATGAGACCTTTATCCAACAACTCTTGAATCTAATTTTTGATCTCTTCATTCTACTTAGGTGTCATCTTGTATGCTACTTTGTTTGGCAAGCTTGCACCCGATATGAGCTCAATATGATGACTCACTTCCCTTATGGGAGTCAAAGAACTAGGAAGCTCATTCCCCCTATGTCTTCATACCTATCCAACAGGGTCTACACCTCTTTAGGTATCTCCTCTCCATTTTTTGTTGTCATAACTGTTTAAGGCTTCCCAATTATGGCATAACCAATTTCTTATTCACTTAAACTCTTCAAAAACTCTTTCTCCTTGACCACCAACACACTTGGTACTTCATGAATTGCACTATCATCTTCTTGTATGGGTGAAAGGGTATATGCCACCTCACCCTTCTCTATCACATATATATTCTTCTCCCCATCATGTTTGGCCTTCCTATCAAACTACCATGGCCTTCCTAGGAGTGTGTGTCATACATCCATAGGGATGATGTCACAAAGTATTTTATCCTTGTAGGGACCAATGTTAAATTCAACCCAAGCCTGCTCATTTACTAAAACTTGCTAACCCTTATTGAGCCATGAAAATTTTTAGGGTGTTGGATGAGGATTCCTCTTCATTTTCAGTTTTTCTATCATCTCCAATGACACAAGATTATCAGTAGAACCAAAATCTACCACTACTTTACATACCTTTCTTTGCAAATTGTCTTGAATAATGCCTTCCTTTGTGGGGGTTCCTTAGTGGTTGGCACCTTAATTAGTGTCCTCCTTAACATCAAGTATTCACATACCTCTGGAGCAACATGTAGAGAAGGTGAGTTAACACTTTCATTGTCTTCTTAATGCACTATTTGAGTCCTCTCACCACCATGAGAACTGATGCTTGTTTGTCCGGGAACTTCCAAGTTGGGTGTCCAAATTGATTGCAACTATAACATCTACCTGAGAAGGTGTTGGATCCTCTCCCTTTTCCACCAAACCTTCCTCTACCACCAAATATCCTTCCTCTAAATCTACCTCTACTATTTCACTCTCCACTTTGTTCTTGTTGGCTACTTGATTCACCTTGTGGATTTTGTGACTGCCCTCTTGCACCAAAGTTTCCTCTTCCTCTTCCTTGCTACTCTTTCTTTCTTTTAATTTTTTCCTCTACTTTAGTTTCCAATTGGAAACACTCCTCAATTGTCCTAGGAGTTGTAAGACCAATCTAATCTTGTATATTGAATCTAAGGCCATTTAAGTACCTTGCCACTTTCTCCACCTCATCTTCAGTATGTCTTGCTCTTATGCTCAATTTATGAAATTCCTCAATATATTCCATTACATCTAACTCTCTTTGCTTCAAGTTTTGTAGCTTCCTAAATGTTTGTATTGTATAGTTTGTAGGCAGGAACTGTGTCTTCACTTTAGCTACCATTCAGTCCCATGAGCTTATCTTTGACTTGCCCTTCTTAACTCTTTCTTCTTGAACATAGTTCCACCATGTTAGGGCAAGGCCCTTCAACTTAGTCTTTGCAAATTTCACCTTCTTGTTGTCTTCTGTCTCCTCAAATTCAAAGAAGTTGTCCAAAGCATCTATCTAAGCCAAGACTTCTTCACTATCAATTTTTCCACCATACATAGGCACATCCACTTTCACTTTCGGAATATTGTCACCCTTGACAGCCTTTAGCATCTTGACCATTCTCTTTTCTTCAGGGTCCAATTCTTCATCTTCTTCTTGGACTCTTGTTGGAGGGTTCTCACTCTCACCCTCATCTTCCTTCTCACTTTGGTCGCCACTAACCATTCCTCTCCTCTGATTCTTTTCCAGGGATGTTATTCTTGCAAGGTTTGCTTCTTGTGACTCCTTATAGAGCCTTTCCTTCTGAAGTAACTGCTCTTTCAATTCTTTCACCTCTTTAGCCATTAGATTACTCTTTGGAGGCATTTTGCTTATGCCCACTCTCTTTCACTTTTCCACTTCCAATCAGAACCTTTGCTCCGATACCACATGGTGTAGAGAATGGGTGGATTAGCTTGTCCTAACTCAACTCAACACAATTCAACCACTACCTAAGACCCAAGACCCCTACAATGGTGATTTACACTAGCATGCTAGATTTCCCAACTAGGTCTCCAAAATGATGTTTTCAAGCATATATTTTAGATAATGCCATCTCACCTATAAACAAAAACCTTTTTAGATACCCATTAGGCTTGAAGTCATTATATCTCAAAGTTGGTATGGGTTGTTTTGGAAAAAAACACACTAATCTAGTCTGATATGCCTAAAATAAGGCCAATTAGGCCACTTTTACAAAACATATACTAGGAAACCACTTCCCAAACCCCTAAACACTTCACCAATGTCACAAATTAGTCACATAGGGTCACAATCACAAGAATTTTGCAAAAAATCACTCTTCCAAGTTGTTGTCCTACTCTTTCACTATCCTACCTAGCCTAACACATGAGGATGTTAGGCTAGGGCTTTGACAAAAACTCATACAAGCTCCATCCCCTACTCCAAAAACAAGTAAAACACTAATAACACACCTAAAACTAGCATTCCACTGAGTTTGGCTAAACTACAATGGTGGAATAGTCTGAAACCTACATTTTTGTTCTCAAACCCTTGAAATGGAGGGTTTCTAAGGAGTCTGGGAAGAAATGCTTCAAACAAGATTTATTTCTAATGAAAATACAGAAAATTGAGCTCAAATGAAATATAAAAAATTGTATCCACTTTTCACATAAGTCTCAACTCATGATAGTACAGTACGGGGCCATACAGAGTTAGCAAACATAGAAAATTGCACAAAATTTTAGAAAACAGAGCCTTTCTTCACTTCTTTTTGTCACCAAATGCTACAATCCTCATGCCTCAAATTTTGTGAGGCCAAAATACTATCATGCACCAGTTTTCATCAATTCCAAACAAGAAAACACTGAAGTGACCATTCATATTCCTTCTACATGCAATTTTGCCAAGTTATAAAGCAACTTTTCCATTCTTTCACTAACTTTTTCTCAACACCTAAAAATGACCCTACATGACACTAAACATGCAAAATTGGTCTTGAGTCGACCTTATTACATTCAACTAGGTGATAAAACACTCAACTTACTAACTTAGACACCTAAATCCATCACTGAACCAAATTGACCATGGTGCCCCTGCACCATTCAATAGCCAATCTGACTATCCTTCAACCAATTGCAATTGTGCTTGGAGATTGCTAACATTTGTTTTGAGATCATTATTAGTTTTCAAATGATCTTGAGATATCATAGACAAATTGATAATTTGTATAGAAAGGTTCCAACAAATCATTTGGATTTCAAGTTGAAGAGGTAGAGAAGTCCAAAAAACACATTAGAACAATGAAACTTCCAAATGAAGTTGAGGATGACTTGCCTACACATTTGTGTTAGAATACTATGAGGAGAAACACCAAACAACATAGTTTTCCATGACTAGTCTTGAAGAGTGTGAGAAGTAAGGTGAAAAGATAATGCCAAAATTTTTGAGCATGAGAGCAAAATGGATTCAAAATTGTTGCAAAAATGACATGATAGTGGTGGGTGGAGAAATTTGAGATAGTTACTGATGGGTAACTTAGCATGAAGAATCTCCAAAGACAAAATTTGGAATTGAGCATCTACTTTAGATTTCCAAATTTGAAGGCTAGTCTCATTCACTTTGTTTGACTAAATTTGCAGTTCCATTTGATATTGAGATGAGATGAGAGAAAAATTGAAGGGAGGAGTTTCTTGTAAGTGGTTTTGAGAGGAAAAAAGAGGATATTGCATTTATTAGGCCATCTCCAATCTTTCAAAAAGTTAGAATGGCAAGGAGAGGACATCAAGCAAAAAAGGTTTGGGGAACTAGTTATTGGATTTGGAGAGAAGAGGTTGTTTAGTGAAAGAGGACATGTTGAACTAGGCTCAAAGTTGTTGTCATGATTTCCAGTTGAAGCTTATTGGATCCTATAAATCATGAAACACTTGAATTTTCTTTTTAAAAAGATGCTTTCCTTTAAAAATATTAATAACACCTATATTTTTAGCATCTTTTCGAATCAAACAATTCCACCATATGGAGGAAGTTGAAAATTTGAGACCATGGCTAAAGGATTGATCATACCAAACCAACTTCTTAGAAGTGATTTTCCAAGCTTTCCAAATAGAGTTGAATGATGCAGACCCGTGGGTTTTAAAACAAGGAGCTAGCAATAGTTTATCATTCCAATTTAATATTTCCCAAGCATGGCTACAACAACAGATTAAATGAAAAATCACACCAAATGCTTCCAAGGGGCCTCTCCTTCCAAAGCATGCAGAATCCACTTAGTGGAAAAGAAAATGCCTTGAGTGTAAGGATCAATAATCCCCAAACCATATTTATCTTTTGGTTGAATGCAATGAGAACATGGAAGGAGAACATTTTTGTTTCCCCATTTAGCCCAAACAAAACTCTTGATAAGTTGTGTTAGTTGGTTGTAACACTTTTTAGATGGTAGCCAACAGGATGCTCGGTGTAAACATGACTAGCTAGGAAGGTTTTATTGGCAGATTGGATGCGACCAGTCATGGAAAGGAATCAATTAGTCCAACTCAAGATCATGCCTTTGAATTTGGTCACAAACTAGTTTCACATATATTTGAGGAATACTGCAACCCCGAAAGGGTATGGCAAGGTATTTGGTGATTGTAACATGCTTAATTTCATGTCATTCACTAGGGATCCAAGGAAGATGTGGGTTCAAGAAATTCATGGTGAATTCAGTTTTGTGCATGGAAAGTTTGGAACCCGAGATAGTACAAAAGAGATCCAAAATATTGAGAGTGTGAGCTACATCATTTGTTGTATTTTTGATATACATGTTATCATTAAAAAAATGGGAGTTAAGTTTTTTAACATAACTAGGTAGCGAAATACCATGAATAAGTTGTAAAGAAATCATGTTGAAAGAGGTAGCCAAGAGCATCAATAGAAATAACATATAGGAAAGGAGCAAGGGGGAACCTTGGCAAATAGATTTTTGAAAGGTGAATTGGGGGGAAAGGGCTCCATTGGTAGTTACTCTAGCATTGGCATCAATGAACAATATTTTAATTTATTCTCACATTTTGTCTCCAAAATTAATCCATTTTAACGCATTGAAAATGAAAGGCCGTCAAATGTGATCATAAGGTTTATCAAAATCGAATTTGATAATAAGAGCATCTTGGGCAAATTGTTGAGCCCATTCAAAAGTCTCTCAAGCCAACACTAAATTATCAAGAATAAATCTGCCTCCTAAACCAATTTGTTTTGGTTGAACAAGTTGTTAGGTTATATACTTTATTTGGAAAGCCAAGTGTTACACCCCATCTTTGAATTACAATTTACTTTTTACCTTATGTTAAAAGCATGGATGATTTACGTAATAATGAAGCTTTGAAAGATGAATGATATGATGAATTAAATGCAATGCAATGGTTTTTGTATTTAATGGAAATATTGATGAGTATGCAATGAAATAGATGCAATATAAATGACATGGCTAACTACGTGTTTGTTTTCCAAGTGGATACACGAGAAGGATTTCACGCCTCTATAAGAAGAGGGGGAGTATCACCTAGGAGAAGGGTATGGATAAGGACTGAATAGTAAATCCATCTGAGTTCATTATTGCGCATAGGTCGGGTTTTGGATACTATCATAAATGAGTAAGTTTGATTTCGAGTTGTGTCACTTGATCACGTTAACTAAGGTCGAGTCAAGTTTGGTTTCCTTGTAGAAGGCTATAGGACTATTGATATTTATTTATTAACGTATTGATTATAATATATATATATATATATATATATATATATATATATATTGTCGAAGTTGAATTAGTATTGATTTTGTCATTACGATATTAGTATATGGAAGTGATCATGTATATATTATGGTATGTGTGTATGCATTAAGATCAAATGGTTTATCATTATGATATGGATATATATATATATATATGTATTTATATGTATAAATACGTACATACATATATATGTATATATGAAAGTAAATGAGCATGTATATACACAATTCGATGATAATTGATAATCGATGTATACATATACTCATGTGTATAGATACATATATATGTAGATATTTACACACATACAAGAATATATATATATATATTAAATAACAAGTATTTTTCAATCCTTTAAAAATGTGAAGAAAAGATAAGAATTAATGATTTTGACATACTCATGAGGCTTGAAAGCCAAAATTATAGGTCATTCTAGAAGGCTTCATTATAGCTAGATAATAGCTAATTGAAATGCAAATGAATGGCAAGATTAATAAGCCACAAGTTGGTGTAACTAAAGCTTAAATGGGGCATGAAAAAGTCTACCACGTGGGCAATGTTTGAGGTGTGAGCCTTGGTAAAACCAGTTGTAATAACTAAAAAAAATTGCATATAAATAGCAACATGTGCATGAATAATATGAAGTCTCACGTGCCTTTTTGAAGGCAAATTTATCAACAAATATTAATGTTTTTGAACAGCCACAAAGTGGCAAGTAGTTTGCAATTATAAAGTATTAAAAAAAACCATGAAAAAGTCTTTGGTCGACCCTCTAAAAAGGGCAACTAAGTCAGCAAAATGAAAGTTCTTACCAGGAAATAAGTAAGTGGTTTAAAAGAAAGTTTCAAATGCCTATTTAAAAGGCAATTGTATCGACCAACTTATGGATAATTCTTAGCCACTTAGTGGCAAGTAATTGCAATTATAAGTAGACACAAATGAGTTGATGGAAAGCATAACTTCAATGTGATAATGTAAGCAGGTTTTAGACTATTTTGGAAGCCTTCTTTAGGCATGGGAAATAGAGTCATTAAGACTCTTAATTTGATTTCTTATCAAACCAAACTATTTTTGCATCGTGACTATTAAGGAAGGCAGTTATTAGCAATAAGGTAGTTTAAGCTTGCATTAATATGGCACCATAATTGGTAGTAGTGGAGAGCATGAATGTAGAGTCTCTTTTAATAAAAATAAGAGGCTTGCATATTATTTGGGTTTGCTACCAAGTATAGTAGAGGTGTAGTGATTGTGTTTCATTGCTCTTAAGCTATTATAGTCTAAATATCAATTTTGGGTAAATGCACAAAGATGAGGGCCAAAAAAGGGTCTTAAGTGGCCACTTTTTTTTTTTTAAATTAGGAAATACTAACTTTGGATGAGAAATTGAGGATAGTTACAATCAAAATTTTAAGATGCAACAAAAATAAGGGTCGTAGTGCTTTGAATCTATTTTGTAAACTACTAATTTTATTTGAAAATGGTAGAGGTTAAGGGGTTCAAAAAAGGGAGCCACAAAAATTGGTGTTGTTTTTGTCAAAAAAACATAACATATCATTTGTTGTGGCTCCCTCAAAAAGTTAACTTTTTTTAGTATTTTTAAAATTGCTTCGGTGAGAAATTAGCTAATTTTAAGATGCAACAAAAACAAGGGTAGTAGTGCTTTGAATCTACTTTGTAAACTACTAATT
Organism: Sequoiadendron giganteum; assembly: GCA_007115665.2. Taxonomy (NCBI): domain Eukaryota; kingdom Viridiplantae; phylum Streptophyta; class Pinopsida; order Cupressales; family Cupressaceae; genus Sequoiadendron; species Sequoiadendron giganteum. The sequence continues at coordinate 55,521,548 of CM021103.1, forward strand.
TTATTTGAAAATGGTAGAGATTAAGGGGTTCAAAAAAAGGAGCCACAAAAATTGGTGTTGTTTTTGTCAAAAAAACTTAACATAACATCTATTATGGCTCCCTCAAAAGGTTAACTTTTTTTTTAGTATTTTTAAAATCGTTTCGGTGAGAAATTAGCTAACAACATGTAGTTTATGCCCCATTTTTTTGATAATTTTTTAATGAATATATGATTTTTTATTAATTTTGAAGGTGGACACATCCTAAACAACAAAAAATTGGTTGTGCTACCCCTATAATTTTTTAAAACTAATCAAAAATGAATTTATTTTTTTAAATGTGTAGAATGGATTCTAGTTATAAAAATATAATTTATTTGAAATTTCAATGAACGGTTAAAAAATAAAGTAAAAAGTACCAAACATTGGGTTTTGGCAAAAATAGACACACAAAAAAAAGAAATTAAAAATGAAAGCCTTAACATAGTCAAAATGTGAAAAAAATTACATTGTTAAATATTTAAGAGAGAGTTTAACATTACCTAGGTGTTTGTTTTACTCGACCTTGAAACATGTGCAAACCTGATGGTTAGCACATATGAGATTATGTGAAATTTTGTAAAATATGCAAAAACAGGTTTTTGGACATTGGAAAGACAATCTAAGCCTTTGGGTTGAAATCCAAAGAAAATCCAAACCAAAGTCTTGGAGATTCCCAAAGCAAGGTAAAATGCAAACACATTATAGCACGCTCACGTTATGCCTCACTTTATGTTTTTGTCTATGTTTGTATAAATGTGTGTTGTGTATGCATGTTTGTCTTTCACATAACGTGAGTGTGTTATAACACGCTCGTGTTATGGCTTGCTTTATGTTTTTGTGTATGTTTGTATAAATGTATGTTTTATGTATGTATGTTTATATATATGTTTGTATGTATGCTTGTATATATGTTTGTGTGTTTGTGTGTTTGAATGCATGTATGTTTCTATGTGTGAATGTATGCTTGTATGTATGTATGGATATATGTATATGTATATATGTATGAATGTATGTATGTATGTATGAGTGTATGTTCAAGGTTTAGGGTATAGGGTTAATCATTTAGGGTATAGGGAATAGGGTTTAGGATATTTTTTATAGGGTTGAGGGTTGAGGTTTTAGAGTTTAGGGTACACAATTGAATATAGGGTTTAAGGTTTAAGCATGGGGTTGAGGGTCAAGGTTTTATGATTGAGGTTATAAGGTTAAGTGTATAGGCTATAGGTATTAGGGTTAAGTATATTGTGTATAGGGTTTATGGTATAGGTTAAGGGTATAAGGCATGGGGTTAAGGGTTGAGAGTGTAGGGTTTAAGTATAGGGTTTAGGGTATGGTTGAGGGTATAATGCATGGGGTTAAGGGTTGAGAGTGTAGGGTTTAGGGCTTAAGTATATAGTTGGGGGTATAGGGCTGAGGGACAATGTTCAAGGTTTAGGGTATAAGGTTGAGGGTATAGGGTATAGGGATGAGGGATGAGGGTTGAGGGATTATGGCATAAGTACATGGTTGAGGGTTAAGGGCTTACAGTTGAGGGATAATGTTCAACTTGTTTCAAGTGTATAAGATTAAGTGTGTGAGGTATATGGATTGGGGATTAGGATATTAGGTTTAAGGTTTAGGGTATGGGTTGAGGGAATAAGGCATAGGTTTAAAGGTTGTGACTGTATGGTTTAGGTTTTAAGTATAGGGTTGAGGGACAATGTTCAAGATTTAGGCTATAAGGTTGAGGGTATAGGGTATAGGGATGATTGTTGAGGGTGTAGGGCTTAGGGTTTAATGTATAGGGTTGAGGGTTGAGGGATTAGGGCATAAGTATATGGTTGATGGTTTACAGTTGAGGGATAATACTCAACCCATTGAGTGTATAAGATTAAGTGTGTAGAGTATGGGGATTATGGTTTAGGATATTGGTTATATGGTTGAGGGTATAAGACATAAAGTGAAGGGTTTAGAGTGTATGGTTTAGGTTTTAAGTATAGTGTTGAGGGTATAGGGTATAGGGATGATGGTTGAGGTTGAAGGTTTTAAGTTTTAAGGTATAAGGCTAAGGGTTGAGGGATTAGGGTTTAAGTATAGGGTATAGGGTAAGGGTCGAGGGTTTACAATTGAAGGATAATGTTCAGGGTTGAGTGTCTAAGGTTAAGCGCATAGGGTACAAGGATTAGGGTTTAATATGTCGGGTATAGGCTTTAGAGTTTGTATCAAGGGTATAAGGCATAGGTTGAAGGGTTGAGAGTGTATGGTTTAGGGTTGAAGTATAGGGTTTAGGGACAATATTCAAGGTTTGTGGTATAAGGGTGAGGGTATAGGGTATAGGGATGAGGGTTGATGTTGTAGGATTTAGGGTTTAATGTATAGGGTTGAGGGTTGAGAGATTAGGGACTAAGTATTGGGTTGAGGGTATAGGTTAGAGGGTTGAGGGATTGAGGGTATAAGGCATAGGGTGAAGGGTTGAGGGTATAGGGTATAGGGATGAGGGTTGAGGTTGTAGGTTTTAGGGTTGAGGGATGAGGGATTAGGCCTTGAGTATTGAGTTGAGGGTATAGGGTATAGGATTGAGGGTATAAGGCATAGGGTGAAGGTTTGAGGGTATAGGGTATAGGGATGAGGGTTGAGGTTGCAAGGTTTAGGGTTTAAGGTATAGGGTTGAGGGTTGAGGGTTGAGGGTTGAGTGTTGAGGGGTTAGTGCTTAAGTATTGGATTGAGATTATAGGTTATAGTGTTGAGTATTGAGGGTATAAGGCATAGGGTACAAGGTAGTGTTAAGTGTTGAGGGTATAGGATATAGGGATGAGGGTCGAGGTTGTAGGGTTTAGGGTTTAAGATATAGGGTTGAGGGTTGAGGGTATAGGGTATAAGGTATAAGGGTGAGGGTATAGGGTATAGGGATGAGGGTTGATGTTGTAGGGTTTAAGGTATAGGGTTGAGGGTTGAGGGATTAGGGCTTAAGTATTGGGTTGAGGGTATAGGATTGAGGGATTGAGGGTATAAGGCATAGGGTGAAGGGTTCATAGTGTATGGTTTAAGGTTTAAATATAGTGTTGAGGTACAATGTTAAGGTTTTAGGGTATAAGGTTGAGGGTATAAGGTATAGGGATGAGGGTTGAGGGTGTAGGGTTTAGGTTTTTAGATATAGGGTTGAGGGTTGATGTATTAGGCTTAAGTATAGGTTTGAGGGTATAGGGTATAAGGTTGAGGGTTGAAGGTTTACAGTTGAGGGATAATGTTTAGGGTTTAGTGTTTAAGGCTAAGTGCATAGGGTATAGGGATTAGGGTTTAAGATATTGGGTATAGGGTTCAAGGTTTGGATTGAGGGCATAGGGATGAGGGTTGAGAGTGTAGGGTTTATAAACTATATTCATAGGGTTGAGGGATTATGGAATAAGTATTGGGTTGAGGGACGAGAGTGTAGGGTTTAAGGTACAGGTTTTAGGGTATAGGGTATAGGGTATAGGGTATAGGGTATAGGGAATAGTGATGAGGGTTGAGTTTGCAAGGTTTAGGATTTAAGGTATAAGGTTGAGGATTGAGGGATTAGGGCTGATGCAAGGGCATTGTGTCCATGAATTTTTGTTTTTACATTTTTGATTTTTTGTTTTGGCTCGTCTCTTTGTGACGGTTGGTAGTGAACTACTCCTTCGATTCCACCGAGCTTTCTTTGTTCTATATAGAATGAAATAGATAGTTAAAAAGGATTTACCAATGCTTTTGTGTTGGGGGAAACTGAAAAAGATGGTTATAGAAGCCAAGAATCCGATAAAAGAGAGAGCTTCGTTGTTTATCCTACATGAGTTTGGTGGACGGTGGAGAGAGGAATTTATCAACTAAGGAAGAAATGAAAGAGAAAAGAAAAGAGGAGAAGTGCCAGCTAAAGAAAATAAATAATAACGGTTTGTGTAGAAGCCAATTCTGAGTCATTCACCTATTTGGTTTTAAAAGATTTTTCCTATTATGTGGAATATTTTGTGTCAAGGAAGGGGACGATCCAGTGTGTTTTGAAGTCTCGATATTCTGGCACTTGGCTACAACTGAATGTATATATCTTGATTTTGTGTTAAGAATCAATCGTCCTAATGTGAATTTTGCATAATTTTAATCCAGGCATTTATGCTCATCATCATGTTGTCTATTGACTATGTTTTCAGTTGTTGTCTTAACTATTTTAGTGTATGTTTTGGTAAATGTTTGTGGAATCGAATATGTAGATTTTCCTAGGGTGGCACTTGAATTGAAAATAGAATATATCAATGTAATTTGAACCTTCTATTTGGTTTGCACAAGGTTTGACATAGATATTGAAGCCCTATTTTTTTCGTGCATTGAGCATTAGTTTCAAAAATCAAATAACTCGATTATCCATGTTGCCTCCTTTTAGGAAAGTCTAGACTGAACGTTGTCATTAGGAGTTGAATTTCTATGTTATCGGTTTTCTTCTCTTCGTTGGCTTCATAAAATATTTGTGTTTTGTTTTTTTGAAACAAAATTACTGCCATCATTTTGGTATTAGAGCCTGAAGATTTGGGGTTATTGAGGAGTGGGAAGAATGCCATTGAGAGTGATGAGAGGACGAGGAGGCAATCGTGGTAGAGTTTGACGAGGCTATGATGAAGGTCTCCATGAAATGTTGCAGAAATTGACTGCGTGAATGGATGCCATGGAATGTTGCAGAACTTGACTACACGAATGGATGCCATGGAGAGGGCACAATGAAGAGGAACCCCAGTAGATGGTGCCAGTGATGTTGAAGAAGAAGAGTGACCAAAATAAAATGATGAGGAAGATCAAGAAGAACTCGAAGGTGTGGAAGAAATATTGATTAGAGTTCTGATGAATGTGGGAGCCAAGCCAAAGATTGAAGTTCCTACGTACTCGATAAGCCTGAATGGAGAAGAACTTATTACCTGGATCAATGAATTAGATAAATATTTTGAATGTGAAGGAGTGGTAAAGGAAAGAAAAGTGAAGTTTTCCTATACATGATTAAAAGGCCACACTACAATTTGGTGGGATTACGTGCAAGTTGAGAGATGCAAGAAAAATAAGGAGAAGATCTCTTCTTGGGATTGAATGGTTTCCAAATTGAAGACGAAGTTTCTTCCAACAAACTACTAAACAAATATTTGTAGAAGGTTGCATAATTTGAAGCAGAAAGATATGTTCATCAAGAAATACACGGAAGAGTTCTACAAGCTGGCGATTCGGTCAAGCCATAGTGAAGAGGATTTGGAAAAGGTGGCAAGGTATTTGGATGGATTGAGATACAATTTGTAGGATGAGTCAAGTTTAGTGTCACCAAGGACTTTGGAGGAAGCATACCGGTTTTCCATTAAGGCAGAGGAGAAGCTGATGAGGAGGTAGAATCAACAAGGTCAAGGTAAAGGATGAGGGTATGCAGAAAAAGGATAGCAACACCATCAAGATGGACATGAAAGTAGCTCTAAAGGGCAAGCTAAGTCATAAAAAGGAGGTTGTATGTCATGTCCCCAAAATAGCAATACCATAAAGACCAAATGTTAAAATACAAATAAATTAATAAATAAAATAAATAGCAATATTAATATTAAATATAAAATAAATGTGTACCATATCAATATAAAAATATATAAATATGAAATAACAAATATAATAATAATATATAGGAAAATTATTGTTATTACATTAAATAACTTAATATGAAAAATAATAATAATAAATAAATATTATAATCATTACACATCAAATATTGTAATACATTAGAATAAAATAATAATAAGCTATTAGCAAATCGGTTTTATTAGTAACTTTAATGTTAAAATATGTTCAATAAAACATCAAAATAAAATAATAAAATAAGTATATAATCTGAAATACCATAATTATTAGTAATAATATATTATTTTTTAAAATAGATATTATTGTGATAATAAGCCTTTAAAGGCAGCAATTAAATCTAACAAAGGGATATATTTTATGAAAAGTTGTCTCTTTCACCAAACAATACATTCCCCCCATGATTCACCTACCTTGAATGATATAAATAGAAGGAAGGAAAATAAGGAAGAGGAAAAAACATTGAGAAATATGATCTGCAATTCAGAACAACAATAACAATAATGATTGTTATGCATTGGAATATAGAGCCATTTAATATAATATATATATTATTTAATAGGCATACAAGTATATATGCATAGATATAGATAAATTTTATAAGGAATAATATGCAATGAATAAAGAATATGTATGAATAAGGAAATAATAATTATATAAACATATATATGAATACTAATGGATATAAGTAAAAGAATAATTAATACATACAATATTATGCAATAATGATACTTATAAGTAATGATGACTCTTTAATATAAACATAAGTAGATTATGTATATTTATGAATTGTCCTCATCCTATGATCAATTCAGTATAAGGTTGAAGGAGGCGAGTAAGGAAACATGGAGAGATATAACAACTCAGGTGAGGTCCCTCACTTAGCAATTAATGTCTAGCATTTCCAAGTTTCAGAAACTAGATGATCATTCAGTAGGAAGAAATATTGACAGTACTAACATTATGCAGAGATATATATGTTTCTCCATTAATTTAGAATTGAATATACATACTAGATGTTGCTAATTTGATTATTGGTGCAATGTTTTCCTTTGATATTATCATGACTATAATTTTTATATGAATTGATTATGGTTCCTTTAGCATATCATGATTACCATTGTTCTAGGCCATGATCTTTACATTGACTTAAAATGATTAAAGATAAATGCAATTGTATTCAATTGTTTAAAGATTGTCTTCATGAGTTTTTTCAACTTATTGGGAGGAAGGGCGTGAGGGAAGTGGTGCCTAAAAACCCCACTTAAGTCTAGCCCCAACACCCAAGGTAGGGATGGGCCTTGGAGGGGTGGAAATTCCACTCATAGTCTGCCCAACCCCAAGGCCTGGGTAGGCCATGGAGGGGTGGGGGTTCCACTCATAGTCCACTACGACCATGGAGGGGTGGTAGGCCTGGGCCACTTATCCGCTCCTTGACTATCCCCAATAAGGCAAGTGCCTTCCGAGGTATTGCCATGTATGGAGAATGCAGATACTAAGCCGTTGGGAAAGGAGGATTGTGAGAGGCAACTCCCATGCCCAACACAAAGGCTTCATGGTGGATCCATACAAGGCACTCCTCTTGCTTGTTAAAATTGCATTTATGATTATGCTTATATTTTGGATATCTAAATATTAATTATAATAGATATATGTGTATGTGGAAATGTTGCTAATATGGTGAATGCAGGTTTCAAACCAAGATTACTTCATTAAAAAGAACATTAATTTGGAAGGAAGAAACCATAAACCTAACCAACAAATGAATTCTAGGGAAAAATAGGTAAGGGACATTACATTATCAGGATAAAGGAGAAAGATATGTTAGAAGCAATTTTTATCAAGGAAGAGGCAAAGGATATGCGGGTAAATTTTTCAAGTGTAATCAGTATGCGGGTCACAAGAGTTGGGAGTGTCCAAAATCTTCTCAAGGAGGTTACAGAAGGCCTAAAAGGAGGAATCGGGTGGTGCAAGTAGATCAGGAGAGTGCAAGATCAATTTCTACAAGAAAGGAAGAACCCGAGCCAGGAGAATCTCTTTTGTTCAAAAGAGTATTGTTGAAATCATCAAAAGAGAGTCATGAATCGGTACAAAGGAAGGCTCTATTCAAAACAAAGTGTAAAGATGAAGATAAGTGATACAAATTAATTATTGATAGTGGTAGTATGAATAATTTAGTGGTTTTAGAAATGGTGGATAAGTTAGGACTTAAGATAACTAAACATCCTACTCCTTATAAAGTTTCTTGGCTTTAGAAAGGACATCAATTGTTGGTAGATGAACAAGCTTTAGTAGAATTTCAGATTGGCAATTATAAGGATAGTGTGATTTGTGACATCATGCCTATGGACGTGTGTCATGTATTGCTTGGAAGGCCTTGGTAGTTTAGTCAGAAGGTTTTACATGAAGGGGGGAGTAACACATATACCTTTGAAAATAATTGAATCAAGCATACTTTGATGCATATACGTGAACAAGAAGAAGAAAATAGTAGTAGTAGTAGTAGTAAGGTGATGTTGGTGGGTAGAAAAGAGTTTATAAATGAGATAGGTGACAGTGAAGTTGGGGCAACCATTGTTATTTTGGAGGATGCAAAGATACATAGAATTTTGGAACAACAATGTCTAGATAAATACATGGCCACGAATCTGCATAAACAAAGGATAGAGATAGCGGAAGAGGATATGGAAGATGACTTGATTCTTTGAATTGAGGCGGTTGAGAGAGAGTGGCTTGAACTAACAGGAGTCAAAAATAATAGTGTAGTCATCAATGGTGAGGTATAATATTAGTTTTTACAGCCATTGGATACCACTGAAATTGATTTTGATGCTTATGCAATGATTGCAGTGGAGAGGGAGATGCAAAATGAATTGGAAAGGTGTAGTAAAGAGTGGGTGTCTAGAGAGTGGATGAAATATGTTGACAATGACGAGATGGGATGTGGAAACAACCATTTGAACTATGGAATAAGCAGGCAAGAGGAATTCATTCTTTCAACATTTTGGAATTAGATTAAGTTTCCCAATGGAAAGAAAATGAAGGGAGTCTTTGGGAGGAGAATTTCAATGAATAGAGGAACTATTCCAACCAAATGCTAGAAGAAGACAAAAATGATGATTGTGGATTGTTGTTTATAAGCATACGAGGATATGTTGCAAGTGTAGTGAGCTTGGAAGGGTAGTTATAATACGCAACTCCCCTTTGTGAGCTATTCTCACATGCAAATCCCCTAGGGAGCCTGATGCAAGGGCATTGTGTCCATGAATTTTTGTTTTTGCATTTTTGGTTTTTGTCTTTTTTTTGCTTGTCTCTTTGTGACAGGTGGTAGCGAACTACTCCTTTGATTCCATCAATCTTTCTTTGTTCTATATGGAATGAAGTAGACGGTTAAAAAGGATCGGCCCATGCTTTTGTGTTGGGGACGACTGAAAAAGATGGTTATAGAAGCCAAGAATCCAGTCCAAGAGAGAGATTCTCTTGTTTTTCCTTCTTGAGTTTGGTGGACGGTGGAGAGAGGAAGTTATCGGCTGAGGAAGAAACGAAAGAGAAAAGAAAAGAGGATAAGTGACAACTAAAGAAAAGAAGGAATAACGGTTTGTGTAGAATACGTTCCTGAGTCATTCACCTATTTGGTTTTAAAAGCTTATGCATGTTATGTGGAATGTTTTGTGTCAAGGAAGGGGATGATCTAATGCGTTTTGAAGTCTCGATATTTTGGTACTTGGCTAAAGATGAATGTATATATTTTGATGTTGTTTTGTTAAGAATATGTTGCCCTAATGTGAAGTTTGCATAATTTTAATCTAGGCATTTCTGCGCATCATCATGTTATTTGTTGATTGTGTTTTCGGTTACTGTCTTGACTGTTTTAGTGTATGTTTTGGTAAACATTTGTGGAATCGAATATGAAGATTTGCCTAGGGCATTACTTGAATTGAAAACATAATATATTGATGTAATATGAACCTTCTATTTGGTTTGCACAAGGTTTGACATAGATATTGAAGCCCTTTTTTATCGTGCATTGAGCATTAGTTTCAAAAATAAAATAACTTGATTTTCCTTGTCGCCTCCTTTTAGGAATGTTTAGACTGAACATTTCCATTAGGAGTTGAATTTCTACATTATTGGTTTGCTTCTCTTCGTTGGCTTCAACAAATCTTTGTGTTTTGTTTTTTTGAAACAACATTACTGTCATCAAGGGCTTAAGTATTGGGTTGAGGGTTGAGGATGTAATGGTTGAGGGATAATGTTCAAGGTTGAGAGTAAGGTATAGGTTTAATGGTTGAGAGTGTAGGGTTTAGGGTTTAGGGTTTAAGGTATAAGGTTGAGGGTTGAGGTATTAAGGGTTAAGTATTGGGTTGATGGTACAGGGATGGTGGTTGAGGGTGTAGGGTTTAGGGTTTAAGGTATAGGTTTAATGTATACACTAGATCATATAGGGATGTTGCATTGAATGGAAACACACATAGAAAGGGCCATATCATGTATAATGACACATATAACATAACAAGGGAATTATGGTGAAACTTTATATCACACACAAAACAAGACATACATAACACTTACAAGATGTCATAATTTCTGGAAGAAAGGTCTCATAGATATACCTCAACCCAACCCCTTACACACACATGATGACAGTCACAAAACCTTTACAAAATCAACTTTTCAAAATACGAGTGCACTTTGAAAAAGTTGAAATTTTGTATTGTTTAGAGCAAACCAAAGACTCGTCGCACTTTGTGCAACTAGAAGTGTGCTCGCATTATAATGTGAGCACATTTTATAGAATTCTAAAAATGGTGAAAAAGGAAGGACACCTGTGAGTTAGGCCCACATGCTCTATTATTCTCCTGCTTTTGCATGTTATCCGAAAAAATGCTTTTTCATGTTGTTGGGGAAAGCATGTGCATTTTTACACATTCCACCACCTTCTTTTGGTTTTACAACTTAGGAAGGAGGAAATAATAGAGTTTTTACATAAAATTTGATTATATGAACTCAAATTTTCATGTTTGTAGTGTTGCAATGTTAATTATGATTTAATTATTATAATTTCATATTATAGATTGGTTAATTCTAAAGTTTATAGTAATTCTATTAGAGTTATAAAGAATTGAACGTTGAGTATGAAGAAACTTCATGAAAATCTCTAATTCTTGAGGAGTTTGACGCAAGAAGAAAAACAATCTACACATAATTGGGTAGTTTCTCAAATTGAAGCTTGGATTTGAAGGTATCTCAAGTCTTTATACATGTGCTTTATATTTTCCTTCATTTTCTTATGTTTCTTTATCAAGTTCTTATCATACACACTTAATATAATGCTTTGATTTTGTTATCATGTTGATTTTGGGATTAGATTTTGCCAAGTATTAAAAAATATGAGTGATAAAATCACACTCATTTAGACTACAACTATTTTCTTAAGTTAAAAATTTCAATCAACTACATCATAATCATCATATTTAGTTTCTTCTTCCATGCATTCATTAGGACAATGATAAGATATTTACAGTGACATGTGTCCTTACATATGTGTTATATATGTTCTCACATAGTTATCTTCATGCTCATTCAGTGTTATATTCTTTGGTCGTTTCATTAGCATGATGATGATTTCTACATGTATGCACAAATAAGACATAAATATTAGTTCATAAAATTTTAGGATTGTCATAACTTTCTTAGGAGAGACATACATTCATTATGACTATATGTTACATTCTTAGGATAGTGATAGGTTCATTAGGACAACAATAAATTCATTAGAATAGTCATAGGCTATTTAGGTTAGTCATATGTTTGTTAGGACTGTCATAGTTTTATTATGACTATCATAACCTTGTTAAGATTGGATTTAACTTCATTAGGTATTTCATAATTGTCTTAGGACAATCATAACTTCATTGGGATTGGCATAAGTTCATTATGATTGTCATAACTTCATTATGACAATCCTAATGAATCTATGACAGTCATAGCTTCATTGGGATTATCATAAGTCCATTAGGACAGTCCTAATGAATGTAGGACAATCATAGGCTTGCTATGAATGTTAAGTCATTACAAGTTGTCCTTACACCTTTAATATGCATGTTCTTGACTTTGAAATTTTCCTATCCATAGTCATAGTCGTAAGTATTACAAACTATCCTTGTACCTTTAATATCCACGTTCTTGACTATTTAACTATTGTCTCCTATTTCCTTGACACCAAAACTCATTTTCACTCCCTTTCTTTGAGGCACAAACTTGAGAATCAATAAAAATTGCCTTAGTTTCTAGCATCTATAAGATGTTTGGGTTGAACTATGATATTTTTTCATCTAATACCGTTGCCTTAGTTTCATATTCCTTGTTGCCCCTCCTCATGCCCTTTGTTGCCCTCTTCATGAACAAACTTGAGAATCAATAAAAATTGCCTTAGTTTCATATTCCTTGTTGCCCCTCCTCATTCCCTTTTCTGCCCTATTCATTCCCTTTGCTACCCCTCCTCATGCCCCTTTTTGACTATCATATATTATGTGTATCATAATTTGATGACTAATTTCAGATTTGTGTAAGATATTTCTTTACTCTATAGTACTATGGTGAAACTAAACTTTATCTCTTTTTCATGCTACAGATATAATTCTTCATCATGTCGAGGAAATGATCAAGGATTCATCTAACACAAGACGAGTAAGAAGTTGTGAATGCAAATAAAATATAACAAATGAGGCAACTTTGTGAAAGGAGGAAATTGAACACGATAGAAGAAGACATGCCAATTGAAGAGGAACATGAACCATCCATGAGAGATATGATATTGACAACATAAAGAGAATGAATGCAAAACCTTTGTGCAATGAGATATTTGAATCCCACAGTTGGAGACACATTATCTACCATAATTCAAGATTGAGGGGCACCATCTACCACATGTTACAACCCATTTCTTAGTTACTAAGTTACTTTTACCTTGTGAGTAAATATGATGATAAATGTAGATTGTGACCTTAATATGTGTAAGAGGTGAATGAAATACTTGAATATGCATTAAGATGTTATTGTTTTTGAAAGAAGGAATATGTTTTAAATACTAATGGAAAATGTGATGAATGAATATGTATTGCAATGTGAATGCTTTGATGATGCAAATGATTTATGATGCAAATATATTTCATATGAATGACTAACTACCTATGTGATGCACTAAGTTGGATGCAAGAAGGAGTCAAGCCCTTAGGTACGAGAGGGGGAGTATCAATCAGGAGAGGAGCTTGGTCTGGTAACCCTTAATGAGCCTAACTAAGCACTCACACACTCACACCCTAGTTGGTCAAGTAGAGTTGAGTTAGTTCGTGAAATCGGGTAGGTAACATTCAGTTATAGTTTGGGGATGATTTATTGTGGTTTTGGTTTTTAGTCTTTGTTTTCCTTTGGGTTGATAAGAAGATAGAGTTATTGTTATGATTCCCTTATGATAGTTTTGTCCATTTGAGTTATGATGTTAAAACACCCTTTTTGATAAAGTTGTGATTATGCTTGAGTACTTATATAGGAGTGGGTATGTATATTAAATATGCACGTATGTATGAATTATCAATGATGCACCCATGAGATATAATATGCGAGTAATTGGTCATCATATATATATATATATATATATATATATATATATATATATGTATATATATATATATGTATATATATATATATGTGTGTATATATATATATGTATATATATATATATATATATATATATATATATATATATATATATATATATGTATATATATATATATATGTATATATATATATATATATATATATATATGTGAATATGATACATATGTATGTGTTGACATATTGAAAGATGATAATGCATGTATTTACATGTATATACATATATGTATATACATTAATGGAAATATATGTGAATATATATATGTATATATGTATGTATATCATAAATATACAAATACATTAATGGCCATATATATATATATATATATATATATATATATATATAATGGTTAATATATTTGAATGTTGACCAATGTTATTATATGCAAATATATATATGTATATAATGATATATATCAATATCAAAGAATGATTTTATGTATATATATATAATATAATGAATTTATATTGAAATGTTTGCAAGATTTTAACTACGCATAAACATAGTGCAGCAGATTGATTTATTAAAATGCTATGAAATAAGATAGCATATTGTGTCTTTGAACCAGTGCTTATATATAGCACATATAAGTAGAAGATTAAACCAACACATAAGTAAATTCATATTATGGCATGTGGAAGTAAATGGGTCAGCACTAAATACTATCGGCAATGTGAAGTTGTAAGGCACAAATGTTAGATTGAAGGCAATGATAGGACAAGATTTTGTATGTAAAAATAAGTCTGCAAAAGCATATGATAACCATAAGACTTAGTCAATGTAGAGTTGGAAAAAATATAAGAGGGTAGTCAACTTATGAATCATTTAAGAAAATTTATATAAAGCTTGTTGTTCATTTGACTTAGTAAAAGAGTCTTGTCCCTTGAAACAAATCAACTCAGCCATTTGAAAGGTGAGGACTGTTATGTGTTGTAAACCTATAAGTTAGTTTGATGAGTCATTGCATATGGTTAGAAAGGTGGTAGAAGTATTAGCTTGTTTGTAGCCTTTGGTTGCTCATATTTTAGTATATACAGAGGTGCTCATTCTAACATTGGCCACACTTTTCATTCTGAATACTTTGTTGTTATTTTGCTGCAATTTTTGTACGAGTGAGTTGAGAGCTTGAGAGTTAGAGAGTCTTGAATTTGTGATTGTTGAGAGATTTGGTGAGAGGTTAGAATATGTAATTAAGTTGATCTTAGAGGAAGTAGAAAGTGGGCTTGAGGAATTGAGCTAGGAAGGAAGATTAATCAATTGGAGCTTTATACAGGTATGCTAGTTTCTATACCTTTGTCTTTTATGTTGAAAAAATTAAATAGTTTTGATTACTATGTTGGAAAGGAATGGTTTTGAGTATGTTGTGATGCTTGTTTATGCTTGCATGTTCTTGGTTGTTTCTTGCTTTGAAGGAACTTATCTATTGGGTTAATACTTTTATATACCCTATATGGGAATTTATATGATGGTGTTTCTATTTAGACTATACGTAGTTAGTCTATACTATATGTATGTAGTATAAAATGTGAAATGTGGAATATATTGATGTATTGAGATAACTTTACTTTGTTAGCTTATAATGCTAGGTAAACCCTTGTGAATTATGAGGTTAGTAATACAATGGTAATGATAGTATGATAGATACATCGTCGTAGATAGGAAGTGAAATCATGCAAGACATATTGATAATCTATACTTGATTGATCACTTGATTGTTACTTTACTTTCAAATGAAACCCTAGGTTGAGAATAACCTATCTGGTTGGAATGTTTATTTGATTATTGATTGAATCATATAGGTTGAGATTAACCTGTATGATTTGATCGATCATTTGATTGTTGATTTTATCTTTGATTGAAGTCATTTATTGTTGAGGATTATACTTTTGATTGAGGTCATTTATTGATGCAATTATACTTTTGATGGGAGTTATTTATTATTGAGATTACACTATTGAATGGAGACTTTTATTATTGATATTGTACTCTTCAAATAGATTCATTTAATGTCATAACGTTATGTTCATCGTATACCAATACTATATGTATGTAGCATAAGATAGAGTTGCTTTGAGATACTTGTAGCAATGCCATTTAGATATGAGTTAATGGGAAGTTTGTTTTTTGGGTTAGGATAATCCACGAGAAATAGGATAACCTTAGAATAGGATACTAATGGTAAATTAAAATCAAGCAATTATTGTGGTGAATAGATGACCTCACTTGAAGTTACTAGGTGATGAATCTTTGGCCAAAGTAGTGAAGGTAACCACTGTCTACACTGTCAGTTCACTATGTGATCCAATTTACATTCTAGGCTGAGGTAATCATATATGTAGAAGTAAACATTATGGTAGCTCTATATATGTAGGACACATCAATCTACTTAATAAATGATATTTGAAGGATAAGGTTACCAATCCAATCTCTTCATCAAAGGGAGGGTCATCTTACCAAGTTTGGTAGATGTGTGGGGAACCACAGTAAGTCCATGGTTGGTGGAAAAGCGTTTGAGTGATGCTTCTCCTCATGCTATTGGCGACCAATATTTGGGAGGACATTATGAACCATTAGTATTTCTTATTCAAGAATTGAAGATGTATGCACCAGTGTTAAGGACAACTAGAAGTTATTCATTGGAAGGAAAGGGGACATCTAGAATATATGCACTAATATTGGGAAATCTGTATTAGTTTGTATTTCTAGTTCATGTCAAATTGTTGAAGCTACGTATATAATCATGTATCCATCTATATAGAAATTGTAAATGTGAAATATTATCTTGAATATATGAAAAGTGAAATCATACTTGTATTGATGAAATGATTCTTTGATTATGTAGAAGTAAACATTATGGTAGCTCTATATATGTAGGACACATCAATCTACTTAATAAATGATATTTGAAGGATAAGGTTACCAATCCAATCTCTTCATCAAAGGGAGGGCCATCTTACCAAGTTTGGTAGATGTGTGGGGAACCACAGTAAGTCCATGGTTGGTGGAAAAGCGCTTGAGTGATGCTTCTCCTCATGCTATTGGCGACCAATATTTGGGAGGACATTATGAACCATTAGTATTTCTTATTCAAGAATTGAAGATGTATGCACCAGTGTTAAGGACAACTAGAAGTTATTCATTGGAAGGAAAGGGGACATCTAGAATATATGCACTAATATTGGGAAATCTGTATTAGTTTGTATTTCTAGTTCATGTCAAATTGTTGAAGCTACGTATATAATCATGTATCCATCTATATAGAAATTGTAAATGTGAAATATTATCTTGAATATATGAAAAGTGAAATCATAATTGTATTGATGAAATGATTCTTTGATTATGCAATGGAAATGTTTGGGAAGGTTATGTTTCAAACGGTGCATTTATTATTGAAAAGAAAATAAAAAAATTATTGCTCATAATGTTTGATTCATAAACTATTCACTTGTGGGTAAAACATAGAAAAATTATTGGGTAGAACAATGGGCATGTTACACCACATCTCAAGTTGAAATTACATCATCACTCACATGTGAAGATGGAGGTATGTCATCTTTCCCATCTCAACTTCAAGGTGTGTCATCTATTCCATCTCCGATCAAATGTATGCCATCTATCCTATCTCATTTAAATATTGATGAAATTCATAATGTTGAAGATAATTTACTTTTGAGAACACCTCCAATAATTTTATGTAGAAAGTCCAAGTTTTTTATTGATATTGATGAGAATATTTTGCAAGTGATGGATGATAAGATTCCAAAATTGACTTGTAGAAGATATGCTAATAAGATTTGGAGATTGTTCATTGGAAAATTAAATGGAATCGGAAGATGTCAAATATTTTTTCAAATGATGAGAAATCTAAAGTAGAGGTCCATTATGAAGATTCTTGGGCTGAGAACATTGAAAGCTTCAAGTGAAAAATCAATTGTGAAGAATCTAATGAGTACATATGAGAGTGTGGGTACCACCTCACATACCAAAGATAGTAATGTCACACAATGTGTTATTACATCAACAATAGTAAGTAATCAAATGAAAAAATCTTGTCTCATTAGAATGATAAGTCAAGCATTTGGAATAAATAGAAAATATTTATTGAGAGTAGTTGGAAGGCACCAAATAATTGAGGACATTGATGAAAATTAATTATGAGCATTCTCGGGAAAACTACCATGAAAAGATAAACCAATTGTTGAAGCATTGCAATCCCTTTAATTGAAGAATTTGGAAGAATAACACAAGGGTATCTCCAAATCAAAGAGATGTGGTAAGAAGGAGAATTGGTAGTTGAAACCGTGAGCCACATCCAAAACATTTTCTGGATATGACTCAAACACAATTTTTTGATAAATTTTTAGAAATGCATCCTCAAGTTAAAATATGTTATTTTTTGAAATTATAAAGCCTTTCTATGTCAAAAATAAATCACACACACACCACTTGTTATTGTAGAGTACATATCGATTTTTCTAACCATTTTGATGTTTATCGATGTATATGTTTATATTTGCACACTAACAATGTTTTGTAGGATTGTTGCATACATGCCCCATCTAAATCTTCAAGAGATTCTATATCAACAATTTTATGTGAAAGAGAGGAAGGCCAATTATTCTACAAGAAATTATGCTTGGATGACACATGTCGACATTGTGGTGGATTGCAATGTATGCCAATATGTGAACATATGGAAAGTACAATGTGGTTGGAAATAAACTAGTAGAATTCAACAAGTATAAGATAGTGGACCATAATACAAAAGACGATAAAGAAGCAAAAAGGTGTGATTTTCTTATTCAATAGATTCTAGTGTATCAGTTTATATGTATATTTCGTGACAGTATAGTGTATGAGTATGCAAGGCATACCCATAGAGCTCAATGGTTGGACTTGAAATTCGAGTTATACAAGGACACATTTTCACTTGGTAGCATTATTTCAGTCGTCAACTTTGTAAAGAACTACAATCTACAACCACAATGTGAGGTGCAATCACAATATTACAACTCCACATAGATTGTTATATTTGTGCACATAACATTTATTCATGCTAGTGATAGTACAAAGGATGATAGAAAGATCACAAGGGAGTATCATTTTAATGTCAACGATGATCACATGCATTCTATGAAGTTTGTGCAAGGTTGCTTTCAAGTGCTCTACCATGATTTGGCTAGTAGGGCATATCATTCTGTCAACATATCATATGGTTAGATAATTGTGCATCACAATTCAAGAACTCGTGGATGTTCTATTGGTTGAGCAAGATGTATAATATTATAAATGTTCAACTTATGTGGAAATTTTGTGAAACTTTCAGTGACATGCAATCAAAGTGCATCATTTGAGTCTACATAGCATGAGGAATGAAATCTCTGAAAATGATGGGACAAATACTTTTGAGATGAATCTCTGATATAAATTTTTTGATGAGTTATATATCAAATAATGAATCAATCTTGTTGAGATTTGTAGTTTTGAGATAGTTGCATAAAGGATTATTGAATTTTAAATTTGACTGGTTGCATTGAGCAAGTAAATTTTTTTGTATCGCTTATTATTTGTTAGAAGTGAATACTCTTTTAAGATGGTCGAATATTCATTAAGGTTGATTGTGTAGCTTATGGGCTTATAATTTTTCCTCATTATAATATAAAAAGAAATTGTTGGATAAATTATCTTGGAAGAATTTTGTAGGATACACAAGATGTGTGTCATGAGAAGGCTTCAAAAAAATAAGATACAAAGACTCCTACCCACCCCAATATCCATCATTAGCTTGTGTCATGCAGTGTGAACAAGGCAAAGGGATTGTATGGTAAATTCCTAATAAAATGTGGTCTCATGAAATTTCATAACTATTTTTAATTCTTTATTTTACTTTGGCACTGTGTAGAAGACCCTTTCTTGTACAAGCATACATGAAAAATATGGTCCAGTACCACCAAGGTATGTGAAGTGTTTGAGATAAGGTTGCAAGTAAAAAGTTAAATGGAATTCCATGACTCCAAATCTCATGATCTTGATGCCTCAAAGAGCTGCCATCTCTTGTATGCAATTGAATTGTAGTAAAGGTGTGATATAGTTTGTTGAAAAGGCTTTAGCAACTTTAAGAATCACGTGCATAGACAACAAGGAAATCTTAGCCAAGTTTTCAAGAGTTTTCAAATAGATATGTTTGACTAGTCTATAAAATATGGAAGCATGACAAAAATACTTCAAAGATATGTGATCTCATGCAATGCAATGAGTGGAGAGTATGCACAAAACAGTTTTGATGAAAAGTATTTAATTGTTTTGAAGGTTTGACATCTTTTTCTCCAATTTTGTGTCAAAGGGTAAGATGTATATGGCAGGAAAAATGATATAATTCCATGATAATATCTGAAATATATCATTCCATTTCAGTTTCTCAATATCCAATTTCAGTTTGGTGTAATTTGGTGTTTGATTGAAAATATATTTTTTAGATTTGAATTAACATTTTATTTGAGGGATATTACACAAAATATTTATCCTTTTGTGGGATATACTCAGATGTAGATCAATTAGTTTTATGGTATAGGTAGACTGATTAGTTCATTTTGCATAAGTTATTTCAACACTACACTTGTAGGAGTTGCTAAGCTAGTGAATTTTCTATGTACTCATGGTTTTATTTGGTTGATGTTTGTATAATGATAATCAATGTCTCAACTTGTAAATATATTCTCATTGACCCCATTTTAAAATTTAATATTGATGAAAACTAATGGGAGTGAGAAGTGATATTAACACAATATAGTGTAGAAAATGATTTTTAACAAGGTACACTCATAGTGGTATAAGCTAAAATACAAAGGAGAATCATTAAAAACACTTTATCTTTGATCATTGGAAGTAATCAATTGGTGGTTAATCTTGGAAGCTAATTATTTGGTAGATTCAAAGTTAGCTTAACCAAGATGCTTCAAAATTTGTGCATATTCTCATTGATTGTTTCATGTGTTTCTTGTTTACATTCTAGCAAATTGAC
Source organism: Sequoiadendron giganteum (assembly GCA_007115665.2). Classification (NCBI taxonomy): domain Eukaryota; kingdom Viridiplantae; phylum Streptophyta; class Pinopsida; order Cupressales; family Cupressaceae; genus Sequoiadendron; species Sequoiadendron giganteum. Next base: position 55,541,857 of record CM021103.1, read on the forward strand.
AATTATGTTTTTAGGCTCAATATTACATTGAAAATGCTCCACAAAGGCTTTAGCTAAGTGTAAAATAATGGAGAGAAGGATGTGGTAATTTGTGAAAATATTCATGCACATAATTTATCCTCATAGTAGTATTCTTAACATATAGTTTTGAATGAACATATGTGAACAAATGGACCACTTTTATAATTATGCATTGTAAAACTAAGTTCCATAAATCCCATTGGTGAAGGACAAACAATACACCATGTGCTTGGGGATTATGTAATATCTCACTCATGTAGTATTCTCTAAATTTTGTAACCCACATGTAATGGTGACCAATTAGTGGAAAAGATTGGGTGGTGAAGATAAAATAATGGGGCTAGAAGTAGTCAATTGTGGAACGATAAACATGGAAGACATACAAGTAGAAAAAGGAGGTTTAATAGAAACACATGGGATATATGTGGTCAAATGAGAAGTGTAAGTGGGTTGAGACATGTGCAATGAGACTATAATTAAGTATAGTCATGGAAAACATGGCATGTAAAGGCTTGAAATCTCATGGGAGGGTGGAGAAAGGGTGATTACAAGCTATAAAAGTGGGAAGGTGAGAATAAAAATGAAAAATGTTCTTAAAATAAAAGAAACATTGAGGAAATTATGGATAGGATTTAAAGCTTGAGAAAATAAAATCATCAATTCTCAATACAATTATCATTATATAATTTTTATTTTTATTTTTTCCATTCTTTTTTAAAATTTATATATTAAATACATTCTCTTATATGCTTCTAATTCCATTAATATATTACAATTATCAATATATATTTTTCAAAACGCTAATATTCTTGAATTGAAATCATTATAATTACAACTATTAATATATCTACATAAAATAATAACAAAATCTCATTTAATTGTTTAGTTAATTTCATTTGTCCCAACATTAAAAGAAATTCTAAACTAGTAGTTGCACCAAAGGAGGTGCAATGGTTATGCTGATTATATTTTTTATAGTTTATGTTTGAGATGAGGTCTATAATTTCTAAGTATATTAGATGTTACAATTAAGGTGTAACAAAGATTTGTGTTTCAAATGACCATTCAAATAATTTTATGGTAGATGTTGTTTATTATCCTTTGTGGAATACACTTGGTTTCCTATCTATTATGATTTGAATTGATGAATCATGATAATAATCGATATAAAAATTCATTTTAGAGATAAATTATTTCTCTATTTCATCTCCACACATGTCTTACAAACTATCTTACATATGGAATTTGTGCATCCTTAGTGCATTAAATTCAAAACCCAAAATACATAAATTTAATAATCTTTTTAATTTAATAGGGAATAAATTAGAATTCATTTGTTCCATGTGCATGTGACTTGAGGCAAGTGAATCAAAATATAAATTGGATTTTCATGGAGGCATTAAATCATTATACTTATTTTCCATCCTCTCTCATGATAGATCATTGCAATCATAACAATATTCATGAAGCATTTATCAAAATTAGACTTTGATTGATGCACATAAAATAACATTTACTTCTTTATCATCATCTAGGCCATCTACATGGTTGCTTGTAGTGTAATAATATTTTGGATGATTGTAAAGTCAATCTTTTCTAGGTGTTGACCTAAGAAGAATCTAAAGAATGTTATATAATCAAATCCACAACCCATAGCTGGCAAGGTAAACCTTATTACTTTTTATGAACAATCGTTTAAGCTACAATGCTCTCCATTTCATTGTATTTTTTAACATAGATTATGCACAAAATTGTCACAAAGTCTTGGATTGCCTTTAAAACTGTAGCCCATAATATAACATGCAACAAAACAAATCAAATCCAAGTTAGGTGGATACCAATGGATAGATTTTTCATACTTTATGAGAAGTAACCAAATGAAAAAGATACCTATCATATCTGAATCTTGAGAACGATCCTCTTGTTGGAACAGGGCCACTGAGCTGGTTGTTAAAAAAATATCTAAAATATTCAAGCCATAAAAAACAAGAAACATAACAGTAAGCTACAAATAGAGCATACTATATATCATATATGTATAGAAAGTGAAGCACCAAAATACCTTAAATCATGTACCGAGGGAAGAAAACTATGAAGAATTTGAAGACTCCTCTGGGAGAGGAGGAAAAAGTCCTGCAAGAAAAGGGCATTTTGAAGCATTCAAGAATTATTGATGCTCTGCTACTATATAATCCTTGTTCTTATCAAGGAATTGAACCACCTAATATGTAACCTGTTCCAACATTAAAAGTAGATACTTTAAGAACTGGGAATTATAGAAAGCACAAAAAGATTTTGTGTGCAGGTGAGTTTTCCTAGTCTAAAATTGCAAAACAAAAGGAATGCAAGCAAGGAAAAACACAAAAAACACCTCAACGATTAGCCTAGTTGAACTTGAACAAAATAAATGACAAAGAGAACAATTTTACCTTGCCCCAGTTGATGAGTTGGTTGGTCCTGTTGATCGTTTGATTTTTGTACTCCTTTCGATGGAAAATAACATGAAACCTAGCTCTAAATGATCATGGGATGATGAGGAATGCAATGGTGCAAATGGGTATTGCAATGGGTGCTTGATATGGATGAAAACAATGTTGTAACAATAGAGGTTTGGATGCTTGAATGCTTAGGTGTTTTCTTGATTTCTTGAGTGCATGAATGAGTGATAGATGCAAATGAGGGAAAATTCCTTTAATTTTAGGGGAAGTGCCCCTAAACAATGGAGGGTCAAGATGAAGCCACCATGGACAAGATCAAGGGCCAGGGTGAGTTGAGAACTCACAAGCCCTCACATCTTGACATGTGGTGGGTGAATTGTCAAAGGGGGAGATGAGGTGGAGGTACTTTATGGTACCTTGGGAGTGGGACAAGATCTCCTCATAAAGGAGGTCCATGTCCATATGTGGGTGACAAGACATTCAAGGAATTAAAAACTCCTTAAAAGGCCTAGGGGGAATTAAAGTGAATTTAAAATTCACATGGGGAAGAGGTTGCCTTCTCCAAAAGGAGAAAACAATTAATAAAAGGTTGACTTGGGGGTATGCCATAAATGGCATAGGCATTAGGTTGACCTAATTAGGTGATTAGGTTGTGCAAACAAGGGATTAGATGAATTAATGATAGATTAAGGCAAGTGGAGGGTTATGGAGGATGTGACACTAATCCTGATTAAGGGGTGTGCACATCCTAATCACAGGTTAATTAAATTAACCTGGATTAGAGAAGAATTATGGAGGATGGGACAAGGAGAGAGAAATAATTAATTTAAATTCTTAAAGGTAAGTGACTAAATTAACCAAATTAGAGTATTTATTTAATTTAGAGAAGAAAGGGGAATAAATGATGAAGTATTTAATTATTTAATTAAATACCTTAGGAACTTTAGAAAAGGAGGAATATTAATTAAATAATAAACTATTTAATTAACGTTGATGAGGGATGCGGGATAGAGGAATAAAAGGGGATGAACTTGATCATATGGAGGTGGTCAAATTCCGATGTCTACATTTTACCCCTCTTCAAAATACTATTAAAATAATAATGTTTCGAAGAAAAATAAAATGCAGATGACTTAATACAAGAATGGACTAAAAGGTGATGCCCCAACGCAGAAAAAGTTGTGTAGGTTGTCTAATTGTAGAAAATGAAGGAAGACGCCCCAGTGTTGGAGGAAAATGAACAAGATAAAGGAATGGAGGAAAATGATAGGGTATGCCCCCTCGAGAGGGCAGATGGGGAAGAAAAAATGTGTGCAGGTGAATTTTCCTAGTCTAAAATTGCAAAACAAAAGGAATGCAAGCAAAGAAAAACACAAACAACACCTCAATGATTAGCATAGTTGAACTTGAACAAAAAAAATCACAAAGAGAACAATTTGACCTTGCCCAAGTTGATGAGTTGGTTGGCCCTATTGATTTTTTGATTTGTGTACTCCCTTCGATGGAAAATAACATCAAACCTAGCTCTAAATGATCACGGGATGGTGAAAAATGCAATGGTACAAATGGGTATTGCAATGGGTGCTTGATATGGATGCAAATAGTGTTGCAATAATGGAGGTTTGGATGCTTGAATGCTTAGGTGTTTTCTTGAGTGCATGAATGAGTGATAGATGCAAATGAGGGCGATTTCCTCTAATTTTAGGGGAAGTACCCCTAAACAATGGAGGGTTGGGATGAAGCCACCATGGAGAAGATCAAGGGCCAGGGAGAGTTGAGAACTCACAAGCCCTCACATCTTGACATGTGGTGGGTGAGGTGTCAAAGGGGGAGATGAGGTGGAGGTACTTTATGGTACCTTGGGAGTGGGACAAGATCTCCTCATAAAGGAGGTCCTTGTCCACATGTGGGTGACAAGACATTCAAGGAATTAAAATTTTTTTAAAGGGCCTAGGGGGAATTAAAGTGAATTTAAAATTCACATGGGGAAGAGGTTGCCTTCTCCAAAAGGAGAAATAAATTAATAAAAGATTGACTTGGGGGTATGCCATAAATGGCATATGGATTAGGTTGATCTAATTAGGTGATTAGGTTGTGCAAACAAGGGATTAGACAAATTAATGATAGATTAAGGTAAGTGGAGGGTTATGAAGGATGTGACACTAATCTTGATTAAGGGGTGTGCACATCCTAATCAAAAGTTAATTAAATTAACTTGGATTAGAGAAGAATTATGGAGGATGGGACAAGGAGAGATAAATAATGAATTTAAAAATTAATTTAAATTCATAAAGGCAAGTGACTATATTAAACAAATTAGAGTATTTATTCAATTTAGAGAGGAAAGGGGAATAAATGATGAAGTATTTAATTAAATACCTTAGGAACTTTAGAAAATGAGGAATATTAATTAAATAATAAATATTTAATTAACATTGATGAATGTGTGATAGAGGAATAAAAGGGGATGAACTTGATCATATGGAGGTGGTCAAACTCCGATGTCTACAAATTTAATCAAATTGTAAGGGCTAAAGCCAACATTAAACTTACATCACCAACACAATGAGCAATAGTGAAGCCAATTCAAGAAATTCTTGGCTTGCTAGAATGCTTGTTTTTCACAAATGTTGAGTAAAGTTTTTGTGCAAAAGTTTTCTGTGTTGATTTTGGAAACATACTGCAAAAGAAGAATTTTTTTTGTAATGAACATCCCATAAAAATTCTTGCAAGGTTAATAACTGCAAAAGGAACATCAAAAAGTCACGTACTGTCACCTCTATAACCAATTCAAAAGAGGCCAAAAGTCCAATTCATCATGGTTTGATTCGTCAAAAGAAAGTTGCAATACAGTTCATCAAGAATTAAGAAATGAAATGAAAAATCTATCTCTATGAAAAGAAATAAGATTTTAATTTCAAATACATACATAATAATTAGTAAGAGTGCTAGCAAAGTCTCCATGAATTTGGTTGATGTGATTTTGACTTTTGTGATACACATCTAAAACTGAAATAGTTTAGGCTAGAAAAATTAATGAGTATAAGGTACGAGTTTTTAACTCACATGCAACCATGACCAGATTAGCTTAAAAGATGGTCTTGAATTATGAGGCAATTTAGCCAAAGTGGCCTTTTTGACAGCATGCAATTGTTTTGTTTTTAATCTCTATGAATTGATCTAAGACTATAATTTAAAATACATACATAATAAGTAGCCACATTGGCAGTAGAGTGTGGCGGAACCTACTTGATTTTCATGTAGTGTTTCTAAAAAGATACTTATTCTTAAATAAATTCCCAAACTTAATAAGCAAACACATCCAACATCAGTAGAGGTCTGGTTCATATATTGATTCATCTTTTTTATGAAGATATTCTACAACTGAAGTAATTAAATTTGCAATTGATGTGTTTTTTTTGTGGGAATATATTTGGTTGTGAAATAATAAGTAATATAGAGTTTGAGTAGAGAAGGAAGTATTATACATACATGTAGTTGATGTTGAGGAGGAATCAATCTTGCACCTTCCATGTATCACCTTATCTTTTTCCATTGCAACTTGTATTGGACTAAGATCTTGGAAATGTTGTTTAGAGAATATGTTCTATTTTGCTTAGTGTCCACTTGCATTCCAAAAAGGTTTGAATGAGTTAGTGAAGGGGAAAATATTTTGTAAAGACATATAGTGTCAACTGCGTAGTGTAAATTAGTTTGAAAGTTAATGTGAAAGAGATTGGATTAGCAAGTGTATACCTCATTTTCTTATGGTGAGAGTAATTGTAAACGGTCCTCCTCTTTTTTTAATAATTGTGTATGGATTGTTTTGTACTCTGGAGTACCACTCAAAAGAGAACATTAGTTGAATACAAATTCCATTTAATGATTTTACTCTTGATATAGTTGTAAATGTTAGTCCTTGTCTTTCTTTTTTACCAATATAAATTGTTGCTCTTTGTAGGGTTAGGCCTTGGGATTTATGTCTAGTAATTGCCCATGCTATTGTTAATGGAATTTGCCTATGATTACCTAGTGATATAGGTATTATAGGTATATCCTTTGGATCATTTTGGTTCCATGGTGGCCCAGTGTAGTTATTGATTATTACTACAATGTACATTGGAACATCTGGTGGTTTTGAGCCTAGATTGTAAACAATATCAACAACCTCCCCAAGGGATCCATTTACAAGTGCAACTTAAGTCCATAAGTTTGTTGTTAGCATGATTTTTTGGCCTTTGCATAATAGGACTTCTTTTTTAACTGGTTATCTTGAGCATTGATGTTTGATTTATTTTTTGTGTTTGTTGCAATACTTATTGCAATTGGAAGGTTTAGTTGTTTTAGCAATTTTTTGTGGTGTAGTCTCACTACGTCATTTGTTGCAAAAAGGTGAATGGAGTTATGAAATTCTTGTTTTTTAGTAGTTATAAGTAGTTTATTTGTGTGAGTCATTAACATCTCCCAATCTTGGTGTGTTGGTTCTGCATTTTGTAAGTTTTTTAATGTTTCATGAAAGTGTGTTTGAGTTGGATTGTCACCTTGTTGATGAAACATTATTTGTAATATAATAACTATAGTAAATTGTTCACATAGCAGTTTGGCATTGGAGTGTGATGCGTAGATGGGTTTTTCCATGATAGGTGGTAGTTGTGCTAGGTCACCTATTATAATTATAGACACACCACCGAAGCTGAGGTTTTGTGTTCGGGGAAATGCTTCACGCAGTCAACTATCTATCTTTAATAGTAGCTTTGGGCCTATGAAACTCATTTCATCTATGAGGATGTACCTTATGCATTTCATTTCTTCTTGAAATGTTGTTAGTGTTTGTCCTTGCAATGGTTTCATTTATTTTATTGGAATCCTAAGTTTTTAATGTATGGTTGATGCACGTATATTAAATGCAACAATTCATGTGGGAGCTAAAGCAAACACTTGGCTCTTTTGTTGTGGTAGCTTACTTTGAAGTGCATTTCTTATGCAAGAAATAAGGTATGATTTTCTAGTTCATGTAGTTCCTTGAATGATCATATGCAAGGTTTTTTTTAAGGATTGATCTTTGTAGTGGTTTGTAATTATTGTGAGCACTACTTTTTGTTTTGGTGATAATGAGTAATTTTGGACATCAAAGCTAATGGCCATGTTTTCATTTTGGGCGCAAATTTTATTCATTTTTATGAAGTCAATTGCAGTGTCATGTAAATCTCGGTGTACACTATGTTGATCTCATTCATTGTTGTTATCAAAATCACACCCATCAAGTATTTGGAGCTCATCTAGATTGACATTATTAGTAAGTCGGACCATTTATGACAACAATTCCCATTCATTCAATTGTAATGCATCTGTTGTGTTTGCCTCATTACCACTATCTTCTTCCTCTTCACTATTTGCTTCCATGTCAATTTTGTGATTAACGCGTCATATATCATATGTGTTTGTATTCATTTGGTTCCAATTTTTTATTATTGTATCTTTAGTAAGGCCTATGTCATTTTGTATGTCATGAAAAATCTTATATAAGAGTAATTCACTCCAACAAAATGTTTCAAGATGTTCTAAATCTTGCATTGGAATAGTATAAAACTTTGGGAAAACATTGACGATTGCTTTTTGTTTCCTCTCTTTCCATTTACATCCTTTGCGACATGAATAATAGGAGAAGGATCTTGCAGATTCAAGTAATGCTATTGCTTCTAGTTGTGGAGGGCGTTGCATATAAGAATGTAAGTAGCTTGATTGGAGTTTGTTGTCATTTGTTGTTCTTGTGAAGTGGTGGAATACTTTTTGGCCAACATTCAATGACATAAATGACCGATTACAGATGACAAGGGGAATTTTTTGGAGCATATGACATGTTTATTTTTCTCTAATATCACGTTCAACCACAAGTTCTGTCATGAAATTTTGGTATGTTGTTAAAGCTTCATATTTAGGTTTTTGATTTGTAGCTATTCTTGTAAGCATATTAACACAACTCTTTGATTTTTTCTCTGATTTTGATGCATACTTGGCAATGTATTTGAGAACAAGTGTTTGTGAGATGACAGGTCAACAATCTATATTTTCTCTCCATATTGAAATCATTTCCCGGTTATGTATGTTTAATCTATCATCATTTCTTTTAGGTTCATTTTTTTTTACCATCATTGTCACATGATAATGTAGAGATAATTTGTTCTTTCCACGGAGCTTTGTATCGAAATTCTATTTTTTTCCCCTTCTTACATAGGCATGTTCCCTCGGTGCATTTTGTGTGCCTTTGGACACGATTAATTAACTCCTCATAGTCATCTAAGGGATTTTTACTAAAGATCTCAATTGTGTTTAACAAACATGGATCATCAAGTGGAGATTGAGTGTTGTGTTGTCATGAGATATAGTACGAGGGTTCCAAGCAATGACATATGTGTCAAAAAAATTTCTTTCTCTTTCCACTGCTAAGTAATCTTTCTAATCAAGTTTGTCCATGTCTGGAGAATTTTGAAGCCAAATGAATTCATGAACATGTGCAGTCCCTTGATGTTTTCGTTCGTACCTATACCAATATTATTTTGTATGGAGGAGCTTCTTAATGACCTTACAAAATATTGTGAATTGTTGATGTAGATATAGGGATTTGGTATGGGGGTTATTGATTATGTTATCTATGCGAATTTTAATTGATTGTATTGTAAATCTTATGTCATTTGAGAGTAGTTGTTGTAAATCTGGCCATTTTGTATTTTATGCACTTAATGTGAAGAATAGAGTGGGTGACCCTATCTAGTTGATCATATTTGTTAGCTCATCACGACACTTGTTCCAATATGGTCTTGTCCCTGTCATGGTAGATCCAAAATGCATAAGTTGCTCAACTAACTATTCATCAAGAAGTTTTTTCAAGTGTGTATGAAGGTTTTCAATAGTGACTTGTATGTTTTCTTTTGCATGTTTTTAAGGAAAATTGTTGCAAGTCCTTGACTATGATGACACATCATAAGGTTGGAGATAAAATATCAAAACCTTGGATGCCTTACAAATATTTGGTCATGGAATCTCATTAGATGTAATGCATATTCATGCATTTGTACTTCCCTAATTCGTGCTTGCATTTGTAGTGCTTTCCATCTGGAAAGAGCGAGGGAAATGCCATATCAAAGAGGCCTTCAGTATTGTATTCATTTATTGGAGAAGAGCTTATTTCAGGCCAACCAATAGTGTTATTTGTTGGGTGTTCAATTTGTAGTGTTTGTTTAATTATTTCTAGCTCACGATGTCTCCCTGGTAGGCATACCATAAATGACGATGTGTATGTTGATGCATCTTGATCATTAGTGTTAGATTCATTTTTTGGTACCATTATTTCTTCGACAAATTCTATGGTGTGAAGCATGTTTGAAATGTTTGTACTTGTTTCAGGGAGTTGTTCTAAGTAGGATGTATTTATTTCAACATCGCTATAGTATGGGTCATATTTGATCTTGTATTGCAATGCATCTCTAATATGACTCCTACTTACATAACAGTCGTAATAGTTTCCTTGTGTATTCAATCTTTGAAATATCAAGACATTTAGGTCTGTAATTCTATGTGGAAGTATTTTGGAAATAATTTTTTATGTCTTGTGGGAATCTAATCGTGTGGCCATTGTATTTATATGTCCCCCCATTAGCGTAGGTTACTTGAAATATTGGGTTTACCCTTGCTATGAGCATCTCTTCTACCTGAGTGAGCTTTGGCAACATAGGAGGTTGTTCTCCTGGGTCCATATTATTAAGTGATGAAAATCAATGAACACCTTTCTCATTGAAACATTGTTTACAAATACAATTATCATTTGATGAATGAACAAGCATGTCAAAGTAGAATTCCTTACATATAGTGCATGTTTGTAAGTTTGATAGTGGATCTATTCTGTGTTGATTTTTTTTTTAATGCAGTCATGAAGTTACTATTGTTGTTCATTGATGGTGTAGTATCTGTTTCATTTGGTCTTTGATTTTGTATATTTTTCAGGTGACAATGAGCACTAATTTCCTCTTTATGACAAGAATAGTACTCTCAACTTCTTTTACGACTTTGTATTCTTTGAAGTTCTATTTGATGGGGTTCAATTTGACTTTTTTCATTTCTAGTGTCCATCATCTATAATTCAAAATAAGAAGCATGATTACTAATAGTAATGAGAAAAAGACATGGACTAATACAATAAAGTTGTATTTCTTTGTACATCTACATATCAAATGGAAAAATAAATGCAATTACAATAGTATATAATGAAGAAATGTAATTGAGATGAATAAAATGTAAATGAAACATGTAATATTGAAAGAACTAAATTTAGATATTACATGACATAGATAGATACAATTTGCAGGGCCACCTACAATGGATCTAGTTTTATTATCTATGGAAGTGATGCCATAATCTGCTATCTGAATAAATGAAATTAGGAGATTTGGGTGTAGCTCATGGATCTCAATTATTTAGAAAAAGGAAAGTCCTTTATTTTTGAATTACTTCTATATAGAAACAAGCTTAATCATAACCCTATACAACCCAAATATCTAGTACACTTGCAAGCTACAAGCTTAACTAATTACTAATAGTAACAAGCAAAATAAATGCAATGAATTGTTACGATGGATGAGGAAATAAGCTTAGTGAAAAATATAATTTTTGAAAGAAATAGTTAAAAGTGACTCACCTATTTTTGAGAGAATGACGTTTAATTGTTAACAACCTTTTTCCCTTTTGCAACTCTTCAACAATAAATTGGTGCGCTGCAAATGTCAAAACAAATTGCCATCAAATTGACAATAAAATATTTAAAATGGAAATAGAATGCTCCCATCCAGTTGTCAGATCAATATTTTTTTGGATTTTATGTGTCAAGTGAGATTTTGGAGGCTTCTACCTGATAATTTGGAGATTTTTACCATTAATTGGCAGTTGAAACTTTTTTTATGATGAATTTCAAGAATTAAAGCTTCTGCAACTCATAATGCTAAAAAGAGGTTTCCACTTAAATTAAGATACAGACTTCAAAACATCATTTTTAGAACTAAAAATTTCTAAACTTTGAGATTCAAGCTTTCACAATCCATTGACTAAAGTGAGGACAAATTTACATAAGTTGTTTTTAACTAATGTTTGGTCCTATCTTAAAACTGTTCTTGTAAATAGAGTGTACAAAAATTTATTGTTATCTTCTAGATAGATGTATTAAAGATATTTGTACTACTCTACCAGCTAATGCATCAATTTATACAAGAAACATAGTAATGAAGTGATAAGACTATAATAATCTCAGAGACATGCAACTGGCATTCGAAAAGGCAGATCCTTAGAAAATGAAGCACATAAATACATAAAATAAGTAAGCATAAAAAACTCACAAGTACAGTCATCTCGATATATATATTCTCAGAATGAGGATCATGGTCATCCCCTTTTTCGTGCACATAGAGATAGAGTTTTGATTAAACAAATCTTGGATTTATTAGCACAAAATGTGCAATCTCATATTAGCCACATTTACAAAATTATCATGCATACAAATTAATGTGTATTTCATTATAATTCATATCCATCACAATTTTGACTTAGGCTCTTGGTTCTTTCAATCAAATGCATAACTGATATCAAAAAATAAGCTAATGTCTGCAGGAATTAAGCAGTCACTATCATAAATAGCAGAGTTAATTATTAACAAGAATTTCAATTATTCCCAATAGTGTTTTAATCAAATACAACATCACCAATAAACAATTCAATCATATGAATCATTTATCTGCAAAATGCACTACTCAAGCTTGTAACAGGAAAGCATTTGATCATGAATCTGAAGAAGAATTTCAAAAGAAAATCATAGGGCCTCAGAATTTGAAATTAGGCACACTGCGATTTAGATATGGTTTCACAGTTAGAAATACCAATCATCGATGGAATGCTTTTATAAGCACATTCATTAACTGACATTCAATAACTATTAAAAAATTATAAAACCAAGGAAACATTTTTTTGGCTCAACATGAGTATTCAAACAACACAATTCTTAAACAAAAAGAATACTGTTAAAAAATATATTGTTTCAAATGCATAATTTTGATATTACATGCCATACATAGATATCGTATGTGTTGAATAAGTTACACTTACAAAGGAGAATATATGTATAGGTAGAGGAATATATACTTTAAGCTTAATTTTCTATCATCATTGGCAAGTGTATGAAACTTGGGTTGAGTTGCACAAAGGGAATTTAGATATCATGGATTTATTTTTTTGTATCTTACTCACAGAATTAGTTTTTTATTATTATCTCAAGGTACACTTTACCTATCTTTCAAACATGCTAAATTTTGATTGAATTCTTTTCAATCTGAGTAAATTAAGCATAGATTGAGTAATGCTTAATTTAATGATGGAATTTGATCATGTTGGATGTTTATCCAAAAAAATTAGTTTCTATAATTTGTCATTTTTTGTAGCAGAGTTGACTTTATGAGCTTAACACAAGTCATAATTTAAGAGTGCATAAATGGAGGCAAACAAAAGTGTGAGAAGCCATTTTTTTCAGGAGTGTGCAGACGCATCTAATACATAATTTGCATTTATTTGGATAGATTAAATGAAGAAAGCCATCGTGTGCTCATAAAATAAGTGAGGCACTACATAAGGGTTAAAGTCAATGGTTGGATTGACTGTCAGGTAAGTTTTATGATGGTTATCTGTTCAACATTTCTCACACCCTGAGGGAAGCTACAATATCAAATTGATTCTCTCATGTGTAATATGGAAACTTTATGCAAGAGGTGTTATACATTGCATGAAGCATGTTCTAAACTTTTTGTTAGTTCTTAATTTTGCATTTAATTTTTATTACATTATTCTAAATAAAATTACTTGTGTTAAATTAAAGTATATTTAGTAAACTAATTTTAGGAATATTTACCTCCAAAGAGGCTCCTCTAATATTTTACCCATTCTTTTGTTTGAAAAATCAATATATTCAATCAAATTGAAAAAGGACTACTTGGGAAGCTGCAAAGAACTAGGGAAAGAGATTGCAGCCAAGAAATTGAAATAAAAATTCTTCTTCCCTTCTCTTTGGAAAGATAATAGTTCATTTTGATGTAGATATTTGTTTCTTTCCTTTCTGACCAAAGACCAATTAGTTTGGAATTAACATAACATATTCTTTGAGCCCTGTGTTGTTATAATGTGATCCTAAATACTTACCATGTGAGCACAACCTCGAGGTCAATAAGTTAATCTGAATGTCAGTCTCAAAAAGTCAAAGCTATAGCCTATCCAATTCTGAAAATAGGTTGCTCTTATAATAATGAACAAACAACAACTTATTTTTAGTGCAAGCCTTTATTGAGGCCATCCAAACTTTCTTTAAGTCATTCATGGTTTTGAAGCTTTATGTGTCACAAAATTTGGTGCCACATTGTTTCTTAAACAACTAGACTCTTAGTTGAGAAAGCTTTCTAATTCATTAAAATTTTCTTTCTTTATCTTGGTTTTCAAATTTAACTTATAGATGGTAGCATTCATTGTACCATTTTCTAATTTACCAAATACTTGGATCAAATACTTCACTTATTCAAAAAAATTGGGTTCAAAGAGGCAATGTCGGATACACTTCATTATTGTTATCCTTGAAACGCCCTATTTCTCAGAACCTTAAAAGAGAGATAATGTATAAACCAGGATTCTTGAGTGACTATAGCAAAGGCCTTCTAAATATTTCCGCTAATAAATTTTTGTTCGGGATTCTAAACATTTGGGATCTTTAAGGCAATATGGCATTCTAAACTCTTGAATGCTCAAGTCTATAACTACCTCTTAAAATTTTTAAAAAGTGTTGAGATTTTTAATGAGAATTGTTCTTGTAATTATTTTCTCTTTTGTAGTTACCTACATCACTGTGATTATTGTTATGCCTTGCATAACCACCCCATCTTTTGCCTTGGTCAAAAGGGGTCCCCCTTGTTATTCTTTATCCTTAGTTGCTTTTCAAACAAAGTTTGGAGTCATTTTGCTTCCAACACTTTGTTTATTTTGGTTTAGTCTGTCGGAAGCGGAACTAGAACTGAATCGGGTTTTGAAAGTTCTTTTGAAACTTGTTTTGGTTCCCATCCCAACGATCTTTTCTTTTGGCCTTTTGTTTTGTCTTTAGCGGACCTGGAGCCAGAGTAGGTGTTAAGTTAGTCTTTATCGAAAGTTGCAAAATCATAATTGATTCCACCCTCGCCTCCGCTATTTCAACTTTTGGTTTTAGTCTAAGTCCTTGTGTTTAGTTTTATTATGTCGGTCTTTTGCTTTACTTTTTGTGTTTGGTTTTGTTTTGTGTTTAGTTGGCGGACCCAGAACCAGAATGAGAATGAAGTTGCGAAATTTCTTAAAGTTTTTGAATCAGTTCTCATTTTTGATTCCGCCCCCGCCACTTTTGGGTCATTGACTTTTGACTGAAGTCGCATTGTAGTGAATTGTTAGTTCTTGTTCAGTTCTGACTCTGCTTTAAACTGCATTCAATGCATTAATGACAGTTGCTCGTGTAGGTAGAAATCCTCATTTTTACCTATATTAAGGATTAAATGAATCATTATTATCATTGTTAAGAGATTAAGGAGCACGAAAGAGCAGTAGTGGAGTTCGTTTGAGCGAATTGATTGAAGGAGGAGAAGGTTATTGCTTGTGAATCAGTTCAGAAGGTTAGCTGGGTTCTTTTGCGTTCAAGGTAGGGTTTCTTATCATTGTTTTTCTTCATTTATTTACTATTGCGTTTTTTATATCTGCTCATGCTTTGAATCATTTCGGTTTTAAACAGATTTGTGGTTCTTGGTATGATTGTTTGAGTAGGTTCTTGCTTTATTTTGTTTGTTTGGTTATGTTCTTCATTTCTTTTGCTTTTGTGTTTTAGGGCACGGTCGCTTTCACATTTTAGTCGTGACCGCGTCATGCTATTTTGATTTGCAGTAAGTTGGATTAAATTAGGGTTTTAAATGACGTTGGTTAAAATTAGGGATTTACAGTGAGGTAGATTAAATTCATGTGTTTTTTTTTTACAGTAAGTTAGGGTTAGATTCATCGTTTTTACTTAGGGTGTTGTCGTGTATTCAATCTAGTAAAAATGGCAAGGGTTAAAATTCGTGCCCTAGTTTTATTGTGTTTGTTAGATTAGGGTTTCGTGTGTTTCTATGATCACATTTAAATGATTAAAATATGATGCCCTAAAATTCAATCGTTCCCCTATGGTCATATGAGTATAGTTTTATTAAAGCCTCTTTTTATTTAATATAACTTTAGTTTTAATCATGGAGTTGTGTGTTAAATCGATAAAATCTTTGATGATGTCATGGTCAACCTAGGCGGAGACAGGATCGGAATCGATCTTGAACTTGAAAATTCTATTTTGCAAAAAGTATTGATTCCATTTCCATCCCATCACCGGCTCCGTGTATAATAAGAAGTCTTCTTTCGAAATCACGATAACCTGGACGGAAGCGGAGGCGGAATGGAAATAGAATATGAATATATAAAATCTGAAGAAAAACCAAATCCATTTTTTTTTCGATCCCGGTTTCGACTCCGAGCCCGTCCATTATTAGTGAAATATCTATATTGGTTTTGGCTCCGAGTCCCGTAGTGTTGTTTAAAAGAGACTGTTTTCGAATATGTTTCTCCCTGGTTCCGCTTTCGGTGCATATATGAAAGGTATGGTTTTTAAAGCATGTTTTGTGATGATATTTAAAGATCTAATTAGAGGTTTTGCTTGTAGGAAAGTTGAAGGATGTCAGGAACATCAGGGGAAGCTATTCGAAGGAACCAGCCTGCAGGAACATCAAAGGTTGCACCTACACCAAAGAAGTTGAAGCCAAAATAATTGCCTTATACCTTGAGGTATAATCACAGGAGTCTGGTTGTGAAGGTGAGCAAGGTGGAATCATACTGGTCAGACATCACTGATACAAATTTGGGCCAGTACAACTTTGAGGAGTTACATGCAGAAACCTTTGCAGAACGAGAAAATCTAACAGGAAGGACGCAAAGGATTGTTGATTCCGGCTTGGCACATATTACTATATTTCCTATATCAATCCAGTGCCTGGAGTTAATCTTAATAGCAGCTAGTGCCTACAATCCTACAACTAGACAGTGTATGGATTCTCAAAATAATGTGATCATTGATCTCACTCCTCTGGCATTTCAAAATATATTTAATGTCCCAGATCCTAAGAGTTTGGTGCAGTTGGATGAGGTAGAGGCCTTGGAGAAATATAGTGAGTATAAGGACTCCAATAAGTCTCATCTAAACAAAAAGTGGTTGAAGATAGAAAATAAATCTTTGAGCAAACTTGCAGACCAGCCAAAGAGGGCAGATTTCTATAAGGAGGTATCAGATCTAATCATGATGTTGTCTAGGGCCTTTGGGAAGAGAGATACATTTCGGTTCAAGGAGTGGATGTTTCCTTTCATCCAGACTATCTTAAATGGAGCCCATCAGTTTGATTGGCCGATGATTGTGTCAAATGTTGTTCATGATCAACTGACTAGCGTCAGGCAGACTAAAAGATTCTATATGACTTCTTACATTGTATATGCAGCAGCAAGGTTGGATATTTTCCCAAGTTTGAATAGAGTGGGCATAATGGGAGCCTTGGATGGATAGAAGAAAGTATGGGATCATTATGATCAGTTGTCTCTTCAAGTTGGTGAGACTCATTTCAGAAGAGTCAATGATGCATTTATATATGTGATCATCAATCAATTAAATGGAGATGCAGGGTACCAGTTAAGTCAAGAAACCATGGCATTCATTGCTGAATGGGGATGTTGGTACATTCAATATCCCAAATTCACATATTTCAGGTTAGCTAGTTTTGAAGGCCATCCACATTTGCTTCCAAGGTGCTGCAATAACAAAATAGTGTTGATGGAGTTTATGTATCAGGCTCTTGGAGTTAATGCTCGATTTGGGATCAAACATAAAACCAGATGTCATAAGTTTCCCATGAAGTTGGGTGATTCTAACTGTCAACACTTGGCAGGAGCAGAGGTGGTCTATAGTGAATTGATACAATTGAAATTGGGTTTATACAAAGCTCGTAAGTATTTTGATCTGAGGGGTAAGATGTATGCCTTGTTGCCTTCAGTGTTTACCAAACATTTCAATTTGTTAGAAAACTTCTGGAGTGATCGGCAAGATGAGTATGATTTAAGAAAGAAGAGCTATGAAAGGTTATCTATCTCACTCATGTCAAAGCTTGGTGTTAAAGAGAACATTCCTGATACATTGGTGGATGATGGAATTGTATTGGATCCATCCTATGAGGCTTTGAACATTGGCACCAAGAGTCTGGATCCAATTGACTGGGATGCTGAAGAAACTATTGATATTAAGCAGATTGGAAGGATAGTGTTGGATAGGAGTGTGTAGTGGTTAATGTTAAGAACCAAGACTCCTCAAGGACCAGCCCTTAAAAAGGGTAAGGGGTATAAAAGGATTAAAAGGAAGACACCTCAGCCATTGGAATTCCTTCCTCGAGACATTGAAGAGATAGAACTTGAGGCGGAGGATAATGAAGAAGAAACACAAGAAGGGGATGTTCTAGTAGGATCTGCTATTTTAACACCTACATTAGGTGAGTCTTCCACACAAATACCACTTACAAAACAACAAAGAGGAGAAGTTCAAGAAGGAGCTCTTCATAGCATGGCTGAAACTGCTAAGGGAAAAGAGGTGGAGAAGGAAATTCTGGAGGTTGGGACAGATTCAGATGAGACTCTGTCAAAAAAAGATATGCAAGAGAATATGCCTCTAGAGGAGGATATTGAGCAGATTTTGACACAAGAAGATCAATGGAAGCTGTTTGAAGAGGCGAAAAATGATTCTGATGCAAAAGCTGCAACCTTAGAGAAACAAAAGGAAGTGGATGCCAAGGTACAAGCTGATGCTATACTGCACCAACAACAATTAAAAGCCAAACAAGTTCAAACTAAGGCAGCAGTTGATGAAGTGGCGAAACAAAGAAGGCAACAAGAACATGAGCTCAAGGTTAAAGAAGAGAACGACAAGTTGGAGCTAATACAGAAGATTCATGACCTTGAGGAAGAGAAGGCAAGGAACCGAAGAAAATCTTGGTTGCCAAGTTAAAAATTGCAGAGGAAGCTCGCCAAAAAGAAGAAGCAAAAATTTTAAGAAAGGAAAAATGATGTTGAAGAGTTGGTTAAGAAGCAAAAAGAAGAAGAAGCAAAGGCAGAAAAAATTAAGGCCTTAGAGGCGAAAAGATTAGAAAAGGAAAGACTAGAGGCTTTAGAAAAAGAGAAATTAGAAAAAGAAGCTCTAGAGAAGGAAAAACTGGAAAAGGAAAGGGTAGAAAAGGAAAAGGTAGAGAGAGATCGGTTGAAGCAAGAAGAGGAAGATAAGAAAAGGCAAGAACAAAAAGATAGGGAAGAGGCTAAAAGGCTTGTGCAGATGCATATATTGCAAGAACAACAAGAGAAATCAAGGGTTGACTCTCAACCCCAGGCGAATATGTAGCCGCTTTCTAGAGTTATTTCTTCCTCTTCTTCTATGATGACTATTGGAGTTGAGAAGATACAACACCATAGAAGCCCAAAAGATCTTTGCAAGCAAATAACCTGTTACAAGGAGAAGCAAAGAGAAGCAACAAAAGAAATGCTCAAGAATGTGGAGCAATGTATTCACCTGAAAATGTAAAATGAATAATAATACAAAAGATAGTTTTCAACCATATATAGATGAAAACCCTAAAAAAGGAAAACCCTAGGCTTGCACAATAATAATTAATAAAGTAATTAATTATTATGTACCTAATGTTAGCTTAAGTGAAAAAGAGGTAAAAGGAACTTTACATAATTAAACAAATATTGTTTAATTAATAAAGTAAATGTCCAATTACTCTAACACCCCCCCTTAAGATAGACATAGGGAGAAGCTAAAACCTAGAAGAAGCTACTAAAAGCAAAAGCAATGGGTCCCGGCAACAAGGCCAGATCAGGTACCCAAGTACAATGAAATCTCTATGAAACGGAGAAAAGGAGAAAACCTAGTGGGAAAAACTCCTCTCCAAAAAGAGATAGAACAACATGCTGAAAGAAACATGAAGGAAGGAAGGCCTCATAAAGACCCCCCAAGGACAACTTCCTTCACCCCAAGCATAGAGCGCAACTGAAGATAGCATAGAGATGCAAAAGGTTTCGTGAAGATGTCTGCAACCTGCTCGGTAGTGGGAACATACTCCAAGATGAGAGAACCATCCTGAATCAACTATCTGATGAAATGCATATGAAGCTCAATGTGCTTCGTCCGCTGATGCTCCACCGGGTTGCGCAAAATGTGTATAGCACTCTGATTGTCACACCAAAGAATAGTGGGACTATCAGGAGGAAAACCAAACTCAGTCATCAACTGACGAAGCCATAAAATCTCCTGACTAGCGAGCACTAGCAGCTCGGTACTCAGCCTCTGTAGATGATAATGCATGAGCAGTCTGCTTCTTGCACGACCATGTGATAGGACCAGAGCCAAGACAAAAAATAAAGCCAGAAGTAGACTTCCGATCATTGACATCACCAGCCCAATCTGAGTCAGCGTAGCCAACAATGTGAGGATCCCCTAATGTGTAGTGAATGCCATATGAAGTGGTGCCCTGAATATACCTCAAAATACGCTTGGTAGCTTGCCAATGACTCTCATGAGGATCATGTGAGAATTGAGAGACAAGACCAACCGCAAAGGAAAGATCAGGACAAGTGTGAGTCAGGTACAACAAATTGCCAACCAACTGCCTGTAAAGTGTAGAATCTATTGAAGGAGTGGGGCAAGTGGTAGTCAAAACAACCCCTGACTGAAAAGGTGTGGGGGTAGGCTTGCAATCAAGCATGCCAAAGCGCTGAAGCATATCAAAAGAATACTTCTACTGGTAAATGGAGATCCCCTCTGAAGACTGAATCACCTGAAAACCAAGGAAATAGTGCAGAAGGCCAAGATCTGTCATCTCAAACTGCTCCATCAAGGCTATCTGAGAATTTTGAATCATAGAGGATGAGCTACCTGTGATGAGAAGATCATCAACATATAGCACAAGAATCAGGATCTCACCCTCAAGATGCTGAATATAGACTATGTGATCAGAATGACAGCGAGTGAAACCAGTGGAGAGCAAAAAAGAGTCCATCTTCTCATACCAAGCCTGAGGGGCCTGTTTGAGACCATATAATTAACGCTGAAGTCTGCAAACCAAGGAAGCATCATGAACAAATCCCTGAGGCTGCTCCATATAGGTCTCCTCCTGTAGGTCACCATGTAAGAAGGCACACTTCACATCTATTTGAAAAATAAGCCATCCTCTAGAAGCTGCAAGGGATAATATAAAGCGAATAGAATTCATCTTGGCAACAGGGGAAAATGTCTCAGAGTAATCAATACCCTCAACCTGTGAGAAACCCTTTGTAACAAGATGTGCTTTGTACTTATCAATAGAACCATCAGCAGCATACTTGGTGTGATACAACCATCGGCACCGAACCATCTTTCTGCCCTTAGGAAGAGGACATAGATCCCATGTATTATTCCTCATCAAAGAAGAATACTCCTCCTCCATGGCACTATCCCACTCAGGGTGACCTGTCACCTCTAAAAATCTCTGAGGATCCTCTGAAAGAGCATGAGTCAAAAGACTAGAACCCGTAGTATGAGAACGAGTGCGACGAGTCTGAAGGATCACCAGCCATAGATCCTGTTGCCTCAATAGTAAAGTGAGCCCATTTGGGCCTCTGAGGTGGAGCAAGTGGAGGTGGAGATGGGGGATCATCAATATCCTCATTAGAATCCTCAAAATAATCCTGAAGAGTTGTAGTGGGTGGAGTAGGTAGTGAAGTGGACACTGGAGACAGGGTATCAACTAGAGGAAGGCGCTCATCAAACTGAACATCCCGTCAAAACAAGACCTCTCTGGAATCAGGATCAAACAACCTATACGCCTTAACATCCTCACAGTAGCCAACAAAAATGAGGGGTCGACTCTTCCGCTCCATGGCTCTCCTCTGAGCATCAGGAATAAAAGCCCATGCCTCACTACCAAATACTCGAAATGATGAAATATCAGACTTGTCATGAGACCAAGTTTCCTCAGGAGTCATATGTCGAATCGCCTTGTGAGGCATCCGATTCTGAATATAGTTGGCACAATTGACTGCCTCATCCCAAAAAGATGAATCTATGGACCTGAATTGAATCATACAATTAGCCATCTCCCGTAAAGTTCTGTTCTTTCCCTCAGCGATGCCATTCTGCTGAGGGGTATAGGGAACAAAAAACTGATGCTGCAAACCATGCTTAGTGCAAAAATCTCTGAAAGCCTGATTCACATACTCCCCCCCATTATCTATATGTATCTGCCAAATAGAAAGACCAAATTGCTTCTCTACAAATGTCTTGAAGACATGAAAGGAATCAAAGACATCAGACTTGTACTTAAGAAAGTACAACCATGTGCATCTGGAGAAGTCATCAATGAATGTGAGTACATACTTGGCCCCTGAAAAAGAAGGAGTGGGAAATGACATGAGGTCACTATGAATCAACTCCAAGGGTGCCAAAATACGAGTGGTACTTCCCTTCAGAAAGGGATACCTGTGATGCTTGCCAAGCACACAACCATGACAAACACCGTCAGTGCAGGAGATCTATGGAAGACCAAGAACAAGTGATTGTGTACTCATCTGCTGAAGATATATGTAATTGACATGGCCCAAACGCTCATGCCAAAGCTGACTCACCGAATCTGCATGTGCTATAAGAGATGAACCTATACCCTCAGAAGGCACAAATACATCAAATCTGTAAAGACAAGATGTAGTATCAACACTACCAGTAGCCACAACCAAATTAGAATCATGGAGGTCCCGAATAACCACATCTTGTGGTGAGAACTCAACTGTCTTACCAGAGCCAGTGTGGCAAATCTGATAAATGGACAAGAGGTTCGTCGAAATGTCAGGAACAACCAAAACATCCTATAGAGTGCCCCCATCCAAAGAGACAGAACCTGAACCCAAGACGGAAAGCTGTGAAGAGTCACCCACTGCAATCTGTGAAGTACCACAAGAGGCAAGAGAAGTGACCAACTACTGAGTGTGAGTCATATGGTGAGAAGCACCAGAGTCTAAAATCCAAGTGAACCCATTGGTCGATGCTCGTGCAGTGAGAGCATGACCCTTCCTTGTGGTGGAAGAAGAAGAAGACTGAGGTGAGGAGATATGTTGCTGCTGCATGGCGTCCTCTAAAGCCTCTAATCGTTTCCAACACCTGGAAACTGGATAACCTTGCTTGACACAAAAACTGCAAGTGTCTCTTGATTTCTCCTTAGTCTTGGAGGAAGACTCACCAGACTTCGAAGACTTCCCATGTTTTGGATTAAAGGGTGGTTTAGAATCAGACTTAGGAGGTGGTTTGGAGGAATTCTCACTACCTGCAAAATCTTTCTTGGGCCTCGATTTTTGCTTCTGTTTCCCCTTCGGTGATTGAGCAACCAATGCTTTGCTCTTTGAACCTGAGAGCATATCCATCTGAGAAAGGTGAGACTGTTCCTGAGACAATCGCTCACAAAACAAATCAAAGGAAGGCATGGTAAAACTGGCACCCAAACCATCCATGGTGGAGTAGAAGGAGGAAGCAAGTATCTGAAATGGACCACGAAGCTTTGAAAGAATCAAGTAAATGCACTCTGTGTCTGTCTTGTTCTTTCCACAACCTTGTAAAATGGTGCGGATAGTTTTGAACTTGTTCAAAAAATCCTCAATAGTGGGAAATGAATCAGGTAACAATGAAGTCAGCTCTACCTCAATCTGTAATGCGCGGAACTCATTAACAGCCCCAAAAAGTGTCTCAAACTTCAGCCACATGGCTCGAGGAGTGAGCAAAGCATCAAGGTGAAATAAAAGACTGTCTGAAACATGCATGCATAACAAACCCATAGCCTCATCCATCTTGTTCCTATGCTGCATAATCTCAAAAGGACGCTGCAACTGAGGCTGAACCTCATCTAAACAAGACCATAACCCTCATGACCTGAGTAGCCTCATCATGTGAGACTTCCAAGTGTGATAGTTATGTGATGTGAGTAGCTCAACTGAAGAGTCTGCCATGAAACCCTGCACCTGTACCTGCTTGTATTTTTTTATTATTATGTGATCTTTCAGAATAGACAGAAGATGCAGAAGGGTTTGTATTTTTGAGAGTTTTGGTGTTCTGGTTTTCTGATATAAATGACACAAAGCAAGAGAAAAACACCCCCCACAAAAGATAAACCCAAACCCTAGTACAAACTGAGAAGAAGGAAGCAATGCATAAGCAAAAAATACTTCAAAACAAATTCTCGTGTACCTGGTGAAAATTCTAAGAAAATAGATCACATCACTGAATAGAGCATGTTGAGAGCTTTCCAATGCCTATTCAAGTTTGAAAAACGGAGTCCGTTTGCATCTTCTATGACCCCGGAAGTGAAGAAAGAAGACCTCACTTTGACTGGTAAAAAATATCAGACTGGTAAATTTTTTATAAAATTACCTACACCATCAGATCGGTGCCGAAACCAGCTTTCCAACGCTTCTTCCTGTTTCGAAAAACGGAGCTAAAATGCCCGAGTTATGCCCGATTTCGTGAGAGAGCAAAAAAAATGCCCTATTAGACCCTCTAGCACCTGGGAGCTTAAAAAAAGGGCCCCTAGTCGCGTGGGCGAACCAGGGGGCTGAACTGGTGGAGCCCATGGTCACCATATGACCAGGCAGTGGGGGTTTAGAGGCCCGCGGGGGCTGAATGGGCGAGTTCGTCGGCGACTCGGGGGGTGCTGAGCGAGGTGGGTGCAACGAGCTCGGCGAGGAGCTCGAGGGGCAGCCGCGAATCACGGAGTGAGCCCAGGGTGGAGCGGAGCTGGTGGTGGCGCAGTGCGGCCGCTTGGCGGCACGAAAAATGTGGCCCACAAAATTTATCAAAAACCTTTGTTTTTTTTATTTTTTTATTTTTTTGCGTTTTTTTTTCTCCGTACGGCCAAACCCTAAAAAAAATTTGCAACCCAAATTGACTGTGGCCAAAATCGATGATTTGACAGTCAATTTAGGGGTTTTTGGGCGCTACGAATCCAATGGCACTGTCCATTTGAGCCCAAAGTGAACCCAAAAATGGAGTATGCTGAATCCACCCAAAAAAAAACTTAGAACCCTAGATTTGCTTCCAATGCAAAATCTCAAAACAAGAACAAGCAGCTGCAAATCTGAAGCTCTGATACCATGTTGGAGTTGAGAAGATACAACACCACAGAAGCCCAAAAGATCTTTGCAAGCAAATAACCTGTTACAAGGAGAACAAAGAGAAGCAACAAAAGAAATGCTCAAGAATGTGGAGCAATGTATTCACCTAAAAATGTAAAATGAATAATGATACAAAAGATAGTTTTCAACCATATATAAATGAAAACCCTAAAAAAGGAAAACCCTAGGCTTCCACAATAATAATTAATAAAGTAATTAATTATTATGTACCTAATGTTAGCTTAAGTGAAAAAGAGGTAAAAGGGAACTTTACGTAATTAAACAAATATTGTTTAATTAATAAAGTAAATGTCCAATTACTCTAACAATGACCATTGCTCCAAGTGCTCCCACTTGGCTAAAACTAGATCTGCAGAAAAGGGCAGTAACACCTTCGCAACCTCTCAATTGGGAGGATATGATGAAAGGAATTGAACAAGAGAGGCCTAAAAAGAAGGCCAAGATTCTACATTCTACCCGACTCACAGACAAAGGAGAGATCGTTGTTGAATGTGCCATGCCAATGACAGAAAAGGAGGTAGGGGATATGCAGCTCACAGATTATCAGTTGAGTACTGTCAACTTGGGAAGGCCCACTAGGAATCAACAGATGAACCTAATTGATGTGGTGGCTTCAACAACCAAATCAAGAATGATAAAGGATAAACAAAAGAAGGATGAGCTTAAGGCTCAGTTAGATCAATTGCATTCATTCTTGAAAAGTGTCTCCTCTCCAAGATCACAACAGGTAATATCTATCGAGATTCCTATTCTGTTAAGTAAAAAGGAGGTAGATGATTTGGTGCAGGTAAGAGGCAAAGAGGAGATGGTAGACCGATGGGTAGACAAGTTGAATCGAGAGGTAGGTGAAGTTTTGGTTGAAGGTTTTGAGGTTTACAAAGGCACTGGAGCATTGATAAAAGAAATGCATCTATACATTGAAGCATCAGAGAAACAAGAAGAAGAGTATAAAGAGTATAGTCAGAAATTAGAAAAGGTTAGTGCATTGCCTTTAACTACTCTTCTTGAACAATCAATACTTGAGGAGGACAATAAGGATTTTGTGGAGAAAACTTCTCGTATACTCCGTTTTAGAGCAGATTTCCTGTGTAAACATAAGGATGAGGTTCAAGAGGCTGTTAATAATCTGACTGAGCAGTTTGAGGAGCTGGAAGTAGTCATTGCTATTATTGTAGATGTAAATGTGTTAACAAAAGAAGGCATGCCTTTGGACCAAATAAAAGAGAAATGGGATGAGAGATTTAGAGGACTCATGCAAAAAGAAGATAATGGAGAAGATTTGATAATAGATCGACTAATGGATGTCAAGGAAGAAATAAAAGCTGCTAGAAGAGAGTTGATAAAGATGAAAGGTATGAGGGAGTTTGCTGCAGCAGAATTGGGTCGAATCAAATTGGAAGATAGTTGGATTGATGGGCCGGAATTAGATACATTACAACAAGTCTTCGCTAGCTACGTATAGATCCAGCTTCGCATGCATGAATCCCTGCATGCATGATTTTCCTCTTCTTTGCATGTTGCATGCAACACTAACAGTTTTGGAGCGCATGACTTCTTTTTTCTCTTCTATTTTCTATTCTCTAGTTTAACTAAATGTCTAATTTAAGAACTCAAGATCAAATTGATCTGAGTTTCCAAGAGAATTTTTAGTTCCTAAAAAGGTGGATGACCTAAAATAGAAGTGGAGTTTGAGTTTTTGTATATCTATAAATACCCTGTGGGTATCATATTGTAAAGGTCAGCTAATTGAGAATAGAATTGGCTTACCTAATGCTAGGAGATAGAATTTTGTAGTGATCATTGGGATACATTGTTACTAGATGCTTTACAGTTAATAAAAATTATAGGTTTTCTCGCAATATGGTGTTAGAATCAAATTGTTTTGTGTGATAAGGCTGATAAGTTATAATCTATCTGTATGCAGTGATTGTGCTGAACATAAAAGCTTCTTGAGTGATAAAAGTCATTTGAAGGAATCAGATTTAAGGATTATCTTATTAGATTATCATTGAATTAAAGTTATTAAAGTATGTTGATCTATGACCTTGGCAATGAATGGATGTATGTTTTGAAATCTTGGAGATAGTTGTGATAAGCGAATAGTGGTATTAAATTAAACACCTTAAATGCATGCAATGGTATAGTTTATGCTGTAAATTGTGTCATGCTTTGGTTTTGTGATTTGGTAGAAAACATTCATTGTTGAAGGTATATGTCCAGATGCTAGATAAATTTGATTCATACTTATTGGTTTACCCCTTTGTTCTATCTTTTTCTTTTGTTTGAAACCCCTTTATTCACGAGAACGATTTTGATAAAGTGAGTCGTTGCTTTAATCTTTTGTTACCAACATAGGCCCCTTGAACATTACAATTGCATGAACCGATTGAGTGACACCAGACAGTTGAGAACCAACTACCAGGACCTTGGGAGTTAGGCCACTACATGTTGTCTTTCTTTTTCAGGAGAAATAGAGTAGAAATATTTTGTTTTAATGTTGTTTGTGTCATTTTCACCATCAACAATTATCTGAATGTATACTTGACCCAGTTTAGTGGAACCTTACTAACCACATGTAAGTTAGAGTAAATTAAGTGGATTTGTCACGACCAATTCATGTGTACTTTACATGTGCTTGGCCTTTTAAATTTAGTCCACATAAATCAGTTATGTCGTCTTTCACTTGCACACTTATCTGAAAGACATAGGGTATTCACCATACATTTCCCTTAACAAAGAAAACATGTGATTTCATTTATTTTTATTGTATATCTTAGAAGCGAAATTGTTGTTACATAATGATGCATTGAGAAAATAATATATACATAAAAATACAAGGATTTTTTTTGAAATTTAACATGCAACCTATTGTGTTGTGCTGAAAGGAATTAAGATTATTTGGGACAAGAAATAAAACAAATTTTTGATGATGTACTTAAAAGCAAACATGATATAAAAAGTGTGGACAATGATGGTGCTGAAATTGTAAACCCTGATTCTAATGGCATTACTTTTATATGTCATTAGAGATAACGAGCACATACAATTTTATATACATATAAAATGAAGATTTGAAACTAGTAAACTAAAAATGCAAACACTGTAAGATTTTTCCTTAAACAATAATTCAGATACTCACTTACAAAAAAGGGTGAAGCATTTTTTAGTCAAACTCTTTTTTATTTGATAGACATAACAGTAAAATATTATTTACAAGTACAAGAATATATACACTATTTCATAGAAAATAAGGAATGTATTCCTAGTTGTTCGTATCATTGCACATATCATTGATTTTAGAAAGCAAGAAATTATTCTTTGTAGTAAAATCTATCTTATCAACTTTAATGATTGTTGCTTTCAAGAACTCTTCATTATTGTATGTCTCATTTTTGCATGATAGTGTGAATAAGAATTGTGTAAGGAGAACACTTCTTATTACATCTCCAGTACTTGTTTCTACCTCATGATTGAATTGTAGTGTATATAGTTCTTGTGCAAGCATACCCATGACTTTTGTTGCTATCTCATCAAATGCAACCGCCCATATTATATATGTGTTATCCTCTAGTTTGACTTGAAGTATGTACCTATAATTGCAATCTGCAAATGTTGTTGCACACTTTGAGCAATACCATTTATGTTCTTCATTTTGAATAACCCTTTTATTACATTGTTTTCCATCTGATTGAAGAGGACAAGCTGGATAACATAAGGAGTTAGATTTGATGAATAGTATTGTTTCCTTTACAATGAATTGGATGGGTTGTATTATTTTTTCTGATTGTTCTCGAATGTTTCTAATTGTTATTCTTGTGATAATAGGAGGTATATCATCAAGCTTTGTGGAGGAAGGTACAATATTAGCCCCATTATGTGCATACCAAGTTTTATGTTGTTTTTCTTCTTCTATATCAGGGTCTATGGATATGTGTTTAGTTACTAATGTGCTTATTACCCTTCCATTATAGTTAGAAACATGTGTATTTTTAATAGCTAGAACAATGGTTTATTCTAAGTGGTACATGTGTTGAAGTTTTGTGCCTTCTTTCTGAGTTGTTGGTCCCCATAAAGTTACATCTATAGTTGATGCAAACATATCTAATATCTTGATGCTCCACCTCAAAACCTTTGTACCATCCCCACTCCTTATTCTAGAGCTTGGATCTATGTAAACAACAATTCCAATAACACCAACAACTGAATTATTACCCTTACTCATAATTTCCTTGATAGGTGTAAAAGAGAATTGATGTTTTGGAATAGAGAGGTCATCTTCGCAGAGTGTCACCTTTGATTCAACCATTAAGGTGATTTATATTCCACTATTTAGATTTTTGTAAAGCTTATTAGAAGATTTAATGGTCCCACTAGACAATGAATATATAGATCCAATATTAATGTTCGCATAATGAATGTCTACAACTTCATTGAAGCGAGTGACATGTGTTTCTATGTGTTCACTATCTATAATATTAAAGCTAAAAACTTGTCCACTTCCCTTATGATTGGTGTACGAGTGGATTTATTTTTTCATAGTTACACGACCTTTGATAGTCCACCTTTTTTGAAAAGGGTTCAAACTTTTGACAAGACTGATGCTAATAGATACATCCTTCCTAGATTGAGATGGGTCTATGCCAAACAACATCATTTTAGAGTTTGGGGTTGTTGGTGATACAGAATAATCAAATGTATTTGTAACATCATTTTGTAGATGTTCCTCTTGCTCTGGAAATATGAAGATATGTCCACCAATGATGGCACGATCCATACATACAAGCTTTAGTTGTGAAATGACAATCCACCTATGTAATTGTAAGTAAAAAGATAATTATTAATATATTGTAGAAGTTGGAAAGTTAATTATAAGGTATAGAAATAGTATTGAATCTACATACTAACCTTGAACTACAAATGATGGGACAATTATATTTTTTTAGTTGTATTATAGATCCCTCATGAATTTGATTGGAAGTTATATAGTGGTTGTACTTTTTTTGGAAATGACACTCTTTGTTTATGCTCTCCATTAGAAATTTTGATTCTATATTGATTGTTTCTGTCAGGACCTGTTACTTGATTTTAGCTTCCAGCTAAATTAGGTAAAGCTATGTTTGTTTTACAAGGAGAAACAAAGGTACATTCTACTGTGCTATGTTAATCCATATGCATAAAGAAGTTATTAAAGGACTGCAAATGTATACAACTGATAAAAGAGTAAAAATTGTTTGCATAAAACTATATTTTATTGATAGTTTCAAGTGTATAATATCCCACACAAGTCGTGGGATTAACTCCAATGCAATACAAAAAGTAGACTATACATTTGATGAAAAGAAGAGCATATAAAAAGAAAAGGCATCCATCATTGCTTGGGTGGCGAGGATGGATGTTGATCTGTTGCATCTTTAGACAACTCCTGAGTCCTCTAGAAGGTTTCTCCATTGCTCCTAAATGCCTGCAAGAGTTAAGAAAATTTGGTGTTAGAGCTCTAGATATTTTTTCTCATCATAAGCTATTCAATTTAAACAAAAATATAATGTACTATAATAAGACATTGAAGTGAGTTTTTGCAATATCATTGAGTTCATACCAACAAAGCAGAAGATCATCATCCATATTAATTAACTTTTGAGTTCACCATTTTATCTAACATTTTTGTTCATTGTACAGGTATAGGTTGAATATCATTGCAAAATCTATTTGTCAAAAATCACAACATGTGGGGTGAAATGGGCTCCCACAAGGGTTGAGCCCAGCATGATGCATTATTGTACTTTACAAAGGCATAGAAAGTAATTTATCTCCTTATGTTTCACTTAAACAAGCACACACCATTTGTGATAATGAGTTATTAGACACTGTCATAAGTGGCATGTACTTGTTTTAGCTAGCATGAAGGATGTATCAATGCAAGTGATCGAAACAGATTACAAAGTACACTATAAACATGTGTATCTGATAGTCATCATGTTATGAGATAACAAGAATCATTAAGTGCTATCAGGAGCTATCATGAGCACAATGATGCAACTAGATACTTTAATGATCTTTGTAGTTTTTGAAGTAAATATGTGCATGGTAAAACATTTAAAAAGAGATCAATGATAATCATGTACAGTCATAGAGGAATAGCTATATGAGTCTCAATAATAAGCAGTCAATATGAAGGATTATGCATGATTCTATGTAGAAAATCAAGGCACAAAGATGGTCACAACAAGATATGGCATAAGGACCGGTTATATCTTTATGACTATCATCACACAGGGTTTGGATCCTTCATTGGTAAAGTATCAACAATGATCAAACATAGTAGCATAGATACAATGGAATAATCTTTCCATATCAAAGGTCCTATATAGTCTAATGAAAGAAGCATATTATTAGTTCATGTTTTAGTCCAAAATAGTGATCCAAAGAGAGTACCAAGACAAAGAGCATTTCATGAAACCTTTCTACAAGCATTTCATACAAAGAGCATTGATTATGAGAAGATGCCATTAAGGGGCAGTCTATTATTTCCTTGTGTGTAGAGATAATCATTTGGAGATCCATCAGTCAAGAGAGAAAGTTATACAATTTTAGGGATTGTCATAAGGATCTCATACTTATGAGGTGTTGGGTAGTCTTAGTTGTTGTGAGCATGGATAAGTGTATTTCCTATTGCACTGAGTTAGAAAAAAATTGATGACTGTGATAGGTTTTGATTTAAGTGACTGTAGAATGACAATCAATACTCTTAAGACTATGGTTTATCCTTAACTAGTTTTGGTTGTTGTGATTGTGCTGAGGAAATATCGATAGACTGTATCCTTTTTTTAAAACAAAAGTTTTTGGATGTAGTAATGGTATGGACAATCATATGAAGCAGACATGTGTATACTTGATGACCATGGTGAAATCAAGCTTAAGAACATTGCACTGAAAGAATTAGACTTGATGGCCATGATGAACTCAAGCTTAAGAATATTGCACTCAAGGAATTAAACTATAACTGTAAAAGGTAATCATACTCTCTATGTCAGTCTATGGAAAAATCATATGAGGATGACAATCAAATGACAGACTCCAAGGGTCATAGAGTCATTAGACACGGTCATGATAGGATGGTAGTGAACAGTGAGCATTTAGGACTTCAATAACATGAACTCCTATATTTATAGCTATGTGTAAGGAAAACCCACTCAACAAGGTAGAAATAAGTGACAAAGTGGCAGTACCATAAAGACCTATAGGTACAATAAGAGGAAAAATAAATCATGTCAAGGTGTTTCAAGGCAAGAGGTTATGCAGTTTCAGAGAGATCTTCAGTGCTAAAGAAAAAATGATTATCACAATGGAAAAGCGAAGATACCCATATAATAAAAATCAATAGAAAATGGAGAAGCCATGACCTGGTTATCTTCTTAAAGATTGAATGTAAAATGCACTTCAAAATGAAAATTCAGATTAAATGTGAATGCTATACAAAGGTCGAAAATAAGTATATTCTATAAGAGATAAAATGCTTACCAAGGTGAAGTTGTGGTCATGATACAGTGAAACTATGTTTAGATTTTAAAAATGGAGAAAGAGTCAAGCACATAATACACATAAAATGAGAGGAAATGCATCATTTTTGTTATCTTTTGTGCAAAAATAAACTCGAAATGGGCACTTTTCTACAAAAATATCAAGAGAAATGAAGAAATTTCATGTTCAAAGGCTTACCCAAGTTTAGTTGCATCATTTTTTGCTTGTATTATGCAGAGAAAATCCCACTGTGTGTTTAAATCCATCATGAAAGAGCTCTAGTAACCCCTGTGCTGTCGGCCATGAGTTTTCCAGAAGCTCGATGATCAAATGAAAATGCTTTTGCACGTTTTCCATCATTTTTGTTCATTAGGGTTTTTACCCTAATCTTGCCGATGGGAAAAGGTGTTTTACCTTTTATTTTAAAATGCAAGTATGACTAATGAATACAGTGGGGTAAGACTTTAAGTCTTATGCTTTTGCCTTGTATTTTTTAAAATACCACATGCTATGGAGTCTTTTAGATTTGGTCTTTTACATTTAAATCTCCAAGGTCTACCTCATATTATTTTGCATAGATAAATAAATGTAAAGCATTTAATTAAGTGTTTTTTCTATAAAACACTTAATTAAAATGCTCTTTCAAATGCAAAATGGTGGAATCCTACTTTGTCAAAGTAATGTATGGAGGTTTATAGTTGAAGTCTTCATGAATTTGAGAGCATATAGGAGAGGTTTGAAACAATTGTCCAACATGAGGAGGGCATATAGGGGTGTTTAATTGATTTTTGGAGCAAATAGGAGCTTTTTGAGGGTTGTTTCATGTGTCATCATGTTTGATTTAGTCAAATTTGACTTTTTTTTCTGCATTTTGAGGCTCATTTGGAGGAGATCTTGTTGCTATATTTTTGGCTTTTTGAGTGCATCCGACCCCAACAACTTCTAGAACCACTTTTAATGGGTTTTTGGAGGGAGTTGAGTGATATAGTCACTTTGGTTGACTCATTGTAATTAGTTCTTCTTATGCATTTTGTACTTAGTGACTCTTTGCAATCCTTTGACAAAAAAAAAACATGCTTTGTAACTCAGTTTTTTTTTGGATATGGAATTCAGTAAAGACCTTGGATATCAGTGTTTTGAAGTTTTTCCATCTTATACATTGATTTATTGTGTACACTATTGATTTGATGAAGTTATCTATGAGGTATCATTTATTTCCTTATAGCTTTGTCTCATGTCTAGCATCCTTATGCAAGAGTTTATTTATGCAGGTCATAATTTGTGTCAAAATTGCAAGTAACTTTTAGCTGTGAAGTTGCCTTCCTCTTGGAAGTTTTAGCATTAGGACCTCCTTGTGAAATATTTATGTAGAGACACACATGAGTAAGTTGTGCAAGTTAAATTTCTGTCACTGTGAACAAGTGTTTACAATCAGAGATAATTTATGTTCAAGTTCAGTTTGATTTATCACCTTAGGAGTAGTTTTTCAATTTTAGTACTCCTTCTCACCCTTTTCCTTGATAAGTAGTAGTTTTAGGTGATATCCAGCTAGGAAGCCAACCTTCTTCGGAGGTCGACCTCTATTTACAATTACCCACAGCTTTGGAGGTCCTCCCATGTTTCACTGAATTGTTGGATTTCATATTCAACAAGGTGCATTTTTAGTAGATAACAGGACCACAACCAAAGTTTGAGGTAGCTAATACTTGGAGATGAGGATCCAAGCCTAGATTGGCATCATTCATAAGCTTGATTGCATTTGTAGTCAATAATGAAGGCATAGTTAGAGAACTCCTATAAAACTATATTGGATTAGAAGTATATAGTAGTTAACAATTGGAACTATATTTCATTAATTTCATAAAACAACAAGGAATGTATGGAAAAACAAAATTCAAACTACATTATTCAGTTAATCAGATATTTGTATGCTTTAGAAAAATATTTGAATGTTTTCTTCTAGAGAGTTGTGTGAAAACTATGAAGTTCGTTTGGAATAGAAGTAAACACAAGGTTTCTTGAAAGGTAACTAAAAAGATCACAAATTAAATTAACACCTTGGTTGCACAATAAGTTTTTCTGCATATAGAGGCATTGAGATTGAAGAAAATTGGGATAAGTTATGTTGAGATCAAGCAAGCTTCAATTTTTTTTTGGGCAATATGTCATTGCCCTTCCAATTTCATGACTGCAATCTATCACTGCGATGTTTTTCCCCTAGCAACACTCTAAGTAAATAATAGTGTGTTCAGTTTATGGTTGGTCTCATTGATTAAGGTTTAGATAAATGCTACTTCTATTTAGTTTGATTTGATAACTTCTTGTTAAAAATAATTCATTTTTTAAAAATCTATTATGTACAACATCATAAATTTATTTATATTAATAATCTCAAAGTGTTTAAACCAAGTGGTATTGAATTTAACATGTTCCAACATAAAACTCTTTAACATCAGAGCTTTGTGCTCCTTTAATCACAACACTCCCCTTGAAGGTACTATTTTAGCCAGTTTTTGTACTTCTATTGGTTGCATGTACTCAAATCTATTGCATTATGTTTCAATCATATGCTAAACTTGTACACAATATACAACTACATTTGAAACACATGTTACAAATTTGTTGGATGTGTACAAAATCTTTGCAATTACCAAAATTGTGTCAAAAGATATAAGGTTCTATTTATTTCTGGTAAAAAGCAACTGCATATATAATTCCCAAGTTTCTGTGGAAGCTCAATTCTACATGTGAAAGTTCCCCATCACAAGGCTTTTGTAAAAAAGAGACTGCCAAAGTATAATCTGGCAAAAGCACAATCATGATATTCATTGAAAGGGTAAGATAAGAACTTGCATACGCTTTGCTTTTGTTGCTTCCCTTTCAGTCTCCAAAACTATTTCTTAAGCTTGTATTCAACCAAATAATAGGTTAGAAAATATTCCATTCTACCTCAAAAAGGACCACACAATTGCAATATTTTGTTCCCATCATAAACAACCTTAGAATTATAATAATAAATAAGTGAGACAATGATGAATTATAATAAACTATGTGAATATCACAAGCACCAAAACATAAAAACTCTTGCACTTAACTTGCAACCAACATTCTCTTAATCACAAGTAGGAGTAAAAGATGCAACTATGCAATTGCTTTTTCTGTAGATTGATTTTAAATTTTAAGAAAATGCCAATGTGCTAAATCAAAAGGACAAGCTCTTGAATGTGAAATTTTTCTATTGTCCATTCATTAAAAAAACACTAAATATATAACAGATTCAATCACACATAAGAAGCTTGACTCCATACAAGACAAACCACAAAATAAAGTAAATCCAATATGTATGATCATCTTGCCTGAATTTTTTTAACCGCTCTGAGAAAGCTAGAGCAACAGTCTCACTACTACCAATTTTATTTTTAAAAATTGGATGCAGTCCTTCCCGAGGTAAATCCTTTGCTCTTTTTACAGACTCTGTTGACTGGTTCCAGGGTCTCTTTTTTGGTTTCCTAAATGTGATTCAATACTTTAAGCATTTCTAGATGTAGGTGAGAGACCATATAAAATCCTCGCTTATATGAAAGGAAAAATGGTTGCAAATATTTAAATAATATGTTTGAAGAATCTCAAATGTCAATTCATATATATCTCTAGTCCTTTTTGTTTAAGCAACATAGAATGGGCAAACCCTAGAATGAGGTAACCCCATTTCAACTGTCCACCCATATTGAGCACAAAACTTTGATGATGTAAGCCAGCACACCCAGAGTTATAATAATGATGATGTAGGCTCACAAGCTAAGAGAAAATATGAGGTTATTATTATGAGGATGATTTGTGACTGATATTTCTACATTTCTTTCTTTTAAGCCACATGATGAAGCCATTAAGGAAGGCCTTGATTGGAAGTGTACAAAATAAATAGTAGACTCCTTTGTTTTGTGAATGCACACTCAGATTAACTCACTACATATGTATAGAAACAATGCTTCATTCAAGATTGAACAAAATGAAGCCAAGAACAAAATCCTTGTTTGAGAAAGTATAAAATGATAAAAGAACTTATTTTCTCTACAGTCCTTTATTTTGTGAACAAACACAATAACAAGCTACATATGTAAAACAAGGTAAAAAGAATTCCATAGTGGGAAATAGAGGATTTGTTGTGCCAACATGAGCATTGTAAATGGAAAGAGGTAGGAAGAGTAAATTCAGCGACACAAAGTTTGGATATAAAACCTTTGCGCATATGAAAGGGGATAAACTTACAAAAATTAGTAATATCATTTTGCAAAGCCAACACTAAGGAGGAAAGAGTCGGGTGAGGAAGATAGAACAATTGAAGGTCACGTGTAAGATTACCAATTAGAGAACTCCTCTCTTGATTTACAACAGGAAAAGTTAATTTCATTTGTCCCAACATTAAAAGAAATTCTAAATTACCTTTTATAATTACAAAATTTTTACATAAAACCACCCATAATGTTAATAAAAATAAAACATAAAAATTCAATGACACAACTCCATGATAGCGTATTCCTGACCTCAAGGAGAGAGTCCCCACATCTAATGCAGCGGAAAAGGGAAAGAAATTAAAACTTTAGAACTTATAAAGAAGAAACACTTCTTTGAACTGCTGTTTCCCGCGCGTCAAGCCTCTAATGAAGAGTAGGTTACAAATTTGCGCTATCTGATGGAGTTAGATAATTTTTTCGTGGACAGTATCCCAACAAATCTCCTAACAATTAAAGCAAACAAACAAAGTCATTGTCATCGGGACTAGAAGCCAACGAGTAAAAAACAACATAGCTAAAGATCTTAAAAGCAAGTTTTATCATCCAAACAAGAAGCTACCGCCTAAAAATAACATTAGGCAAAGATTTTACGCAAATCTTTATGATGGCCAAAGCCTTTTCCATCAATAATATCTTGTGTCCATGTCAGCTATGGGCAGTGTGGATGAAACCTTATCCTCGTTGGCCAACCAGAGTCCGACAAGCTCACGTGTCAGCTTCTTAGATTAATCATCATTTACTGTAAATCAAACCCTTCTGCATCTTTTGTCTATTCTGAAAGATCACATAATAATAAAAAAATACAAGCAGGTACAAGTGCAGGGTTTCATGGCAGACTCATCAGTTGAGTTACTCACATCACACAACTATCAGATCTTGAAGTCTCGCATGATGAGGCTACTCAGGTCATGAGGGTTGTGGTCTTGTTTAGATGAGGTTCAACCTCAGTTGCAGCGTCCTTTTGAGATTATGTAGCACATGAACAAGATGGATGAAGCTATGGGTTTGCTATCCATGCACGTTTCCGACACTCTTTTGTTTCACCTTGATGCTTTGCTCACTCCTCAAGCCATGTGGTTGAAGTTTGAGAAAATTTTTGGGGCCATTAATGAGTTTCGAGCATTACAGATTGAGGCAGAGCTAACTTCACTATTACTTGAATCATTTCCCACTATTGAGGATTTTTTGAACAAGTTCAAAACTATCCGTACTATTTTACAGGGTTGTGGCAAGAATAAGTCAGACACAAAGTGCATTTACTTGATCCTTTCGAAGCTTCGTGGTCCATTTCAGATATTTGCTTCTTCCTTCTATTCCACCATGGATGGCCTGGGTACTCGTTTTACCATGCCAACCTTTGATGTGTTTTGTGAGCGTTTGTCTCATGAGCAGTCACACCTTTCTCAGATAGATATGCTCTTAGGATCAAAGAACAAAGCATTGGTTGCTCAATCATCTAAAGAGAAACAACAACAGAAACCAAAGCTCAAGAAAGATTTTGCAGGCAGTGAGCATTCCTCCACCACCTCCTAAGTCTGATTCTAAACCATCTCCTCATCCCAAATAGGGGAAATCTTCGAAGTCTGGTGAGTCTTCCTCCAAGACTAAGCAAAAATCAGGAGACACTTGTAGCTTTTGTGGCAAGGAAGGACATCTAGTTTTCAGGTGTTGGAAACGATTAGAGGCTTTAGAGGAAGCCATGCAGCAACATCACATCTCCTCACCTCAGTCGTCTTCTCCTTCCACAGGGAAAGGCCATGCTCTCACTGCTCGAGCATCGACCTATGGGTCCACTTGGATTTTAGATTATGGTGCTTCTCACCATATGACTCACACTCAGTAGTTGGTCACTTCTCTTGCCTCTTGTGGTACTTCACAGATTGCAGTGGGTGACTCTACACAACTTTCAGTCTTGGGTTTAGGTTCTATCTCTTTGGATGGGGGCACTCTACAGGATGTTTTGGTTGTTCTTGACATCTCGACGAACCTCCTGTCCATTTATCAGATTTTCCATACTGGCTCTGATAAGACAGTTGAGTTCTCACCACATGATGTGATTATTCGGGACCTCCATGACTCTGATTTGGTTGTGGCTACTGGGAGTTTTGATACTGCATCTCATCTTTACAGATTTGAGCCTTCTGAGGGTACAGGTTCATCTCTTATAGCACATGCAAATTCAATGAGTAAGCTTTGGCATGAGCGTTTGGGCCATGCCAATTACAGATATCTTCAGCAGATGAGTGCACATGCACTTGTTCTTGGTCTTCCACAAATTTCCTGAACAGACGGTGTTTGTCATGTTTGTGTGCTTGACAAGCATCACAGGGATCCCTTTCCGAAGGGAAGAGCCACTTATGCTTTGGCACCCTTGGAGTTGATTCATAGTGACCTCATGTCATTTCCCACTCTTTTTTTTGGGACCAAGTATGTACTCACATTCATTGATGACTTCTCCAGACGCACATGGTTATACTTTCTTAAGTACAAGTCTGATGTCTTTGATTCCTTTCGAATCTTCAAGACATTTGTAGAGAAGCAGTCTGGCCTTTCTATTCGACGGATACATACAAATGATGGGGGGGAGTATGTGAATCAGGTTTTTAGAGATTTTTGCACTAAGCATGGTTTGCACCATCAGTTTACTGTTCCCTACACCCCTCAGCAGAATGGTGTCGCTAAGAGAAAGAACAGGACTTTACGGGAGATGGCAAATTGTATGATTCAGTCTAGGTCCATGGATTCATCCTTTTGGGCTGAGGCAGTTAATTGTGCCAACTATATTAAGAATCAGATGCCTCACAAGATGATTCAACATATGACTCTTGAGGAGGCTTGGTCTCATGACAAGCCTAATGTTTCATCATTTCGAGTATTTGGTAGTGAGGCATGGGCATTTATTCCTGATGCTCAGAGGAGAGCCATGGAGCGGAAGAGTCGACCCCTCATTTTTTCGGCTTTTGTGAGGATGTTAAGGCGTACAGGTTGTTTGATCCTGATTCCAAAGAGGTCCTATTTCGACGGGATGTCCAGTTTGATGAGCACCTTCCCACAGTGGATACCCTATCTCCAGTGTCTACTTCATTACCTACTCCTCCCATTGTTGTTCTTCAGGATTATTTTGAGGATGATTCTGATGAGGATGTTGATGATCCCCCATCTCCACCTCCCCTTGCTCCACCTCAGATGCCCAAATGGGCTCGCTTTATTGTTGAGGCAACAAGATCTATGGCAGGTGATCCTTCAGACACTCGTCGTACCCATTCTCATACTGCGGGTTCTAGTCTTTTGAGTCATGCTCTTTCAGAGGATCCTCAGAAGTTTTCAGAGGCAACAAGTCACCTTGAGTGGGATAGTGCTATGGAGGAGGAGTATTCTTCTTTGATGAGGAACAATACTTGGGATCTCTGTCCTCTTCCTAAGGGTAGAAAGATGGTTCGATGTAGATGGTTGTATCGCACCAAGTATGTTGCTGATGGTTCTATTGATAAGTAGAAAGCACGTCTTTTTGTGAAGGGTTTCTCCCAGGTTGAGGGTATGGATTACTCCGAGACATTTTCCCCTGTTGCCAAGATGAATTCTATTTGCTTTGTACTATCACTTGCAGCTTCTAGGGGATGGCCCATTTTTCAGATGGATGTGAAGAGTTCTTTTTTGCATGGTGACCTACATGAGGAGATATATATGGAGCAGCCTCAGGGATTTGTGCATGATGCTTCTTTGGTTTGCAGATTTCGATGTTCATTATATGGTTTCAAACAGGCCCCTCAGGCTTGGTATGAAAAGATGGACTCTTTTTTGCTCTCCACTAGTTTCTCACGTTGTCATTCTGATCCCACCATCTATATTCAAAATCTTGAGGGTTAGATTCTGATTCTTGTGCCATATGTTGACGATCTCTTCATCACAAGTAGCTCATTCTCTATGATTCAACATGCTCAACAAGTTTTGATGGAGCAATTTGAGATGACAGATCTCGGTCTTCTGCACTATTTTCTTGGTCTTCAGGTGGTTCAGTCTTCTGATGGGATCTCCATTTACCAGCAAAAGTATGCTCTTGATATGCTTCAGCGCTTTGGCATGCTTGATTGCAAGCCTGCCCCCACACCTTTTCAGTCAAGGGTTGTTTTGACTGCTCCTTGCCCCTCCTTCAGTAGATTCTACACTTTTTAGGTAGTCGGTTGGCAGTTTGTTGTACCTTAATCACACTCTTCCTAATCTTTCCTTTGCGGTTGGCCTTGTCTCTCGATTCTCCCATGATCCTCATGAGAGTCATTGGCAAGCTGCCAAACGTATTTTGAGGTACATTTAGGGCACCATTTCTTATGGCATTCACTACACATCAGGGGATCCTCACATTGTTGGCTACACTGACTCAGATTGGGCTGGTGATGTCAATGATCGAAAGTCTACTTCTAGATTTGTTTTCTGTCTTGACTCTGGTCCTATCACATGGTCTTGCAAGAAGTAGACTGCTCATGCATTATCATCTACAAAGGCTGAGTACCGAGCTGCTGTGCTTGCTAGTCAGGAGATTTTATGGCTTCGACAGTTGATGAGTGAGTTTGGTTTTCCTCCTGATAGTCCCACTATTATTTGGTGTGACAATCAAAGTGCTATACACATTTCTTGCAACC
This sequence comes from Sequoiadendron giganteum, assembly GCA_007115665.2. NCBI lineage: Eukaryota > Viridiplantae > Streptophyta > Pinopsida > Cupressales > Cupressaceae > Sequoiadendron > Sequoiadendron giganteum. The sequence goes on from CM021103.1 coordinate 55,583,119, forward strand.
CGGTGGAGCATCAGCAGATGAAGCATATTTCATCAGACAATTGATTCAAGATGGTTCTCTCATCTTGGAGTATATTCCCACTACCGAGCAGGTTGCAGACATCTTCACGAAGCCTTTTGCATTGCCACACTATCTTCAGTTGTGCTCTATCCTTGGGGTGAAGGAAGTTGTTCTTGAGGGTTCTTTATGAGGCCTTCCTTCCTTCATGTTTCTTTCAGCATGTTCTTCTATCTCTTTTTGGAGAGGAGTTTTTTCCCACTGGATTTTCTCCTTTTCTCCATTTCATAGAGATTTCCTTGTACTTGGGTACCTGATCAGGCCTTGTTGTCGGGACCCATTGTTGTTTGCTTTCAGTAGCTTCATCTAGGTTTTAGCTTCTCCCTAAGTCTAGCTTAAGGGGGGGTGTTAGAGTAATTGGTTATTTACTTGATTAATTAAACAATATTTATTTAATTAATTAAAGTTCCCTTTTATCTCTTTTATGCTTAAGCTAACATTATGTGCATAATAATTAATTATTTTATTAATTATTAATGTGCAAACCCAGGGTTTTCCTTTTTAGGGTTTCTTTGACCTATATGTGGTTGAAAATTTTCTTTTGTATAATTATTCATTAACACATTTTTGGATAATACAAAGCTCCACATCTTTGAGCATTCTTTGTTGCTTCTCTTTGCTTCTCCCTGTAACAGGTATTCTTCGCTTGCAGAGGTCACTGGGCTCCTATGAAGTTGTATTTGCTCAACTTCTACAAATAATATGTTTGAAGAATCTCAAATGTCAATTCATATATATCTCTAGTCCTTTTTGTTTAAGCAACATAGAATAGGCAAACCCTAGAATGAGGTAACCCCATTTCAACTGTCCACCCATATTGAGCACAAAACTTTGATGATGTAAGCCAACACGTCCAGAGTTGTAATTATGATGATGTAGGCTCACAAGCTAAGAGAAAATATGAGGTTATTATTATGAGGACGATTTGTGAGTGATATTTCTACATTTCTTTCTTTTAAGGCACATGATGAAGCCATTAAGGAAGGCCTTGATTGGAAGTGTAAAAAATAAACAGTAGACTCCTTTGTTTTGTGAATGCACACACAGATTAACTCACTACATATGTATAAAAACAATGCTTCATTCAAGATTGAACAAAATGAAGCCAAGAACGAAATCCTTGTTTGAGAAAGTATAAAATGATAAAATAACTTATTTTCTCTACAGTCCTCTGTTTTGTGAACAAACACAGTAACAAGCTACATATGTAAAACAAGGTAAAAAGAATTCCATAGTGGGAAATAGAGGATTTGCTGTACCAACAAGAACATTGTAAATGGAAAGAGGTGGGAAGAGTAAAGTCAACGACTCAAAGTTTGGATATAAAACCTCTGCGCATATGAAAGGGGACAAACTTACAAAATTAGTAATATCATTTTGCAAAGCCAATGCTATGGAAGAAAGAGTCAGGTGAGGAAGATAGAACAACTGAAGGTCGCGTGTAAGATTACCAATTACAGAACCCCTCTCTTGATTTACAACAAAGAAAAGTTAATTTCATTTATCCCAACATTAAAAGAAATTCTAAATTACCCTTTATAATTACTAAAATTTTACTTAAAACCACCCATAATGTTAATAAAAATAAAACATAAAAATTCAATGACACAACTCCATGATAGCGTATTCCCGACATCAAGGAGAGAGTCCGCACCCTAATGCAGCGGAAAAGGACAAAAAATTAGAACTTTAGAACTTATAAAGAAGAAACACTTCTCTAACTGCTGTTTCCCGCGCGTCAAGCCTCTAATGAAGAGTCGGTTACAAATTTGCGCTATCTGATGGAGTTAGAGAAGTTTTTCGTGGACAGTATCCCAACAAATCTCCTAACAATTAAAGCAAACAAACAAAGTCATTGTCATCGGGACTAGAAGCCAACGAGTTAAAAACAACATAGCTAAAGATCTTAAAAGCAAGTTTTATCATCCGAACAAGAAGCTACCGCCTAAAAACAACATTAGGCAAAGATTTTACGCAAATCTTTATGATGGCCAAATCCTTTTCCATCAATAAGTATCTTGTGTCCATGTCAGCTATGGGCAGTGTGGACGAAACCTTATCCTCGTTGGCCAACCAGAGTCCGACAAGCTCACGTGTCAGCTTCTTAGATAAATCATCAATTACTGTAAATCCCAATCTCTTAATCTCTTAATCTCTTAATTCTACATTAATTCTTATATATAGGGGAGAGGGTACTGCAGCAGCAGGAATGGCTCCATTCACCCAAATGGCTCATCTGGCCGCGTTTTTGGTGTTTATTTGCAGTCTTTGGGCTGTGGGTTATTGCGGGGAGGTTGGTTATGGTTACCGTCTTGTTTCTATCGGTAATGGGCCTGATGGGAGCATGATTGGAAGCTTGGAACTCATACGAAAGACTAATACATTCGGTCCTGATATTCCTAAGCTTCGACTTTATGTCAAGTATGGTTTGTGTTTTGTTGCTTATACATTTGTTTTTAGCTTTTTTCAATTCAAGTGTGTTTTGGGTTTCATCATTATGTTATGAATGCGATCGTTTCATCTGATTTCTGATTGTCTGGTGTTTGGGTGTTCTGATATTTGGCTTTTTATGTGTCCGGTCTGCTGAATTTTTATTGAGGGTTTGAATCTTTGTTATTTGTTTGGAGCTACTAGCTACTGTGGATTAAAGATGTTTTGTTATGCATTGGGTTTATAAGGTTTCTTATCCCTATTGGAAAATGTGTATCATATGAAATGCATTTTGGTACGTTATGAATACGAATCCGGATGCTGGTAGATTACGGGAATAGCTAGTTCAATACATTTATCATTTTGGGTTGAGGATTTTAACGATTTGGGTATGGGGGTTCATGCCCTGTTTTATTTTTACAGCGACTCTGAGTCTGATTTGGGTGGTTTTGATGTGTTGGGTCTGCTTGATTGATCTACTTGCAAATGTATTTATTGTGTATGGTGGCATCTTTATTTTAGTTATGCTAGCCTGCTAGGTAAGACTTACATCCTGAGAGATGGTTCTAGGCGGGGTTGTACATGTGATTGGGATGTACATCGTGATCACTGGCATATTTTCCTTATTTGATCAATATGTTGATGAATCCACTCTTTGGTGCACTCTTAAACTGTATCTTGCATTGATTCTTATCTGCTTCTTATCTGAAATCTTGATTTTAATGAAGTGAGGTTACAATGCAGGCATGAGTCGCAGGACCGGGTGAGAGTTCATATAACAGATGCAGAGAAGAAGAGATGGGAGGTTCCTTATAACCTGCTTCCTAGATCAGAAGTATCTGCCGTAGAAGGAAGCCAGATTTCCAATACAGTCAACCCTGTGTTTGAATTCTCTGAGTTTTCAGGCAATGAGTTGATCTTCTCCTGCACAGCTAATCCATTTGGATTTGCCATCAAGCGCAAATCCAGTGGAGAGGTCCTGTTCAACTCCTCGTATGGTAGCTTGGTTTTCAAGGATCAGTATTTGGAAATCAGCACAATCCTTCCCACATCAGCTTCACTGTATGGGTTCGGAGAGAACACACAGTCCAATGGGAATAAGATTAAACCCAATGAGGCTTATACTCTTTATACAACTGACGTTGCTGCCTTTAATTTAAACATAGATTTGTATGGTTCCCACCCTTTTTACATGGATTTAAGAAAGGGAGGTTTGGCTCATGGAGTTCTATTGTTGAATAGCAATGGGATGGATGTTTTTTATACCGGTAGTAAGCTGACATACAAGATTATTGGAGGTTTGCTGGACTTCTACTTCTTTGCAGGGTCGTCTCCACTAGATGTGGTTCAACAGTTCACTGAACTCGTAGGACGTCCAGTTGCAATGCCCTATTGGGCTTTTGGTATGTCCGTACATGCCCTGCTCTGCAGTTTTTTGGTGTAGCATTGTATTGTTTATTGGGTTTCAAATATTTTACAGAACCTGCAAATCATCTATAATAATTAGCTAAAGTATCAGTTGGCTGAGCTTTGTTGGTTATGTACTATACTGAGTAGTGAAGTTCTTGGTAATTTTGGTTTTGGGTTAATGGTTTTGGGTTAAATAATTTTTTAGATTCCTTGTTTTGGGAGCTCTGCTAGGTAGGTTTGTTGGGTTTATTCATTTTCAAGTGGGATACAGGTCTGCCGATTTGTTTAGAATAGAGAATGAAATCCCAATTTCTGATGTTTGGAATGTGTGTACTCTGAAGCAGGTTTTATATGTGGCAGTTGTATGTTATCCTTTTGTCTAATTTTTTGTGCAGATCTAATAATAATATTTAACAAAATATTTTATTTATTTTCTTTACTCAAGTAAAGCAGGTCAAGTATCGATTTTCTTTGCTTGAGTAAAGCAGTTCAAATATTGATTTTTTATTGACTTGAGTAAAGCAGTTCACAAGTATTGATTAATCAGTTTCATTTTGAAATTTGTATTGAGAGTATATAAATAATCAGATTCTCAGTCATGTAGCTGTTTATCTATGACGAATAATGCAGTTATTTATAGAACTTCCAGTGCAATTGTTATACTATCGAGCTTTCTTTTAGCTTAAAAGTTGTATTTCAGTAAACTACCTAAAATGTTGGGGATTAGGAAAAGCTAAGTTTTAGGAGGAGAGAACTATTTATATAATATATTGGTTGGGTTGTTTTTACCTTTGCAAAAGGAATCTGCCAGAGCCAGCATTGGGTTTCGAAATCTGGTTTATCCAGTCAAATTGGGTCCAAGGATGCTGTTATCTTGTTTAAGGAATGTGTCAGAGTTGTTATTTGGCTTTATGTTGGAACTCTGTCATTTCAGTGGTCCATTTCCCTAATAGCATGGCAACATGCAGGGTCTGCTACCCGTATTCTTTTGCCTCATATGGTCCCCTGCATCACGTTAAATTTCGCTGCAGCACCTCTACCAAATTTTTTTGCATATCTCTTCATGGGTTCATGGGGCAAGCCTATTTGCGAATCTCTTTCAATGTCTTTAAGACTAGTTAATTGGGATAATATGGGTCGAGAATTGAAAACATAAAACTTCAATTTTTTATATTTTTGATCTCTGTTAATGGTTGTATATCTTCCTCACGCATCAATGCAATTAACTAAGGGGGGCATATTTAATGGGGTTTTAAATTTGACAGTCACGACTTAATCAGAGCTTGGTTGAATAAAGCTTAATGTTGGCATGGTTTTAGTAATGTTAGATTATTACTAAATGATTATAATGGCTGTTCGCAGGTTTTCATCAGTGCAGATGGGGATACAAGAATGTTTCCGATGTAGAAAATGTGGTGAACAATTATAAGAAGTCAAAAATTCCTCTGGATGTCATATGGAATGATGACGACCACATGGATGCGGCCAAAGATTTTACTCTTGATCCTATCAACTATCCTGAAAATAAGCTGCGCCCTTTTCTCGATCGGATTCATGCAGATGGTCTTCACTATATTGTCCTCATTGATCCAGGTATGCCATCTGTACACCATTTTTTTTGGTAGAACGTTTTTTAATTATGGCAGACGTTTGTAACTGAGTGCAATTTATTTATATCAGATGCCAGTCATTTTTAATGCGTTTTAAACTGAAACTTTCGAAGATCACAATTCTTTTAATCGAGAGAGATGATTGTGTAGTTAGGAGATGATGCGTTTTAAAGTGCCTTTTGTCTGGCAGTCCTATATGATGCCCGAAAAAGTGATTTTGCACTGGAAATGATTCACCACCATAGGGTACTGCAAGATATGGCGCCACAGTATTCCCGCGTTAATAGTGGCGCGAATTTTAGTTGCTTAGCATTGCAGAATCCTCGTTTGACGACTTTTTTGAAAATTGTTCCTACGAAAAGCGATCCTTTCGTTGATAAGTCTGACCGATGGATAGAAAGGATGAGAATAAAAAAATGTTGTTGTTCCAATCGTTCGTGCGATTTGGTTTCGCGGAGCCTTGAAAAATCTTGTGACAATGTGGACCCCTCACTCTCTGCCGCCTAGTGCGCTTACTTTATGTGCGATAAATGTGGGGCATCTATTTGGAGAATTTTGGTTCTGCATAGACCATGCATTTTGTGTTTGTCCCCACTTCACAGCCAAGCATGTGAGATATTAGAATATTTGGGACAGGAGAAAGGGGTCGTTAAAAGGTTGATTTTTTTGGGTCTTTTATAAATATAAAAGACGAACGATGGCAATGGCCGCAGACCCGTGACAAGCGCTAATTAAGTGGAACCCACGACTCTTTAATGCACTTCACATGCATAATTTTATTGCCGGCTGCGGCCTGCAAGAAACCAAATTCAATGTCGGCGCGTGTTAGTCCTGGTCATCTTTCAAATCAAAGGAATTTGTATTCTTTGGTCCTTCTATCTGTTTATTAGGGGAGAAGATTTAATAGTTGAGCATCTTCATTTTGAACCTCTCAAAATCTTATATGTCAATTTTAATCAGTCATTTTTTTACAGCCGTCTATTTGGTAAAACCCTTGCTTATAACTAAGCTTACAAGTCCACACTATTAAAGTTACAATAACTCACCTCTGTGAACATCATCTAGATGCAATGAGTGCTAAGTGGACCATTCATTATCATGAGAGATGGGTTCTTGTGAACCACTACTCATGAATCATGGGTCAATGAGTTTGACTCGAAAACTACACGGTTGAATCCTGATAGCAATATCATAATTTGACACGCTGTGGAAGAAACCTCCTACTTATCATTATACTTTTTTGTTGAGGTATCTAAAAAGATCTGAAAAAAAGGGTAGACTTATAGTTATACACTAAGTTATATTTTATTGGTGTGTTGATGTCACATTAGATGATTTGTTGCTTTTTAGATCTAAGGAATACAATTTATTCAATTAGAAAGACTCATGATCAACATCAACAACTTTAAAGTAACAACTACTAGTGTTATATTAAAAAAAAAATCAACAAATGCTATCTCAAATATGAGACCATGCTCAACTATTAGATCCTCACTTGATTGTATGTTACCCTTCATAGACGTGGCTGTCTTATTTTTAGTTTTGAAAGTTGATATGTGAGAGTCAAGTTGGAGCATTAAAACAATGCTTATGACATCCACTCCAAGTAACATAAAACAAAGAGTAAGATGTGTAAAGAATGGATTTCTTTGCTTGCCATAAAAATATAAATAAATGTAACATTATACATTATATGAAGTAATGATTTTAATTTTTATAGTAAACTAATATTAATCATTAATTTAATTTATGTATTAATGTCCATGAAATGTTGAAATTAAAAGAGACAATATATAAAAGACAACAAGAATGTAGGAACACAACCAAAAAAAATACAAAATAAATAACAAACAATACCAAAAAAAAAAAGGCCTAATCCAAAAACAATTTTTGAAAGTCTTAATATTCTTATAACATAAATTTATTTTATGTATTAATGTACATGGAATGCTAAAATTGATCAATAAGATTGAAGCAAATTACAAACAATGGAACCAAGAAAGCACACTCCAAAGATGATTTTTCAAAGTCTTTATGTTCTACAATTAAGGTCACAAAAATACGTAATTGGCGTGAGGACAGATTTCCGACGATTTATTTGACCATATAGCTCAGGTTTTCTATATTAAAATATCCATGAAAAATAAGTGTTGTTTAACTGTTGCTTGACTACACTCAAATATTACTCTGAATAAATGATCAAAAGTGATTAAAAAAAATAAAAAAATGTACGAGATGATAGAGGGAAGTAAAGCTGATTTGACAAAAGCGTTGAAATAAATTTGATTTGACAAATACATTTTCCCATTATTTGAATTAATTCGATTTGTGTAGTCATTTGAATAAACCTCGTATGTGGTCGTTTTTGGTGCAGGGATCAATGTAAATGAGAGCTACGGTACCTTTCAGCGTGGAATGGCTGAGGATGTGTTCATAAAGCATCAAGGGCAACCTTTCATGGGTCAAGTATGGCCGGGTGCCGTCTATTTTCCGGACTTCCTAAATCCCAAAACAGTTTCTTTCTGGGCAGACGAGATCTCTCGCTTTCACAAAATGGTTCCTGTAGATGGCCTCTGGATCGACATGAACGAGGTCTCTAACTTCTGTACTGGAAAATGCACCATCCCAAAGAACCGCCCTTGTCCGGGCCCCCAAGGATGGCTATGCTGCCTGGACTGCATCAACATCACTAGCACACGCTGGGACGAACCCCCTTACAGGATCAATTGCTCAGGAAAGAGTGCCCCGTTGGGCTATAACACCATTGCTACCAGCTCTGTCCACTACAATGGCGTTCTAGAATATGATGCCCACAGCCTCTATGGTTTCTCACAGGCCATCGCCACACATGCTGCGCTCAAGAACTTGATCGGCAAGCGCCCCTTTGTGCTCACTCGATCCACCTTTGTGGGCTCAGGGTCATATGGGGCCCATTGGACCGGCGACAACAAGGCCACTTGGGAGGATCTAAAACGCTCTATCTCGACAATCCTTAACTTTGGGATGTTTGGGATGCCAATGGTGGGGTCGGACATTTGTGGGTTTTATCCAGACGAAACTGGAGGCACTAGCGAGGAGCTCTGCGGGCGTTGGATTCAGTTGGGCGCATTTTATCCTTTTAGCAGAGATCATTCCAATCAAGCCAGCAAGCGGCAAGAGCTTTACTTGTGGGACTCTGTCGCCAAATCAGCCCGCAAGGCCCTGGGCTTGCGCTACCGCCTTTTGCCCTATTTTTATACTCTTGGGTATGACGCCCATGTAACCGGGTCTCCCATTGCCAGACCCTTGTTTTTCTCTTTTCCAGAGGACGAAACTACATATGATATAAGCACTCAGATGCTGGTGGGGCCTGGAGTGCTTGTCTCCCCTGTCTTGCACAATTTAACTACCAAGGTGAATGCCTATTTTCCCAAGGGGAGTTGGTATAGCTTGAATGATATGTCCGAGGCCTTGATGTCCAAGGGAGAGTATATTACTCTAGATGCTCCCATAGATACTATTAATGTTCATGTTTATCAGGGTTTGATTTTGCCCATGCAACAAGGTGGGTATACTACTAAGGAGGCTAGGATGACTCCTTTCACTTTGGTGGTTGCATTTCCATTAGGATTTGAGTCTACTGGAGGAAATGCACAAGGATATTTGTATCTTGATGGAGGGGAGGATTTGGATATGAAGTTGGAAGATGGAAAATCTACTTATGTGAAGTTGTATGGTGAGTCTGATGGGAAGAAAGTTAGAGTTTGGACAGAGGTGCAGATGGGGCAATATGCTTTGGAGCAAGGGTGGATTGTGGAGAAGATCATGGTATTGGGACATTCCTCTTCTACTCACTCTTCTCCATCAGTTTTGGAGCTCGATGGAAAGGTTTATTCTTCATCAACATTTGGATTTACTTATTCCTCGTCACTTTCAAGTAAAAAAGACATCAACCATGTTGGAAATAATGCTTTGGAGTTGAGCGGATTAGCTCTTCCTGTAGGTAAAAGCTTTGATTTGTCATGGACTGTTGCTTCCTAAACAACTAGGTTCTTATTTGGCAAGACATTGACTTGCTAATTGATACCACTCGCTAATACATATACAATGTGATGGCATGAAAGCTATGATTGATGGGAGATTGCAGTACTTCATCCAATAATTCCTTATCACAGGAATAGCAAATATCTTTCCTTCTACAAAATCATCAATAAAGTTCGAATGCACTTTTCTGTTTCCCTCAAAATATATCTACATGTTTCAATGCATAAAATGTCCTCTTTACAATTGTTGTTTGGTTCACACCTCCAACCCCGATTGCATATGGCAGTTACCAGCCATATTGATGTTGTCAGTTCCACATGGTTTTTTTGAGAGTTTCTCATAAGCGTTGATTGTTTGGGACACTCTGCACAAAACAATTACAAGTCTGAAATTGTAAGATGAATTGAAAATAAAATTGTTTGTCTCATTGAAATAACAAATTTGGAAACCTTAGTATAATGATAGTTTTGAAAAATAGGGATTATTATCTTAGGATTACATTATTTTTCTTTGCACTAATCTATCTTTAATCGATAATCAACTTTATAATTTCATAAGAAAGAATGAACAGCCTAAAAGAAAAGAGCTATGGCCAAGAGTAAGTAATAGTGCTGAATGTTAATGAATCAACCTGCTCATTCATGTCATGTATTGAGTTCAAAAATATGTATAAACCTATTAGAGATGTCATAGAGAGGAGGAAGAATCAGTACGTTTATAACAAAATTACAGGTGAACTACTGTCCTTTGCAATGCATGAATAATCCTTAATCTGCGATGAGTTGCTCCTTTATATCTCATGAGAGTCTAACGAAGTTCTATCAATTATGATTGTTTATTTTTCAGTAAGGATCAACAACTTTTAAAAGTACAATAATAGCAAAGAAGATGCTTGTTGGTTTGTTTTTATGACCAGCTGATCCCTGAAACTATCTAAAGAAGTGGTCAGTTTTTATGTTCAAAATGTTTTAGGGGGTTGGCCAACAAATATGAGGAGTATTTAACAATTTTCTCTTTTACACTTTAAGGGTGGTCCTTCACAACATCTAATGGAATTTCACACAATTCATAATAGGATATTGTTTTAAAATAAATATACTTTTTTAAGATGATCAAGAATTATAGATAAAATAGACTTAATTGGTTAGATTCTTGGATGTTTCTGTTTATTGGTACCAAGCATATAGGAACAACTTTACACAATAACTTACAACATGAAGGGAAATGTGATTTTGAATTTTGATGACCATGGATATGCAACCATGACTTACATTCAGATTGGTGTCTTAAACCTAGGCAACAAAATCAAAGAAACTACAATTAGATCCTAAATAACAAATTTTAACTTAATTTTGTGAAAGCTCATATATCAATGCCTTACAATAATACTTTTCAAAATTTACAATCAACTCTTCTTAACATTCCCTATATGCATTCAAAACCCTCGAGATTTCTTATACAACAATTCAGTGTATTGCTTGAATAGAAGCTATAAAAGAAACATTCATATGTAAAAAAATTGCAACAATGAACATAAATGATCCTCAATCAATTTGTATTCATAAGTGAAAAGAAGTATACAATTTATGAGACAATTAATTGAAAAATTGTCACAATATACTCATGCAAAACTAGTATTGTTATACAAAATTAACAATTACATTCACAATTCTTCCCTGAAAACCTAGATGAGATTGATAAAAACTTAGATTATAGACTCTCTGCTTACAAAAATCCACCAACAAGCTTCAAGCCACGGACAAATGTCACATTTTCATTTGACAATCTTGTCCGTGATCAAACACAAAAAGTTACAAATGATTCATTTTTTAAACAAAACTTTCACTAAATAACAAAACAATTGCATTAGTTGTTGAATAAGATACTCATTGGTCTTGAAATGATGGAACACAATGGAGGGATGCATAATCATTTTGATTTAGCAGTGATGAAGAGACATGGAGAAAGTGTATGATGATTCTTTTGGGTTTCTCTGAAACTAGTTGAGAATATTCCTTTTAGAAAACCATTGGAGTTGATGGTGATAGAGCCACAAAAGACAAAAGAGGGTCAAAATTGTAGGACACTTGTGGACGATTGAGAATTCCGAATGCCATGTCACATGAGTTGGATATTACAATTTAGCCTTTGAAAACAAGATGGAGCTCAAATATCTGCCACCCTATTATACTTCTCATCCCACCCTACATATACTCTTTCAGATGGCCACTCAAAAGAGAGTATTTGGTTGACATGATGCATATATTCCAAATATTTTGCATCTAGGAGTGCACTAGTCTCTTTTCAAAAATCATCTAAGCCAATCCCAGTGGACATCAACTTATCCATGGTGGTATTGAGTAGATCAGTGTCAACTTTGTTATCATTACAAATAAAGATAGAAAGAACAAGAGCTAATGCTCTAAAGCCTACTTTCCATTGATCAAAATACTTGAGTTCTCCATTCTCATTTAAAATGCTTGGCATAATTTTTATCTTGATGATCTAAAAAAGCTTTAATTTGGTCTTAACATTTTTTGCCAATTTGACCATGTATGCCTGCATTTCTCCCACTAATTTTGCCATGTTCTATGTGGGCATAATGTTAGTCGACATATTTGTGTAAGGGGGAAATCGAGAAGATGCGATAGATCAAAGTGAGTGAATAGAAACTAATCTAATCAAACAAAGATGATTCATGCCCATTACTCACGAAATGAATGATATTTGAAATTACTGAATTCAATGAACTAAAAAGTAAAGCAATCAAAGAACATACAAAGAATTCAATAAACATAATTCGTTATACATCCCATGTCGGAGTGTGTTCGCGAAGATGTTGGATTGTTTGTATCAATGCGAAACTTCCATTATGCATGCAAAAGCTTGAAGAACGTGCATGTGTTGATCAAAGATATGTGTAAAACTTTGTCAAAATATCGATTAGGATCTTGGCATTACTTCGTTGTGTAAAATAGGTTGATTCTCTGATTGTTTTTAGAAGAAAGATGGTTGTTATATAGAATTTGTGTTTCAAAATGAACGCTCGAGATTGTTAGTGTAATTAATATTTAATTACACTTGCATAAATTTACTTAGGTTTTGCTTAGGTAATAATTAGTTTACTTAATTAATAAGTAAGCTTTATTTAGTTGAGCTAATTTTAGGTCAACATTAGGGTTGCATACATTGCTTTTATAAAGCAATTCTCTCATTGTAATATTGAATTCCTGAATATAATATTTTGCACATTTTGCAAACCTCTTGCTTTTTATATTTTTCTCTTTTGTGGAAGGTGTTTAGGTTTGCATGTCTAATCTAGGGTTTCTAACATGGTATCAGAGCCTTGACATGCAACCCTTTCTCAAATTCTGGAGAAATTTATTGCAGAGTTTGTTCGAGGTTCCTCGAGGATTTTATGCCTTGAGTTCATTTATGCAGCATCTTGGATCAGATCGGGCCTCACCATTGGATTCAGAGCGCTGGAAAAAGTCAGGTTTGGCTTTTATTTTATAGATTTTGGTCATCATTTGCCAGATCTGTGAGGGTTTCATGGTTGCTGATTTTTTGGAAGCTCTGGAGGTGGCCATTTTTTTGAAGCATTTTGAGCAGAAACGGAGGTCACCATTGCGTTCGTAGCGGCCAAAAACCCTAAGATCGCCTTTCGTTTCATCGATTTTGGTGAAGTTGGTTCAGAAGGCAATTTTTTTTTTGCCAGGGAAGTCGTACAGCCTCCCCAACACTCATTTCGAGGTGGTTTTTTTTCACGAAAATCGAGAAAAATAAATAAAAAATGCATTGAAAGTTGTGCCGCCTGCACAAAAGCTCACGCCACCAGCTTTGCCATTGGGCTGCCACCGGCCCGCCGCTGCCGCCGATGGCTCCACCTTCAACCGTCACTCCCGTCGCCTTAGCCCCCGCGGGCTCCAGTGTACAACCACCAGCCGTATGGGGGATCGGGCGCTATGCGCCTAGCCCCCAGCCGACCCCTTTGCATGCCGCGCTGTCACATGGGTGACCAGGGGCTCTGCCCCAACTCCCTATCCGCTAGCCCCTGGTCACGCACAAGACCAGGGGCCGAATTTTTTTTAGCCCCCTGGGCTGCCTGCAGGCCTTATAGGCCATTTTGGAGCACTTTCACCAAATTGGGCGTAACTTTTGCGTACGGTGTCCTTTTTTTGCAAACGAGATATTGTTGGAAAGCTGATTCCGACGCCAATCTTGTGGTGCAGGTTATTTTTTCTGATTATGTTCCAAATTTATTTTGCAGGTCCTTGAACTCAGAACTTCTGTTTTTCACTCCGAAGGGCATATCTTTTGACTCGGTGATCCTTTTTTCGCCATTCTTGTGGCATTGGAAAGTTGGTTCAGTCCTCTACATAGATCTGAGGTCTTTTTTCATTTTCTGTTTATGCATGTTTAGGCATTCTCTCCTTTTGCAGTCATTGGGGATTGTAATAAATGAACTGATATAAAGTTCCATTAGGGGGTTTCTTGCATAATAATCTTCATTATGTTTTGATGGCAACTCACATGGGTTGTAATTTGGTTTCTTAGTTTCTTTTGGCCATATTTTGTCTTAGCTTGACACATATCAGATTCATATTGTTTCACACTTTAGATTGAAAGCCTATGGTTAATGATCCGCATCGGATCTATCTCAGTTTGAGGGCCACTAAATTTGTGGTTAATGTTCTAGAGTATGTATGGTACTTTTTCCCATGGAAGAGTTTCAGTCTCAGTTTTGACATCGGCATCGAGATTCACGGCTTCTAGATTCTGTCATCATCAAAATCATCTACTGTTGCTTCATGGATTCCAGAGTTGTTCCAGTTTGGTGTTTTCGAGTGTTCCGTGGCATCGGGTCTGCTGTCACATTATTATGATTCCAATATGGTTTCTTGTAGATAGAAGTATCTTTCCTTGCTTTCCAGATTGCGGTTCCAGTGTTACTCCACAGTGTTCTTCCAGTGCTTCTTTGCAACAGTCATCTCATTGTAGGGGGGGTTGTCCCACTGGGTTTTCCTTCTCTACCTCATTATTGCATTTGTACATGGGTATCTGATCAGGCCTTGTTGTCGGGACCCATTCATGCTTTCTTGCATTCATCTTAGTTTTAGGTGCATGCTTATCTAGTCTCCCTAAGTTGCACTTATGGGGGGTTGTTAGTGTAATTAATATTTAATTACACTTGCATAACTTTACTTAGGTTTTGCTTAGGTAATAATTAGTTTACTTAATTAATAAGTAAGCTTTATTTAGTTGAGCTAATTTTAGGTCAACATTAGGGTTGCATACATTGCTTTTATAAAGCAATTCTCTCATTGTAATATTGAATTCCTGAATATAATATTTTGCACATCTTGCAAACCTCTTGCTTTTTACGTTTTTATCTTTTGTGGAAGGTGTTTAGATTTGCATGTCTGATCTAGGGTTTCTAACAGAGATCACGTAGTAGAATATCTCGATCAACGGTTGAAAATCGTTGAGAGGATTTAGATGGGAATAATCAATGCAAATTGATTATGTAATTGGTGTAATTGAATAAATCATTTTGAGTGTTCAGTGGGATTGAGGAAATAGATTGAGCCTTCAGTGGGATTGAAGAATAGATTGATTTGTCAAGAATAGATGGATGAGTTAGGCAATTAGATCGAGCAATCGATGGTTTGTAATTTGCTCAATCATGAAAGTGGCCGAGGATAATTAATTTATTGATTTAATTAATTAATCCTTTTGAGTTGAATGTGCAAATCATGTTTGAATTTTGCAAACAAAGTTGTATTTGTTTGATTTGACCTTTTGGATGATGTTTTGAATAGTTTATTTAATTATTCATGTTTAGGGGAAAGTGATTTAATTAAACTATTATGTTTTAATAATTTAATTGAATTAGGAGAATAAAGTGAATTGGCAACATAATTAAATAATTGATGTTTATTTAATTAATCAGGAGGAATAAAGTTAGATTAGGACTTAATTAAATAAATGATAGTAAAAAATTGATAAAAAAGTGAATTAATAAAATAATGTATTATTATTCAATTAATAGAGGAAATTAGGGTTTTTGATGTGAAATGCAGTGATATTTGGTGATAATGGTGCCGATGATGATAATATGTCATTTTAGGATGTGTGATAAGTGTTAGGTCAATTTTACATGTCTACTTTTTGCCCCTCTTTGAGACAAAGTACTGGTTGCTTTGTTTCAAAGATTTTGATGTTAAGATCAAGATTTTGAATTTTTTTATATGCCCCAGTGTGCCTCGACAGTCAACGAAATGATGGTAAGACTCTAGGTTGTCCCATCGAGAGGTTGGCAGAAGAAAATCACTTTTAAGGTCGAGCTCACGAGACTGTTTCATTTCAATTCAGATGCGTAGAGGGCAAAAAATTAAGCCTATAGGTTTCTTTCTGGTAGTTCAGATGTACCTGGGAGGTTCTAATTTCATCCTAGGAGTGTTTCTTAGTTAAAAAAATAGGGTTTTGGGGGTTAAAATAGGTAATTAGGGTTCAAATTACCTCATTTGCACTTTGAGCTTATAGGAAATTATTGCCTCTAGATTTCTTGTTTTGTTGATTGTCGAGGAGCTATGGAGAGGATTTGGGGAGCCCCACATCATGAGGATGTGGTTCGTGAGTTTGGACAGCCTCCAGGCGTCGGTGCCCCGATATGTACCCTTTCATTTCTCGCTTTCGATTTTTCATGTTTGCATAATTAATGCTTTGAAGTCCAAGTAGTCGATAGCGCTAGGTTTAGGATTTTTTTTGTTTTTGCATTGTTTTTCTGGCTTTTGATGTTTGTGAATGGACCGCATTTGATTTTCTCACTCGTATTTGACCTAAATTTTCGCTTTTGATATATGCCCTCGCTTGAAATTTTTTCTTTTGACATTTTTGCTTTGTTTTGTTCACTTTTGTGGCAAATTTTTTCTTTTGATATAAAATTGCGCTTTTGAATTATTTGCATTTGCCATTTTTTATTGCTTTTGACTACAAATTGTTCGCTTTTGCTAAGTCTTTTTTTTTGCTTTTGATAAAAAGGTTTTGCTTTTGACTGTTTTGAAGTTTTCAAGTCCGTTTGTTTGCCATTTAACATGCGTTTTGTGTTTTCATAGAAAATACTTAACATCATGGGTTGAATGGTTGCAGGCGGTTCTTAATCCGCTCCAGTCGAGGGAGCGATAACCGTGTGATCTGTTCGACTTGATCACTAGGTTCTAGGTGCTAGAGAGAGATGTGATGGATGCTGTCGGGTTGCAGAATATCTGCTACATACTGACTATTCAATGTCATAGAGGGATGATGACCTCTCTTGTGGAGAGGTGAGAGGTGACACTTAGAGACCTCATTCTTTCATTTACCTACTGGCGAGGCCACTGTTGTTACATCCCTTTTTGTCTTGAGCAAGATTATGGAAATGTAATTATGGTCATTATGTTCATTGCGATTAACTACCTTTCATGCGAATGTGAAATTGGGAATTAATTTTAATTTTTCGGTTATAATTGTAATTATGGATGATTTCCTTATATATTTTCATAGTGAATGCATTGAAGAGCATTTATTTTATAAATGATATCGAGAACGATCTAACCCTAATTCTTGCCAGTGGTTGTAGGATTGTCAACACCTCGAGGGAAAGGGAAATATCATCAAGGAGAGGTTGTAGTTTATAAGGGATCAAATTATCATCAAACCATGAGTTAGTGTAAGGTGGCTACATTTAAGATGTAACCTTGGACATAAACCATTTAATTAAATAATTTTAAAAGCGAGTCAACTTTAATTTTTTATCAACGTTCCCCTTTTGAAGTCTTAAAATTAATTCCTGGAGCGCACCTTAAAGAGATAGTAAATAATTATAAAATATTAAAATTGATAATAAAAATTATAATCTAAAGTCTATCAATTAAATATAAAAGTTGCTTGTTTATTTGTGGGATCCATCGATGGAAATGGGAGGTAGTAACTCCTCGTCAACCTCCCATCGTGCCTCCTGGTGAAACGTTCAAGAGGGTAGTCATGCAGTCGCATGCTTAGGGGGAATCTTGACTCAAAAGTTTCAAGGAGATTTCCATTTTTACCGCGGGCTCTCTCTCTTTCATTCTTCTTCACTCGTTTTTGCTTGGGGTCAATTGTCTTTTCTCTCCTGGCATTCATTTTGAGTCTCCCACGTTTATCATTTGAATGAAATTCTGCCTCATCGCGGATTCATCTATCACTCTCTTTGTTTGTGGTTTCGGCTGGCAATAGTCTTGCCTTTCCTTCATCGTTGGCTTAGGTTTCCACATTCTTATTTAGACTTTCTACTCTGGTTGTGATAGCCACACGCCATCTTGCTTGACTCCCCAATCCGTTTCCATAAACGAAAATCATTCTCTAATCACAAGTAATTCACCTTCTCTTCAATCATCTTGACACGGTAGCCATCATCAATAGCCTGTAGCTGATAGCGAAATCATTGGAGTAAGGACGTCAAGAGCATCAACGAGTTTCATACAACTTGTCAGGCACGTGATGAGTAACATTTAATTATTATATCTTTTGCATTTCAAGTCGTTTCGCCATTCTTGGAATTCGTCAAACAATGTTTGCATTTCAGTGAAGTTGATGTTCTGTGTGAAGTATCATGACATCAAATCCATGCGATTTTTCTGAGTCATGACCATCAAAACATTTGTCCTTAAAAGAGGGGTTGGGGCCCTAGCTTAGTTGGCTAAACCTTTCTTGTTGTAGGAGGTTGGTCACGAGGTCTAGTCTCCTCCACCCTCGTGGTACCGGAGGGCGTGTCGTGCCAGTGCTGCCAGTCATGTTAAATTTTTTACCAGGCACATTGCAGTTTATAGGGGGTCGTGCTACCTGATTCCTGTAGTCTAAAAAAAATCATTTGTCCTTAAAGTTATGTATCTGTCATGCTATTTGGTCTGTACTCGTATTCAAGCTTCTTGTATAGGTTTGAACATGATTAGTCCCATGATCTTTCATTCAAAATGTCTGGTGATCTATTCCGCCTATGTTAAATATGAAGTCTTCATCATGCCCTGCTTTTATGCCGAACCTGATCAGATCAATTAGCTTAATGTTGTCTTCAATTGAATGGAATATCTACATCTGTAGGAATCTTTTCTTTTGCATAAAATACCATCATTCTCTTCTTTTATTAGAATAAATAAAATTTATTACCTCGGTTGAATAGGCACAAAATTTTGAGCTGAGTTGTAAGACCTCATTCTTTTATCTGAAGGTCAGAAAAATTAGTCCTACCCCTGAATATGAAAGAAAGAAATAAGAGTTAAGACTTTGATAATATTTATACTTGGAATTTGAATTAAATGCCAAGCAAGGGTGAGAGTGTTGACAACATGTGTTATGTGCTCTTTATTGATAAAATCCTTGGCCAAGGTTACGATGCTTAGTCTAAGCACTGTCAGCTATCAAGAACCGGATATACCCCTGGTTAGATTGATCTTTCTAGTTAGGAGTAACCTATAGTGAAGGATCGACCAAGAAGTATAGGTTCTTGACACCAGGCTCAGATGACATGATGGTAATTATGTGATCCTTTGTGGACTACCCTCGTGAAGGGTTGGGTTTCTTCAGTTGAAGAAATATGGGAGACCGGTAGGTCTTTGGTTGGGCGAAAAATCCCTTGATGATATTTCTTTTTCCCTTGAAGTCAAGTTTTTCTTAAGCATCCCAATAGGAAGCCTTTAGTCTGTACCTTCTTCTCTCTCTCTCTTAATTTTAGTTATGTTTACTTTTACATGTTAATTCCATAGCCGTAATAAATGCTCTTTTCTTTTCAGAGTAATAGCAAAGTTAGTTAATAACCAACTGTGGTTTTTGGTTACATAGGCTGTTAGTTGTTTCTCTTCAATTGAAATTGAAATCTAGAAGTTAGTTGATGAATTGTTTATGTAGTTATTGATCAGATAGATTTTCTTTTGCATTTGTTATTGTAAGAGAATCTCTAGTTAGTTACCCTTCAATTGAATCTGGTAGTTAGTTATCTTTCTTAAATTGTAGATTAGATAGAGTATTACATATGGTATTAGAGAAACCAGGTTCGACACTGGACCTTGGGGCTCATCATGCAAACATAGAAAACTGAAATCGACCGTTGGTGTTTTTCCAGGATGAAGATGCAAAAAACACCCCAGAAGAAGATCCGAGACCCTGTTTTCGTCCAGCTATGGAAAATCAAACTTAGATATGATTATTCTAGCTGCTCTTTTCCTTCGGATTCAGAAATAATGGCTGAAGCTTTGAAGAGACTTCAGAAAGAAAGAAGAAAATGGACCACCTCTAGGAAGGAAACCGTTAAGTCAACCATTCTTGCTGAAACAAGAAAAAGCAACAATGAGAACTTTTTGAACAATAAGACCGAACTGAAAACATCTAAAGAAAATCGTATTCTAGCTCCTGGATACAAACTTATTCCATTTTCAGAGTTAAGTGATTAGGAGGAACCTATCACAGATAGTGAAAATGACTCCTAAACATTTTTGTATTAAATCTATCACATGAAGTGAGTTATTTTTTAACATTTTTGTATTGAATCTATCACAAGAAGTGGTAGTTATTTTGTAACATTTTGTATTGAATCTATCACAGGTGGTGATAGTCATTTTGTAAACAATTTTGAATTGAATCGATATCAAATTTTGTAAACTATTTTGCTTGAAGTCTTATAGTAATTGACTTGAGTCAAACAATATTTGATTGTTAATCTTCAATGAAAAACTTATTTAACTTATGTTGAGAAAATTATAGAATAAAATTAAAAACGAGGACTAATTAGAATTACCAACATCTCCAGGAATCTCATTGGAATGGATAATTCCAGAAATGGGTTCAAAGGGGATCATGATAACAACAATCCTATGGCAAAGTTAGAACAATTGCTGAATCTGATGAATGAAACTCAGGCTCGACTAGTCAACCTAGAAATGAAAGTAGAAGGGAAATCTGATATGAGATATGAAAGGTCAGAATCTCAGAGTGATCGACATGAAGATAATTCAAAAACTTCGAGCTTAGGAAACAAGAGAATTCAATTAGCCAATGAACTTGCTAAAGATATGAAAAATATCAAACCCCCTAAGTTTGAGGGCTTCGCCTCAGGAGATGCCATTGAGGTATGGTTGACTGAAATGAAAAAGTATTTTGAGCTTAGGGATTACTCAAATAATTCCAAAGCAGCTTGGGCAACCTATCAATTGGCAGGAGAAGCAACTACTTGGTGGGAAAACAAAAGAGTTGAAATGGGTCTGGCAGTAGCATAAGTGACCTGGGATCAATTTGTGGGAATTTTTCATCAAAGATGGCTTCCACAACTGTTTTACGACCAAAAGCTGCTAGAATTTGAAAATCTTAGGCAAGGACCCTTAATTGTTAATGAGTATTGGGAAAAGTATACCTGTTTGTTAAATTATGTTTTGTAATACTACCAGAATGAAAACTTTCATGTTCGAAAGTTCATAATGGGGTTGAACAACTGCATAGGGGGTCGAATAGATGTTTTGGTGCCACAAACCATGGACGAGGCATATGAAAAAGATGTTCGACAAGAGAAAAGGTTGAAAAAGGATTATACTTTTAGGGATAAAAATCGCAACAAATC
This sequence comes from Sequoiadendron giganteum, assembly GCA_007115665.2. NCBI lineage: Eukaryota > Viridiplantae > Streptophyta > Pinopsida > Cupressales > Cupressaceae > Sequoiadendron > Sequoiadendron giganteum. The sequence goes on from CM021103.1 coordinate 55,604,275, forward strand.
CAAATGGAACCAATCATCCCAAAATTTCAAAAGGAAGGCTACAAGAATAATCAGTATGATTACAAGAAGGATAAGAAGGGCTATAACAATACTAGGAAGGATGAGGTAAATTCATACAAAGCACTGGAAAAGAAGGGACCACCAGGGGGATGCTTTACTTGTGGAGGAGAGCATTATGCTAACCAATGCCTTACTAAGAATCAACATTGACATCAACAATGAAAGCCTCTACCACCCTAGCAGACAACCTTCCAACAAAGGATTCATGCAGCAATAGACAACAGGCAGGCGAAATACCAAGTCACACCCATTGAAACTCAAGGTATGCTTTACGGGAACCTGATAACTATTTTAATTGACACCAGAGCCACTAAATGTTTTATATCCTCGAAGTTACTTTGTAGATTTCCTAAAAGAATTGGGTTCATGGCCAACTTTTAAACGATTGAGTATGCTAATTAGACGTGAGCTCAGGTAGAGCAGTGTCTGTTTGAAGCTAGGGTAGAACTTCCAGGCTTCACCACAAAAATTAATCTTTACGTGGCACCTTTGGGTTCCTATAATGTGATCATTGGAATAAATTGGTTAAGAGAGCATAGGGCTAAGGTTGATTGTTTTGCAAAGACGGTAGAGTGTGTAGATGACTTAAGAAAACTAGTGTTAATTCAAGGAGTAAAACATGAGGCCACGGTACAACAAATTTCAGCCATGCAGTTAAAAAGAAATAAAAGGAAAGGATGTCAAATATTTGCAATTAAAATGGAAGAAGTTAGAGAATACAAAGAAACTATATGTTTTGATGATATGTTAACGCACACACAGAGTAAGGAAGAGGAAATGGAAACTAACTCTAAGGAATAAACTTTGTGGAAAAATATCCCTACCTTCGAGAATACCAGGATGTGTTTCCAGAGGAACTACCTGGGTTACCACTAAGAAGGCTTTTTGATATCTCTATAGATTTAGTTCCAGGGGCTGAACCTGTTTCTAAGGCACTATATCATATGACCACCATGGAATTAATGGAACTAAAGGCACAATTGCAAGAAGTACTGGATAAACGATTGATTCGACCTAGCGTATCACCGTGGGGAGCACTGATTATATTCGTCAAGAAGAAGGATGGGACACTTTGCCTATGCATAGATTATCGTATGTTGAAGAATCTCACCATCATAAATAAATATCCCTTGCCCAAAATAGACGATATTTTTGATCAAATGAAAGGGGCGGTAGTGTTTTCCAAGATAGATTTAAGGTCAGGATATCATCAACTAAGATTGAAAGAAGAAGAAATTCATAAAACAACCTTCAAAACTAGGTATGGCCATTATGAATTTACAGTTTTTCCATTTGGACTCACCAATGCCCCAACTGCATTTATGAACCTAATGAATAGTATTTTCCAAGATTGTTTGGACAAGTTTGTGTTGGTTTTCCTCGACAACATTCTTATCTATTCCAAAAACGAGGATGAACATTTTCAGCATCTCCGAGTGGTTCTTCAACGGTTAAGGGAAAATAAAATTTATGGGAAATTACCAAAGTGCACCTTCTTCCAGAAGGAGGTACAATACTTGGGACATATAATATCAAATAAAGACATAGCAGTGGATCCAACAAAAATAAAAGCTATAGAGGAATGGCCAGTACCGAAAAATGTGCATGAGGTTAGAAGTTTCATGGGATTGGCAGGGTATTACCGAAAGTTAGTAAGAGATTTATCTAGGACCGCCCACCCCATTACCTTCCTTCAAAGAAAAGGAAAGAGATTTGAATGGACAAAGAAATGTCAAGAAGCATTTAATACATTGAAGGAGAAATTAACAACTGCACCAATTTTGGCTGTACCAGATCCTAATGGTCATTTTGTAGTTATAACAAATGCATCAAGTGATGGTTTGGGTGGAGTGCTAATGCAAGAGGGGAAGGTAGTGGTTTATGAATCTCAGAAACTAAAGCAGTATGAGCATAATTATGCACCACACGATCTAGAGTTAGTAGCTACTGTGCATGCCTTGCAAATGTGGTTGCATTACTTGTTAGGAAAGACTTTTGAACTCAAATCAAATCATCAAGGTTTAAAGTATATATTCACTCAACCTAACTTAAATGCTCGCCAAAGGAGATGGATGGAGTTAATTTTAGATTATGATTTTGAGGTCAATTACATTAAGGGCAAGGGGAACAGAGTAGTCGATGCACCGAGCCAACAAAAACTTATAACTTCCATGGTGTCAATCAACACCAATTTTAGAGTTTAGGTACTGCAGAAATTGAATGAAGATGAATTCTACTTGCAAGTTCGTGAAGCCCTTCAGGCAAACTCTCAAGAGCCTAAATATGAGGGTTTTCAAATTGAAGCATATGGTCTTTTTAGATATAGGAGCAGGATGTATGTACCAAATTCAACAGATCTAAGGAAAATGGTATGGAAAGAA